>CM076674.1:72649656-73347156 GCA_038501925.1 Xenopus petersii | reverse complement strand
GTGGAAGGCAGAATCTTCAGTTAAAACATATTTATTTTCTTATTTTCATTTGCCTGTGACTGGGGGGTTGGTTACTCATGGAGTTGCACCTATAAGGCAGGTCAACAGAACTCACACACACAAACTCAGGCACACACTCAGGCATACACACACTCACAGACTCAGGGATACACACTCAAACACAGACTCAGGGACACACAGAGATACTCTAACACACACACACACACACACAAATGCACATCACAGGCACATGTTTCACAAAAGACTGACCATTAAATCAAGGTGAACAGTCACTAACAGAGCACTCCATAGTGTAGCCTTATCAAGTCTCTAAAATAAAAAAACGTAAAAGTACTGTTCACATTTCACAAAAGCCAGACCATTAATCAAAGTGAACAGACACTAACAAAGAGGTCTAACATTAAGTACGCTTCAGTCTGTCCTGCACGCCGAATACAGACAGGAGTTCCAGCTAGAGGACTCAGGGCAAACGCTGTCGGAGTTTCCTGCTGCCTTATCTTTCTCCTCCGTGCGGGAGATTTATAGTTTTTCCCTTGAGGCTTTGCGTGCCGACTTTCAGAAAGTCGGACTGGTAGAGTCTCGTGCACTCTTTGAAAACACTGCATTAGTTACATTTATTCAACAAAAAGATGCTGGTATGTGAGTATTTATAACTCTTTAATTACAGTCCTACTGTCAGCAAAAAAGTGACAGGTTTCCTTTAATTGCACGTCGGAATTTGTGGTGTATTGTATCATTTGTCCGTGTGGCTTATATTATGTTGGGAAATGTACCACAAGTTTTCGGATCCGTATGAACAATCACAGATCCACTATACGTACTGCTCTGAACTCAGGGAGAGCCGATACTCCACTTGCCAGACATTGTGCAAGTTTTAGACATCCACTCCCCTCCATTAAATGTGTACTAATAGACCATATCCCTCCACTTAAACGGGGAGGTGACAGGGGGAGAATATTACTGCAAAAAGAGGCTAAGTGGATCCGGACTTTAGACACAGTAGCCCCGAGGGGCCTCAATGAGATCTATTCGTTGGCTTGCTTTATTTAGATGATACACTGTATCTAGATGATATGTTTGTCCATCCTTTATATAGATCGTATTAGTTCTATATGATTCTGTCAGCACATTTTTTGTTAAGGTTTTTTTAAGGTTTTGGTTTCACCTCTTCTGTCTTCTGACTACATAAGGGTCAGAGATAACAGAGGGTGTCACTAGAGTTTGATGTAAGGGCGACTCTTTGTCACAATTTTTTGTAAATTGTTTTGAAAATTGTTTTAATATTTGTAATGTTGAACTAGAAACTGGGTTGGGGGGATGACCTCAGGTATGGGCCCATTTAAGTAATATGTCAGGTCAAATAATTATCATAAATAACTATTATAAGTTTGGACTAAAGAAAATGTCCGGTATGTATATGGATTTGGGGCTTCCTATATGTAACAGAAACGTATATACAAAACAACCTGACTGATAATTTAATCTATTTCTTGAGATGATCTATACCTTAAGGTGAACGAATATTGGTAGGTTGGCTGGGGCTCATATGTAGCTGTGTCGGTAACAAAGTTTTTACCGGTACTATTGTGTTCCTAAATTGGTCACCTTTTGAGAAATTTTGACCCTATATAGTGGCTATTCCTTTGAGGCATCTATGACAACCCAGTCTATCATCCTTTTTTAAAAAATCCGTAGCTATATAGAAAGCTTTTATCACACATACTTGCATGCACAATGTAAGGTGGGGACACCAGGTTTCACGTTATTACGATAATTCTAGGAACATGTTGTTACAGTTTATATACGATTTTATCACTTATTTATATGTCTTTAATGTGCATTGTAACTGTGATTAACATTTTAATGATATGTTTGTTCACTGACATGAATATTTAATTGAGACTTTACACTGATTGGTGGATGTTTGTATTTATACATCATGTGATAGCCACTGGGTGCATCCTGACGACGGTTCTGAGAGAACCGAAACGCGTTGATGTGGGGTAGTTTGTAACACTCCAATAAAAGACATACTTTGATCACTGCAACCGTGAGTGCTTCTGATTGCATCTATTTGTTCTCCTCTGAGGAGCACCCGGGACTTGATGTATTGAGGGTGAGTGCCGGTGAAACATTTGACTCTATATATATATCTATATATATATATATATATATCTATATATATATATATATATATATATATATATATATATATCTATATATATATATATATCTATATATATATATATCTATATATATATATATATATATATCTATATATATATCTCTATCTCTATGTATATATATATATATATATATATATATATATATATATATATATATATATATCTCTATCTAAACTTGTGCCCAGCAATAAAAGTCCTTATGCTTTAAACACAGGTAACATGAAGTTACTAAGCAAACTTTTAACACAGCACTCCAGTAGCTCTCCTTTCTCTCTCCCAGGGCAGAGAGCAGCCTTAATTGAGACCCCACCTTTTTACTCCAGGTGAGGCTAATCACCTCCCTGCTACTCAGAGCCTCATTTTCACATCCCTCTGCACTGCTTCATGGAGAATTCTGGGAGGGATATACTTTCCATCTATGATTTTCCCAACCATGCTACAATATATATATATATATATATATATATATATATATATATATATATATATATATATATACACACACATATATACACACATATATACACACACATATATATATATATATATATATATATATATATATATATATATATATACCACATTGCACAGTGATGTATTTTTTGTCATGTGCATACCTTATACAGTTTAAAGCAGGGGTATCCAAACGTTTTGCAACGAGGGCCAGATTTGGTGAGGTGAAAATGTGTGGGGGCCGACCATTCAGCCTGACATTCATTCCGAGTTAGCTAGCTTGCGATCAGGATCATTCACTCCTGGAGGTGGACACGCACACAGTGTTTAGGAAGTGGAGAAGTGGAGTCTGTTTGGACTTATCCTCTGCGCCTTGTTTAAACAAGAAATCGTGTAGCCGTAATATTTGGGCACATGATTAGTGAAATGATCTGCCACTTGGTCTATACTGCTGCCTGTGTGCTGAAGGTGTTAGCAATAGACACGTACTGGCACGGAGTGACAAACCGCTCTCACTTCTTTACCCTACTGGCACCTCAGTACGTCTATTGCATACCTAAAGAAGTATGGCAGAGCGGTGCGTCACTACGTAGCCATACGACTATGGCTACGCAATTCCTGATTGCACTGTGCTAGGGGGCCACATTATTATTAATTTCATGATGGAGGCTGAGGGCCAATGTAAATTTGTAAACAGGCCGCATTTGGCCCCCGGGCCTGACTTTGGACATGCCTGGTTTAAAGGGACCTTTAAATTAACCTATAGTATGATTTAGACATTAGAAAGAAAGAAAGATAATTAATAAAAAGTAGCAATAACAATACAATTGTAGGCTTACAGAGCAATAATTGTAGGTTGCAGGGGTCAGTGACTCCCATTTGAAAGCTGAGAATAGACAGAAGAGGAAGGTTGCTGCCTGTCCAGTTGTGACCCGCACAGCCCAGTTTTTTGAAGGCTGTCCAGGTCAAAACTGCCTGTCTGGTTTTCCAAATAAAGCAATGTGTTTGTGCTTCACTGAATTCACGGATTTTATCGCTGTGGATGCCTGTTCGAGCTCTGTGTGAGCCTACCCATCTGTGTGAATCCCAAGGGTGAGTTATGCCTGAGGGAGGGTAGAAAAAGAGAGGATAAAGCATGTCTCCTGTGTGTGATACAGCCTTTGTTTGTGCAAATAATTTTGTCTAGTGGGAAAGGTATTTGGGCAGGTAGCACTACTTGGTTAACTTAAGAGCACTTTGCAGATATCCCCAAGGTAGTCATCATTTATATCATGCAAATATATATTTTACTTTGCCTTTAATCATGCATACAGTTATATTTGTTACACAGAAATGTGTGTGTTTGAACTATTCCTAATGGGGCCATCCACAGGTGTATTCCCGGATTCCATTAGGTGGAGGCACTGCCAAGAGTGGAAATTCTCAGTACCCCTTCACCTTGCAAAGGGGACTCAAGATCCGAAGGTGGTAAGAATGTGCAACCTTGGCACCAGGGGGGTAGCCAAGAGGGTGTACACTAGCTAACCTCGTTCACAGGTTCCCAGTCCCCTGACTTCTCTAAATGGGTTGTCCCTTTTGGGCATAACACGTTATTGACTCCAGGCTCAATGGACATTCACCCAGATCAACTGCTGCAAGCCAAAGAGGAAGGACCTCCCCCTGCAAAGCACTATATTACAGTGATGCAGGATATGGTCATCAACCTACGGGCCAATGAATTGGGCATGTAAATACAGTAAGTACAAATGGTTAAATGGGTTTTAACCCAGCAACAAGGAAATGAGGCACTGGTAGGACCATGAAGCCATAGGGGCCATTAACACTTTCATATGAGATAATTATTTGTGTACCCTAATACTAATACTGATTTTATCGTTTCATACCATTAAGGCATGGCAGGAAGCAAGAAGAAAGTGAGAGGATCAGCAATCTATTTTCTAAATAGACCATCATTTGTCCTAGACAGAATTTCCTCTTTTGTCAGTCATGTTGCTATTGTCTAACTTTTAAGATTTCCATTAATAAACATCTAGGAGGGTGAACACTCTCAGTTTAGCTGCACATTGCTAGATAGACAGTGTCGGACTGGAGGCTTCTGCCACAGAGGCCCCCTCCAGGCACTCGTGCAGGTAACTGTCCTCTAGTTGCAGCCACAATCAGGGCTAGGGGAAGAGAGATCAAAATCAGGGGCACAGTAGATGGGTGCGGATCTGGGTCGACAGAGTCCATCTGGTTTTTACCAATCCTGTAGATAATGTACATATGTACAAGTGTACAATAAGCAAGCACCATTCTCACTGCATAATGTGGACCACTGACTCTAGAGACTTTATGCCTCATAAACAACCTGCATATTAATAAACTGCTGTTTGCTGATATATCTAGCACTGACAATTTAAAGCTTGTATTTTATTCTCTTTTTAATAAATTACATACGCCAGTCGTGTAACTGACCCAGGATAGATATTTTGGTGAATTTCAACCAAACTGGAATGTCATTAGTCTTTTTGTGGGGCCCTCGGAGATTTGTGGGTTGGCCTCAGAGCTTTTTGATCAGAATGGAACATATGATTGGCCAGTAAGCTTCTGTATGGGAATAATGGCCAACCTAAAGTGTGGTGTTTATACAATTGGCCTGTAGATATCACTGTGCTCATACATATACTGTGCATACTTCCTGGTAGCTTAAAAGTGAAAGTTTACTGTTGTGTAATTCCTGCATGACTATGCTAATAAAGCACTGTTATACTGTACTCATCCTCGGCTACCCAAAAAGTAACAAATGGCGACAAGGATGGCTCTTCTACCTCTGCAGCAGCCTGCAGCTTTTCTTCCAAACCTTGGTGAGCCTACTATACCTTTTACTGCTTGGATCCATATTTTTGGAAAATAAATTTTTGCTGCTGACCAAGGGGAGATTTCTGCTGCTAGAAAGCGTGCTTTACTTATTCACTGCCTGGGAGCAGAGGGACAGTGTATATTCTATACATTACCATTACCTGATGATACTTATGAAACTGCTCTTACTGCTTTAAAGAACTTTTTTGTGCCAAGAGTAAATGTGGTTGCTGAAAGATATAAATTCCACCAACGTGGACAAAGTAATGGCGAATCCACAGAACAATTTGTAGCAACTTTGAGAGAGCTGGTTGTTACCTGTGACTTTGGGAATATAACAGATGAAATGCTAAGAGACCAAATAGTGGAAAAAACAAACTCACCTCGCATTAGAGAGAGACTGCTCCTAGAGCAAGATTTAACCCTTGCAAAGGCTTTTACATTTGCTAGCCAAATTCAAACAGCAGTGGCAGAGGCTAAAACTCTCAGTCAGGGAACTGCTGGGAATGATTGTGAATTCAACGCTGTGGCCTAATAATGCACAAAATACAGTTCTAAGGAAAGGGATTCACTGCAAAACCGTGCAGCAAATACAAATAAAAATACTGCTTTCACTGTGGTTCAACACAACACACTGCAAATCATGTTACATGTCCTGCAAAAGATTTACGGTGCTGCAACTGCACAAAAGTAGGACATTTTGCTAAGATCTGCCATAGTTCTGCTAAAGATGTTCATGTAGTCACTACTACAAATGTTATAGTATTAAGTATGGATAAAGCTGGTACATTTATTCCAGACAAGTTTATATGCACAGTGTCAGTGTCAGTACTGCTTCTGCTGACAAGGGACACTCCATTAACCTGCTTGATACAGGTTCAGCTGATTCTATACTACCAAACAGGTCCAGACTGAGAATTAAATTAGGCCCTGGCATTTCAGGTACATAGAGGCCCACTCAGCCCACATAGAGGCCCAAACAGTCCCACCAGCCCACTAAATACTGACTTTCAATGGGACCTTATAGCAGCCCCTCTGGCATTTGCCAGAACCCACAGATTGCCAGCCCTGGCGTGCCAAAGGATATTTTCTTGAAATACTTTGCAAAAGATCCGCTTGTTGCACCTGCCCTGAAACTGGTCAGTTACTTAAAGGATCCAATCACTGTGCTTGGTTGCTTGCCAGTAACTATACAATTTGAATCAAATACTGCAAAATGTGACTTTTACATTGTGAATAAGGGTACTGCTATACTTGGAAGAGATCTCTTTGCTGCATTATACCTACAATTAGTTGATGGTCTCATTACTACAGCCCCAGTGCCTGCCACACAGCCAGTGTCTAAAATTTCACCACAAAGCAACACTTCACTGGGTTGTGCAAAGAACTTTGTACACAAAGTTATGTTGAGACCAGATGTAAAACCAGTACCATTTCCTGATTCAGCATGGGAAAAACTTTCTATTGATATTGTCGGTCCTTTTACAGATGCTCCTATAGACTGTAGATTTGCTATAACCTTGATGGACTATTACAGTAAATGGCTATAGGGGGAATATGTCGTGTTTATACAAATGGCCTGTAGATGTCACTGTGCTCAAACTTTTACTGTGCATACTTCCTGGTAGCTTTAAAGTGAAAGCTCACTGTTGTGTAATGGCTGCATGACTCTGTTAATAAAGCACTGTTATACTCTACTCATCCCAAAACATAACATAAAGCATTATGGGACAATTCAGCTTCCCAGTCCATGTTTGTAGCAATAATATACAACTTGGCCACATGTGCAATCAAAACATTTATGCGGTTTGTACTGCATGATATATTTGACATTCATACAATATTTTTGGGTTGCAATTGCTCAGAATATTAGCAAATATGAATCGGTCATCCTTGACAATTGCTTGACTTGGACAATTCATTTGAAATAATTGAATCAATTTGTGTGCTCAAACTCCATTATCAGATCACTTTAGCCAAGTTTCAGGCAATTTGATCTATCAAAGGTAGTATACACAGGTATGTCACCTGTTGGAACTTGGGGTTTTCTGGATAGGGGACCTTTCCATAATTTGGATCTACATACTTTAAGGCTAAAGTCTATTAAAAAAATGTTCAAACATTAATTAAACTCAATAGCATGGTTTTGCCTCCCATAGCAATTAATTATATTTTAGTTGGAATTAAATACAAGGTACTGTTTCCTTATGACAGATAAAAAGGGAATCATTTTTAAAAATGTTAATTATTTGATCAAAATAAAGTCTATGGAAAAATGGCCTTCCCGTAATTCAGAGCTCACTGGATATCAGGTTTCTGGATATCGGATTGTAGTAAGCTTTACTATCCCCTTCTCAGTGACCGCACTTGTGAGTTGCACACATTCACTTTACTATATATATATATATAGATAATCTTTTACATCTATAGAACGTATACTCATTACTCATTACATAGCATGTTTATTTAGTCCTGATTGCATATTATCAAAATGCATCTCTTGAACCCTGATGATTTCTATCATCTCTGTGTTTCATTAAGATACATCCCTCACAAAGAACACATTCAAACTATCTAATATAATCCATGATGTTAGGCAGCTACACAGTGTCAAAGTACTTAAAAGTGTGTTTAAAGGACATTTTTAATGGAAGAAAAGTTTTAAAAGGCTTGCTTTATAAAGGAGAAGAAGTCGAATAATACAGATTTTGAGGACAATACACCAATCTGACATTTATCTCTGTGCCCCACACTGCAAAATCCTTTATTCTCTGTTGCTGAAAAGCAAGCAGAATAATAACTGAATTAATGGTGAGCTCATTTAATCCTATTATGTAAAGTATAAATCAGTTCTGGTGATACAAAGCCTCAGCTCAAGACAAAGTATGTGGGGATCTATCAACCAAATGTCTGTTTAACTATTGAGTTAAATAAATATATCAACATGGGCATGAATAATTAAATCTGGAAGAGGAAGTCACCATAAGTATTTTGCCATTTTTCTGAGAGGACATATTATCATTGTCAATTAAAGCAAAATACATCTTTTAAAAATACACTGCAATCTTTATATTCCAAATGAAAACCATTCTCTGAATTATCTACTAGAGCCAAATAGCCGGAAACTTGCCATAGAAATATTGAAATATGAGTCACTTGGAAGCTGCAAAAGATATTGCATGGACATGTTTCCTAATGGAGTACCTTAAAGGGTACAACTCTCTTCACAATAAACAAAAGGTACACACTGTACTACCAGTAGTTAAACGCACCTCTATAGGATGCACACTGATACAACCACCTCTACTGATGGTGCTAAAGAGTGTGGCATGGGCCACCCACTCAACCAGGATAGTCCATTCACAGAAACATTTTGGAGAGCAGATCATACACAGAGCACGAGAAAGGTGATACATTTAATCATATAAAATAAAATGTACAATGAAAAGTAGAAAATCTATAAATCCCCACATACTTTTTATTTATTGCCATTATGAGAGAATAAGGTGACGAATACAGGGAGAACATATTAAACAGACTATACTCTGATGACTCTGAGTAAATGGTGCAAGGAGAACAGACAAGCTGTATAGGGAAACAACACAGTAATACCCCTAAAAATCAGTACTCAGCTTCCATGAACATGATAAACCTGTTAGCCAACATGCTAATTATTTAATACAGCCACCCAACTTTTAAATAAATATGAATTTAAAGGTTTACCCAACAAATACAAGTAAAACATTGTTAACTCTTTTATAGTACAGGTATGGAACCTGTTATCCAGAATGCTCGGGACCTGGAGTTTTCCGGATAACAAATCTTTCTATAATTTGGATGGAAGAGGCACATTTATCAAGTAATTCAGCAGGTTTTAGGTGGTGAATAGTCAAGTTCGAATTCTTAAAGGACCATAGTATGATAAATCTTGATAATCTAATTTGATTCTTTTTTAAAAAAAAAACCCAAATCGAGTTTGGATAACTCCCTAGTTGAATGGAAAGTTTTTACCATAACTAAAATTAGAAAATTGGAATTTGACCCTTGATAAATCTGACCCTTAATATCTTAAGTCTACCAGAAAATCATGTAAACATTAAATAAACCCAATAGGCTGGTTTTGCTTCCAATATGAATTAATTATATCTTAGTTGGGATCAAGTACAAGGTACTGCTTTATTATTTCAGAAAAAGGGGAAATCATTTTAAATATTGGAAATATTTGGATAAAATTGAGTCTATGGGAGATGGCCTTTCCATAACCCGGAACTTTCTGGAAAACGGGTTTCCAGATAACAGTTTCCATACCTGTACAACAAAACAGGATAAAAGGTGGGAAGTTCTTTTCTCCACTATTTCGCTCTGTACAGGTTGATCTTAAACCTGCCTTCTACTTATTGCATTCTGATCAATGCAGGGAATAGAAGGCATTAGCCAGTTGTGGAAGTACAGGTAGAAATAATTCAATGATATTGTACATTTTAGTATTCCTGCCATGACATGCACATGTTCAAATCCCAATTTTAACCCTCAATTTCAATAGCTATACATATAAAGTATAAGGGGTCAATTCATTAACTTCGAGTGAAGGAATAGAAGAAAAAAAGATTCGAATTTCGAATTGGTTTTTTTGGCTACTTCGACCATTGAATGGGCTACTTCGACCTTCGACTACAACTTTGACTTCGAATCGAATGATTCGAACTAAAAATCGTTTGACTATTCGACCATTCGATAGTCGAAGTACTGTCTCTTTAAGAAAAAACTTCGACCCCCTAGTTCGCCACCTAAAAGCTACCAAACCCAATGTTAGCCTATGGGGAAGGTCCCCATAGGCTTGCCTAACTTTTTTTGGTCGAAGGATAATTCTTCGATCGTTGGATTAAAATCCTTTGAATCATTTGATTCGAAGGATTTAATCATTTTATCGAACGATTATTCCTTCGATCGAAGTATTTGCGCAAAATCCTTTGACTTCGATATTCGAAGTCGAAGGATTTTCATTCCCCAGTCGAATATCGAGGGTTAATTAACCCTTGATATTCGACCCTTGATGAATTTGCCCCTAAGTGTCTGTTTAGTAAGATGCAGATTTTGTTATGGGAACATACTTGTATCTTTAGAAAGTTCCCAATAATATAATATAGCCGTGTTATTCACATTTATATCGGGTCTGTGCTGCCCTGTTATCCAAGAATATGAAAAAAACTGCAGTAAATTAATTATTTTACAAGTAGTAACATTCGAGTTCCACTTCAAAACAATATCCAACATAATAATCCCCACAGTTGTATATGCAAATTCGGCACAGACTATAGCACATCACCTGCAGAGGCAGATAACAGTATTTTAGGCACATGGAGTTGTCTCCTAGTTTGGATCAAGTCTGCTACTTACAGTTTAGCCTTCTAATTCAGCATAGGTAGTTGAAATAACCCTCTTTATCCATTCAATGGAATCAAAGAAGCACCTTAGCATTAGATAGGGAGTAATTCCATGTTCCCATAAGGCAAACTCTTCTTCCCGACAAGCAGCAACTGTGCAAGTTCCTTCCAGTTTGCAATAGAAGGACAAAGGCAGAAATGTACCTGAGTGAGAGATGAGCAAGCCTCCGGTCTGTTTCCATAGCCCAGCTGTCCAGTTGTTTGCGATGGGCTGTGCTACTCTGAGCTGCTCCAAGGAATAATGAACATGAAGCATCAGACTGTTCCCAGCAGCTGCCAGTAGTTTTCCCAGATACGATGATGAGCACAGCATGAGATTCTTCATAATTAACCAAATATTGTGTGGCAGCAACAAATCAATGGCTAAACCCCAACCATCAGATAAAAGAAAAGTACAATTTCATCTGGGAAGTAAAAGACCTTGTCAGATTATTCTAGCAAGCATTTTCCTCCAGTTCTTTACTGTATCTCGGTGCTTTAGGACTGGCTTTTACTGTGTTGAAAGAACCTGCATATATTATTATCCTCACAATAGAGCAGGTTATTGTTTATGAATTACCAGCCTTCCCTTCAACAAAGGCTATTTTCATCAGAAAACTCAATTTCATTTCAGCTCCAGTTTGATTACATGCTGAAGAAAAGAAGTCTGTGCCTAAACCTCAAAGGATTTTTATTCATACTATTCAATGGGCTTTATTACTTCCTTTTGAAACCTGACGTAGGAAGCACTTGGAGTAAAAAAAAAAAAAAAAAAACACTGACAAAAAATATTGCAATGCTATTTTGTACCATAACAGAACTGAAGAAGGCCAATGATTTTTCAGTCATCCTTCACTGTACTTCAGATCGGCAAAGGCTGGAATTAATGATAGACCAGTGAGAGGAGCCAGCTTAGGTTTCACAATACATGTCAAATCTAAATGATCACTGTATATTGAAAAGACCCAAAAGGACCTGCAGCTGATTGATTCATGGCTTTCAAAAGAAAGACAGGCCTGAGGAGTTTATTGCACTACAATTTACAGAGAATTATCATTAAAATGAATGTCAGAGACTCAATATCAGCCTGGCGTGCAACCAAAATAACACTCTGAGCAGGGTCAGAGTCTTACGGCTCCTTATAATGTATCACAGGTGCCCCTATGTGTTAACCAAGTAAATCCTCAAATGCAAAGACTGGGAAACGAACCACCAGCTCCCAGCATGCGATATAGATAATATGGATTATGATTTTAACACCCTGTCTTAAGACCCAGAGAACATTTTTATAACCCTTGACAGGGATCAGAAGATTTTCTTTTGTTTTATATTTTATCCTGCTTTTTTGCATTACAGGTATAAGATCTATTATCTGGAATGCTTGGGACCTGGGGTTTTCCAAATAAGGGATCTTACCATAATTTGGATCCCCACACCTTCACTAAAAAATAATTTAAACACAAAATAAACCCAACAGGAATATTTTAGTGCAAATAAGGATTAATTATTTCTCAGTTAGGATCAAGTACAAGGTACTCTTTTATTACTATAGAGAAAAAGGAAATATTTTTTTAATTATTTGATTTAAAAGAGTTTATGGGAGATGGCCTTCCTGTATATCGGAGCTTTTCTAGATAATAGGTCTCCATATAACTGATCCTATATCTGTATAAACATTTTTTTAAAAACTTTCCAATGAACAATAACTAAAGATATTAAATGGTTTCAACGGAATTTGTAACAGATGGTGCTAATTAAAAGTTTTGGATGGAGAACCCCTTTAAAGTAGGTGCTGGGCAATTCTAAATTATAATGGTACATGCTGACCAAGTAGTTGAACCAGTTGGTAAGTAGAGTGTAAAAAGTAAAACCCATGCAAACACCTGGAGAACATGCAAACTCTCTGCACACCAACACTACAGGGCAGCAATGATAACCACTGCACCACTATGGTAAAACATCAATATAACGCATGGCCTTAACAGAGAAAAATCTAAGAATCGAAGATTAATGGGCATGACTCTAGACCATAGGAAGCACAGCTTGATCAACTCACTCAGCAACACTTGGCCTATAGGTTGAAATAACAACTATCAAGATATCATTTTAATCTGATGCACATATTCCATAAGAGCAGTTTATTTCTGGATTTACGTTATAAATTTTGTTAGCCAGAGATGACCACCAGATTTGGGTGTCAAATATAATCATGTCCTCTACATCAGAAGAAGAATCTTCTGCAGGTAAGTTTATGGGGTTCTACCACAGTAATTTAAGCTTTATGTTTTATTTTTATTGCTCTTATTACTAGTTATGTTGGCCACAGTTTCAAGTCATTGTGACTCTGTAGAATAAGAAATAGAAAAATATAGTTGGCCAGCTTAAATATATTGCAATATTTGGACAAACAATCCCTGTTTTTAACTTGTTTTCTTCTACTGTACTGTATAATATGTCCTATTCTTGGCAACTTCTTAATTAGTCTTAATTTTTAATGAATTATTTGCCTCTTTCAGGTTTTAAATGGATTTCACTGATCTCAGAAACCAAACCACTATTGCTCCATTAGGTTAAAATGTTATCATTATAAAATTAGAGAAACTACAGAGCTACTCAGAATTATTATTATTTCCTAGTGATGAGCGAATTTATTTGCCAGCCATGAATTTGCAGCGAAATTCCGAATTCCACCATGTGCAAATTTTTTCACGAAACTGCAGCAAAAATTTGATGCAGAAAAATTTGCAGTGGAAAAATGCTCATAAGAAAAAACACCCATCGACTTTAATGCATATGGAGAAAAAACTCACCATAAGAAAACACACCCACTGACTTTACATTAGGACAAAAAAAGTCGCCATATGAAAAAACGTCCATTGACTATAATGCATTAGGACAAAAAAGTCGCCATAAGAAAAAACACCCATTGACTTTAATTTTAGAGAAAAAAGTCACCATGAAAAAAAAAACACTTATTGGCTTGGATGCATTTGGACAAAAAAAGGTGCCATAAGAAAAAAAACACCCATGGACGAATACATTAGGACACCCATAGACTTCAATGTGTTTCGTAAAATTTGTCTTTTTTTTTTTTTTTTTTTGTCGAAGCGAAGAAATTGTCTCAGTTTACAAAGTGGATGGTAAAGGTGAACTTCCCCTTTAAAGAAAAACACAACAAATCTTAGTATTTGCTCATAATGTCATAGAACAAAAAATGTATATATGACTAGATATTACACAGATTAAATATCCCATAATGTACACTACTTGTTGAAATGGCAACATGAGTTATACAGTGCTATTACAGTCTGTAAGTCAAATGTCTGAGCTGCCAGTGGAATCAGGCCCTTGACAGGATACCCATGTGCCCCCTTTGGATGGAATCCCTGTACTATATTATTCCATACAAAGTCCCTCTAGGACATCTTACTCTGGAGATTGCTTTCAATGGTGTCCGTATGCCTAACTATAGAAGTTAGATGATAGCTCCCTTTCTCATATAGGACTGTTGAACACATTTACTTGGGGTTGAAGAGCCTTTCCAATTCTATTCAATTTTGTGAATCTCGTGTACAGTATCTTACTCCTCTAATATCAAAATTTAAAAACTATAAATTGAATAAATATAATAAACTTCAAAAAGTGCATCCATTATTAATATACATTTGGGTTCTTCTGAGAATCATATTTTAATGCATGTTTTAATTAATCTTGCTTTAGAAACGCAATTAATATGTGTGGTTGATTAAAGGATAATGCAATTATCTGATGTCATATTACTGCGCAGGAAGCATTTATCACAATGTTGATCTTAATTTTAAATATATATCAGACAATCATTTCTGCCTTTTATGCTCTTTGTCTACTGTTAAATATTCCTGAATAAATACAAAGGGTGACTTATTCATTATTCATCCCAAACAAGGCAAGTATAACAATTTGAAAAGCGTGACATTTGAGCTTTTTGCCAACACCAGCAAAATTATATCCTTCCTATTGTAAATCAATGAAGTAGAATCATTGTGCACAATAGAATTAAATTGCCTTGTCACTTTAATAAGGCCACCTTATATACAGCTTTCAACCAATGCCATTGTGCAGAGAAAGGGTGCATACTCTGCCTCAGCTGCCTTAGATCTCTGCTGGCTTCCCAATTAAATCAACATCTTCTTACACTTTTGGTCTTCTTTCTTTTTTATTGAGTGCCAGTCCAGTGTCACAATGTCATAGGCATAATCTGCTATCAATAGCTTCACAGAACATCATTATGATTTTGCTTCATTTTTGGCTGCTCCTCCATATGTACTTTTCAGTTGCAAAATATGTAATATTTTTCATGTAATTATGTAGAGTAAAGGGAAAGCAAAAGGAGAAAGTGTGTACTTGTACAGTATAAGACTTGTATGGAGTAATGATGTGTGGGTCGGGCTTTTCCCAACCCACATCCGCCCGCCACCCAGCCTCCCGACTTCCATGCGGGTCCCGCGGTTATCGGCCGGCCCACACATCACTATTATGTAGGGTTCCACATGTCCAATTTTGACCCAATGAGCCCTGTTTTCAGAAAGGGTTGTCCAGGTCATAACTGCCTGCCTAGTTTTCCAAATTAAGAAACCTGGATAGAAAACTTCGGGGTTGATGTGGCAATCAACCAATCGCCAAGTCCATTCTGTTGTGATAAACTCTGCCCCTGACATCACCCTTCCCTGGACTGGCAATCTCTGGATTCTAGCAAGTACCAGAGGGGCTGCTTTAAGATATAAGCCATAGACAGTCACTATTTATTGGACCAGTAATGGTAAGTAACCAGTAATTTGAATATCATATCAGAAAACATACAAAACTGGATAACAACAAACACGTTTAGCTGGTAGAAGGCACATCCCCCCTTTACAAGTATTTACATCATATGCTGATTGTTGAGCAATTTTCTATATTGCATCTTTTAGGAAACCAAAGAACAATGCATGATACAAGCAGTATAAATATTTACATGCTGCAGATGAATAGATGGCTGCATGTCCTTTCTTGCGTGCATAAATGAATATTTACTAATAAGTTCCCAGTAATTTGGAGTCTGAATTGCAGAGTGGGCACCCTGGCCTTTATAGAAAAATAATCATTGTTTTTTCTAAAGAAGATTACAGTTCAAGAGTGAAGAATAGCTGCTTTAGGTTTCATTTAAGCAATTTCTCCTAAATTGTACTTGACAATCAGAAATCAATAATGCACGCAGTGGCTCTGATTTTAGCAGATTGTGCTTTATATTCCTGAATTACTACCAACGGTAATCCACCTGAACTCACTGCCAGGTCATGGCAACACAATGGGAACAATTTGCCAAATAAACAACATAAGCATGTATGAGAAATCAACCCAGAAATGATTATACATCAAACTTAAAACACAAATGCAACTATTCTTATGACAGCATTAGAACTGCCAGGTATCTTTGCTATCAGCAGCACTGGGGGGTCATTTATAAAGTTCAAACAGCCATATTTATTCGCAAATGGTTGTATTGCAGGAGCACTTAGGGGGAGCAAGAGCATAGCAGGTCTACGTGCTTCCCACCACCCAATCAATACTGCATTATATTCAAGGGTTAGCCAAAGGCCTCTTTGCATCGAAATGGTATAGTAAATGACCCCTACTAATTAAAAAATGTTAACCCTCTCAATTTTGCATAGAACAGTAACATATGCTTTACTCATTTAAAATTAAGAATTCTTTAGATAATGTACAGGAGATCCTAATGGCATATTTTAGAGATCTGGATACTGTATTTCTGGATATTAGATCCCCCTAACTGTATGTATTTAATATTAATAGAATATATTTTGTCATATTACAATGTATTACATGGACACAGCTTATTTTATTATCACAACTATTTTGGGCCACATATAACAGCGTGGTACATTTGTGTTTGACTATAGTCGGTGTATATAGAATTCACAGCATTTGCAAATCCTGGCCAGAGCAGATTAAGCTCAGTTTAGGTTTTCCCACACAGTGGTATGTCATTCATTTCTGTCCAATGGTAGAAATGCTTGGTTTTGAATTGTCTTGTGTTTTGTTGTCAGTTTTGTTTTGAATGTGTACATGTTTGTACTTAATACCTAAAATCCAAAGACACTATTGAGCCAACATGAATCTAGTCTATAACAAAGAATAAGGCAGTTAGGCAACAATACCTTACTCATGGTCTCACAAAAGGTTGAATTAGCACGTTTATAGATGCATGAGAACACAACAGATATGGAAAGTTCTATGTCTACTGAATCACCTGAAAACGTTTTTATTTTGAAGCATCTTATCTCCCACATATCATTAGGTACCAAGGTTTGATGCCCAATGTGTATAGGTTTATCTTAAAGGAATTGTTCAGTGTAAAAATAAAAACTGGCTAAATACAGTAAATAGAAATTCTAATATAGTTAGTTAGCCAAAAATGTAATGTATAAAGGCTGGAGTGATTTGATGTGTAACATCAGTCATTCAGGACACTACTTCCTGCTTTTCAGCTCTCTTGGTTTACACTGACTGGTTACCCTGGTTACTAGGCAGTAACCAATCAGAGACTTGAGGGGGGGCCACATGGGTCATATCTGTTGCTTTTGAATCTGAGCTGAATGCTGAGGATCAATTACAAACTCACTGAACAGAAATGTACCATGTGGGCCCCCCCTTCAAGTCGCTGACTAACTCAGAGTTATAGAGCTGAAAAGCAGGAAGTTGGATTCTGGCTGTTTTATTAGACATCCAGTCACTCCAGCCTTTATACATTACATTTTTGGCTAACTATATTAGAAACATTTTTTATTTTGCACAGCCTATCTCTTTACCCAGTTTTTATTTTCACACTGAACTATTCCTTTAAGGTGGCCATACAAGTAGAGATCCACTCATTTGGCAATTTCACCAAATGAGCGGATCTCTCCCCGATATGCCCACATTGAGGTGAGTGAATCAACACATTTACAGCATTTTATGAGGGGTAACGCTACAAAAAAGTACACTCACCACAGAAAGCCCCATATTTTTGAAAAGTACACATTCCCCTAAATCCAAAATGGGTGCACATGTCTGTTTACTCCAAACTACCAAGCCTGAAAGCTTTCCTAAAGTTGGTGATTTTCTGAAAATGATCTCAAAGCTTCCACGTTGCAGCATCGTATCTGCACATAGCATTAGGTACAAAGATAAAACATCCTAAATATGAATGCCAGGGGTCTGATGAACAGTTAAATACCCAATGCACATAGGTTTATTGAAGTACATGGAACGTAAAGACCCCAAAATCTACCTTATGCATTTATTTGATACTTTACATTTTCCTTAATTTTTATTAGGGATGTGCCGAATCCAGGATTCAGTTCAGGATTCAGCCTTTTTCAGCAGGATTCAGATTTGGCCAAATCCTTCACCCTGGCCGAACCGAATCTGAAACCTAATTTACATATTATTATTAACATGTATTTATATAGCGCCAACATATTGCGTAGCACTGTAAAGTAAATGTGATTATACAACTACATCACACGAATTACATATATAGAATATATAGAATATATGGAGTAACAAACATCACGATCAATACAGGTACAAAAAGGTGAGGAAGGCCCTATGCATAGGCATACAGTCTACAATTGTATGCAAATTAGGGATGGGGAGGGAAATCGCGTGACTTTTGTCCCAAAACAAGGAAGTAAAAAAAATATCCCCTTCCCACCCCTAATTTGCATATGCAAATTAGGGTTCGGATTCAGTTCGGTATTCGGCCGAATCTTTCACAAAGGATTCAGGGGTTCGGCCGAATCCAAAATAGTGGATTCGGTGCATCCCTAATTTTTATGTGTGGTAATATTTTTGTAAAGTAATCTCCCGAATCTGCCCGTGTGCATCTACCCTTAAAGTATGGAAATACAGATTACAGAAAGATCCATTATCTGGAAAACATCAGGTCCCATACCTGTATAAATAGTTTTTTAGCAGACTTAATGTGCAGTGATACAAATTATGGAGAGATCCCTTAAGCTTCAGTTTAATGCTTTGCATTATACTGAAGCTTAATGCAAAGCATTAAAGTGTTACAGTAGATTAAAAATCCATTTATACCTGAAAACTACATGACTATAACCCCTAAAATTAATACTTGAGCAACAGATTTATATCAAATTAAGGGGCATATTAACGAATATTATCAAACTGGAATATATATTTAGGTAAATTTTGCCCTTTTACATCTCTTGTCTTGAACCACCATTTTGTGATAGTCTATGTGCTGCCTCAGAGATCACCTGACCAGAAATACTACAATAACTGTAACAGGAAGAAGTGAGGAAGCAAAAGACAGAAATCCAGTGTATGACACAGCACCACTCAAGTAGAAATTTAGATTAAAAAGCCTTTATTGGAACATATGGCTTCTGATCCAGAACATACAAAATTTCAGGTCTAATCTCGGCCCTTTATGTTGCATGTTCCGGATCGGAAGCCATATGTTTCAATAAAGGCTTTTTAATCTAAATTTCTATGTGAGTGGTGCTGTGTCATACACTGGATTGCTATTCACATCACAGAGTGGAAAATGGACCACGAGACACGGGCACCTGCAAATATTAAAAGCATAAGTAGGTGAGTGCTGAAATATAACTTGAGCAAAAGACACAACCCTGTCTGTTAATTGGCTCATGTGTCCTAACGGGTATAGTTTGTTTGGTATGTTTGTGTGCACCGCGAATCATACAATTCCAGGGGGCGGCCCTTATTTTTTTAAAATGCCAGTTTTCGATTTATGATCACCCAATGGCACATACTACTAAAAAAAACTACAGTATATTATGAAAATAAATGGTTTATTTACATGAAGCGGGGTTTTACCTATGAGCAGTTTAATACAATATATTTTTATAGAGACCTACATTGTTTGAGGGGTATAGTTCTCCTTTAACTAAAGAATTAGGCTAGATAAGTTGTACATTATGTTTTGGGCTTCTGTATCAGCTCAAGACAACCACAACCCTTTAGCAGGGAAGATATGTGCCTCCAAAGATGCCCCAGTAGCTCCCCATCTTCTTTTCTGCGGATTCAATGCACATTCTCTGTGCTGCTGTCACTTACTGAGCTTAGGGACCCACTCACAATATACAGTACACATAGAATATAATTGTCACAATATAAGGTGGATTAGTAATTAATACAGATAATTACTACATGGCAGCAGAGACACAAGCGCAACTAGCACCAGAATTTAATCAGCCAATTTGAAGTCCTAGATCATATTGCTGCTATTAGAAATTGAAACTTTAGACTGGTGCAGTAAGTGCAGTATATAAAATATGGCATTTTTCGCCATATTCATTTTTAGCGTTGAGTTCTTTATCCAAATTTTAAAAAATTTTCTTTTTCTCTTTAATAATAAAACAGTACCTTTTTCTTGATCCAAACTAAGATATAATGAATCCCTATTGAAAGCAAAACATGTCTACTGGGTTTATTTAATGTTTAAGTGATTTTCTAGTAGACACGATATTTAGATCCAAATTACAGAAAGAGCCATTATCTGGAAAAACACAGGTCCCAGTATTCTGGATAACAGGTCCTATACACAAACAAACTTAATTTTACTTTCTAGCTTTGTCACAGGATTCCAGTGATTTGTATTGTCATAATCACTGGGCCATATGTAAATAACTAATTGCTTTGCAGGCTGGGAAGATAAGAAAAGGTGAAGGAATAATAAAATCAAATGATGCGGTTTTCATAAGTAATTCAACAGGCTGCAGGGTTTCAGTATAAGAGAACAAATACCACAGAGTTAATGTGGCCATACACACTGAAATGAACTCATTTGATAAGGTTGCTTAATAAATGATTCTCTACCTGATTTGGCCAACCAGTGAAGGACTGGAGAGCCAGTGGTCCAACATAAAAGACCCCAACACCACCAGACTAATTTCACTCTGG
This sequence comes from Xenopus petersii, assembly GCA_038501925.1. Classification (NCBI taxonomy): domain Eukaryota; kingdom Metazoa; phylum Chordata; class Amphibia; order Anura; family Pipidae; genus Xenopus; species Xenopus petersii. Next base: position 73,326,263 of record CM076674.1, on the reverse strand, counting down.
TCTATCTTTCCTGGTACTTCTATTTGGAAAGAAGAAATGTTCCCGTATGGGTTCATATTAGTGATGTGCATGCTGTCCTAATATCAGCAGGTCGGTCGAGTTTGGGCTGAGCTCGCACCCCCATTTGCGCGCCACCCTACACTGCCGGATACCAGCTTCCACTTTTAAAGTCTTGCGCCTGCTTGCTCCGCCCCTTTTGAGATGTCATCAGTGGGGCGGGTCGACGCAGGTCTATAAAAGTAACCTGGAAGATGGGGGGGAGGGACATACATATACATTTATGCTACCCATTCTCATTCATACAGGAGCTGCACATTTTTAGTAATACTTTTATGTTTGGAAAAAGTACATTCTTCAAAAGAAAAAAGAAGCACTACATATTTGTCAAAAATGTTTGTTATTTCAAGGGGAAGTTCAAATGTCCCCGCCCTCCTATTTACAAAACTGTCATATTTTATGCAAGATTTTTCTGACATCCAAAGTACCAAAACACAAAATGCTGATTTTTAACATTTCTCATGTAAGGCATAAAGAAGAACAATACAATGTCAATATGAGATACAACATTAGACTATAAGGACCATCGTAGTATTAAGCGAATATGAAATAGTCTCACATGCTAAATCCAGTGTTGTTCATGACAGATCCTAATAGACAGCGGCCCTTTGTTCTTTTCAGAGTTTTTGTCATCTCCAAATGGAATGTTTATTTATGGCACTTCTGAGTCACAAAATAGGGAAATCGTTTAAGCATTTATGAAATTATTTACCAGTGGCTTTTCTCTCCGTGAACATTAGTTGTGCAACCCCATGTAACAACAACAAAAATTAAGCACAGTGAAGCAAAGTGGAGGAAAAGGGAAAATAAATCCTTGATGGTATGAATCACATGGGCAGTCATTTTGTGGGTGGAGACTAGTGTTCATTTAAAAAAAGGAAGTGCAGCATTCGGGTGAAATATTCCTCAGTGTAAATGAGAATGCTGGGAGTTGCTACTTGGGAGGATCTGCTTCAGTCTGTACAAAGCTCAGTAAGATTATCTAAAGTACATTGACAAAGAAACAGTTGGTGATGGCCTGCCCAATTTTAGACATCTACATTCACATAATACTACATTCACATAATATTTTTAATTAGTCGATTCAGGTATCGGTAAGTTGTACCCCGACAACACTGATGCAACTTTTAGGCCTGCAACGTAAATTGAGAGTTGTGAATTAGGTACACACCTTGGTTGTCATGGGCATAAAAACTTTGCAGCCAAGATCTGTTTGTATACCAATATCAACAGCTCATTAACTTTACAGTTACAGAAGCAGTGATATAGTTACACGAGTTCAAAGCTGTTCCATCTGCAGTTTTAAAGGAACAGTTCAGTGTAAATATAAAAGCTGGTTAAATAGATAAAAATAAAAAAATGTGTCTAATATAGTTAGTTACCCAAAAATGTAATCTATTAAGGCTAGAGTGAGTGGATGTTTAACAGAACAGAACACTACTTCCTGCTTTGCAGCTCTCTAACTCTGAGTTAGTCAGCAACTTTAAGGGGGTCCACATGGGACATAATTGTTCAGTAAGTTTGCAATTGATCCTTAGCATGCAGCTCAGATTCAAAAGCAACAGTTATGACCCATGTGGCTCTCCCTCAAGTCACTGATCGGTTACTGTCTGGTAACCAATCAGTGGAAACAAGAGAGCTGCAAAGCAGAAAGTAGTGTTCTGGTTATTATGTTAGACATCCAGTCACTCCAGCCTTTATACATTACATTTTTAGCTAACTAACTATATTGTAAACATTTTTTTTATTTTACACAGCCTATTTACCCAGTTTTTAATTTTATACTGAACAATTCCTTTAAAGTTACAACTTTTAGGCCCACACACTGGGTATAGTTTCTGCTGAAGTTTTTTTCTGCTAGTATATAGTGCCTAAATATGGTGATAATTGGTATAAATCTGTGACTGCTAATGGCAGGCATTTTCCATTCATGTAAATGACATATGGCAGGCCCAGTTTTTTGCACTTGGAGTATATGCCTTCTGTGCTTTAGGTCTTTGTTGTAGGGTAGTATAAGAAGGGTCACAGGTTGCTCATAGCAATCACACTGCAAGTGCTGCACTGAAAACTCAAGCAACAAATGTGTCCATGTTCCATTTTCTGAAATTAAAAAAAGGACACATTTGACAACAGTGTACAAGTTATAGTGAAATCTCAACAAATAAAAAAACCAGTTTGTTTAGTGAGAGAAAAAACAAAAGCAATAAATATATGTTTATATATATATATGTTTATATATATATATATATATATATATATATATATATATATATATATATGCATAAACACAGGTCATCAGTTTTACATTAAAATGGCTCTAGATTCCTACTGTTTGCTTTAGCATATTTGTTTTTGCTGTGTTGTTTACATGTATATAAATAAGGCAATTAAAATACTTAAATACATGGCCTAAAAAACTATTTCACAGACTTGATCATGTGAAAGCATTTGAGATGTTGACTTTTTTTGCCATTTCTGTTTTAAAAGAGGCTGTCATAGTAGAAACTTGTGTCCATGTCACCAGTATGAATATTTAAAGGAAACGGTAGGGGGGGGGGGGGGGAAGGAGATAGAGCCCCAAGTGCCTTTCAAATTTAAGCATTCAAAACATTATATACAAGAAAAAGAAATGCATTATCTATAGCTCTAGAAAATCATTGGGGAAAATACATTTTCAGTTAGCAACTGCAAAATGAGGTAATTAATGTGTAAAGGTAAAAACATTATTGGTTTGGTACAGTCCAAATTCTCTGAGGTTTACATCTGCAGCTGTTGACATGTCTGGGGGCAGTCACCTACGCATGGTGTCAAACCAGTGCAAGTGAGAGTCCTGCTAAGATCCGGTAAAATATCATTCTGCAGTGCCCCCGTTGCAACAAAGCTCACCGAATGTCAAAGAGCTCCACTCTTTTGATCCCTGGGCAGAAATGAGGGAGAGGCTAATAACTACAAATTGGTTTCATCCCAAGATGGATCGTTCATGTTCTTTAGGACTTTTCTTATAAGTTTTTCAAGCTCCTTGCAAGCTCTTTGTTCGTCTTCCAAGGATTTCTTCATCTTTTTACTATCCTAATGAAGAAAGAAAAAACACAATCAAAAATTCAAGGTAACAATTAGCTATTGTATACAGATTACATATTTATTTTTATTTTGACTGCATTTTTAAAAGTCCTGGGGGAAACAATTAAACAGACTTAATTTGATGACAAAAATGCATTTTATGGTTTTAATCTGTAATAGGTCACTTTCCAAGGCCAAGGAGGTCAGTTTCAATTAAGCCACCAAGCACTGGCCTGTGTGTAGGATAAATATAATAATATAACCCAACATATAAGTAATATATAACCCAACATGCTGACTGGGTTCTATTTGGGCTGAAATTAGGAATACACTGAATTTATAATGTGGTTGAAAACTAAATTCAGCAGAATACAAAGCTGAACCCAACCTCGGTTTGCAAAGTCAACTTCAAGCAAAATAAAATCTGGTGCCTTTGGCTGTTCAGTAGTTTAACATTTGATTTGGCTGACCATACACTTGATTTGGTGCATCTTTAGCAGCAAACCAATACCAAATGCTTTAAAATTGTACAGCTGATGATTACAACTGCTCATATGTGAGATAATGTTTTCGAAAGTTGATAATACAACAACAATTCTAATCATAAACAAATACCATTAAAATATGTTTTGTTTTTTTTTTACTTGCCATATTTTTTAAAGAATTAAAAATCTCTCTTACTGCCCAATCATGTCCCTCTCTATTCACTGGCCTAAGCACCCCCTACTTAAATACAGTAAATAACATATTTTTTAAAGAATTAAAAATCTCTCTTACTGCCCAATCATGTCCCTCTCTATTCACTGGCCTAAGCACCCCCTACTTAAATACAGTAAATAACAGGCACTTAATTATGTAACCAGATAGGGTTGTGGAGTTTGCACACCAATCATCTCATTAGTTTGTTGAGTTTACTTTACAAGGTGCTATGGCCACAAAGCAGCTTTGTGCTACCTCTAATTCATGAAAAAGTAGACCAGGGAGCTACCACATCTTTCAGAAACAAAGGATTTGAACATTAATTTTCACAGCGGAACAAATTCCTTATAATTTTGTTACCTTGGACAACATGTGTAGTACACTTTAATTTTAATATGGTTAATACATCATTGTTTGTAAAACCTAAACAGTGATCTGTGCCTTTAAAAACAGCAACAAAACTGCAAAGGTGGACAGCTTTTTAGGGAAAGGTATAATTATAAACTATTACTGTACTCCCACAATAAGTGGTAAATACACAAGATTTTGTCTACTTAATCATGCATGGTGAAAAATGTTAAATTATTGGCTGAATGAAGACAATATCAAATTGAAAACACAAACCTGTTTAAGTTCTTGCACTTCGTCTTTTAATGCATAAACTGTATCTACAAGGCTCCTAAGGAAAGAAAAAATGATCAGTCGCAAAATACAAGATTCATCAAAACAATGGGATCTTACTGAAGATCAGGGAGTTGAGAGCCTTTGGTGATCACTGAGCTATAATCCCTAGAACGTCTGTAAGCTTATATGGGACACTGGGTGAGGAGTATATTATATGTACATCATCAAATGGTGTTAACAGATATCACTCAAGGTCACAAGTAAAAGTTCAGTGATCAGTAGGCTGATTTTACACAGCATTGATTTTTTTAACTATGCAACTCTCCAGACATACGAGTATCTGTTTTATTTACCTGGAAATGCACAGAATCAGTGAGGAAAAAAAAGGATACCGGCATCAGAAATTAAACCTTTTTTTTTTTTATTTTTTTTTTTTTTACAAATATCGTATCATTGCCTTTGCATGCCCTTTAATGTCAACATAAAAATATTTGCTTTAAATTACCTATCTGATCCCCTGTTGCACTATAAGGGCAAAGACAAACATGGTGATTTGGGGAGATTTAGTCGCCCGCTCTTCTTTGGCGACTGATCTCCCCAAACTGCCTTACCGCTAGCTAGAATCTAAATCGCCAGCGGCGAAGTCGCCCGAAGTTTCTTTGCGAGGCAACTTCGGCTGACTTTGGAAAACAAAATCTCATCGTGACTGCCAACTGAAGAGTGCAGTGCTCTTTTTAGAGTCGTTTTTTTAGTGTCAGTATCACTTTAAAAGAATACATTTTATCTTCATATGCAGGTTTAGGATTTGTTATCAAGCTAAAAAAAAAAAATAATATAGATAGAGATTATATAGATAGAGATTAGATAGATAGATAGATAGATAGATAGATAGATAGATAGATAGATAGATAGATAGATAGATAGATAGATAGATAGATAGATAGATAGATATTTCCTATTACTACACAGAAAAACAAAAATAAAATATTGCTGGCCAAGATACAGAAGGCAATATAATGATCTTAAAGGACTGTGTAAATTCTAATCAATAAAACCATTGAAAGGGTGACTTGTGTTTCACAATCTGCCGTCTGTACTGTGCTACATGGCTCGCTAATACATTCCAATAAGTGGTACAGGCAATATGCATGAAGTTCTGCCATGTATTAAATGGATACTCACTTTTCTTCTATAACGGTCTGTCCATTACTCCTGGTTTCTTCTACTATAATTTTCTCCTCTTCGGGTAGCAATACTTGAGGGGCTGATTCTTTGCGGCAACCTAATAAGGAACATAAGGTAAAATAGATGAAAATAAAACGTTAGCTGGCATTTTTTTCTGTACTATTTACCACATTCTTAAGTCTGTAAAAGTTTAACACGACTGAGTATTCTGCAGGCACTCTTTATTGATTCAGATCTAGTAACAGCCAGATGCTTTTAGCTCCATTGCCTAAATCTCATTGTGACTGCTAACTATGGAGTGCAGTGCTCTCCTCCTGTTGCTTCATAACTCTGAATTCTTTTCATTAGTATTATCAACTGAACTTCCTGATTGTACTGCAATATGGAATATGTTTAAGCTTTTAAATAATGTAGTAAGTGCATACAGTTGCTGGGTTTATAAAATATTTGTCGGCAACTTATAAATTGGCTAAGCTAAATGGATTTTAAACTTTAGTACAGCTTCAATACAGGACTAACTGCTTTTAACATACCTGAATTTTTTTTCCATGCCACAAAAATACGAACCACAGATTTTTACAGATTGCACAGTTCATTACAACATCAATGAAGTATTACATATTTAAAACTTACCTAACACAGGCATTTAAAAAAGAAACACAATTTGAAAAGACTATTATTACAAATGGCATATTTGTTAAACCAGATCTTGAACTACAGAAATACATTTGAACAATACAATGTTACGTCAAAGCGGATATTAAGCTATACGGTAACACGGACATACATACAAAACCTCAATCACAAACATGCAACAGTTTTGCTTGTACTACTACACACATTTCATTTTAGACCATGTTGCTTAAAATATAACCAGTGCTTTAAAAACATATAAGAAAACATTCAAAGGTAATGTTACATAAATATATGTATATATAATTCAGAATTGAAAAAAAGTTGTAGTTTTTTTTCCTTGTGACAAATTGTGAAAAAGTAGATTTTTTTTCTCATATTGATATACCTGCTCCTGAGGGTGAGGAGGAAAATGTTCCTAATTGAAATAGGCTAAATCCATAACCGTGATCTGAAAGTACATCAGCGCTGTTCATTTGCAGTTTTAAGGGTCATAAATATTAAATTCATTACAAGCACAAAATGTGCATGGTAAATATGGATTGTCTGTAGAAGACACAGAAAAGCAGTGCATCCAGTGTCCTTGAACAGTAAATGAGTTTTTCCAACAGTATCAGTCTATGTGGTATGTACTGAGAAGTTAGAAAATGTAATGTGCTGCAGATAAATATTCTGATTGCTGAAGAAGCAGCTGTACATCTACAGACATAGAATAGCACGGAGCAGGATTAGCTTCTTAACTAATAACTACAGTATCAGAGATGCACTGCTCCTGTGCAGGTAACAACCAACGTCAGAGCAACATGGACCACTCTGTACACACAAAAAAAATAAATAGTACATTCCAAAGGGCCTTGGTTAGAAAGGCAGCATAGCATTCACTGCAGCTTAAAAGTATGGATTTTTAAACAGTTGCTACGGCTTTTACCAGTGAAACAAATCCGTATTGTACCAGTTGCAGGACAATATCTGCAACTTAATTATGCAACTCCTCCACCAGCACAGAATAAAGAATAATTCACAGTTGAAGGCACAGACTAGCAAAGGCAAAATTTATTTGAACTGTACAAAACATAAACGGGTTTGTTTTTTCCTTTTCTTTTTTTTTTTTTAAATAAAAACAGATACTCAAGTGTAATAAGGAACCACAGAGCATATGTATATTGTACAATACAACATTCAGATATACATCTGTTTCATTCTTTGAAGTCTTAAAGGCCAACCCTTGTATCGCTTAGTCATAGAACTATGAAATAGGTTTGGTTGGGACTAGCAAAACGTTCTAACAGATGAACATGAAACTGTATTGGAAACACTGTGTAACAAACCATTTCATGTGGGTGGAGAGGCATCCAGAGGAGACAGTCTAACCCCTACTTTGGCTCCAAAAGGAGTCACTCTCAGGAATACAGCTATGTACATGAATATATGTATATATATATAATATGTATATATGATACAGAATTGCATAAACATAAATTTTAAGTCCCACAAAAATAGAAACATTGTAACACTGAAGTTAACGTACTAATAAAATTGCTTTTGTTATACTTTGTAGTAGTTCACAATACTTTACAAACATGTTAACATCTTCGAGAGAGATTATGAAAGATTGGAGGTTTCTGAAGTAAAAAGTTGTAATAAAAATAATTATCAAAAGCAGAGAGCTAGCTAATCAAATAAAAAAATAATAAAGACTGCCAAATGCAATCACTTTGGCAGTTTAGAAACTTTGAGGACAGGGATGTCCAATTATATCCTTATAGCTGTCATGGAGCTACAACTCCCAGATAATGACCACATAATCTAGGATGCAGCAGAAATCCTTAGAAAGACTGAGAAACTTTTTTAAAAGCGGGTAGCATGAGGTGTTATATAAAGATATAATCAAGAAAAGTGCACCTATGTAATCCCCAGGGGCAGACGATACTTGGGAATCCAAATACAGGATTGTCCCTTCCCACTGGTCAGCCTTATAATACCATTTACATTATTACACGAGATCTAGTACTGCCCATTGGGAGTTGCATCTCAACAACAGTAAGGCTACAGATTTGACATCCATACTTTAATAGAATGGGGACGTTCTTGTTGATTTGGATTTGGCCTTGTTATCCACCTCTGATGGTATTTTTTCCATAAATGGACAAAATCAGAATGACTCATGCAGATGAATAAAGCACATATTATTGGTTAGTCATACGAGACCTTCAGTGCCCCAACTGCTGCCAAACTGCATTTATTAACTTTGCATACATGGATGATGTAGTTCCGCATAGCACATGTGATAATGCCATACATGCTTTACTAAAATAAAGCAATGGCCAATATATGGTTGTTTTAAAAAAGTACAAGTGTGCCATTGACCGTAGAAATCTTTAGCGAATGTATGCATAAAATCTCCAAGTTATGAATAATATAAGAGAAAATAAATATTTTAAATATAGTTTAAAGATATTTCTGAATGACAAATGATACAGAAAATATATTAAGGGCTTCACTAATAATAAATCATTACTATTTTGAGCTAGGCACCACTCTTCTATGTGATTTATACATTTCTTAAAATGCACTAGGCAGCTTAGAGCTACTGTATTTGTGTGTGCTTTCCAGGATCAGTTTAGGCAAAATAAGACATTGTGCAAAAAAACAAAGCACCAGGGAAGCCAGTATCAAAAAGTTACAAATTTGAAATTTATTAAGTAATCATTAAAAATGTTACATCAGCATGCCTCAAACGTAATGTGGGCAGCCCACATTATGTTTGAGGCATGCTGATGTGATTTATTTAATGATTAATTAATAAATTAAAATGTATGGTATGAATCAGCGGTGTGGGATTGAGGTGGACATGTAGCAGGTTGGAGCCTAGTTTTGTCCGGTAAGTGCTTCCACTAAACTTTGCTGGACTATTAGGCAAAACAAGGCATGTCAGTCATGCCATTGAAATAAAGGCCCATCAAAATGAAAAACAATAAATTGAGAATCTTCCCTACGAAAGGCAGCATGATGCCGTTAGGAACAGGACAAGCTGAAATGTATGACACATGACATTATGTATGATACATATAGATGTGAATTGTAGCTATATATATATATATATATATATATATATATATATATATATATATATATATATATATATATATAGTTAAATTGGTATGCTCAGAAGGACTTTTATGATCCTCTGATGTGGTTCCTTCAATTTGGACTGACTGGTAGTCATATTCAGTGTATAAATCAGTTTACTGAAAAACACAGAATCATAGGGGATGCACTTCACCTATGACCAGCAGGCTAAATGCGATGTGGCTATTCTTGTATTGATATGTTACTGATAGTCCTTTGGCATGATTGGTTTGATAAGACTCACCTCACCCTTTTGTGTGGCAAGGTTTACTTATGTGAACTTACTTGATGTGATGTGATTTTTGATAAATCTAACATAAATCACATACATATAAGTAATTCATATGGAATGTAAAGTACTAGGTGGTTTAGAGGCACATCATAGCCCAGATTATGTAAATACTGTTTAAAAAGTGTGTATTAATAAATCTGGTGCCTCTAAGTCCTGCTGCTATTGCTATTATTTTTACCTTTCAGTCCGATCTCTTTTTTTTAATGTAAGCAGGTTAGCTACTCTTGTGACAACACCCCAACTGAATAACTATGGATTTAAAAAAAATATTTAAAATACAAATACATAACAGCTCATTTATTTGCCTTATGTAAATAGATGAAAACCGAGAAATTAGTAGAGGGCTTTTTTTCTTTTCTTACTAATAGAGAGGGGTGCAAACATAATACACACAAAACGAGTGCCTGGTCCTGCACAACCCTGTACTTACAACTTGTGGTTTTCAGGTACGAGCTCCAATTTGCTTAGTGCCATTGGAATGAAATACTAGGATGAACATGTGGATCTGCATGTGGAAATCCAAGGCTGCACTTCCTGCCTTCAGCGTAAACCTCCTTGCCATAACATGAGCATGCTCAGTTTGCTGCTCCCCCCCCCCTTTCTATGCTGTAATCTGAGCCCAGAGCTATAAGTGAGCAGGGAGAGACTCAGGCAGGAAGTGGTGTCACACCAAGCTAATACTGCTGCTGCTATCCTAAACAGTTTCTAGAGCTTTTTACTCAGGTATGGTAAAACATTCTACAGAATAAATATAGCATTCTAGCTTGCACTATTTCAGCTAATCTATTGGCAATAAAATTCCTCCGTAGCTTTCCTCCTTTAAATTTAGAGCACTGTAATTTACAATTAAGTTTAATTACCTGCTTTATAAATTCAGACATCTTTGATCTGTTGCACAGTCATACCTATGCTCATGCTCATCAACCAAAAAGTCATTGTTTTCAGTTAAGCTTGGAACTAATGTTAAGGTGCCATACACGGGCAGATTTAAAATGTCACTTTGGGCCCTTCAGGCCAAATCAGCAGCTTATCTGCCCATGACTTTCCAAGGGCCAATGGTCAGATCATCCAGAGGTTTCCTACCTCAAGGTGTCTTCAAGTAGCTCTTATAATGTTTGGCCAGGTTTTCCCCCCTACTAGGGTGTGCTAAAGCCTTGTCTGTGTAGTAACAAGCATGAATGAGATCTGCCAGTAGCTGAGCAAATAGTGAGAAAACACATTTCGTAGGCAAAATCCATAATGTGCATGGAGTGACCAGTGGATCCAATTTACATCTGTTACACACTCGCGATGTAGCAGGTCATACCAGCATTGTCCCCATGTAATTTCTTTATTTCCAATAGTCTTAGACTAAGGTTACCTGGGCACTTTACAGCCAGGCTTATTTTATTAACCTGTTTATTTGAATAGGAAAAAACTTTCATGATAAGCTATTATCAAGAGCCCAAAGTGTAATTAAAGGGGCAGGCCTCCTGCCTCCTTTTTCAAACAGTATATTTACAAAACCTGTATTTTCACATTGCTTTTTTGTTCCTTCGCCCCGCAATCATATTTCTAACACGTCACACATTTAATAAATTAGTTGAAATATTCTTAGCAGCATTAGGAAGAGTTCCACTCCATACTGATCATGCTACCCAAACTTCGTTAAAATCAAATTGAAACCGTTACAAGGATATATTGCCGACATTTTTATAATGGTGATGAAAAAATGCATCAGATCATTTATCAAATTGGGTATATTTAGAAACACGAGAGGAGGAATTAAATAAATATACTATTAAAAATCTGAATTTTCATAAAACTGAAATAAAATAATAGAAAGGCATTAAAATAATCTGTAGTGTTCTATTTGAAAAGGAGGTATGTGAAGGTAAATTGTCCCTTTAAATGTAATTTTTGTAGGAAATATGCACTTAACACATATTTAAATGCATATGGAACTTTTTTGGGGTTGTGGACTCAAAAGATCTTTTAGGTATATCCTTATGAAGCCTAATTGGAAATACTGATGTAGGACTGTATGATGTGGAATTAAACTGTTATTACCTAATCAAGGTTTTATACAATTTCCTGACAAAATTCCAAAATACTTTCACATTAAGAAATTTAAGTGTACGCCCAATATAAAAGTGGGAGCATAATAAAATATAATTATTGTAATTATTATCGGATCAGAACATTTTTGTAAAAAGAAAAGTGCTTTACATCCCTAGGAAAGTTCTGATCCCTTACAGTTCTGATCATGTGATCAGAATGTATAATACCATAGAGAACATTAAACATTATTCTAATAGCAGGCTGCAAATCTTACTGCAGTTTAATAATACTAAAAGTCTTTGGAGTAAGATGTTGAAAATGTGTTCATATACAAAAGAAAGAAAGAAAGAATGGGTAGGGAGGCAGCAGCAGAAGCTGGAAATCTGTGGTTTCTTTCCTCATAATAAATCCCTGCTTAAAAAGGGCAACTCTGCAAATGAATTAGTCATGTTAAAAGCCTATGGTACATGTTCTACATTGCCTTACCACCGCCAGATAGCTTGAGCAAGTTCAGTCCACTGCCAGCCACATAGAGTATAAGATGGATTCCCCAGCAACTTACAGTATGTATGAGTTACCTCCGTACAAAACTAGATCTTCACAAAACTCCTCACAAAGTGTTATGGTGTCAGTTATTCAAAATACAAAAATGCACATAAAATTATTCCTTTAAAGTAAGACAGAATATTAATCTGTCCTTAGTAAAAATAAATAAACCCCAGTCCCCTTCACATGAACTATGCTATAAATGCACAATACCCATTTTAAGAGTGTGAGGTATATTACCAATATACCGTATGTATGATTTTTTTTCTGTTACCTTTGTGGACTGATAATATTAATATAGAATGTATTCGATTCTGAACAGGTTCCTCATTCTGCATGTATGAAGTACCAGAGACTACCTCAGTTGTCAAAACAATCACATTAAAGAGACAAGAAACACGAGTAAACATCTAAGAAAAAGCAGGTTGTGGTAGAACAAACATTTTGTTAAGAAAAAAAGTTTAGAAGTGCATTAGTTCTGGTGAGAGATATATGAGCAACAGCTCTTACGAGAAGTAGACCCCATTCTGTAACTATGGGCTGTCCATATACTGTCATAGTCAGAGTCTTCCGAGAGGTCTGAAGGCTCCAAACGAGAAAGGCTACTGCGACGACCCAAGGAGTCTAGACTTGATTGGTCATCATCAGCCAAGACGTGATTATGCATCAGGTCAGTGCCTTGCCATGCTAAGGATGTATGAGTGAAATGAAATAGCAATGGTGGAGAGGCAGAGATGGATGAAGGAACAAAGGAGGAGGAAAACAGGATAGGAGTAGCCACAACCAAAAATGTAACATGAAACAAAACAAAAAGCAGGTTGATGGGGAGAGAGGGAAAAAAGAAAATATTGTTAAAAAGGACACCAGAGCTTTGCAGTTTTTTTATAATAAGTTAATAAGTTCATGACATAGGACTGCAGCCAGGAAAAAAAAAAGAGAACCAGTCAATGCATTTTGTGAATTTTGCTTCAATAAACCGTTCCAAAACTGTTCCAAGATGCATTGTGGAGATTAGCCCTTGGAGAGTAGCTTTGGAGGGGGTGGCTCTGCATGTAGATTTTTGTTTAAAAGGGGCTACATTCATCTTGACTGGCCAATCGCCGAGCATTATAAAAATATATAATATGAAAAAGTTGTTATTATACTGGACCAGAATTACCTTAAATTTCTAAGTCTTTTAGGTGATTGGGAGTGTGCGATGCCATATGCACAACAAGCTCTAGGCTACTGGGCATGCCGACCCAATACCAGTGCACTAATAGCAGAAGTTTGCTACTGAAACAAATATCTATATTAAGCTAGTTAAAACTTGGCAAAATATAAATGAATGGATATAAGGAATAACCATCTGACCCACATTTTCAAGCAGACTAGTTCCCTCTGCAGAGCTGACCACTCCACACTGGACAGAAAAGTTAAGTAAACACTTTCAATGCTCACACAACATGTCATGGGAAACAGGGTGATTGGGCCAGAAGTGGATATTATATTTTTATGAAGAAAAAAGTAGTAGTTCTCCTCTGGCGGCAAGAGATCTGAATACATTATTGCACACAGAGGACACACTTTCTGTTTCTAGAGTTCAACAAAAAAGGGAATCTGCAGTCCACTACAGCACCTAGAGCTGGGCTTGAATCTTGCGTTTATCCAGGGTTTGTTGAAGGTGGTTAGAAAGAATGGAATTTAGTTCAACAGCCACTACAGACTCCCTTTCCAAAGAAATCAATCTAGACAATACGTATATGTTAAGCTATTAGTTTATCACAGTGATTCAGTTATGAAACTTTAGTTGGATTACACAAAACATCACATCTGCTCAATGTTTACAGAGCACTCTTTGTCTGGTTTGGTGTAAATTTAACAAAAAAAATCTTTCCAGATCGAGAAAACTAGTTTTGGCAAATAAAAAAAGGAAATTGTACAGAGCATAAAGGCTAAAACATAAAGCAAAAAGCATTTTGGAAAAGCCTTTAGAATAATCATGAAGAAAGACTGCAACAGCCACTTAACTCTGACACCAACTATTAGGCAGCAGAAAAGCACATGGGAGGAGCACACATAGGATGATAGATAAGCAGGCCAGCAGAAGCAGCAGCAGCAGAAAGGAGTACTGTTCATTACAACCTTACTAACAGTTCACAAGACTGTGCAAGCTGTCACACTGCTCTCTTCTTGGTCTTTTCTTACCTGCTGTATATTAACACTGTAAAAAAATACAACCAGTCTACTGTGCTTTAAAATGTATAAACATCATAAGAAGATATAGAAATACAGGTATGGGATTTATTACCCAGAATTTTACATAATGTGGAGCCTTAAAGGAACAGTAACATCATAAAATGGAAGTGTTTTAAAGTAATACAAATATAATGCAATGTAAAGTAATACAAATATAATGCAGTGTTGCTCTGCGCTGGTAAAACAACGGTTTGCTTCAAAAACACTACTTTTGTTTATATAAATAAGCTGCTATACAGCAATGGGAGCAGCCATTCAAAGGAGAAAGGGCTCAGGTTACACAGCAGATAAGCTCTGTAGAACATAATTTTATCTGTTATCCACTATGTAACCTAAGTCATATAGCATTTTTTCAATTTCCACCATTGCTACAAATTAGGGATGCACCAAATCCAGGATTCGGTTCGGGATTCAGCCAGGATTCGGCCTTTTTCAGCAGGATTCGGATTCAGCCGAATCCTTTTGCCTCGCCGAACAGAATCTGAACCCTAATTTGCATATGCAAATTAGGGGCGGGAGGGAAATCACATGACTTTTTGTCAGAAAACGAGGAAGTAAAAAATGTTTTCCCCTTCCCACCCCTAATTTGCATATGCAAATTAGGGTTCGGATTCGGTTCGGTATTCGGCCGAATCTTTCAGAAAGGATTCGGGGGTTCGGCCGAATCCAAAATAGTGGATTCGGTGCATCCCTACTACAAATCAGCATGTTTATATGAACTATAGTAATGTTTCTGAAGCAAACAGTTTTACCAGTGCAGAGCAGCAGTATATGATTTTCATTACTTGAAAAAAACTATAATTTTTCGGTGTTACTGTTCCTTTTAAGGCTGCTGAAACATCTAACCCTGCTAAATGGATTGTATTACCATCAGAATGGCTTTCTGTAGCAACAACTACAAGGTACTTTAAATGTTACAGAGAAAAAAACCCAAATCAGTCTAAAATGTTTGATTAGGGCAGAATTGGAAACGGCACTTCCATATTTTGGTGCTTACTGAACCAAAAGGGTTTATGGATAATAAATCCAAAACTGGTAATCAAAGCTCTAGATACATTTATCAGAATGAAAGTGCATTATTTATCCTGATGCACCATACTCATTCATTCAAATGGAAACTTAATATGATGTTTCCTTACTACCATGGAACCTTATCTTTGGGATAAGCATAGTTCTGTCTTGCAAATATTGCTTATTATAAAGTTGTTGGAATTGTCACAGAGACTTAAACACCATACTCTAAGGTGAAGGACACACTATGCAGAGATCCACTTTTCTCCGCCTGCAATTTGTAAAGCAGCTTGTGGCATTCTAAATTCTTTAAATGTCAGGTAACCCGGTGACTTCTATTTATATGTTAGCATTTCTCTGGTTAGCTAAGCCTTGCAGGTAAATGCATTCTTTAATTCACCGATGTCATGTATCTTTTGCTTGTTATTTCCTTACCCTCTCCTCACTTACACCTGAGGAAAGCTGGTTTGGCTGAAACATGTAGTGCTTGAATCCCTGCAGTGAAAACTAGGATGAAGACATAAGCTACTTTGTATGCTCTTTAGGTGATTTTGTATCTATTTCTAAGATGTAGCAAGAGGCCTGCACTGAAAGACAAAAGGACCAGGTAATCATTTGCTACATGCAAAAGCAGTTGGGATACTGGCTGATAAACTCCATCTTTGCATAATAGCAGTTTCAGAACATGCGTGAGCTACTTTATTGCTTCTCTCAGCAGAAGCATTCTCCAAGTGGCCCTTCTTGTGACAAGGCTCGACTAATGTCTAAGGACAATGTGTCAAACCATTTGCCGGATTACAAATCTTACAAAATCAATGGGAACAAAGTATTCTTATAAAAAGAAAAAAAGTAGTCAACATCTTCTCCTATTAAAGACAGTAGAGAAAAAATTCTTATAAACAGTTTACAGTTTCCATTTAGCTGTAGATGAGACAAATTCATTATTTTCTTCAAACTTATAACTAATTTTCAGTGGATTTCCCTCTTGCCCAAGTCCATGGTTATTTTCCTCCAAAAATGTATCTGCTGTTTTCTCTTGCAAATAAACTTGCCTGCACACAAATACCAGCTAACATCTACAGCAAAAAATCTCAATTCCATTCAAATTCTGCCACTTTTCTCCATTTTATTAAACCTAAATATAACAGATGGTCAAACTCATAGACCTCCTGTTTTGGTACTACAACTGCCAACACATTCCACAGTATTTGAAAGCTATTTTAGACTACTGCGAGTTGTAGCATACATGTAAGGCAGCAATGTATTTTAGGACTAAATGCATAGCTAATATGAAGCTTGACATCGCCAAAACACACGCAGAAGCTTCCTCCAATCTGTATTAGCCAGGGGAAGCACTTTATAGGACTGAAAGCAGCTGCTAAAACTAAATGGAATGATGCCTATTAACATAGGTGTTGCATATAAATCTTTCTTAGGCATGGACATGTAATAATTGAATAATTAATACTTATGCTACATCAGTAGATTTGGAAATTAGCTGTCCATTGTGATGTAACTCTTTTCTGCAAGTAAACAGTGATTCAGTAAAGTCTATCGTAACCCTGTTGCTCGTGCAGATTTGTGACACAAAAATAATTATCTGTTTCACTGAAATTAACATATATATAAAACAAATAAAGCACTCACTGGAATTTAATGTTTGCCGTGTTTTGGCACTCGTGCAGTAGGCCTCTATAACCTTGAGAATCTGAGCATCTTCTTCTAGTGCAGCTGTACCTGTTAGACAGCAAGAGTTATGAGTTAGTATCACAGGGCTCAGCTGAAGAGAATCACGTTATGGTACACGGTTATGATATGCTTAATAAGCTACGGCAAATTGATCCAGTGCAGAGGTGGAAAGTGTACTACATAAATAAGCGGAGAGCTTGTCGTCTGGAGTGCCTCAGTATGGATGAAACTTAGTATGGATGAAACTTTGCATGAATATTTAAAGGTTCCCACGCTGCCTAAGACTTTATAGGTTTCTCTGGAAAATGTCGGAATTTTAATGGTCTGTTTTCTTTGCCATTTTCTTACTGCAGCATGAACATAAGCCTGTATCAAAATTCACAAGTGCCCTAATGTGTTTATAAGACTACTGCAACGTGGCCTGATTTGGCATGGTAAAATGTCTTTGAAGTCAGCCAGCTAGCCATAAAAAGCATTATCCTTAACAGGTACTGCTCTGTGTTTCTTTTGCTCATAGGGCTTCCACGCATCAGTTTTCTGCACCCAAGACAGTCCTATATCAGATCAGATGATGGCAACATATAATGTTTGGCTGCATATGATTAACATGGAATGGCACGTCTACACCCTGCATTTAACAGATCTACCAAGCAACACAGATTATAATTTGAATTACATACATACAAATGAAACTGACTGACGAGGGCCTGAGAATTACAAAGATCAATGTATACTGACAGAAGCATGCTCCATCACATTATAAAGTTGATCAGAGGTATGCTGTTATCAGACAGAGCATCTTACTTTTCCTCAAAGCAAACTCTTCATCCGATGGTTTCCGTTCTGGCTTGCGTTTAGGGAGTAATTTTTTCATTGTTTTTGGGCTTTTACTGAGGTCCTATTAAAATAAAAATAAAGGTCTACTTAGAAATGCAACTACACTCAGATCAGCTCATCAAAATTATTAGACATTTCTTACTCAGCAAAATATACTAGAATTAGAAGAAAAGGATTTTGCTACTTATTTCAAGCAGATGAACAGACTTTCTTTTCTAAACAACACATGGTTATATACATTGTTGTATGTGTGTGTATATATATATATATATATATATATATATATATATATATATATATATATATATATATATATATATATATATATATATATATATATATATATATATATAATAGATAGATATCTGTATTGCACCTGAAGAGGGGGTTGGTCCCCGAAAGCTTGTGCTACAACTTCTGCAACAATAAAATGTGACAAAGTTTTAAGATGGTACAAGTTGGTGTGCTTCTTCCCTATATACAGCTTGGATTTTATTTGACTTGGTGGCAGTCAGGGAATTGAATACACCCGATCAAACACGTAAGCATAACATAACATTCTTGAATGACAATGGAAAAAACATAATTTGCCAAATTGCTCCAAAGCCTGGTAAAATTAAAAGTTAGAATACTGGCTTTTTAAAGCATAGCTGCATACTCGCATTTTTTTGAATCAAAATAAATCATTTCTGTTGTGTTTGAAAACAATGTGGATATGTTATTTAACTGCAGCAGTGTTAGAACGTTATTCAATTTTGAAGACATAGCATATTTTCAGATTGTGCAGGGGATTCTAGGCTGTAAGCAATTTGCATGTCTCATCTTTTTTCTTCCATTGGGCTTGGTGATCAGAGAATGTCCCAAAAGTTCCAGGCAAGATCAGTGCTCTGCAATGCGATATTTTATTATTAACCACACAACAATTTTGGCAGAGAATATAATTGAAGAAAAAGATATGTTTAGATGTTGGTAATCCCCCATTTTATTTTTAAAATAATATGGGGTGTGTTTATCATGTTGTATAAAAAGTGGAGTGAAACATTACCGGTGATGTTGCTCATAGCAACAAATCATATTTTGCTTTTGTTTTCTAACTGTTAAAATCGAATTGCTGATTGGTTGTTCTGGGCAACATCACCTGTAATGCTTTGCTTTGATAGTGAAGTTTTATATAATTCCAACCTTAGCGGTGTCTGAAAAGGAGTTTGTATGATCTACCAGTCTGTGTGGGTTTCCAATTGGTACTCCACTTTCCTGCCACACACCAAAAACAAACTGGCAGGTTAACTGTTCCTAATAAACTTGAATACAGAATGTTAGATAGGAACTTAGATTGATGATGATGTGTTATATAAAGAATACAAACAATAAATACAATAAAGTGTTTAACCCTTTAAGTGCCACCCCGCGTAGAAACGTTCTGTGGGAATGACACTTGAAATGCCACAGAACGTAGATTCTACGCTCTGTAGCCTTTCAGGGTTAGGGAACAGAGTAGCAGCTTTTCAAGAAGCTTGCTCCGTTCCTTTTCGTTTCCCAGCCCACAGGCAACGAGCAGGGGCCGGGAACGAGTGGCCCCTGAGGTACGATCGCCCAGGGACCCCAAATGCAGCAGCAAGCACGTGCAAACTGCGTGCACTGCTGCTGCTTCCACTTACTGGACTGAAGCTCTGCCCCCTTTCAACGGATCGAGCTGGAAGACGCAGCATTTTCTTCCTCCAGCCCTGATGGACAATCTGGACCCTGCATCCCCAGGTTATTGCCCCCTATTTTCCCATTACACACTTACATTCACACTAACACAATCAAATACATTCACAGTACCCCCACACGCTTGCAGAAGCAAGCAACATGCAATCGGTTAGTTGTACACACACACACACTATGTTGTGTCTTTTTTTTTTTTTAATCGAATCATCTGTTTTTTTGCCTGAAAAACTGTTTTATTGCCATTGTGAATAGTGTATTCGCTAATTGCACTGCGCAATACCTTTTGTATATTATTTTGGTGATTATACTGCCATTTCGGTGATTTTGGTGCACTTTTTAGTCATTTTACTGCATGTTTAGCCATTTTATTACATTTTCAGCTTTGCGAAGGTGTTGTTCCCCTATCTCTGTCTGTAAAACATATTTTGGCCATGCTAAAATATTCAAACATTGATTCTGACTGCTGATTACAGTAGGTGAAAAAAAAAAGCATTGATTTTTGCGGTTTTGTTGGATTTTAGTGATTTTATACCATTTCACTCTGTTCTTTGTTACTTTATTTTGACCATGGAAATTTTGTCTGCTATATAACCATTTGGAGGTCTCTGTGTGCATATTGGCATCAAACTGTTCAGTAGATTCCTGGTATTCATATTTAGGATGCCTTTTGCGCATACGTTATGAAATGTGGGGTATATAATGGGGTAAAATGCAAGCTTTATGACTATTATCAGAAATTCCATAAAAACCGTCATGTTTAGCATTGCTTTGCGGTTTGGTAGTTAGCAGTAGAAAGATGTAATTACCTGCTTTAGATTCGTCTGAATATGTACTTTCGGAAAATATAAGGTCTTCTAGGGTCTCCTTACTGTTAAAGGGTCTTTTGGTGCATAATGCACATACCAGGGGCTTGTATTGTAGCAAGTGTGTCATACGTGAAAATTCATCTGTACTATTTTCATTTGGGCGTCTCTGTATGCCACCTAGTTTGGTAAATCTTTTCATATCAGGTATCAAACTGTTGAGTAACACCCCTGGCATTTATATTTAGGATGACTTTTGCTGGTATGTTACAAAATGTGGGTATATAATGGGGTAAAATGCTTGCTTTGTGACTATTTTCAGAAATTTCATAAAAAGCGTTATGTTTAGCATTGCTTTGCGGTTTGGTAGTTTGCAGTAGAAAGATGTAATTGCCTGCTTTAGATTAGTCTGAATGTGTACTTTCTGAAAATATATGGCTTTCTAGGGTCTCCATACTGTTAGGGGGTCTTATTGGGTGCTTTTGTTGTAGTAGCCAGAATGTCATATGTGAAAATTCATATGCCCTATTTGGATTTGGGGGTCTCTGTATGCCACATAGTTTGTTAAATCTATGTTTATTGGGTATCAAACTGTTTAGTAGACCCCCAGCATTCATATTTAGGATGCTTTATGCTGGTAATGATACATGGACGATACAATGCTGGAAAGTTGAAGCTTTGAGACAATTTTCAGGTATTTCACCAAAACTGCCATTTTTTGGGAAAGCCTTGCTTCGTCGTTTGGAGCAGAAAGGGATGGTTACCCATTTTAGATTCAGTAGAATGTGTCCTTTCCAAAAATATATGGCTTTTGGGGTAAACATATATTTCTGTGTTTTTACCCCACAAAAAATGCAGTCAATTAGATTTTTCATTAGCTGAAGTTACCCACAGGACTATTTGTATGCGCTAACTTCATTTTGGGGCCTCTAAATGCCAGATACTTTGGAAAAACCTATGAACAATGGGCACCAAACTGTTTGGAGGAACCATGACAATAATATTTAGGGGGCTTTTTCTTCGTACATAATGATACATGGGTGACATGGTGCTGGGAAGTTAAAGCTTTGAGGCAATTTTCAGGTATTTCACCAAAACAGACAATTTTGGGAAAGCCTTGCGACTCCTTCGTTTGGAGCAGAAAGGCATGGGTACCCATTTTAGATTTGGTAGAATGTGTACTTTCCAAAAATATATGGTTTTGGGGGGTAAACCTATTTTTCTGTGTTTTTACCCCACAAAAAATGCAGTAAATTTGATTTTTCAGTAGCTGATGTAAAGTCCTGGACAATTTGGATGTGCTAACTTCATATTGGTGTCTCTAAATGCCAGATAAACCGATGCACAATGGGGATCAAACTGTTCAGTGGACCCCTGGCAATCATATTCATGGTGCTTTTTCTTGGTACAGAATATAATGTGTGATATGTGGAGTAGCAAAATAAAACCTTTGAAGTGATTTTTCTAAATTTTGATACATTTTTATAAAAACCACTACATTCAGACAAGCTTTGATGTTTGGTAGTTAGGAGTAGAGAGACATAGTTATCCATTTTGCAATCAGCAGAATGTGTACTTTCCAAAAATATATGGTTTTCTGGGTAAACCTGCTGTTTCAGGATTTTGTGGCCATGGAATCTATAGTATGCAGTTTTCTGCCTTCTGCTTTCAAAATTCGGTAATATCCTGCTGGGTGTTTTTGATTTACAGATGTCCTAAATCTGCCTAAAACTATACATATCTGGTATTGGCACGTTCGAGAGACATGAGGCTTTCCAAATCAGTTGGATTTTCATGCGTAAAATGAAATATTTTTCTGGTATAAGTTCATATATTGTGAAAAATAGCAATTTTTCATTTTTTGTTTTGTGTATTTAACACTAAAATCTTTTTGCAGAGGTGGAAATACATGAAAACTCAGATTTAGAAAGCTCAGTTTCTCCCAAAAAAAAACAATGTATAATTTTCCTAGGCAAACTATAGTTTTCCCCTCAGAAAATGCTCCTAAAGTGAGAGAGCACAAAACGTCTGACATTTTGCGTAACCAAAATGAACAATTCTGTGGGCACTTAAAGGGTTAAATACTGCTCTTTAATGCTACATATTATACATTGTTTTCAAAAACAAGCAAAAAAACATCTTATTGGCAGAGCATTAGCAGCTGCTTACTAAAAATGTGTGTAGCTGTAGAACTAAGACACAGATCCAGCCCAAAGCTGTTTATAGGAGGGGTGAAGATTGCAAGTGATAAAAAAGCACAGAGACAGTTCATTGTGTTGAGCATCAAATGAGACAAATCCATTTGGGTAACCACTAAAAGGAACAAGGGCAGGAGTGAGGATCTTGTAAGGAATAGGGGACATGACACATTTTGTTTACCATGAAAGGAAAACAATTTGTCTTACTCGGAGGGAGAAGGCCTCATGAAAAGGTGATTAGCCATAGTGCACAGCGGAGTTGCTCTACAGCAGGACAGCATGCCATTCCAAGAGGACATACAGATCCCTGCCTCTTACCTTGAGTATACAGGACATTCTCTAATATAATGTGGCACAAAGAAGCAAGAAACAATGCAATCAGCAATACATTGCCTATGGGAGTCAAAAGCAGTTTCAAACAACTCCTCTTTTAGCCTATAATGCAAATGATATCTAAATATAAACAGTGCATGCTAAACACATATTTCTGGAAATGTCCTATTTTGAAAATTATCTTGATTTAAAGAAAGATTTTAATTACCTGTAAGGACTACGGTTGCCACCCAGCGGTATTTTAGCAGCCTAGCCAGTAAAACACCTGCCAAGGTCAGGGCCGGTATTACAAATTTACCGACAATGTAGTTGTCAGCAAATTTGTAATACCCTTAGCAAAACCCCTTGGTCCGGACCCAATCCGCTGAAAACTAAACTATTCTCCTCCTTACGGCCATCGCTGTGACACGGTCTGCCCCTTTTCGTCACTGTCCACCCCTTTAGTCATGGCCTGTCCCCTTTTGTCACGGCCTGCCCCTTTCGTTCACGCCCCCACCACCGTCTGATAGAAAATTTATGAAAAGAGGTCAACCCTAGTTGACACCGAATCCACTATTTTGGATTTGGCTGAACCCTGAAGCCTTAACGAAGGATTCGGCCGAATACTGAACCAAATCCTAATTTGCATATGCAAATTAGGGGTGGGAAGGAAAAAACATTTTTTACTTCCTTGTTTTGTGACAAAAAGTCAATTTATTTCCCTCTCCGCCCCTAATTTGCATATGCAGATTAAGATTCAGTTCAGCCGGACAGAAGGATTCGACGAACCCGAATCCTGCTGAAAAAGGCAGAATCCTGGCCGAATCTAATCCTGAATTCGGTGCATCCCTAATGGCAACCATTAAAACTGTCTGAATAACAGCACCTGCTCACACAGCTATAGACTCCCAATCATTGGGTGCATTGCTTCAAGAAGAAACTGCTTTTATAGAGTAATTGAATTTAAGCTCTATTATCATAAAATGCAGTATTTTATTTTTTCAGTCTTTCAGCTTTAATGACCATGTAGATGTTTTTATCTCAGGCTTTAGATGTCATTACAAAGAAAATAATGCCCAACTCATTTTTCTTACCTCCTTGTAACACAGTGCAGCAGAGGGACGAAGAGGAGGGGCAGGCCTTAAGCAACTTAAGCTCCAAGGTTTGGGGGTCTTGGGTGGTTCCAAAGGACTCCAGCTAATGGTGCTATGTGGAGTTCCATGGTGCGAAAGGTGTGGTAATGTGTGATAGACTGGTGTTAGTGGCATTGGCTTGCAGTCTGAGTGCTTGCTTGAAGGTGTGACCGGATGAGAAGGAAGCTGAAGATTAAAGACATCTACTATCATAACATCCAAAGAAAATACAGATAATACATGGCACATAGAGTAAATCCAGTCATTTGAGTGCATTTTTTTTTTTTAAGTAGCCCAAACCTGCCCCACTCCATGAAAATTGCTTGCAGGTGCTTATCAGTCAATTGTTGCATGATGCACACTTCTGTGGTTTCTGGAAACTACTCAGGAAATAAACCTTGCAGGCAATACATATGGAGGTCAATAGGAATGGTTCAGTACTAATTTCTTTCAAAGCTGTTTCCTTCAAAAATACCAAAATATAATGTAATGGTTTAATCTAGTTTTAAATTTAAAAGCACATTCTTGAATTTAATGAGCTTTCATATTGATTGTCTTTTAGATCTTAACCTTATTATGACACAAACCACACATTAAAAACACTATTGCTTTAAGAAAAACAGCTTAATGTTTTTTTTTCTGTAAGCCAGACTTTGACATGATTTTTAAGTTTTAAAATGTGGGTTGAGATCTAAATGAGCCAATTTAGGGCCCCACATCAAAAGGGGTGGTATGTAGCTAAACCAAGTGAGACTTCAAATGATCCTTACAGTGTGACAGGGCACAGAGTGGGGTTTGATTGTAGGGGTTGTCAATGAAGAGAACCTGGTTTGCTTATGTAGGTGGTCAACCCACTCCTGCAGATCTTGCTGGTTGTTACATGATACTATGATTTTCTCAATCATGGTACCTACAACATTGGAAAAAGCAAAATTAATAAAGATGTAAATGCTCATTAAACATAGATTTCTCAGCTGAGTCCTAAATTTCACATACACCTAGGCTAAAAATGTTTAAACTCAATTTTGTACACTTCATTTTCATCATATTACCATGCATTGTCTGTTTGAAGTCTAATGAGGTATCTTTGTTATTTTATTTCAGCTTTTATTTACCATATCTGATATCCAGTGGGTCAACCATTTTTATAGTTATGTAGTTAAATTGGGTTGAAAAAAGATAAAAAGTCCATCAAGTTCAACCCCTCCAAATGAAAACCCAGCATCCATACACATACCCCTATTCTATATACCATACCTATACTAACTATAGAGCTTAGCATCACAATAGCCTTTGATATTATGTCTGTCCAAAAAATCATCCAAGCCATTCTTAAAGGCATTAACTGAATCAGCCATTACAACATCACCCGGCAGTGCATTCCACAACTTCACTGTCCTGACTGTGAAGAACCCCCTACGTTGCTTCAAATGAAAGTTCTTTTCTTAAAGTCTAAAGGGGTGGCCTCTGGTACGGTGATCCACTTTATGGGTAAAAAGGTCCCCTGCTATTTGTCTATATTGTCCTCTAATGTACTTGTAAAGTGTAATCATGTCCCCTCGCGAGCGCCTTTTTTCAAGAGAAAACAACCCCAACCTTGACAGTCTACCCTCATAATTTAAGTCTTCCATCCCTCTAACCAATTTAGTTGCACGTCTCTGCACTCTCTCCAGCTCATTTATATCCCTGTTAAGGACTGGAGTCCAAAACTGCACTGCATACTCCAGATGAGGCCTTACCAGGGACCTATAAAGAGGCATAATTATGTTTTCATTTCTTGAGTTAATGCCCTTTTTTATGCAAGACAGAACTTTATTTGCTTTAGAAGCCACAGAATGACACTGCCTAGAATTAGACAACGTGTTATCTACAAAGATCCTTCTCATTTAAGGAAACTCCCAACACACTGCCATTTAGTGTATAACTTGCAATTATATTATTTTTGCCAAAGTGCATAACCATGCATTTATCAACATTGAACCTCATTTTCCAGTTTGCTGCCCAGTTTTCCAATTTAGACAAATCACTCTGCAAAGTGGCAGCATCCTGCATGGAACCTATAGTTCTGCACAATTTAGTATCATCTGCAAAAATAGAAACAGTACTTTCAATGCCCACCTCCAGGTCATTAATAAACAAGTTGAAAAGCAAGGGACCTAGTACAGAGCCCTGTGGTACTCCACTAACAACACTGGTCCAATTAGAAAATGTTCCATTTACCACCACTCTTTGTAGTCTATATTTTAGCCAGTTCTCTATCCAGGTACAAATACTATGTTCCAGGCCAACATTCCTTAATTTAACCAGTATTAATTAATTATGCATCAAGTTGACTGTCTCTTTAAACAGTCTTGAAAATTCCAGAATGTTTTGTAATGACTTTTTATTGCACAAATGTGTTAGTTATTATTTTAATGGGAGTACACCTGTGGCGTTATTAGGTATCAACCTTCGGGTCACACTTCCCGTTTGCTTTCCCTTGATACCATGGGAAAATCCAAGCAACTAAGTGAAAAGCTTAGAAACAAAATTGTGGTGCTCTGCAGGTCCATTCCTACATAGGTGCAATTTCCAAAAAGTTGAAGGAGAGGGACTCAAGAGAAAGACAAATAATAAAGTGACAATAACAATAAAAATGTAGGCTTACAGAGCAATAGTTTCATGGCTGCTAGGGTCAGTGTCCCTCATTTGAAAGCTGGAAAGAGGCAGAAAAGGAAAGCAAATACTTCAAAAACTACAATAAACAATAAAGACCAAGTTGCTAAGAAAAGGCTATTCTTGGCTATTCCAACGTATTGGAAGTTACATGAAGATGAACGACCCCTATAAAAAGGATCTGTCACCCAGACATAAAAAGCTGTATGATAAAGGTCCTTTTCAAATTAAACATGAAATTGAAATTCTTTTTGTTATTAAAGCATTCATAGCTGTTGTAAACTCATTTAAAAATCTCATCTGTCAATCAAATATTGCTTGCCCCTCCTCTATGCCTAGGCATAGAGACAGGGCAAGCAATTACTTTCACTTTCCATTCAGCACTTCCTAGATGTCACTGCTCTCCACATATTCCCCCGTTCTCTTCACAATTTAATTGTGTAGCCAGAGCATGGGGATAGACATCGGTCCCCCATTCTGGTGCACAAACAAGATTCTGAGATGATGCAAGACTTGTCTTAATAACAGTGTCCACAAAATGGTTCCTGCCTGCTTGCTTTAATCATTAGTTCCCAGACTGATGGAAACAAGATTCAAATACTTTATATAGTGTAATTAAAATGAATTTTGCTCGACTAACATGATAAAATAGGATTTGGAATAATTTTTTGTGGGTGAAGGGTCCCCTTTAAGAGAGAGGAGGCCCAAACTCCAGATGATCATCAGGAGAAAACCTAGTCTGTTGGAGGAGGGTTTTCTTGTCAGAGGAAACAAAATTAGACCTGTTTGGCAATAATGATCATTGCTATGTATGATAAAGAAGCTTAGGGGTTTTATGTTGTTTTGCATCATGGGGAAGTAGGGTAATGTAGATATTCTAAAGCAGCACCTCAATTGGCCAGAACATTTGTCTACAAGCATGACAGTGATCCAAAACATACCTGCAAAGTTTTAACAAAGGCTAAAAGACCACAAAGTGAAATTTTTTAGCCTTCAGAAAGAATAATGCGTGGACTGACATAGCAAGGAGAACCACAATACTGTGAGAAGTCAGATGCTTAGGGTAACCTTCCCCAAGCTTAAGTTATACAAATAAAAAGCAATACTGTACCAATAAAAACTAACAAAGCATAAAATTTTGAGCCACAGGTAATCAGATATGATAAAAAATTGATTGTATTAGTCTTTAAGCTATTACTTATTCATTATCTCACAGAGAAATAAAGCAGACACTGTAAAATACTTAAAACAGGCAATGCATGGTAAAGATAAGTGTATAGTGAATTTAATTATAAGCTTAACAGATATACAAGATATCTTAAAGGAAAACTATACCTCCAAAATGAATACTTAAGCAACAGATTTATATATATATAACAGTTTATATCAAATTGAATGACATATTAAAGAATCTTACCAAACTGGAATATATATTTACATAAATATTGCCTTTTTACATCTCTTGCCTTGAGCCACCATTTTGTGACTCTATCTGTGCTGCCTTAGAGATCACCTGACCAGAAATACTACAACACTAACTGTAACAGGAAGAAGTGAGGAAGCAAAAGGCACAGTGTGTGCACAGTGAATCGTACGATCTCAGGGGGCGGCCCTTATTTTTTAAAATGGCAATTTTCTATTTATGATTACCCAATGGCACATACTACTAAAAAACTATATTATTATGATAATGGTTCATTTACATGAAGCAGGGTTTTACACATGAGCTATTTTACTCAGTATCTTTTAATAGAGACCTACATTGTTTGGGGGTATAGTTTTCCTTTAAGTACATCATACTTGTGCAACTGGAAAGTGTGTGTGTGTGTGTGTGTATATATACACCAAATAGTGATAACAATTAGACTGCACATTTGAAAACATTATGCCATTAAATCTTGCTTCCCCAGAAATGGATATAAACTTGAAGCCACAAATCTAACTGTAAACCCTGAATCAATTGTTTATGCAGAACTCACAGACTCAAATTGTCCTCTTTTGTACACTTTTTTTCTGTTTATGGTCTGGCAACCAGGACAGTGATTACAAACTGATGAGTGAACAAAATAAATGACAAGTCTTGTCAGTACTAAGGTGGTGTCACATGCATTGAAAGAAAGAAATACGCTACCTGATATTTCATAAGCATTTTTATGATTTTCATTATCTTCAAGTTTTGTGACGCACATTCCTGTCATTGGTATCTTCCCCTGAAAGAAAAAAAAAACAGATTTTTGGGTGAAATGCTGGTTTATGAGAGATTTCACAAACTGCACATAACATGGTTCTATACTCCTTCATAAACTAACATGAGATGTTACTGTATAACCAACAATTGCAGAATGATATTTACCACAGTGGTATAGACCAATTCTGGGTATGATCCCATCAAGAGTCAGATTTGATTGTCATGCAGTGGGGACTGCAGGATGATCTGTCTCGACAAATAAATTAACTAATGTGTTGTGTTTTTCCAGTTGAGCAGTTTTTACAGAGTTTCAGGGTAAATGTCTATGTTAGTGGGACTTTAGTGTTATGCTGAGCCAACAAGTTACAGTATTGCTTTGAATCATATTAAATTTGAATATTTTCAGGAGTATTACTTTCTATGAAAATGACATAAGGGTTTACATATAAATTACATTTACTTTTCAATGCTAAATATGTTAAGTGTCTACATGTGTCTTCCTAGTACAGTAAACATATTCCTTGCCTTCATCATTCTTTCACTTATATTGTTCAAAATGTTTAGCCTATTAGCAGACATTTATCCATTGAAATGTGTATTATGTTGCCAAAAAACCCAAATTGATTCCAAAAGATAACCTTAAAGCTAATGTTGAAAAATTAGATTACTATATAATGAACACTAGATGGCACCAAAATCCAAAATAGGGGGATTAGGCTAATAACACATGTAGCACATGGTTGTGCGAGTCCTTACAGATAAAGGAAATGAGCAAACACTACAGATCACTCATGTCTTTGACAAAATATTTCAGTGTAGAATGAATGGTATGCCTTTAATATGTGGGCTAGAGCTTTAATATACAGCTAGGTAGAGCTTGGTAATTTAGAGTAATTCGAGTAATTTAGAAAAAAAAACTAGTCACTGATAAGAAGATTGGGGCAAGGAGTTATACAGGCAGAATTGTGAGAGTAATTTACTGGGGAGTAGAAGTAGAGGGAGGAATCGTTGAGAAGGCACTGTAAGCCCCAGTTCACGCTCAAGTGGGGTTTTTTGTGGTGAGGGTCCATCCCTTCTTAGTTACGCCTTAGATCAGGAATTTAATCTAAGAGGTAAATTAGAACCAGTGAAGAGATTTGCATTTAACAGCAAATGATAAATGATGACAGAAATGGATAATTCCAACAGCTAGATTTAGAAAAAACTAAAGCAATGCAAGACAGTAGAGTGTAATGTCTGTATAGATTGGGTTGCAATAATCTAGATGACAAATAAGATAGTTGATAATATTTTGCTAATTTTTAGGCTAAAGTAAGGGCATTTCAGGCAACTTTGAACGGATCCAAGCAGTTGGGATTGGATGTGAGGTATAAAAGAGCCCACAGTCAACAAGGCAGCAAGCTTGCACGGTTAAATTAAAGGTAACACTTAACTGCACATGAAGTCTGGGGGGATGTTAAAAAAATTTACTAATCCTTTAAATCCAAAATATCTTACCTGGTATATGAAACCACTCATCCTAGGACTGGCTGACAACATCAACAAGACATTTGGAAACAGCAGCAGATATCTTTCATTCTTTTCCTTCATAAAAAAACAGTATTAAATTGTTGTCAGTAGATTGCAGTGGGTGTACTTAATAATTTTCCTCTAGTTTTCCTGGTAATGCCCTTTGAAAATATAAGTCCCCAAACAACCTCTTGGCAATTGTCATTCCTTTAGTTTTTGAGTGTTTAGATGATACATATACCAGGTCGGGAGACAGTTCCTACCCTGCAATCCAGTCTGGTGAGTACAGTGGCAAATGAGGGAGAGAAGAAAACCATGGGTTTTAGTAGCAAGGTCACTTCTCAAGGGATAGTATTCTGAAAATGCACAGGGATTTTTTTCAGGCTACTATTGCCCGACACTACTGCTTATTATGCAATTTACAATAAAACGAATAGGAGGCAAGCTTTCGAGTTTTAGGCATTAAATTCTAGAAGGAGAAGGAAATGTGAAAACACTGGGATACCAAAAGTTAGGCACCCCAGGGCAGTGATCCTGTAGTAGAAAACTACCTGATCTGGGGTTCTCCTCAGCGAGCACTTTGGAGCAATGTTAACAGAAACCCAGGGTATCGGGTAAGTGAATAAAAAAAATAAAAAGTTTAAAGAAAAAAAAAATGAAAAAAGTTGGATACCAAAAGTTAGGCACCCCAGTGATCTTACCTTTCCTTCTCAATGTAGCCTCATGTGCCACTGCCCTAAAGCAGATAAAAATTTATATGGCCACGATAAAGAATGGAGCCGCAGCAGGAACAATCAATATGACCTCATCTAATTTCATATGTATAAAAGCACACAGATAAGCCCATATACAGTTAGACCCATAAATATTTGGACAGAGACAACTTTTTTTCTAATTTTGATTCTGTACATTACCACAATGAATTTTAAAATGAAACAACTCAGATGCAGTTGAACTGCAGACTTCCAGCTTTAATTCAGTGCGTTGAACAAAAAGATTGCAAATAAAAATTTGAGGAACCAACTAACACAGTCACTTCATTTCAGGGGCTCAAAAGTAACTGGACCATTGCCTCAAATGCTATTTCATGGGCAGGTGTGGGCAATTCCCTTGTTATGTCATTATCAACGAAGCAGACAAAAGCCCTGGAGTTGATTTGAGGGGGGGTGCTTGTTTGTAGAAGATATTGCTGTGAACAGACAACATGCGGTCAAAGGAGCTCTTCATGCAGGTGAAACAAGCCATCCTTAAACTGCAAAAAAACAGGAAAAACTCATCCGAGAAATTGCTACAATATTAGGAGTGGCAAAATCTACAGTTTGGTACATCCTGAGCAAGAAAGAAAGAAAGCACTGGTGAACTCAGCAATGCAAAAAGACCTGGACGTCAACGGAAGAAAACAGTGGTGGATGATCACAGAATCATTTCCATGGTGAAGAGAAACCCGTCACAACAGGCAAACAAGTGAACAACCCTCTCCAGGAGGTAGGCATAATAATCAATATCCAAGCCTACCATAAAGAGTAGGGATGCACCGAATCCAGGATTCAGTTCGGGATTCGGCCTTTTTCAGCAGGATTCGGTTTCGGACGAATCCTTCTGCCTGGACGAACCGAATCCAAATCCTAATTTGCATATGCAAATTAGGGGCGGGGAGGGCAATCGCGTGACTTTTTGTCACAAAACAAGGAAGTAAAAAATGTTTTCCCCTTCCAACCCCTAATTTGCATATGCAAATTAGGGTTCGGATTCGGTTTGGTATTCGGCCGAATCTTTCACGAAGGAATTTGCTAAAAAAAAAAAAAAAAAAATCATCTAAAAAAGCCAGCACAGTTCTTTAAAAACATTCTTTGGTGAGATGAAACCAAGATCAACTTCTACCAGAATGATGGCAAGAAAAAAAGTATGGAGAAAGCGTGGAACAGCTCATGATCATCTGTAAAACATGGCGGAGATAGTGTGATAGCTTGGGCGTGCATGGCTGCCAGTGGCACAGGGACACTAGTGTTTATCCATGATGTGACACAGGACAGAATCAGCCGAATGAATTCTGAGGTGTTCAGAGACACTGTTTGCTCAAATCCAGCTAAATGCAGTTAAATTGATTGGGAGGCTTTTCATAATGACCCAAAACATACAGCCAAAGCAACCTAAGAGTTTATTAAAGCAAAGAAGTGGAATATTCTTGAATGGCCAAGTCAGTCACCTGATCTGAACTCAATTGAGCATGCATTTCACTTGTTGAAGACTAAACTTCAGACAGAAAGGCCCACAAACAAACAGCAACTGAAAGCCGCTGCAGTAAAGGCCTGGCAGAGCATTAAAAAGGAGGAAACCCAGAATCTGGTGATGTCCATGAGTTCAAGACTTCAGGCCATTTGCAATTGGTTAAAAATGTCAGTCTCTTGATTAGAAACAAGCATAGTGTAATACGTTCATTTAGAGGTGATATCACCCTGTGTATGTGAAAAATTATTTATAGATGTGCTCCCCTTTTCTTTGGGTAGCTGTTAATTAACAGAAGAAAAATAAGTCAAGGTGAGTATAAGAAGAGACGGTGTTCTTCGTATGCAGCAAAGGTGCAATCCAAGAGTAAAGTGCCTCCACACTCTGTGCAAATTGCCTACTTACAAACCACTGCTGTAGCGTTATGTTTATAAAGAAAATCCCTTTCTGATTCCTCCTCCAGGTCACCGCTCCTGCCAAACTCCGGACCAGAAATAGGAACCAAGGATAGTGTGATACCGTTTTTATTAAAATATAATTAAAATCAAATAAAAAATACACTCACATTTACCCTCTTGGGTAATACGCATTCAGTCCCAAAATGTTTGTGTGGGGTCCCTGAGGGTGGTTCTGCCGGCTTTCTCCTGACTCCCCCGTGATGCCTTTCTTGGGTTCAATGCGTACCCTCAGGCTGTCATTGCCAGCAAAGGGTTTTCAACCAAGTATTAGAAATGAACATTTTATTTTTTTTCTTCATTTTTTAATTTGTGTCTAATTACTTTTGAGCCCCTGAAATGAAGTGTTTGTGTTAAAAAAGGCTTTAGTTCCTCACATTTTTATACAATCTTTTTGTTCAACCCACTGAATTAAAGCTGAAAGTCTGCAGTTCAACTGCATCTGAGTTGTTTCATTTAAAACTCACTGTGGTAATGTAAAGAACCAAAATTAGAAAAAAAGTTGATAATAGTAAAATTAACAACGCATACTATTAAAATACTAAAGTGTAAAACTAATATCTAAATTCGTAACAGGCACTAAATTACCTCATTTCCTGCACACTGTATCATAACCTGGGACATGTATATAACGGTGCCCAAAGTCTTAATGTCTTCCCCCTCCCATGCACGAATGGTTTCTGTCAGGATTTGCAGCTCCAGTTCCTTTCTTTTCCTTACTTCTTGACACTGCGCCTGTGGGAGCAAATAATGGGCATTACTAACCTGTAAATTAAACCCAGACTGCAAACGTTTGTGTTGGACTGTCTTCTTACTATAAAGTGCTATGATGGTTCTCGTTATTTTCCATGAACTCAATAAATATTGTAAATGAACCATGGAACTTATTTATTGCTTTACTAAATAATCCGCAATAACTCATTTCAATTGGTCCCATATTCTGTTCCTGCTAGTGACTATAATTACATAAACAATAAACCATGAGATTCATAAAACCTGAAAGCAGAAAAGTTATAGAAAGGCGCACAAGTTGTGAAGACTTCTCACAATAAACTTGCTTTATTGTTACAAGATTTAGTCTGGCGTCTAGTTCACATGTATATTTTTATTAGCGTTTTTACATTTTTGTGCTTACAGGGGAACGGTCATGATTATGAAAAATCTACAAAATGGTTGTGAGAATTTAATAAATAGATTTTGTAGACAGTGTACTGTAATTTCTTACTGTCAAGATATTTATTGATATGTCTATGAACAAACTCATTATTAAACTTTGCTATATTAATCAAAGAGGTGGGAAACCTGAACATTGAAGTATACAGAAAACCCATTTATACTGATCACTGTTTGCGGCTTGAGTCTCATTACCCTCTGGAACATAAACTGGGGGTTTTAAGACCTCAACACCATTGGGCTAAATAAAATCAACAACCAATGACAAGTCTAAGAACAAGGAATACAGTCAATTCAAAGGAGCTTTGAAAGCTTTTAGATATGGGTCTATGTCAAAACAGCACCAAGGTCAATTAAAAACACCAAACCAACATACATACATCCTTATAACACAGTCATCCTTATGTGGGTGGAATATAAGAGAATTTTGAAC
The DNA here is from genome assembly GCA_038501925.1 of Xenopus petersii. NCBI lineage: Eukaryota > Metazoa > Chordata > Amphibia > Anura > Pipidae > Xenopus > Xenopus petersii. Next base: position 73,291,428 of record CM076674.1, on the reverse strand, counting down.
AAACATCACATTCCTGTGTTTTTCAAACAAAGCAATACTCTAACATAGGAGGGCAAACTCCTCAGGACATGATTCAGCAGTCTATATACATCTAAAGGAAATGGGAGACTCCTTTGAAGACACCATTGTGCATATTTTGAACAGTAAAGATAGATGTTTTGAAAGAGGTATGATGGAGTTCACTTATGCAAATCTAGAAAATAAACATCCCTAAACAGAGAAGGGCAGTCTGTAACACTGTTTTTCAGCAACATACAATGCAGCTTTCACATCTTTTATCGTGTTCCCATTGTGACTACATCACACTTTCACACGGTTGTGAGTTCCTCTAACTATATTAGAAATATTTTTTACCCAGTTTATATTTTTACACTTAACTGTTCCTTTAATATCTCAATGTTTTTTAAGAATCTAAAATAATATGTAAATATGAAAACTATCTCAGACGATACTTGTTGACAGGATCTGAACGAAATACAATGCATTCCGAGCCTGACTTTTATGTTGCCTCTTTTTGTGGTCTTAAATATAGATGATGTTATCTTACAGAAAGGTTCTTGAACGCAGTAATGGATTTCTGGATATCTGGCCGGTCTGGGTGATAGTCCTGAAACAAACAGGCACAAAATAAAGTTCATTTTTGTAAGATAGAGTGTGTCATACTTGTTTAAAAAAGGCCACTACATCCTACATCGTATTGCAAGCAAACATGTATGTTATCTTTGAACAGGCTAAAATATAACCCAGGGACTTTTACCTGATAAGAAGAGTGCCATTTACAGTCTGCTCAACTGATTATGACCCTTAATAATCGTTGGCCACACTCCCTTAATCATCAGTCAATGTTCCTGCCTGTAGAGAGCTGAAATTAAAAACTGAAACTATGCTGGCCCTCTAAGTTGGAAATGCAGGTACAAAGAATAACATAGTTGTCATGTGAGTCAGATACTCTACTTCCCTACCCAGCTTTCCATTCTTTGTTAATACATTCAATCCAAGTTAAGTTTGATCAACAAAGTGGCTGTCCCTTGATAATTAGAAAGACAATTTCAAATTGTCTTTATTTAACTACTGGGAAGGCAGCTGAAAGGTTCCTGGTGAATACTGGTGTTTTACATGACATTCCAATAGCAATGCATAAATCTATGAAAGTGCAGTAACTTCTTACTGTGAATATACACAAAGTCAGTTTAAAACTCCCTTTTCACATGGCAAATAGAATGAGCACACAATATAAGGATCTATGGATATCAGTATTTCCCTTACCTTGGCAAAATTTATCAGGAAAATGTAATAGTATTGAGCCCCTTTAAAATGTGGCACGTTACTATTCATGACATGGTAGAGCAAAGAGCGCAGAATTCAGAGAGCAGTCTACTGATGGTCAATTAAAACTGTTAAGAGCAACTGCATTCTAATTTTGTTTAAAGGAGAATGAAAGCTATGGAGGCATTGTATTGCCAATAGATTAGCTGCAATAATGCAAGCTAGAATGCTATATTTATTCTGTAGAATGTTTTACCATACCTGAGTAAAAAGCTCTAGAAGCTCAGTTTGTTTAGTATAGGAACTGCAGTATTAATGTGGTGTGACATCACTTCCTGCCTGAGTCTCTCCCTGCTCTGGGCTCAGATTACAGTAGAGAAGGGGAGGGGGGAAGTGGAGCAAACTGGGCATGCTCTTGCCCAGGGCAATGAGGTTTAAGCTGAAGGCAGGAAGTCTGATACAGAAACCCATGTGTATACAATAGAAGGAAAGAAACGCAGTGTTTCCTTTGACAGAGGACTCAGAACAGCATTACTTTGGGGGTTTACTGGTATATTTAGATGGACCTTTCTGGTAAGGCTTACTTAGTTTTTACCTTTCCTTCTCCTTTAATCAATGTTTGATTGATAAACGGGTAGGCAACAATCAATAAGGTGAGCAATCAGCTGAACATAAAAATAATACAATTCTACGTACTATGTTGATTTCTATGTTGTTAAATTGTACAGGGTTTATGGGAATGTTCCTCAAATCAAAACTAAACTAAACTGAAATTAAAAGTATATTCCATTGTCTCTCGGTCTTTGGGAGAGATAAAATCATTAGTGTTATCTTCTGCAACAGATAATAATGCTCCATATTCATAATAACATATTCAAATATATAGTGGTGAATGTCAGTCAGCAGAACATTACCTTGCAGTGTTTTTACACTTTTACTTCTACATGACTACTTGACTAATCTTTCTTTTAGAACTATGATGCATTGTGTTTCTGCACGCTTTTGTGCTTGATTTATTAAACCTACAGCAGAAGCACTTTTAATAGTCCTGGCTACACAAAACACCACAGAATACTACAAACACGTCCAATATTAAATAATGTGATAATGGGATATTTGCATTGTGATCCACAAACAGAGCATTATTATTGCAAATTTGAACAATTGTGCATGTGTTTATAACATACAAGTCGTTCCGATTGGAGAAAAAAAAAACAAAATTACTAAAATACCTCCATATGTCGTTCTAACTCTTTTAGCAGCGTTGGGTATTTGTCCAGACGCATAAATGGCTTACTTAGACCTGTTGTCAGTACAAGAATCCCTGGGCTGTTAGCACCTTTCATTTCCATGAACTCGCCAAGTTCCTCACTATCAAAAGAATTACAATATGAGAAGCAAATCAGTGTGCATCATAACTAGCTTTGAACTGCACATAGAGTAGAACATTCTGTGTAAAAATAATTAATTAACTTTTCGGAAGAAATATATAATCAGAAGATTACATTAAGCACCAAAGAAGAAACACTGCTTCTGGATAGTCTCTGATTTACAGAGAACAATCCATTTAAGGGCCAGGTGGGCCCGAAACGTTGCCTATTTGTATGATGTGGGCTAAATACATTGTTGGTGCACTTTTGCAACTTAAACACAGTGTGCTGTTGGTTCCTTTTTACATGTATGTGAGTGTATGTGAAATTCAAATGATAAAAATCAACCACAGATACAACAATAAGAATTGAAGATGAAAAATCTTGCAAATATTTTCTGAATATCAACACTTAATAACAGGTGTACAGATTTCGAACCTGTCTGAAATCAGCTTCTATTAAGTATCAAATATTTTTTACTACCCAAAATACTATTTTCCTTATTACATAAAAATAATTTATTTAGTACAGGTATGGGATCGGTTAATCCTATTGGGTTTATTTAATGTTTACATGATTTTCTAGTAGACTTAAGGTATGAAGAGCCAGATTAAGGAAACATCTGTTATCCAGTAAACTCTAGGTCCCAATCATTCTGGATAACAGGTCCCATACATGTACTAATATAGGATAATTTTTTTCAAATTTAGTTTGAGATGTAAACAAGTAGTAATCAGAGTAGTGAATCAGAGGGGTGAATTCAGTTGAGCACTGTAAATTACTTTTTTTTCCCCATTAACTTTTGTAAGGAGTAGGACAATGCCACGATGTACAAACAAATGTAGGCAGAGCATGGGTATGCAAATAAGTATCTGTCACACAACTGGAGGCTGAATGTAAAAAAGTATTAGGCAAAGGTTACACGTTCCAATGTGTATTATTACTTTGTTTACACTCAAACAGCCGACATTTTTTCAGGATATTAGAAATATGGGAATTTCTGTGATAAGGTAAACAAACTTTTGGCATCCATACACACAGGACCTTAAAGAAGAAATATGGCTATACCATGCATGTTTCTAAGGTCACAGGAATGACCGTCAATGATCAAGGAATGAATACATGGTTTTACAACTCTAATAGGGGAACGTAATATGCTTCGCTGGGGCAAAAAAAGTTTCAAGACGCTTGCAAATGTTAGCGACCATATTTGCTCCATTTTTGACTGATTAAAGTCCTCAACGACTTCCTTGCAAAGTTTGAGACCAAATTGCTTCTGTGAACGTTCGCAGTGTAGGTAATAAAATTTTGCAATAACAAACCTTTTTTCCCGAAAAAACTACAGAGCAGGTGTTAAAGGTTCACAATGCGCCATTAAGATTTGCAACGTAATAGCCTAACAAAGAATATTACATTGCGACAGGCAATTTTTATTTAAAAGTTTTGCGCTTTGCAAGATTTTATTACACCTAAAGGTATTAAATGAATCAGTTTAGAATTTTTGAACTAAATCAAATGAATCATAAAGCAAGTAACAAAAAAGGGAAATGGTATAGCTCCTTGGTGTGAACTTCATAGAGACAGAAGCCCAGTTATCTCTGAAAGGGGGTAACAAAATTAAAAGGATTCTGTGTTCCCAGCTGTACAGAAGAGGACAAATGTTCTTTTATAAAACTGTTCTAATGGCTGTACGTGCCATGCAGTACCTCTCTGTGTTCGGCTGACAGGCATTGTAAGCTGTGGGACATACAATAAGCCCAAGTACAAAGACCTAACACAAGCCCTGTTTCTAAGGCACCAACAATTACCCCCATCTGACACACAAGCTGAAAATTTGAGGTATCAGCATAAAATGTGTTAAGAAATCAATAGTTAGCTAGATTCTAGAAATCTAAAAGCATAAAATCTATAAAACTATGAATCATATGGTGAGAGAAAACGCAGAATATATTAAAAAGTGCCAATAAGACACAAGTCATGGTAGGTGTGTATGCAAGGACTACGAGAAGTTCCTAAAGCTCTCAGTCCCAAGCAATAGAGACAAATCCATTTTAAATAATTATCATCATTGCAGAATTCAGGCTACGATCATGACTAAAAAAAAATAAATAAAAAAAACCAAAGATATATACAGACACACACACACCAGCCTTTTTCTGTCCTCCCCATCCTATCCTACAGTTCATCTATGACCTTAGCGTGAGATGTAATCCAATTACATCTCTTTTAGGCAGATGGCTCACTAGGAGAGCCGTTAGCAAAGAAGAAGACTACTTTATAGAAAATGCGGGTATGACTCACACTTCTGATGCTGATCTCTGTTTGTAATAAATAGAGCAGGAGCTTTCAGCACTGACAGGTCTCGGGACGGCACACAGGCACCGCATTGTACGAGCTGCACTAAGTCGCTATGCTGCTCTACACTTGCTGGATGTTTTTTTTGTGTCCAAGAGCTAGAAGGCTGGGACTCCTTTCTCTGGGCTGCTGATGGGAGAATGACATCACCCCTTCTGAATAAAAACCAGCTCAGGGGAGGCAGCAAGCAAAACAGACAAAGAGCTCCTTACTTCGTTATCCATGCTCCAGTTGTCAGGCATGAATGGTGCTTTGGCTTGATACACTTACCTTAAGATAATGGCATCTAGCGCAAACATGTATTATCAGTTCTCAGCAGCTGAGCCCAATAAAGATATTTTGGTTTAGGATTTCCATTAGCAACCACTTTAAAAGAAAAAAAATTACCTCTCCCGATCTCTGCTAAAAAAAAGCGAGCGAGATCTATAATTATTATGCACAGGGAGTTCACTTTTATTTCTGTTTACAGTCCATGTGTTGTCCCCACAGTTAAAAAAACTGTGCTTTTATATTTTTATTACTAATACAAATTCCAGCAGGTATGAGGAGGTGACCAACAGATTGCCTGTTTTCCCAGATCGTTGATGGAGCCTTGGCACTGTTTCACTGGGACAATTATGAGCACCGGTTTCGGGGAAATGAAGTTACTGATTATAGCAAGGATGTGATTAGTGGTTTCCTCTCCCATTCCTGGCAAGTAGATATGGCATTGCTTGTTCAAATAGTATAGGAACACTTTACAGGATGGTTAAAGACTATTCCAAAACTGCCGAGCAGCTGCACAGCCACCTTATCTGGTGTGTGGTTGTTACCTGCTAATAGTAGAAGATAAGCACTAACTCTCCCTTCCACTTATCATACTCTTACAGCTCTAATTCAAGGCTTGCCAAACTACAGCAGGTCCCTGTGAATTCTTTTCTTTCTATAACAGTTTTATGAGCAGCACAAGGCAATGACACTTCCTCCACCAATGTGGTGTAACAGTGGTGACAACCTGCTACCAGTAGACTCAAAGGAAGGTGGCACAGACAGTTGTTTTTTTCTCTTGCAGCATCTCTTCTGACATTGCTTTCTAGATAAAGTTTTAGCTAATAAATGCCATACCTGGACTGCACAACCGTTAGGGCTACTGTTGAAGTTGCAGTTGGTCTGTATGGTCCATTATAGTAGAAAATAGGTTTTAGTACAGTGTAATTCCCTGGAAATAAACAGGGATCAATGCCATTCCGGGGTTGCTGCACACCTATAACAGTTAAACCTTTTTTTTATATAAAGGGACGCTGCAAAGAGAGATTTAAACCTTTTATGTGCCCAACAAAAAATAATCTAAGGCACTGGCACAAATATAACAGCTTGACATGGTCAAAACAAAATATTTAAAGTTTATAGTGTAACTGGCTTTTAATAATTTTTAGAAATGTAAATAATAAATGAAAATGTGCTAGGCCACTGACAGGATTAACAAATTTCCACAAAAAAAAAAATTGGTACACTGTCAAAAATATAAATTAAACCAGAATTGCAATGCTTTGCTAATCATTTAAACCCTTTATTTATACAGGTTCAGAAAACAATACAATTTTTCAGTCAATATAAGCTATGTTGTCCTTGTACTATTGCAATTAAATAGAGGGTTTGCCATCATCCCATCCTTTTTAATTCTCCTTTTACACAGTTTTCCAACTTTTTTGGAAACAGGCTTGCATGAAATTATCTGAAACCCCTTGTCAAGAAAAACCCAGAATTTGTAAAAAAAATTTCATAAAGTGTTCATTTCTGAAAGACTTGCTTTTACGTTCTAATAATACAGTACTCTGTACTGATAATTAGGCCACTATGATTCCCGATCTGTAGAGATCAATGTATGACATTAATATTTGAATTAAACCCAGCTTTCGAACATGTGTTATAAGAAATAATTGCCCCTTGCATGTAAAAAGACACCAATTATTTTAAGTGTAATCTCTGCATGTGATTAATAGAACAACTGAGATGTTACATTGGTTAAAACACAGTACAACTGTATTACTTCTGAGCAAATGATGCAGAAATTATGCAGATTTGCATTGTATGGGACACTAAGTTAGTGTTTGTGAGGTTTTTTTACTACCTTGAATAAACTCAGAATTTGAAGGTTTGCTTATTTATGAAGAAACTTGAATGTAAAAAAACTCAGTTGAATGAATTTGGGGGAAAACCTTGAATACCTTGAATTTATTGTGCTATAGGCTAAAAAAAACCTTAAATCCTTTAAAAATTTCGTGCACAAAACACTGTAAAAAACCTGAAAATCATGAAGGCAAAAAACATCTACCTGCCATTGACTTCTACATGACCTCAACAGGTTATAGCTGGAGTATTTTTGGATTCGGGCTTTTAGCAGCTGCAGGGCATAATAAATCTAGAAACTATCCTAGAAAAACTAGATTTTTTTGGGAAAACACAACTGGACTTAATAATTAACCCCCTAAATATTGCTAGACCAGCACTGTGTAGGGAGTTGCATGGTCCAGCTGTTTCATATCACCATTGGTCACTTGCACATTATTCTAGCGAGCACAGAGATGCTGTTTCACACAGTTATAAATTGTAAGTTAGAAGGAACCCCTGTGCTTGTCATCAAATGAACTCACTAAAAACCATGTTTTAACTTCATTCCATGCTGTAAATATAAAGCTGCCAATTGGGCAGAGACTTAATTTATGGAAAATCTTGTTGCATTATAAATGAGGTCAGAGGCTTATAGATTTGGATGGGACCCATTGTAATCAAACAGTTCAGAGTGGGGTATATGCCCATATTGGCCCGCACTTGGGACAAGTATGACAAGATCCTCTCATATGGTGACCTAGCCAAGCAAGTGGAGGTGAATGGTTTACATTTATATTTCAGCCTTACATATGCATTCCTAAATGAATATGTGGTTTCTGTTCATTAATATTTGTAAAAGACAACACTTTCATTATGCACATACATAAAAGCACATCAAGGGACATCATGAATGAAAAACATGCGTGTTCGCTGTTGTTAATACAGAACTGCCTCTACTATGATTTCCCAGTAAGCCAGGAGTTATTACTCAGCGAAAGCTAGTCTGCCATAGGTTATAGAACTCTGAGGCCAGGATTCGGCCTTTTTCAGCAGGATTCGGATGCGGCCGAATCCTTTTGCCTGGCCGAACCGAATCCTAATTTGCATATGCAAATTAGGGGTGGCGATGGAAATCGCGTAACTTTTTGTCACAAAACAAGGCAGTAAAAAAAATGTCCCCTACCCACCCCTAATTTGCATATGCAAATTAGGGTTCGGATTCGGTTCGGTATTCGGCCGAATCCTTTGTGAAGGATTCGGGGGTTCGGCAGAATCCAAAATAGTAGATTCGGTGCATCCCTATTTGGAAGACCTACCTGTGTTGTGTGAGGACATTAACTGCTGAAGGATGATTGGCACAATAGGCAAGGTACAGACTCTTCATTTGAGGCATCAGACTCATAAAACATCCCCCAACTCTCTGTTGCCCCTCTGGTAACCTGGAACATAAAAACAATAAAAGTCAAGAAAGATCTATACATATTATGCAACCACAAAAATAAGTTTGACTTTGGCACTGCCTTCCAAAGTCATTGTCAGCAAGGGTCTGACACTTGAGAGCATTTTTGAAACACTACTTACTACACAGGGCCTAAGGCTAGGGCCACACAGGAAGATTCAGGGAGATTGGTCGCCTGCCGACTAATCACCGTGTCTTTGAGGCGACTAATCTCCCTGAATGGCTTGCTGGTATCTCGTACCCGCTAGCGCTAAAGTCGCCTGCGCCTATTCACACACAGTGATACGTTTTTCAAAGTTGCTCGAAATTGCCTCACGAGGCAATTTCGAGCGACTTTGAAAAATGTGTCGCCGCGTGTGAATAGGCACAGGCGACTTTAGTGCTAGTGGGTGCAAGATACCAGCAAGCCATTCAGGGAGATTAGACGAGGCGATTAGTCGCCAGGCGACTAATCTCCCTGAAATCTTCCCGTATGGCCTAGCCCTAAAAGTATGTATTTTTAAGGACACATGAGGTTATAAGATGGGTATATATTACACTTTAGCAAGAGTTAAGGGAGAGATAAATGGTACTACTCTGCCAAATTCTGTAGGAAAGCATTTAAAGGAACACAGAAAAATATAATGTACTGTTGCCCTTCACTGCTAGTAAAATGTTGTTCTACATAAAACTAGTGACTAGTGTCAAAAGCACAACACATTAACAAACTTCTCAGCATGGAAATTAATGGCCAATATAGAGAATGTGTAGATAAAGCCAATTCATCTGTTTATATTCAAAAGTCAGGAAAAAAGTAAGCAGGGAATGGCAGGATATGAAGGATGTCCCTGCACTATGATTCATTCATCGGTAATAATGAAAATGTAATTACAGATTTTACTATTTCTTGAACTAAACAGGGAAAAGTGAGATGCATAGCATTTCATGTTTGGTCCTTGCACATTAGATAATTCCCAGTATACAACACACTCCCTCCCCCTTTGTTGTGACTGTATTGTAATCAGTAGTCCATTATGCAGGGGGTTTAGCTGTGCTCTAGTAATACAAGTTTGGTGCTTTTTTCTTACTGCCTGCATAATCTACCATATCAGCAAAGAATGGTCCATGTCTATTTGTTTTCAGTACCTAAATGAGCCCTTGAGAGTGCAATTTTAACTCAACCAGCCTATTTAAAGTCCATTATACCTAAAGGAGATCAAAACCTCTCTTAATGCTCCTTTTATTTTTGTGGGTTGCAAAACTCATGTTAGAAGAGATTTCAAAATGAAGTCAAGAGAATACCATCCTTGGAGCTCGATTCAAATGGCGTTTTGTGGAATGTCTGAAAACTACTATAACCTATGTGATATGTTATAGATATATAGATATATAGATATATATATATATATATATATATATATATATATATATATATATATATATATATATCTCTCTCTGCAGGAAATTAGAAAGAGCCAACAACAAGCATGTGTGAAAACACAAAAAAAGTGTTAAACCAAACAAACTACTACTTCCGTGGAATGTATTAAGGTTAATACAAACTAATAAACATTCAGTATTTTTAATGAGAAAAAAAAATCTAGATGAAAGAAAAAACCTATACATTTTCAATACAAGTTGCATTTATTTGGCTTATGCTTATTATAGGCATATAATGTGACCTTTTCTCTAGAGCATAAATTTAGCCTGCCCCCCACAGACTCACATATATAAAATGACAATTAAGTCCGCAGGAATGATTCTGTAATTTAAAACAATGGAAATTATTGGCAGCTATGTATTGCCGTCTACCTCTAAGCATTTCAGACACTATCAATACAAAAATCCAAATGCAAGAATGTCAGGAAATAAACAAAAGCAGGAAAAACATTTGGCATGAAATACTTACTTGGTGCATTCTTCTAATGATTGTACCAGCATCTGCTGAAAAGCACATATCTCTTCCAGGTTCCCAATTAAATAAGATATATTTGTATGACTTAATCTGAAAGTAAAATAAAGTATTTGTTAAGTAAGGCCTATTGTATACATGTACACACTGTTTGCAAAGTTACTTATGTCAACACATTCTACTTGATACTTGTCTTGCGACTATACGTTTGCAAGGTGCAAAGTAGGTGTATAAACACAAGGGAGCTCTGGAATTAGCAACTGCTCTGAAAGACATAAGTCCCAGCAGTGAAAAGAGGAGTGGGAGGTGCTACAACCACAAGTTTGGTTATTCTTTCTGCATTTAAAGGAACAGTAACACCAAAAAAATATTATCTAAAAGAAATTAAAATATAATGTACTGCTGCCTTGCACTGGTAAATGTCTATTTTGCTTAGGAAAGCCTACTATAGTTTATATTGCAGAGTGGAGCAGAATATGCAAGAACATGGCCGCACTTTGCACCCTGCATTCCACTTCTTAAATCTCCCCTATGCTTGGCCTAAATTCACACTATATATACTTATACACCTAGTCCTACATCTAAAGATAGACAATTTACAGAAATCTCTAATACAAATGAATATGAACGAAGCATATATACCACACACACCAACTCCAAACCATTACAGATATCATGTCACAACTCAAAAAGTGAACATCTATGTGTGGGTCAACAAAAGGATGAACTAAGTACATTTGCATAATTGAGGCTGTTAAAGCAAACAAACAAACTTACTTTTCACTAGTTTGCAAATGTCGTAGGTAGTTGGAAAGCATCTCCTGGAGTTCTTTAGAGTATTCACTTTCTGTTTCTAATATGTTTTGTAGCACCTATGAAGAACAAAAAAAGAAAAAGTTAAATGGAAAATTACATACAAATTATGCAACAGAAAAGGAAAATAATGAAATTACTGTAGATGCCCAAGTCATAACAAATGTAAAAGGTTGTTCCACCTACCCCAGGAAGTACACTGTATGTCCTCTATAGCCATGAAACGTGTAATAAAACCAGCATCACTTTCTGCACCAGAGGAGCAATGCATGAGTCAGCACTCTCTCACACAGTCTGTATATAGTGAATAAAGTAATCCCTATTGTAAAATTTACGGAGATTATCAGTTACTGAGGAGTTCCATGACCATATAAAAGCACATATATGTCATGGAACTCCAAGATTACTTCGAATATTTTCCAACAAGTGGTACTTTATTTATTAGAATACACAAGTTTCAGTGAGTCATGTGACAGAAATGACATCACTACTCACCAATTATAACTGATGACATCACTAGTCACCGTTTATAAGGATATAATTTATAAGATATTAATGGTTTTTGTGTATTATAATAAGGTTATGCTATACAGCATAAGATGTGAAGAATAACAGCACAGGCACACGGGACGGCTCCGGTGAGAGTGAAAAAATGTCCGAAGTCTGCATCCCATGGTCATTAATGTGATACGGAAACATATGCATTGCCCGTGCTTTCATTAGTAGCCTTACACTCTCTTAATCACTTAATTTACGCCTTAAACTTGCCTTACACTATCAGTTTTAAAGGAACAGTAACAACAACAAATGAAAGTGTTTTCAAGTAATTTAAATATCATGTAGTGTTTCCATTGTATTGTATTGCAATGCATAGCTTTTCTGGGATCTGCTAAGTAGCCTGTTCCTTTTCTCATTTTCAGCTAGAATGGCTGCCCCCATGGCTACGAAGCAGCATATTTATATAAATGATAGTAGTCTTTCTGAAGCAAACACATAACTTTTACCAGTGCAAGGCCACGGTACATTATATTCAAATTAATTTTAAAACACTATTTTTTTTTGTGCCGATTTGGCCCCTTCAGAACAAGTCAGTTGAAGATTGCCAGATATCAAGTAGGTTTGAAAATCTCATCATGCAGGAGCATCGCTGGCTCTCACAACAGGCATGCAGATACTTGTCCATTATGATCCCATTTGTGACCTGGGAGAGAAATAGGGTTGTCACCTGGCTGGTATTTTACCGGCTTGGATGGTAAAAATGATGGCTGAACCCAATGTTATTAATAGTGAAAAAGGAAGGCCGGTATTCTTTTTTTACAGAAATGGTGGCAACCCTAGAGACAAACAATTGGATCAGCCTGATTTGGCCCTGCATGTAGGTGGCCAAATCAGGCAAAGACCCTGCCAAACCAATGGATCTTAAAAAGTGTATGGCAGCTTAATACTCCAATAGTGCCTACAGATAAAGGTACCTAATGGCATCACAGTGAGAGAGGCAAACTATAGTACCCATAAAAGGTTAATAAGCAAGTCTCCAGGCTACTAGTCAGTGTAAGAAAAAAATGTTTACATCAATTCTTTACAACAGAATTTCTTAAAGGTGACCCGTCCCCCCAAAAAAATATTCAAAATCCTATTTTACGACATTATTCAAGCCAAATGAACTTTAATTACACTATATAAATTATTTGAATTTTGTTTCCTCCTCTATGCCTAAGAGGGGCAGACCATATTTGATTGACAGCTGAGATTTTTAAATGAGCTTACAGCTATGAATGCTTTAATAGAAAAAAAATTAATTACTATAAAAATTATTATACAGATGTGAGTTTGGGACCAAATTAGAAGTTAACTTGCTGTAGATTGCTGGACACCTTATTTACCCCTTTAATAACTTGGGCCCCTAAGCTCAGTAAGTGACGGCAGCAAAGAGAATGTGCAGTGAATCAGCAGAAAAGAAGATGGAGAGCTACTGGGTCATATTTGGAGACACATTTCTAGCCTACTTCTTTAGTTAAGCTTTAGTTCTCCTTTAAACTACAGCAGATCAAAGCACTGTAATCCCAAAGAAATGTTGTGTCTGCAAAAAAGATTAAATCTCACATTAACTTCTGGCGATTAAAGGCTTTTGGAAATGCTGAATGTTAATAAAGACGTGAGCAAAGATGGTGGTGCTATTTGTAAAACCCCGGTGTAGAAGTTTCGTTTACTTGTGTATTTGGTTTACAACTTTAAAGCAATACCGACACATTCCTATAAAAATCATAGGTTTCTTTATCAAGGAGGTGCTGCATGCCAAATAGTTTGCACTATTTTTTTTAACTCATCTTTCTATTTAGGCCATCTCTTATTCATATTCCAGTCTGTTATTATTATCAATGCATGGTTGCTAGGGTAATCCAGGCTGAAACTGCAAACTGGACAGCTGCTGAATTAAAAGCTAAAGAACTCAAACCACAAATAATAAAAATTAAAAAAAAAACAACTGCAAATTGTCTCAGAATATCACTCTCTACATCATATTAAAAGTTAACTCAAACATGAACAACCCATTTAAGTAAAAGAATAGCCTTAAAAAAAGCACAGTTGCAATACAAAAAGGAAGACCAAATGCAAATTGTCTTAAAATTAACTTTATATTAAAATTAATGCATAGTAATGAGTATAATGCCAACAGTGAAATTCTCATGTGAATTTCCCTTTAAACATTGGATTTTGCTAATCTAAATGAATCCAAACTATGCAGTTACTGTAAGTGCAATAAAAAATGAGGGGCCAATACATGAACAGCTGTTCACTACATTAGGGTGCCTCCACAGGCCACAGAGCCGGAACACCTGGGAAGCACTGCTCTCATAGGGATGAAAAAGATCAACGGATAAAAATATTGCTGCTGCTGTATCTTTCAGCAGTATGAAACAATCAACGCAGGAACCCCTTGATCTTTTATTATGAGCGTTCACTAGCTGCTGTTCATATTCTTTGAAAGCTTCCATTCATTTCAGTCTACGCTGAGAGGAAAGAGGAAAAAGAGAATTTTTGTTCCTTTTTGACACTTCATTCACTGCTGAAAACGGAACTGCTGACCTCTAAGCCAACTCTATCTCTCTAAGGCCATGTGAATCTGTTTGGGGGACACTAGCTCTTTGAATTTATAGTGACAGAATTTAATAAAGGGTGCAATTTCACCATGTAACATAATGCCCTAGACACATACACATGAGCCTTTTATCATTTCCCAATAAGTTCCTAAAATTATTTTTCTACCTGCAGGTTTTTAGGGGAAAAGTGAAAAAATAAGAAAATGCACTGATTCAAACAACAATAGCACAAGCTGTAGGTTTATACACGGTGGAGAGTATAGCTAGTCCTATGACTGTCCCACTGGTGCTCCGTGCTGGCACCGAATATAGTACTATAGCTTTACAAAATTGAGAACAGAAGGACACTGCTGCAGATTTACTGCTAATGTGCATATTTATTGTCCACACAACATGTTTCGAGCAGCATATGAAAAAGGGCAGCACTTGAAAAAGGGCATATGCTGCCCGAAACATGTTGTGTGGACAATAAATTTGCACATTAGCAGTAAATCTGCGGCAGTGTCCTTCTGTTCTCAATTTTGTAAAGAAAACAACAATACATTAGACCACACACACATACATACTATTTATCACAAATTCCATTGGCACCAGTATATATTTATAGATCGCCAACAAATTCAATAGTGCTGTACTTTAGATCGAGGTGTATATTGAACATTTAGACTTTACATAAAAATACAATAAATACAAGAGGTAAAGTGTGCCTTGATTAAGAAAGCCTTGTTGAAGAGAGCTTACACTCTAAATACAGTTCTCCATGTGTATACCCTCAACAAAGCAGACAATTTAAACAAAACAAGTAAGTACACTTAGCAGATTTATACAAGGCAAGATACTAGAACACTGGAGGGATATAAAGAGAATACAAATAATAAGAAACTGTTCAACGGGTTGTTCACCTTCCAAACACTTTTTTCAGTTCAGCTGTTTTCAGATTGTTCCCCAGAAATAAAGACTTTTTTCAATTACTTTCCATTATTTATTTTTAACCGTTGTTCGAGAATCTATGTCTAAAGTTGAAAGTTCGTGGCTCTGGTGTTTGAGTCTGACAGCTCAGTAATTCAGGCACAGACTCTAAACTGTTACAATTTTGCAACATTTAGTCGTTACATTTTTCAGCAGCATCTCTGGAGTATTAGCAACTATTGTATCAATTCTAACAGTTGCCTGTAATGAAACCCAGAGATTCTGCTCAGCAGGGACAAAGATAAGAAATGTATCAAGTAAATGTATCAACTTAGAACAGTTTACAGGGTCGGCGACCCCCCTCACAGAGCTGCTTTAGAAGGTGAAAAATTACACTTTACACTTCAATATTAAAAAAACGGTAGAAAATAGAAAGTGATTGGAAAACGCGTTATTTCTGGTGATCTATCGGAAAATAACTAGTTGTTTGAAGGTGAACAACCCCTTTAAGCAGTGATCTTCAACCCCCGACCCTTCAGTTGTTGCTGAACTACAAATGCCAAAATTCCAATAACAGTAGAAGGAAAAAGGCTGAATAAAGTAAAAGGCTGAAGATCACTGACCAAAGAGGTTATAGGAATAGTTAACCTAACAGATTGTCAGGTCAGTAGAACCATAACATTTTAACTTTAAGAAGTTAAAATGTTATCAGGCGCAAAACAGACTCTTTTAAAATCATCCTATATATTATCTGTAAAAATATACAGTATGCCTAGACAGATAAAGCTGGTTAGACACACAGGCACACAAAAAGGACAACTCAGATTTTTCCTTCACTGCATTTCATAAAAAAAGAACCAACACACTAGTTATACCTCTTTTGCAGATTTCTTCCCCTTTCTTCCCGTGGCTGGGTGCAAAATATTCAGGCTGCTGCCAGAAGTCCCCATAGCACAGACACAAATGTTTGTTTAGAAGTTCCATCCCTGTCATATGGCAAGGAAAGTGAGGCGCACTAGAACTGTGCCTTGCTGTTAAAGTGCATGTTAAACAGTCCAAATCACAGAAGATACGGAAACAAGCAAACGGGGGGGGGGGGGTAGAGAGGATGATAGGCTCAGACAGTTCTGCCCCTCAAACAGCTCACAGAGCCTGGGCAAAATATATCTAACTAAAAAAATTAAGTTTATATATACAGGTATGGGATCTGTTATCTGAATTACAGGAAGGCCATCGCCCACAGACTCAATTGTAATCAAATAATTCACGTTTTAAAAGATGATTTCCTTTTTACTTGATTCTAACTAAGATATAATGAATCTATATTGGAGGCAAAACAATCTTATGTTTAGTTAATGTTTTAATAATATTTGTTTTAGTACAATTATGGTATGGATTATGGAAAGACCATTTATCTGGAAAATGCTTCGGTTCAAAGCATTCTGGTTAACAGGTCCCATACCTGTGACATTAGCAGGGAATATTATCAACTTTGAGCATAAGAGTGAGTGATACAGCTGCTGAATGAGAAAAAAAAATCTCATTCTCAATGTCCCGAATAGAAACCATTGTTTATATATTACTACCAGTGCTCAGCCACTTAAAGGAACAGTAACGCTAAAAAAATTTTTATTAAAAAATCCATTCTACCTACACTAATAATAGGTCTACCCTGCATAAAGTGTATTCATATCAATGCTTTATTAAAAAAAATACTGTTAGAAAACACTGCTTCCTGTCTACTGGAGAACGGCGATATGGCGACTCACTCTGCACTCCGCATCTTCTCCCTAACACGACTTCTGCCAAAACTTCCCATTGCGAGGCAGAGCTGTACAGGTAAATCCGAAAGAGTCGCACAGATCTGCTCCTCTTGCTCACTTCTCTTCTAGAGGGGGGTCTGGGGATGAAGGGATGCCCCCAGGGAGGGCAGATGAGCTGATGCCCAGGGAGTCGCCATATCGCCTTTCTCCAGTAGACAGGAAGCAGTGTTTTCTAACAGTATTTTTCTAATAAAGCATTGCTATGAATACACTTTATGCAGGGTAGATCCATTATAAGTGTAGGGAGAATGGATTTTTTAATAAATATTTTTTTAGCGTTACTGTTCCTTTAAAGGAATTGTAGAGAGTGATATTATGAAAGAATCTGCAGTTGGTTTTAATTTTTTATTATTTATGGTTTTCAGAATTATTTACGTTTGTATTCAGCTCCCATGCATTTTTTGAATACGAGACTGGAATTTGACTAGGAGAGGGCCTGAATAGAAAGATGGATAATAAAAAGAAGCAATAACAATACATTTATAACATTACACAGCATATTTGTAGGTGAGGTCAGTGACCCTCCTCCTGGGAGTCAGAAGAAGAACGGAAATCATTTAAAACAAAAAAACTATGAAAAACAAAAAAATGAAGACCAATCAAAAAGTTGCTTACAATTAGCCATACTTTAACTTACTAAAATTTCCTATTTGAAAGAAAGAGAACATCACTGACCACCTGCATACAAGATCAGTCAAATTATGTACCATGTGCATCTATACCATGAAGACAGCAGATGGCAGTATTATCCTTTCACTGGAAGAATGAGAAGACATTTATCTGTTGGGATACTATAATGCTGGATCTTTATTTTAAGTGCTGAAGATCTCGGTTTAACAGCAGGGGTGCTCCCTTTGCTGATGAATTTCAGCCAATCGAGAAGGGACAGAACGTGCCCATGCTTTCTCCCATTCACTTTGATGGAAACCACCCAACACCACTAGTACAGGTGGTTTCAGGTGCTGCACATGGCTGATGAACAAGGGTAGACATTAAAGGGGTTGTTCACCTTTGAGTGAAGTTTTAATATGAGAGAGAGATATTCTGAAATTGTTTTAATTTTTTTTATTATTTGTGGGGTTTAAGTTATTTAGCTTTTTATTCAGCAGCTCTCCAGTTTACTATCTCAGCAATCTGGTTGCTAGAGTCCAAGTACCATAGCAACCATGCAATGATTTGAATAATAGGCTGGAATATGAATAGGATAGGCCTAAATAGAAGCATGAGTAAAACAAAGTAGCAATAACAATACACTTGTAGCCTTACAGAGCATGTTTTTTGATGGGGTCAGTGACCCCCATTTAAAAACTGGAAAGAGTCAGAAGAAGAAGGCAAACTTTAAAAAAAAAATGACAACCAATTGAAAAGTTGCTTAGAATTGCCCATTCTATAACATACTAAAAGGTAAGTTTAAGGCGAACCATCCCTTTAAGTACACATTAAGTGCTCATACTACCCGATTTAACCCGTTTAGTGTCACAGATTGTTGAATCTTTAATTTGTAAAATTAATTTTCTGAAAATATTTTTGGAATTTTCAGATCCCACAATAAACAATTCTTTATTTTTACAGATTTGTGTTGGCTCTGTAACAAGCCTTCATGTTATATTTGATATTAAATAAAATAGCATCTGCTATGGTGGCCATTTGGGGTTTTATTTGTAAATGTTTATATGGAGTCTAATAGTCTTAAGGCATAGTGTTTCGCATTAGAAAAAAGACCCAGGTTCCACGCATTTCAGAATAACAGAAATCGATATAATGATTTCCCATCTCGTCAAAGAGACTGCAAACTGCACTCCTATAGGAGTGTCCCCAAGGTGATACAAATAATCCTCCCTTCAGAATTCTCAAAGCAGTCACACAGCAGCTTGAACAACAGGATATGGTCTTTTATGGAAGAAAAGGAAACAGATGGAGACTCAGACACCCAATTTTTCTAATGCTATTTATCGGATATTGTTCCAAAAACAATGCCTATCACAGATTTAAGATTTACATTACCCCAGTATAGCATAATTCTACTTGCCTTCTGCAAACAAGCATGAGAAATGCTGTGCATGAATCTTATTCAAGCACATCCAGTCTAGACATGAACCCCTCATAGAAACCCTGAGCTTTTAAATCCCTACTGGCAGAGTTTATGTGAAATAAACTAGATCACGGTTCTTGCTCCAGTCTTGCTTCGTATTAAAGGACAATGAAAAGCTTAGGCATCCCAGTTGTGTATTATCAGGCCCAGACTGACAATCTGTAGATTCTGGCAATTGCCAGAGGGACTGCTTTAAGATGCCATAGGCAGTTACTATTTATTGGGCCTGAGAAGGGCTATTTGTGCCTCTTTAAAGGGATACTGTCATGGGAAAACATTTTTTTTCCAAAATGAATCAGTTAATAGTGCTGCCCCAGCAGAATTTTGCACTGAAATTCATTTCTCAAAAGAGCAAACAGATTTTTTTATATTCAATTTTGAAATTTGACATGGGGCTAGACATATTGTCAATTTCCCAGCTGCCCCAAGTCATTTGACTTGTGCTCTGCTAAACTTCACTCTTTACTGCAAGTTGGAGTGATTTCACCCCCCTCCATTTTCCCCCCCAGCAGCCAAACAAAAGAACAATGCGAAGGTAACGAGATAGCAGCTCCCTAACACAAGATAACAGCTGCCGGGTAGATCTAAGAACAGCACTATATCTAGTATAGGTCAATCTAAAAAACAACTGGACTTGCTGAGTAATCAATGAAGACGTTTCACTACTCATCCGAGCAGCTTCTTCAGTTCAACTGACTGGTGTGGGAAGTTTTCGGCATATATACTTTTTTTTTTTTTTAGATTGACCTATACTAGATATACTATGACCTGGATGAATGAAAATCTTCATAGTCATAAGAACAGCACTCTATAGTAAAAACCCATGTCCCACTGAGACACATTCAGTTACATTGAGAAGAAAAAACAGCAGCCTGCCAGAAAGCATTTCTCTCCTAAAGTGCAGGCACAAGTCACATGACCAGGGGCAGCTGGGAAATTGACAAAATGTCTAGGCCATGTCAGATTTCAAAATTGAATATAAAAAAAATCTTTTTGCTCTTTTGAGAAATGGATTTCAGTGCAGAATTCTACTGGAGTAGCACTATTAACTGATGCATTTTGAAAAAAACATGTTTTCCCATGACAGGATCTTTTTAAATTCCAGAGCCTATACTGAATCTCGGTCCGGACCTGGTTTTAAAATCACTTGCCTTAGACCCCAGGTCAGTTCTCCTCTATATTGAAAAATGCACAGACATAGGATTCTATTCTAGCGAGCAGCACACCACCATCTTGCTTCCTGCCCCATTGCTGCAGCACTGGACTGTGTGCATGTGCAGTAAAGCTTCTTTTATTTTACTGCACACATGTAGAGCCCAGGGCAGGTGCAAGTGATCGCAGGGACTGAAAAGAGGATGGCACTCATTAAAATAATACCCAGTGCCAGTGCATATTTTCAGCAAAGAGGAGTGCCAGCCCAGGGTCTAATTTAAACTACTATAATTTGTTATGGGTGGTTCTAACTTAAAAAATGGCAAAAAAACAGCAAAGGGATAATAGAATACTTCGGCTTTAAACCATTAAGATGCCACAAGAGAAGAATCCTAAAATCACCCATACCACAACAGCATCCATCCTGCTATAATACAACACTATTAATCTTCTAAAAGCTCCAATTATAGGCACTGCTCTCCGTTACAGGCAGCAAAATACTCTTGACAAATAATTGTATTTCAAATTATTAACACATTTATAAAGCACACAAGATAATATGTCTTATACGCATGAATAAAGAGCACAGTTTGTAAATATCTGTAGAGGTACATACACATCAAACCATAAAGTCATTGATCCTTCATACAATAAAACTGTATACACGTTTGGCAATAGACTGCTTTGACTGCTCTGTGCTGTAACACTGCTGAATGCCAAAAGCTGAGATACTATATCTGTGCAAGTAGCTGCTCAATAAGAAAACACTCACCAAGTTGTAGTAACTTTTGTTGATTGCAGATGTGTCAAAACCTTTAGGTGGGCTCTTCAGTGTAGTGGATTTTGGAGACACTGGCTTTTCTAAAGAAAAAGAAAAATGCATTTATAAACACATATGCATAGTCTTTATATTTTAAAAAAAAGATTGACGTGTCCTAGATCATATCACTTTCCTCTCTATAATGTTTGAAGGCTTGCTAAAACAGTCCCTACACTATTCATAAATCTCGAATTTACATAAATTGAGAGTGTGGGAAAGTGGCAAATAAGGCAAAAAAGCCTACTTTGAGACCTACAAACACAGCCATACCTGCAGGTACCTGACCCACTGCAGTAGTGCAGTTTAGGTTTCCATTAATAAGTTCTGATAATGCAAACAACATATCATAGACCTTAAATATTTTTTAATATGGGTAATTAATACAAGGTCTAACAGGCATACAATCAAAATGTTATTCATTTACATACACAACTCTACAGAATATTATCATGAAAACATTTCAAGAAATGAGTGAAGAAAGAAATTATATAGCATTCAATAGCACAACCTAGACTTTTTTTTTTCGACTGACATTTTATTAATTTACAATTTAAAACAGAAAAAAAATTAAACTAGATTCATATTATTGAAGCAACAATCTTTACTGTCTGTTCAAAGGAAACAATGTATCCATACTGCAGATACCAATGATTCGTAAAATGTGCCTTTAAAGATCATACATCTACAATTTCCAGTGCATCTTGCCTTTGTGATAGGCAGTCATTTAGGCTGCCAGCATTAACCGAGACCTAGAGACTAAATTTTTTTCCCATGATCAACTATACGTTAAAAAAGTCGTGCAGTCCAGAGCGGGTCGGGACAGGCACGAATTTGAAGCAGGCTAGGGTCGGGTAAAAGTCCACTATAAGTCAACCTATGCATCACTGCTATAAGTGATGAGCTTAAGAGTTGAATCTGGAAATAATCTGTATGTTTTTGCCTAAAAACTATTGTTATCAATCTGCACTACAGTAAAACCTGTTTTGTGTATTGCAAAGTGTATCGATATTCTATTATTTTAAAGATATCAAGGGCAGACACCTTAGTTAGCATACATCATTTAAAAAACGTACAATGTTTTTTATAGTTGTTGGTCATAGAATTAAACAATTAAATTGTGCATGAGCATGATCTCTATATGTACCATCACTGCAACATGCAGTGGCTAAGCTGGAGAAAATTATTCTGACCAAACCCAACACAAACAAAAATACAGGGCCTGTGCACAAAAATCTAGTTTATATTAACAGTAAACATTATTACTTCATGAACTATTTATCCTTCATATCCATTCTCTGATGGATGCAATCTGATTTTTACCTTGCTTACTTTACCGAGACTACTTCATGTAAAGCTACAAATGACCTGTATTAAGAGAACAATATTCTTTTACCATTCAAAGAACAATGTTCTTTTCCTATTCTACCTTTATGGTCAACCTGCAACCAGATATTCAAACCTTCCTTACAAATTCTTTTTTGTTATACTAACGAAAATGCTTATCTAATTCATCTAAGACCCAGGCTCTTTACGGCTTCCTTGTGGTGTACTCCTGGATAAATCAATACTTAAGTCTGTTTCTAGGACCCTCACCTTCCAACCTAATCCATACCTCCACTCTTTATCATCTTTATTATGGCTGTTAATTAATCAAAGGATACCGTTAAAAATCCTTTATCAGGCTGCTACTTTCTTTAGACCTCAAAACAATGAACATAAGCAATGTAAACAGTAGACAAAATGGGTAGTTTACAACTGGTAGTGCAATTGGGGTTGTACAAATGATATTAGGCACTCTTTGCACTACTGCATAGATGTGCTTGGCACTGCAACTGTGCCTGAAAGTATAAGCGCAATTGCGCTCATTTTCATGTATCGGCCACAACTGCATTACATGCAATATAGCTGGAAAAACACTGTATTGTGGAGGAAAATGGAAATTGTGCACAAGACTTCACTTTACTTACTGCACATGAGTTTGTAAATGACCCCTTCATTTCCTCATATTATTACAGGTATCTGTTGTGAATATAACTTATCTACAAATGTAAATTATCTGGTACTTTACATTTATTTCAAAATAAATGTATGGGAAATTGTTGACTGTTTCAAACCCTCACTCCCCCTAGAAGATCTTTACCCCAAGAGACAAATTATTTCCTCCTTCCTTTTTTATTTGATTCTTTCTCTTGTTATCTCCATGTGCACTAGAAGAGAAGAGAAAATTCAACACCTAATGAGCATAGGGATGGCTTCCAGGGCAATATGTTTTGGATGCGCTGGTTTCTAGACAGGTAAGCAAACATCACTAAGAGGAAATTACCATAATCCTGAGAAAATAGTAATTCAGCTTTTCATAGTGGTAAACAGGGAAGCAAACAATAAAAGTTTAAAGATTTTTTAAAGAAAATAGACCCCCCATTACTTCCTGTTGAGATTGCTATGTGACTGAATGCATACCAAGCTCACATTATTTTGTTGTACTTGAGTATTGTGTATAACAACATAACATCCCTTTGGAACTGCAACAATAACAATACATACCAGATGACTTAACTTCTCGGACATAGTTGCTTGGGAACCATCCTGTTTTGCCACTGTGAGTGCCTTCCCACCAGCCACCTTCTTCTAGGCGTGTGATGTGAATTATATCCCCCTTGTTGAAAGACAGCTCATCCTCATTCGTCTGCTGGAAATTAAACTTGGCCCGTACCACCATATGGTGGTTGCTGTTTTCTGTCATATCCTAAAGGAAGGAAAGTAACAAAGATGTAATTTCTTGCCACCGCTAAACATGTGTAAGGTGGTATAGCTTTCTTGGCAAAGAACTATTCATATTGCAAAAGTTAGCAAAAGATGCAGAAACTTCAAGACCAATGTTGCATAATAGCAGTGTTGTCCCAACTTTTTCGAATAACTGTGTCTATGATCTCTCCAAAGCTCGTTTGGAGATGTCAAAGTCATTGGTATCCATGAGAAGGCTATGGACGATAAAAATATCTTAAGATTCTAATCTTCCCACAAGTCTATAGCTAGCCTGCCTTCCCTTAGAGTACATACAGGAATTATATGACAAGATAAATTGATGGATAATACATCAGTGATCTATCAAAGCACTGCAAAACTGACTGCAAAAATTACTCACTACATACATTCAAGGAAAATAAATAATGTGAGTTTACATTACAACAGCTTTTCGATGCTATAATGATTATACACAAGAGGTTACACCCACGCATATTACAAGCTGAACTAGATCATTATTGTAGCTTATTTTTTTGTCTGGCCGTCATAAACTCATCAAATCTATGCAAGAGAAATTTTATAGGAATGCTTGTTTGTAAGGTTGATTATCTAAATCATGTTATCACAATTTAATATTCCAGAAATCTGAATACAGAATTTTGTATGAAGTAAAACTTTGCACCTTCAGTTTGTAGGATACTCTTAAAAAGGTAAAGATAAAGATGACATTTTTAGCTAAAATGGAACATTATACAGGCATATATTAATGGATAGCCTTCTGGATCTACAGATCTGCCTTTAATAATGAGTGGAGTGGATTAGCTTCAGTAGTGCTTGTGGTACTCTTTTACATTAATCTCCATTTTCTATGTCATCAGACATTTTGGGAAAACATTTATCTTAAAGGAACCGTTCACCTTCCACCACTTTTTCCAGTTACGTTGGTTTCAGATACTGTAGTTCACAAGGAGCAAATCGAATCACTTTATACTTTCTAATATTGCATTTTAAAGTTTAATTTTTAACTGAAGCAGGTCTGGAGTAAAGACCTGTGTGGGTTCAACCGCAATTTTCCCCCACTAATCCACTAACCAACCCTAAATAGCCCAACTTACCCTCAGAACTGGAAGTGACGTCACCCTGGCATCGAAACTGCCCTAAAAGGGAAGCAAAGCTGCTGGAACCACAGGGGAGGGTGGGAGGGATTAAGCCCGCACCTTTGGCCAGTACCCAGCTGGGTTACCCCTGGACTGCCTGCACGGCCAGGGAATTGGGGAGTTTTTGCCCAAAACTCAAACACAATGCAGAACTCTACTCTGGGGGGGGGGGGGTTCACAGAACTGTAAATTCTTTTAAATTGATACATTAGTTGATTTCTAATTTTTAGCCCTGAGCAGACTCCCTGAGTTTTAATAAAGGGCACCTGTTGGGGCAAAAATATTTTCCCCAACAAAAGGTGTGGGCTGATAGAGCCTGCACTCCAGCTGGGGGTAAAAGTTATTCTTTTTTTTTTTTTTTTTTATTAAATTGCCCCCTGCCAGCACTAGGACACCCGCACCAGGAGGGAGCTCCCGGTTCGAGAAGCCATGTTGGGGCACATGCATGCGCATAATGAGCAAATGCCGCAACGTGCTCATTATGCGCATGCATGTGACATCAGAAGCTTATTATACGCATGCGCTCTGCACAATGTTTTCCTCAACAGGTGCCCTTTAAAGGCAGTTGTTACAATAGATGCTAATATATATAAGGAACTAATGTAAAACATGAACCACCAGCTAATAAAATGGATTTCTGTTTATGTTCCAACAGAAATCACCTTTTACCTCATTCCAAAGTTAATTGTCAATCACTTTGGCCTAATGGATTGGTTGTTTAGGTGGATTTTGTACTGAAGTGTCCCCTGCTGCAATTCATGTTGCTTTGTCTGCACTCTGCAGCAACCATTCTAGGCCTGCCTGTCTTGATGCAGATGGAGCAGTCACCCCTTGAGGCTAAAACAGGGCATGTATTTTCAAGGAATGACAGCATCTCTGTAAAACTAGAGTATCATAAACCTCCAATAACAAGCTGTAGATATTCTAATTACAAAGGTGTTACTTACCAGGCTCCTATATTGATTCTGCAATAATTTCGAAGAGCGGCTTAGCAATGACTGTGACCCAAGGGAATCAAAGGACTTTATCCGATGAGAGGATGAACGGGTACACACAGAGTCACTTCCCAAGCCAATATCTAGGAACACAACACAGAGAATAAGCCTCATCTGCCATAACATATTCCCTACCCTCCTTTATAGGAGATAAAGGGACATAATGACAGAAATAAACAACTGTATTTGTGCATGAAAACAGCCCAATGTAGAAAGCAGCAAAGCAATGATATGAAAATGAAAATTATTTGCACAATAACACCTGGCATACATATAAAGGTTACCCAGTGATAAGACTTTTTCCCAACTTGTCTATCCACATGGAGAGCTAAATCAGGCTGACTGGATAATTGACTGACTGGCCTGGATCATAATGAGAGCCTATACAGACCTGAAAGAAGAGGACTGTATCCGTAAGATGCTGCATTCCTCACTCAACAGCATTTTCTAACTCTGATGAATTCATCGAGGGTCGGATGAATTCAACCCAATATCAAAGTGGTTGGATATTCCAACAAGACAATTACCCTAAAGACACTTTAAAATCGTCACAGTCCTCCGACTTGAATATCATCGAAAATTTATGGGATGATTTGAAGCAGACTGTCCATGCTCAGCAGCCATCAAATTTAACTGAACTGGAGAGATTTTGTATGGATGAATAGTAAAAATACCGCAATTCAGAATCCAGACACTCATCAAAGGCTATATGAGGCATCTAGAGGCTGTTACATTTGCAAAAGGAGGCTCAACTAATTATTGATGTAATATCTCTGTTGTGGTGCCCAAATTTATGCACCTGTCTAATTTTGTTATGATGCATATTGCATATTTTCTGTAAATCCAATAAAACTTTATGTCACTGCCAAAATACTACTGTTTCCATAAGGCATGTTATATATTAAAAGGAAGTTGCTACTATGAAAGCTCAGCTAATGATAAACAAAACTCCAAGGAATTAAGAAGGGTTCCCAAACTTTTCCATATGACTGTATTTGCCCAATTTTCAGCCAAATTTCAGTCAACTGTTTACGCCATGCTCCAGACACGGATCAATAAGCTACTGATTTGGACTAAATGGGCAGGTCCGCAGCTTACATTTTTTAAAAATGCAGTAGTAGTAATTAAAGCTATGTAGTAACTGTGATCCAAAGTACAAGATATATTTTACATGTTTACTTGTATCAATGTACAGTGTTGCTGCTCTATTCTTCCTATCCAATACAGCATTCAAGCACACAGCAAACACCTGCAGAACTGCAGATAATGGTTCATTACAAAAGACCACCTTTTGACGGCTCCTCTGGCTACTTTAAGAGCTGTGAATTTGGCTTCTTTTGTTCTTCGGTTCCTCTAGCATGGGGGGAAGCGGGAATGAAGGGGTGGCTGAATTGGAAAGATCACCTCAGGCAGAACAAGGGAACTTCCACCTGCCTCCTCAACCACGCCATAGTCCATTCCAATATAACCACATTTGTAGGAGGTTCGTCTCTAGCTTTGTGGATAAGCAATTAAAGCTGAACTAAGCATAATCCTGGCTAGCATAGGCATCATACGGCCAGAGATAGTAACCACTAACCCCACTGACCAATCACTAAACTCAACCTACATTGAGCATAACAATACAAACCTTCAAGAATGTCTTCTAGTCTCTCTATGACCTCTACAGTCCCTTTTTATTTCATGTTATAACTAGTAGTTCAGATTTTTACATCCTGAAGTATAATGTATTATAGGCTACTATGGTTTTGCATGAAATTAAACAGCACTGGCTTTGAAAACAATACATCCACTGTTGATTACCACTGCCTAAATCCACAAAAAAAGTAAACTGGGTAACAAAGAAAGTAGTGAATGATGCATCTTCCCAGCTTGTGGGTAAAGGTGGCCATAGACTCAAAGATCCGCTCGTTTGGCGACATCGCCAAACGAGCGGATCTTTCCCCGATATGCCACTAACTGCATGGCTATATCGGGGGTAATTCTAACGTGGCCGTATGGCCGAACGATCGAATTACGATGCGCCAAGGGGCACCGACGGGTCGGTCGGGTAAAAATCCAACCTTTCCGATCAATATCGTGGCCAGATATCGATCGGGAAGACCCGTCGGAAGCCCCCATACACGGGCAGATAAGCTGTCAAATCGGTCCAAACAACCGATATCGGCAGCTTTATCTGCCCGTGTATGGCCACCTTAAGAGAGGGATATGTTCCACGGCTCATAGGTGTAAAAGGGAGAACCAGAGAAGGGCATAACTTTCACTTTGCATTCACTTTCATTAGTGCAAAATGACTTATTGTACTAACTTTATGGCACTATACTCATTTATCTTATTGTTTCCATGTGTCATTTTGAGCACTTTGACTTGACAAAGGCTGCAAAATGAGTTAATATATGATAAAAACCTACATATACTGCTTTTCTGAACAAGCAAATCAACAGTTACATAGGCTAAGTCTAAGAAAAAGTCTTGTATAAAAAGGCAGATAGTCTACATTTGTATGCAAGGAGATGGGACAGGATTTCCGTTTTCCCTCTGCTTGTCTGTGTACTCATTGTTCAGATCTATAGCCCGTATCCTGTAGGTCACAGAGGAAACAGCTGGAAGACAAGAGTGCTAAAGGAGAGGTTCGCCTTTAAATTAACTTTCAGTATTTTATAAACTGGCCTATTTTTAGCAACTTGTCAACTGGTCTTTATTTTGTTTGTTATATTTTTTTTATTTATGCAATTACTTATTCTGGCTTTTATCAAAAGGCTATTTCAAATGCTATTTGGTTGTTGGTGTCACTGAACAAATAACCACGACTCCAGTGCTCTGTGAGACTTTGTTTTTAGTGTTATTGTTTATCTTATCTTTATACAGAGGCCCTCTCCTATTAATTTTCCAGTCTGCCTTCCAATCTGGTGTCTAGTTGGGACTCTAGGAAATCCACAGACAAAAAGTTATATTGCAGAACAACCACAGAAAAAAATATACAAAATGAATACCAATAGAAATTTGTAGTTTTTGTCAACCATAGTTGCTTGACAAAAAATCAATACATCATACAATTTAGACAGTGCAGTATGATGTATATTGTCATCACAGGTTAACAAAATGCAAAAAGGCATGTTTTTACAGAGTTGGCAAAGATATCTGGCTTCAAAATGAGGTACCCCCAAACCTTCAAGGACAAACCATTTGTCAAGGGGAAGCAAATAGGCAAATACTTAGATATGTTCCTTATAAAGTAATCTCTGGATTTGTACACTTACCTGCTGTAACTTTGTTGAAGAGCACCAGAGAGTTTAGCACCTTGCTGAAGTTCTGCCCCTGATAGAGGTCATTGGCATCAAAAGTCTGAAAAAAATAGAAAGAATTGTTTAATTATTGGTCATTTTTTCCCCTATAATAAAGTTGTTTTTCTTAATGTTTACGTTTAAGTTAGCAGTATATTCTAAAACTTCAAATAAATAGCTGGCAATAGACCTTCATTGTGTGTTCTTTTAGAAGCTCTTTATTGAATGACTTTCAGAAGTAGAATGAATAACAGGATGCATGGCTTCCCACTGCTTCCCACTGTATACTAATAGATTTAGAATGTTATGATTGGGCAGAAGGAGTCAAACCTAGATTACCCATGTATGGAAGAAGCAGGCTTTTAAACAGTTCTTTAAACAGAATTTGTCAACGCATGTTTTCTTTCACAAAGGTGTCCTAAACACAAACAACAAATGATTATACTTTAAAGAGATTGTGGGATTAATAAAAGTAGAAAGATGATGAGCAAATTAGGAAATTACTAAACAGTGATAAATGAAAAGTTTTAACACTGTCCTAAATAGCTTTTTGCTGCACACAATATTATAACAAGTGATTCTATAGATGGTCTTTAATGCTATCTTCTGCTTAGTCTGGCTATAGAGGTAGCAAAATGCTTTCCTCATGGGTATTTTTTGTCAGATTGGGTGACATAGTGCCATATCAGTTAATTCGCCAAATTGGTATAGCCAAACAGGAAGCAGATACAGCCAGTCATTTGGTCAGACAGCCAGACAAACTCTGTATTTGCAGATACACTAGCTGGTTTAGGGGACTTTTTATCAATCTATGTACCATAACCAAATACACTCCAAATCATCAAACATCGACAAGTACAAAACTGAATAATTACGTAGCAGCGTATTAAAATACCGGGTTTACATTTTGCTGGGTAAAATACTCGCCAGAATAGGATTTACCTCTAGATAAACTACATGACCTTGCAGTAAATGACCTCAATAAACTTCAGACTCACTTGAAGAAGTCTATGGGGTGAGAATGCAATTAAGAAAGACATTTGAATCTTTACCAACAGCTGGCCTAAGCAAGTTCATCCCCCACACACAAGAAAATACATCTTCTGTAGGAGAGCACGACTACCACAACCCTATTAAAAGAGCTGTTCACTTTTAAATTACATTTGAGTAAGATGTAGGAGTGGGATTCCGATACAATCTGCAATTGGTTTCATTTTTTTAGCATTTGTGTTTTTTGAGTTATTTCACTTTTTAATCAGTAGTTCTCCGCTTTGGAATTTCAGCAACTATCTGGTTGCTAGGGTACTGACTGCCCTAGCAATTAAGCAGTGGTGTGACTGAAATCTGGAACATAAATAGGAGAAGCCTGAATAGAAAGATTTGATATATAAATGTAACTTTAACAATAAAATTGTAGCCCCACGTCTTGTTTTAATGGTTTCCCAAACAACCACAACAGCAGCACAGAAAACACAAAGCATGTAAAGTGACAGACACTCAAAGGGGCAGATTTACTAAAGGGCAAAGTGGGCGTCACTAGCAAAATTTCACCAGATATACAATCCGCAGCGACATCACCACTTTACTAACAGGTATAGAGGACAATTCGCTAGTGAAAGAGACCGTCGCTAGCATTGTTTTGCACCTTATTGCCAGGCAAATTATAAAATGAAGCTACATCCTCCTCAAGCTTACCGTATATACTCGCGTATAAGCCGAGTTTTTCAGCACCCAAAATGTGCTGAAAAACTCAACCTCGGCTTATACGCGGGTCAGCTAAATCCCTGCACATACCGTAGCCAATCCCTCACCGGCCGCAGATACGAGGCTCCTTCCGCGGCCCCAACACACCTCCCTCTCCCATAGCACATCAGGACTGTCTGTGACTGACTGTCACAATCGCCGCCCGGAGCAGATCCAGGAGCTCCGGGCGGCGCGTCCTTCCCTGCCGGCGTCGCTCCCAAAATGGTGGCGGCCATGGGCGCCGCCATTTTGGGAGCGACGCCGGCAGGGAAGGACGCGCCGCCCGGAGCTCCTGGACCTGCTCCGGGCGGCGATCGTGACAGTCGGTACGGTACCTTTTTTCTGCTTTTGCTAGGTGCAGCGCCTCATTGATCTTCTGAGCAGCCATGACAGGTGGGAGGTCACAGGGAAAACAAGTGGCAATTGTCCAGCTAATAGTTCTGACTCTTTTAAATCGTTTTAGATAGATTTCTATGCCATAAAACATGATTACACATTTACACATTCACATTTTGAAATCTGACATGGGGCCCCTAGGCTTATACACGAGTCAATAAATTTTTCCAGTTTTCTTAGGTAAATTAGGTACCTCGGCTTATACACGGGTCGGCTTATACACGAGTATATACGGTATGTTAGCGACATCATATCCTGTATGCCGGAAACTCAAAAAAGTTCTAAAACACCAACATCTCCAATAAAGCCGTCTATAATGTACCCGCCCTATTCAAATTGACCTAAGTCTCAGATCGCTAAGAAATGCTCGCGCTGACTAATTAACGTTAGCACCAGCCTTCGGGTGCTGAGACGCAACTTCATATTTTAGTACATTCTAATGGGAAGTGGCTACTGAGGTACGTGTTACACTTCAGGTTGTGTCCATAAATACGTATTTTTGGGTTATATTCATAAAAGTATCCCTAAGCTTTTTCTCATTGGATACTATTTTCTCCTACACTTTCAAAGATAAATGTTTGGCTGAATAAATGTGTATTTGCTGATGGAAAGACCTCTTCATACTTATACAATTGTATTTGAAGTGATTTGGTCACATGACAAATGTCACTGCCATGTGCTTCATGAGATTTCTATATGACCAGTCAGAGAGTGACCAGATCGACCAACAAATGTAAACATTGCACACTGATGCATTTAGTGATCACAGTAGCTACACATGTTTATGTTTTCCATGTATTCAGACTGCAAAAGTTGATTCAATTTGCACCACACTCTAAATCCAAAACCTTGGTTTACTATGACCAAGATCAGGTATATTCAAATATATTCTTAAAGGATTGTATGAAACTAGCTGGAAAACCACATCAGTCAATTGCCATGAAAATGGGATGATTCTTACCACATTATGAAGAATTTAAACTGCACGCAAAGATTCACAAGCAGAACAGTGTGTCTTGTGCAGATATTTTAAGTGTAAAATTCAAGTCTAAAATCAGATTGAAAATGCTGTGTGATAAATATATTCAAGAGCTACAAAGTAAATGACTCGACCTGGAGCATGCACTTATTTTCTAAGCCGTAAAAGCTCTTTGGCAGTATAGTAACGTATGATTATTTAAACAGGAATATCTGGCATCTTAAATCTTTACTAGGCAACGTTAAGAAATCTAAATGTTCTGCTGACGAGAAAATGTTAAAGGCATACTAATTGAAAATTGCTGCCAATCCAAGGGAAGCGCTCAATTTACTGTGAACTATACTTCAGATGTTATCCCTATGTAACCTCAAATTTCCTCTGCCAAGAAACTGCTGTAAGTAACTTATGTCACAGCAAGTATTTTGTTCATAGTCTGCTCGCTTCAAAATTTATTACTAAGTGAGTGGAGAGCATTTTTATTGCTAGACAACAGATTAACAAAAATAAAACAAACAGATGTTTATTGGGCAATGTTGAGATTTCCTGCTAAAATCTCCACAATGTGAGATTTTCTGGCAATTCTTTTACAATATTTTGGGTGGTAACACACCTTGAGCAAAAATGAAATCACACTATTGAATTTGGTAAATGCGAAAATTAAAACAACATTTCTTGCATTTATTTTTTATGAAAGACAGTAAAAAATGAATGTATAAAACCGACCCTTGATAAATGGCCCCATAGTGTTATTGTATAGGCTGTGCTATGTTTCTGTTCACTACAAAAGTTCTGATGCTCAGTCTCAAGTGTAATTTTCTAATGCCATCAAAGTTATTTATCTTAAAATTTAACAATCCAATACATAATTTGTTGGAAGTTTTGAACATTTTTTTTTTGTGGGGGGGGCAGAGTAGTGGATCTGTGAATGCTAGCAAGTGATATTGCAGGTAGCAGCTTTCCCCAAAACATTTTGCATATTAAAGCCAAACAATCACTAATTTTGGACAATAATTTGGCCAATGAAGGATATTATTCACTGGGTCTCTGTAAATGAGGAAGCATCAGCAGAGCAATCTTTGCTGCTCCTAACTACATAGTGTATCATAAAAATGGAACTAAAGAATTCAGAATAAATGTCTATAAACCAAATCTGGAGGGAAAAATACAGATTTTTTCCATATACAGTATATATATATATTGCATGTTGCTGTGATTATAGGCTCAGTATAACCTACTAATTGATAACATTTTATTTCCATGACATTGATTAATGTTATATGGAAGTAATGAAAGCAACTGAGAAGGATATAAACTAACACATGAGATGAGAAGACCCTGGGGCTGATATATGCTCACACTTTCCCGCTTTGGTAAATATGCCCCTATTAAACATGGCCGACTACTGTAAAGGTCCCCATAGACGCAAAGATTTTTCGTTGGTGATTTCAGTGCAATCCAACCAATCCATCAAATGTTCGTGAGGTTAGTGGGAATCGAATGATTGTGCATCTGTCAGAAAATTGATCGGCCAGGTTAAAAAAATGTTATCGGTCCCAGTGCTATTTATCTATGCAGGGCCAAGCAGGCAGCTACCCTCAGTTTTCCTGGCAATATCGCTTGAAATGGTCTTTTTAGTTGATGGACAAATCGTACATTTAAATAATCGTTTCGAGATAATCGTGGTCTCACGATAACGAAAAGATCTTTTAAAAATCTTTACATCTATGGCCAGCTTTAGTTCTGCTTTTACTTTTTGATAAATGTGTCTCTTGGTCTGGAGAGCCAGTATGGCAACTTAAGGCCAAGGCTTCATAGACTTTATTTAGACAGTAGCTGCAGTGCTTCCACATAGTTGAAACCCATGTACAACCTTATTAGGATAAACAAGCGGATCTCTCCCTGATATGCCCACATTGAGGTGGGCAATATCGGGCTGATCCATTCACGGGCCCAATGACCGGATCAGAATGGAGGTAATACGGGTGGTCGGATTGCGGGACCGCATCAATAAACCCTGCCTGATCAACATCTGCCCGACTTTCAGAAGCCTGTCAGATGGCCTCACAAAAGAGCAAATAAGCTGCCAACTCGATCTGTCGGCAGCTTTTATCGGCCCGTGTATGGGGGCCTTAAGCAAACCAAAACTTACCAAGGAATTTTTCTCCCATGGTAACACTAACCAACCACAAACCTGACCTGATAGTGTTTGAACCATCCGTGAATTCTCAAATATGGAAAAATCAACTATTGCAGTGATAACATGTCAACATCTAGAGAGGTAATGTGTTCTGCAATAACAAAATTGCACATCTCAAATGTAGTTGGCCCACTGAGAAAGGTAATGTCATGTTGTTTTGGAGGAAACTGCAATATAAAAGATTTTTCACCCACTAGAGACAGAGACATTCATGAATTCTGGAGAAACCGAAAGCTACATTTTACATTTTTCCCCAACAATCGTTTTTATTGAACATTTATAAAAATTCAGGGAGCCGTGAACAGCAATAATGTATTAAAATAATAAAATACATTGTTATAATAAATATAGTATTACATAATCTTAATTATAAAAGAAAATATTGAAAAAGGAAAAGCGGAAGAAAAAAAATGAGTTAACTTAGAGGCCAATTCACTATGGGTCGAATATCGAGGGTTAATTAACCCTCGATATTCGACTAGGAACTAAAATTGTTCGACTTCGAATATCGAAGTCGAACGATTTAGCGCAAATCCTGCGATTGATCGATCAAAGGATTTTTCATTTGATCGAACGATTAAATCCTTCGAATCGAACGATTCAAAGGATTTTAATCCAACGATCGAAGGAAAATCCTTCGATCAAAAAATCCCAGGCAAGCCTATGGGGACCTTCCCCATAGGCTAACATTGACTTCGGTAGCTTTTAGCTGCCAAAGTAGGGGGTCGAAGTTTTTCTTAAAGAGACAGTACTTCAACTATCGAATGGTCAAATAGTCGAATGATTTTTAGTTTGAATCGTTCGATTTTCGTAGTCGAAGGTCGAAGTAGCCCATTCGATGGTCGAAGTAGCCCAAAAAAACTTCGAAATTCGACGTTTTTTTAATTCGAGCCCTTCACTCGAATTTAGTGAACCAGCCCCTTAGTGTGCATACAAGGCAAGCACATTTAGTGATAATATGCAAGAAAATATTTACTTGGGTATAAGTGTAGTGGTAATTGGCGCTTTCTACCATTTGGCTGTTAAGGAAGGGAGTCATGCTGCTGTGTAGGAAAATATTAGTCCAACCATTGTTTCCCAGACCACCTCAAATTTAGATGTGTATCCTCTTTGTAGGTATGTTCATTTGTACAATGGGACATTATCATTGATATCCATTGCTCCTGTGTTGGTGCCATTGTCAATTTCCAGTTAATAGCCATCACCTTTTTGGCATATAGAAATAGTGCTGAGGGGAGGGTAAGGATTTTACACGATTGAGATACATTTTCCACTTGATTAATAAGGATTGGTAGGGGTTCTACTTGTATCTGGATGGAAGAAATATCAGAGCATTTTTCTATTACCTCTCTCCAGAACACAGGTATAAGACCTGTTACTAGGGTTGCCACCTTTTAAAAATATCTTCACCGGCAGGTGGAGGGGGCGGGGTTAAATGGGTGGGTTGTGATGCTAAAGGGGGCAGGCTGTTATGCTAAAGGGGGTGGGGCCGTGAGGCAAATATTAGTCCAGCCATTGTTTCCCAGACCACCTCAAATTTAGATGTGTATCCTCTTTGTAGGTATGTTCATTTGTACAATGGAATATTATCATTGATAGCCATTGCTCCTGTGTTGGCGCCATTGTCAATTTTCATTTAATAGCCATCACCTTTTTGGCATACAGAAATAGTGCTGAGGGGAGGGTAAGGATTTTACACGATTGAGATACATTTTCCACTTGATTAATAAGGATTGGTAGGGGTTCTACTTGTATCTGGATGGAAGAAATATCAGGCTAGGCGGGTAGGGACGTCAAAGGGGGCAGATCCAATGCGCACGTTTGGCAAGAAGCCCAGGAAAAAAGGTTTGTTTTGAGCAGGCTACGGACTTTTTTAGGTGTATTATAAATTTACCGGCAGCTACATTGCCGGTAAATTTCTAATACCGGCCCTGGCCTTGGCTGGTGTTTTACCGGCTAGGCCAGTAAAATACCGGCCGGGTGGCAACACTACCTGTTACCCAGAATGGTCGGGACCAGGGGGTTTTCTGATAACGGATCTTTCCGTAATTTGGATCTTCCTACCTGAAGTCTACTTGAAAATCATTTAGGGCTCTTACAGATAAGCGTTTTTACCTGCGCTCCCCTGCGTTCCGTTTTTCGCCGTTCAGCCGCAGGGGAGCGCAGGGATAGACGCATTACATTTTTTCCAATGGGGCTGTACTCACACAGGCGCGTGTAGGCACCGAACGCAGGAAAAATGCAGCATGTTGCGTCTCAACCTGCGTTCGGCGCCTACACGCGCCTGTGTGAGTACAGCCCCATTGGAAAAAATGTAATGCGTCTATCCCTGCGCTCCCCTGCGGCTGAACGCAGAAAAACGGAACGCAGGGGAGCGCAGGTAAAAACGCTCGTCTGTAAGAGCCCCTTAACATTAATTAAAGCCAAAAGGCTGATTTTGCTTCCAATAAGGATTAATTATATCTTAGTTTGGATCAAGTACAAGGTTCTGTTTTATTATTACAGAGAAAAAGTGAATCCTTTTTAAAAATCTGGATTATTTAGATAAAATGGAGTCTACGTAATTGGGAACTTTCTGGATAATGGATCCCATACATATTTGTTTATGAGGACATGACCAGACCATATGTATAAGTATAGCAGAAGTGTGATAACATTTCTATCCTGTATATTAGGACTATACAACTATCCTGTATATTAGGCGTAATTCTGTGCAGCCTATGTGGGGTTAAATAGGTCCTATGCAGATATCTGAACTGCACCACTTTTTCTCTCACACTTATTAGTGAATTGTATACTGATTCTAATATATCTTCCCAAATATCTGATTTTAAGGAAGGGATATGCGTTGTCCATTTGGCATATAGTTTAGGAAGTATTGGTTTAGAGGGTAAACGGAGAAGTCTATAAAATTGTGAGGGGGTTTTTTTTTGGTTTGGTTTTTTTAAGATTACCAATTTCATAAAAAATGGTCACAATCTCTCATCTCTCTAAATTTCCCATTTGACCTTAATGTGATACTGACACTAGAGGGCACATTTACTAAGGGTCGAAGTGAATTTTCGAATTGGAAAACTTCCGAGTTTCTAAACATTTTTTGGATACTTGGACCATCGAATAGGCCAAATTCGACTTAGAATTGAAAATACTTCGAATATTCGACCATTCGAAAATCTAAGTAGTGTCTCTTTAAAAAACTTCGACACTTCACCACCTTAAACCTGTTGAATTGCTATGTTAGCCTATGGGGGCCTCCTAGAAGCTATAGCCAAAATTTGGCTAAGTTTTAAAAAGTCAAAGTATTTTTTTGAAAATCGTTCGATCGATTGATTAAATAGTTTGAATCGATCAATTCAAAGATTTCTACGATCAATCTATCTAAATTCGACCGAAAACGCCCAAAGAAATTCAAAAAGAAACGTTTGACTATCGAATTTGGCCTATTCGATGGTCGAATTTCGAAGTTTTTTAACTTCGAAACTCGACCCTTCATAAATCTGCCCCTAAAAACTACTCTTAAGAATATTATTCTACATTAAGAGTTACCCATCTGTCATGTTGATCATTTTTAGCTGATAGATCTGCTTATAAATAATTGTTATTTGAAGTTCTTAAACCTGACTATTTAGCCAACCTGACTGTCCGTTCTCAGCCTGACAGAAAGTTTCTAATACTAATAGACAACTGATGCACAAATATGGCAGCCCCCTGATAGAGGAACACAGGGGATCAGAAAGTTAAAGCATTGGGCAAATATTTTTATGGCAAAATTATAGCATGCAAACACAATGTTATGATAGATGTTAAAAAAAAAAAAAATTCTGGATTCGGTATCTCTTTAAAACAGTTTTTATATTATATAGCGAGCAGGAAACGGTACAAAAGGTTAACTCTACATTGGCTTTCCTTTGTACCAAAATAATCCAACCCAAAGA
This sequence comes from Xenopus petersii, assembly GCA_038501925.1. Classification (NCBI taxonomy): domain Eukaryota; kingdom Metazoa; phylum Chordata; class Amphibia; order Anura; family Pipidae; genus Xenopus; species Xenopus petersii. The sequence goes on along the minus strand of CM076674.1, from coordinate 73,252,855 downwards.
TTAACATTTCATAGCCATTCTATTGCTGTAAGAACAAGGAGTGACATTTTTATGCCCTAGTAAAGCGCTGCTAATTGCAGCTAAATACTGCACAAAAGTAACTCAGAAATATAAAGCTGTTAATAAGAGCACAGCTTGTAACTGCTGGTGCAGATCACTTGCCAGTTGTTGAAAATAAATTATAAGAATGGGTGATTTGTGGCTTTTTAAAAATGCTTAATTTTGTAATTGTCACTGTGAACTTGTCTAACATAATGGTCAGTCAGAAAGTTAGAGTACAGGTATGGGACCTGTTATCCAGAATGCTACTGCATCTTAGAGTCACCATGTAACCTGTGGCCTGCCTGAGCCCTGCAACCATTTGCTTAGTGATGTAATAATATGCGGTTCAGGGCAGACACACTCGGGCAGATTCAAGGAGATTAGTCTCCCGGTGACAAATTTCCCCTTCTTCTGGGTGACTAATCTCCCCGAACTGCCTTCCCGGGGTGCCTTCGTTTTCCGAAGTCGCCCAAAGTTGCCTCACGAAGAAACTTCGGTTGACTTTGAAAACGAAGCGATCCGAGTGCCATCCCGCTGGCGATAGTAAATGTAAACTTTCCAAGAAATAGCAAAAGAAAAAACTTCCAATTCTTCTTAGTTACTTATAAACGCCAGTGATCCTAATCAGACAATGTGCACAACCATATCATTTTTGTAGACAAGGCGAAAGCAAAATACAAGTACTGAAGGACATAGACAAAGCAAATTATGATACACAATAGTCATGGGCCTTAATCAGAGCTTGAAACTCAACAAATCCATACATGCCACACAGGCAGTTTCAGGGCTTTCACTTGAAGAAGACAAACCTACCTACCTACAAACAGCACACTACAGTCTTCCATATTTGCAAACAACTTTGTTGCTATTTAAAAAGTAACAACAAATTGGTCCTTATATTTGCCTTCACACATGACATTTGATTATGCCAGTAGTAAAAGACTCCATTTCAGATCAAATGTTCAAAGGGATGTTCAACTATTTGTCTCCGTGGATATAGATGTTTGGATTGTAAAGCCAAGTCACACAGATACAATGAGTAATACAGAAGTGCATAGTGTCCTAGGCCAGTGGTTACCAATTGGGGAGGCCCTATCAGTGCATAGAGAAGCCCAGTCTGAATAACAGGGTGACATCTGGGTTAATGTTCTGGTTATTTTATATACAGCAGCAAAAGTTGTACCTCAAAAAGTAGATTTAAGTCTTAAAAGTCCAGAAACCTGTGCCCTGGGCACCCCGTCATCCGCAGACTACAGAAAGGAGTGGGGTCAAAGTTCAGTGAAATAATGAAATGCGTCTATTCCTGCACTCCCCTGCGGCTGAACGCCGAAAAACGGAACGCAGGGGAGCGCAGGTAAAAACGCTCATGTGTAAGAGCCCTTAACAATGAAAACAGAATGGCAATTTACAAACTATCGTGTCAAACATTTCACACAAATTGTGTTACAAGCTAACCTGTAGCTGGTGCTTAAAGGGGTGGTTCACCTTTAATGTAAGTTTTATTTTTATTATTATGTTATAGAACAGCTAATTCTTAACAACTTTTCAATTGGTTTACATTATTTATTTTTTATAGTTTTATAGTTATTTGCCTTTTTCTTCTGACTCTTTGCAGCTTTCAAATGGGCGTTGCTGACTCCATTCTACAAAACAAATGCTCTGTAAGGCTACAAATGTATTGTTACTTTTTTTTACTGATCCTTCTATGCGTGCCATCTCCTATTCATATGCCAGTCTCTTATTCAAATCAATGCATGGTTGCTAGGGTAATTTGGACCCTAGTTACCAGATTGGATACGATGCAAATTGAAGTGATGCTAAATAAAAGGCAAAGTAACTCAAAACCCACACATAATAAAAAATGAAAACCAATTGCAAAGTGTCTTAGGATATCACTCACTACATCATACTAAAAGTTATCTCAAAGCGGAGCAACCCCTTTAAATCAGTATCATGATATGAGAAGTTCTCTCCTGGCTTTTATGGTAATAAGCAATCTTCTGTGCTGATTGTTTGCTGCAGATTATGAAATTTGTGGCACTGATTTTCAGATACCCAGCTGCCAGCACAACAATTCTGCACTTATCACAGTCTTCTCTTAGACCTATGCCACAGTGTGACAACAAGCCGTGCAGGAAGAACACAGATGCTGGTTCCAAACACATCAAAGGTAGTTGATTGTGGATTAACTAGTCCTCTTACTGTAACAGGTCTGTTGGTTTGAAACAGAAGGCAATTACATACTCCAGACACTAGACTTCTAACTTCCCTGCCAACAATGCAGAATCTAAATTGTTACCAAGGAAGTTACAGAACTCCAGCAATGTTGATTCAGTGTTTCTAGATTCTATGTATGGGTTCTTACAACTGTTTCTGCGTCTCTACTGCAAATCCATACCTTTATCTTAGTTTTTCTAAATGCAACTTTGTTTTTGTGAGTTCCAAAAGCAACCCTTTACTCTGCTGTCTTATAAATGCACACCAAGAGCAATTTTTGCACACCAAGAAGCCTATTGCATCCAAAAACACAATTCTAAACGTACACAAGTACAGCAGGCAAACTAGAATGGAATCAATCAGCGGATGCATTTAGGTGAGCTCTAATCTGCATTCCAAATGAAAGAAAAACATGCAAAAAAAGGAAAAAGAAAATGCCCGTAGGATCCCTAAATGATTACTAAGTTCCAGAGCAACTGCTGACAGAGAGGGGTCAATTAATTCAGAATTAATTCAGGTGCAACAATTATCTCTCTGAGCTAAACCAAGTACCTGGTGTGGAAAAATCACGCCCGCTCCAACCGTTGGTCCATAGCAGAAAATACGCTGCCTGTTTTGGTTTTAAAAGGCATTTTAAAGAGAAAATTTTGTAAGTGCAATGTATTTATTAAAGCTTTTTTAAAAAAACTTCTTCTGCACATGTCACTCTTATTGTTGTTCACAAAGAAGGATCTGGGAAGTAGAAAAAGAGAAAAAAAGCCCAAATTTGATGTGCAGGTCTTTATTGTGAACGTTTGTGAGTATAAACTGTCTAACTATGTTTAATTTGATTGCCTTCTTTTTCTCTCTCTCCTCTATACTTCTGCATATTTCCTCTGCACTCCAACACCCATCAAACTATCCTGAAATTGAAATCTCCTCTTCACTTCTCCCATCACCCTCTCTCAATCTAAGCACACTATCTTGTATTGTTAAATCTATTATCCCCTCTCATCCCATCAAACAATACACTGCTCGTACTGTCAAATCTAGGTCACACCTTGTCTCACTCTCATTATTACTGTTACTTGCAGCTGGGGATATTTCCCCAAACCCTGGTCCAACTCACTCATGTGTACCCTCACTTATTCCTACTCTCAGGCATTCAACAAGGTCTTTTCCAGTCTCTCAGACTTTATGTACTTCTAATATTGCAAACCTAATTCACATAAAACCAACACCCTCCCCACCTTTCTCATGTGCCCTCTGGAATGCACAGTCAATCTGCAATAAACTAACAGCAGTCCATGACCTCTTTAAAGCTAAATCCCTTCACCTTCTTGCAATCACTGAAACATGGCTCTCCCCCTCAGACACTGCTTCACCTGCTGCCCTCTGCTATGGAGGCTTCTCACTTACTCACACTCCTAGACCAGATGGCCGTCATGGCGGTGGGGTGGGATTTCTTCTCTCCCCCAAATGTAGGTTTCAAAATCTAACTACACCAACTTCTCTCTCCTTCACTTCTTTTGAAGTCCACAGCATACGTTTGTTTTCTCCAATCTCTCTGCGTGTTGCTGTCATATATCGCCCCCCAGGTCCCTACTCCACCTTCTTGGATCACTTTGCTGCCTGGCTTCCATACTTTCTCTCCAGCAAAAACACCTGCTCTCATTTTAGGGAACTTAAACATCCCCATTGACAACTCTGCTTCTGCTGCCACCTCTAAACTTCTCTCTCTAACAGCTTCTTTTGGTCTCTCTCAGTGGACCGACTCACCTACCCACATCGAGGGTCACGCTCTTGACCTTATATTCTGCCACTCATGCTGCCCATCCAACTTAATTAACTCTCCCTACCCTCTGTCTGACCATCATCTACTCTCCTTTCAGATACTGCTTTCACCTGCACCTTCACAACCATCTCTCTCTACCCACACGTACAGAAACCTTAATGCCTTTGAACCACAACAATTATCAACAGTATCAGCACAATCCATATCTCATATTAATACTCTCTCCTGTCCCAATATGGCAGCTTCTCTCTACAACGATGCCCTTTCAACAGCATTTGACTCCCTTGCACCTTCTACCACCCGTCACAGCCGGCCAGCTAAACCCCAACCCTGGCACACTAGTGTAACACGTTACCTCAGAAGATGTAGTAGATCAGCTGAGCGACGGTGGAGAAAGTCACAAACTGATCCGGACTTCATCCACTTCAAATTCATGCTCTCCAGCTATAACCGAGCTCTATCATTAGCCAAAGAACAATACTTCTCTTATCTAATATCTACTATGTCCTCCAAACCACAGCAGCTGTTTGCCACATTTAACTCACTCCTATGCACCCCTCCACTTCCTCAAGTTAGCGCCCAAGACCTTGCTCATTTCTTTAATGAAAAAATCGATCTCATTAGGCTGAGCATACCGTCCGACAACAATCTCAGACCAACGTGCAGTCCACTCACATCTACTTTGCACTCCTTCACCCCTGCAACTCTAGATGAAGTTAGCAAACTTCTAGCCTGCTCAAAACCCACCACCTGCTCCCTTGACCCCATACCCTCTCGCCTTCTCCACCCAATCTCTGATACACTCTCTCCTGCACTTACCCACCTATTCAATCTTTCACTCTCTACTGGTACCTTTCCATCATTATACAAACAAGCACTAATCACTCCTATCCTCAAAAAACCTTCCCTTGATCCCAGCTCTCCCACTAACTATCGACTGGTCTCCCTTCTTCCATTCGCATCCAAAATACTAGAAAGGCTTGTTTACAAACGCCTGATCCAGCATCTCACTCACAACTCCCTCCTCGACCCCTTGCAATCTGGCTTCCGCCCATCACACTCGACTGAAACTGCACTCACCAAAGTAACCAATGATCTTCTATTGGCAAAGTCTAAAGGTCATTATTCCATTCTAATCCTTCTAGATCTCTCTGCAGCCTTTGATACAGTTGACACACACTCCTCCTTGACATTCTACACTCATCTGGCATTCGGGACACTGCTCTTTCATGATTTACACCTTATCTGTCTGACCGTTCCTTTAAAGTTTCCTTCTCTAACTCTACTTCTACTACTTTCCCACTCTCTGTTGGAGTTCCTCAAGGCTCTGTTTTTGGCCCCCTGCTGTTCTCGCTCTATACAACTTCACTAGGAAAACTCATTCAGTCATTTGGACTTCAGTATCACCTTTATGCTGATGACACCCAACTCTACTTGTCTACTCCTGATCTTTCTAATTCTGTCCTTTCCCAAGTCACAGACTGTCTCTCTGCTGTCTCCTCCTGGATATCACAGCGCCACCTGAAACTAAACCTTTCTAAAACAGAACTCATCATATTTCCTCCAAGATCTTCCCCTGTCACTCAGATATCACTCACAGTAAACAACACCACCTTTCATTCCACCACACAGGCACGTTGCCTAGGAGTCATCTTAGACTCTCACCTGTCTTTTTCACCACACATTCAAACACTTGCAAAATCTTGCCGTATTCAACTGCGCAACATTGCTCGAATACGACCATATCTCAGTTCAGAATCAACTAAAACACTGATTCAGTCTCTCATCGTCTCCCGCCTTGATTACTGCAACTTACTCCTCACAGGTATTCCAACAAGTCACCTTTCACAACTCCAATCTATTCTAAACACGGTCGCTAGACTCATTCATCTAGCTCGCCGCTCAACATCAGCTGCTCCCATATGTATGTCCCTTCACTGGCTCCCAATCTCTTCTAGAATCAAATTCAAATTACTTACACTCACATTCAAGGCCATTAATAATGAAACCCCTCCCTATATTTCATCTCTAATCTCCAAAAACACTCCTTCACGAAACCTACACTCTGCTTCTGATCTTCGCCTCACTTCTCCTCTGGTCACTTCTGCCCATTCTCGTCTACAAGACTTCTCTCGGGCTTCTGCTTTTCTCTGGAACTCTGCCACAAGCTGTCAGACTTTCTCCTTCTTTCCAAACTTTCAAGCGCTCCTTAAAGACCCATCTGTTTAAAGAGGCCTATCCGATGTACCTTAATTAATCATTGCTGTATCAAAAATGATAAATTGTTTATACAATCCTAATGTCTCAAGTGTACCCTAACCTTTTAGTTTGTAAACCCTATTGTATTCTGTAATCCTTGTCTGTTATCCACCATTTATTCCCGGTTTGCTATAACTGCAGTAAAGCACTGCGTATCTTGACAGCGCTATATAAATAAATGATGATGATGATGATAATCAAGCACTGAAACGGGGACACAGGCCATGTGGGTATCCCCTTATCTCCTAACATTTTAAAACCTGCAAAACCTCTATCTTTCACTTAGCACAAACGCACTTTAATTTGATGGTGATTGAAGTATGTATCATTTACACTAATTCTTTTTTTCTTGGAAATTTGAGCAACTCATTGATAGTGTGTGAATGTAATCACTTTGAGGTGTAAATATATTTAAGAACGCTACACTATATTTTTTTTCTTGTTTTTTTTTCTCCATATCCTCTTTCGGGGCGACGATCGGTGACTTTCTTTTTGGAATTTTTGGACTGTCTTTTGGGGGTTGGAGAGAACCTTTGTCGTTGCTGAACTGGAGAGCACATTGTGGTTTCAAACTTTTATCTGTAATATACCATTAATACGAATAGCTATGTTTTTAAACATCTATCATGCCCAGGTTATACATCTCTCTGATGTATCAATGTTTTTGCAAGCAGTGGGTACAGACATCAGATGTGACACCAGAGCAGTAAAGGAACCGAAATGGACAGCCTCAGCTTAGGAATCCCAGGGTCACAATCACATTAAATGGAATTAGTGTAAGACTTAAGGGCAGAGACACACGCAAAGATTCGGGGAGATTTAATGGCCTCTTCTTTTGGTGACAGGGAAATTTTGGGCGATTTTGGTGATCACAGTGCCATTCCGCCAGCGATTTAGATTCTAGCCGGCAGGAAAACTTTACAGGGAGATTCGTCGCCCGAAGAGGCGATTTGTTGCCGGGGACGACTAAATCTCGTGGAATCTATTATACATTAAAAAAAAAGTTGAAATGCAATTTCTATTAAAAACAATATGTGTCTCTAGTATTCTATACACTGTTGGTTGTGACTAGTGTAAGGGAAGCCAGCTGAATAACAGACATGAAGGTGAACTGATTCCTGATACAGTTTCACAAGTCACACCTACAAAACACAAGAACATTTACATTTACCAATACGTTTAAAAGAAAGGCACCACTGAGCGCTGCCCTCTGGGACAGGGTCGCAGATGTAGTCGAACCAGTGGATACCTGTCCGTAGGGAAAGAGAAGCAGGACACTTACTTCCAAGTTGAAGGCGCTGCAGCCTCGCAGGAACTCCCTGATGTTTCCCAGGCACTCGGTGTCAGTGCGCGGCTCGGGGTACACCTGTAATGAGAGCGGACGGATTGTTACCCCACAGCTGCACATACAGGATCTGACACCCGCAGAACATCTCAGCAGGGCACCGCTCACACAAGGGAACAAGCAGAACAGTCTCTTTCATGTACGAAGATCCAAACCTTTACTTTTACCTCTCTTTATTTTTTTTTTTCCATGCAAAGCTGAAGGATTCTCTCTTTTTTTTATTGCTTACCAGGAAGTAAATCCTAATTCCGGAAATGACGTGTAGGGAAGAGCATCTCTCGCCCACCCTCCGCTCCGGGGGAAGAGTTTGTATTGCACTCCCGGCGCTGTATAAATTGTGCTCTCTTTGCTCCGCTGGGCGCTGCCTGTTGCCTAGTTCCATCAGCACGACAGATCATTCCGCTCAATCACCTGGTGCAGAAGTTATGGGACTTGTAGTTCTACACCGTTGCCCCGACTACAATCCCAATGCTTAGTCGAAACCGACTAGATATACAATAGCTATGAATTAACCCGCGGTTGTTTTTATTAGGATCGGTAAATAAGTAAAATGCTGCTGCTGCTTTCACCATACCCCAAAAAATCAACGTTCTCTCAAATACAGGGCTGACATCAGAAATCCATTTTCCTTAGGAGCTCCATACATTTATAATAGTGCTAAGCATTGGTTTTCATGAGCCCCATGGTTGTACCAACTAAGGACTTATAGGACATCGCCTCTATTCATTTTAGTGATAGGAAACAAAATTTAAGTTTTTTTTTCCCCAAGAAAGGTGGCAACCCTACAGAGTAATGCCCTAATGAAATGTTCCAAAAGTATAATGACAAAATGCAACCTACAAATCACAAGCTAGCTCTACACTGAAAGATGTGGCCACACAGTCTCAAGTACAGCTGCCCCTGGCCAGAATTCTAGCCGCCTAGCCTATATCATACCAGACAAGTATTACAAACTTACCGGCAATGTATTTGCCATTTAATTGTAATACCCTCTTGTTCCAGCCCCACCTCAGTATTACCATCTCTGCCCAATTGTGAGCCCCATGACCAACATCAGCCCCTGTCTGTTTTTGGAATGTGGGAGTAAACCAATGGAAGCACACAGTGTTGGACTGGCCCACCAAGATACCAGGAAAACTCCCAGGTGACAGTGGGCCCTCATGCTGCTAAAAATTTGGCCTATTTCATGGTCATTCTCTATTTCATTGAGAACAAAGAGGTTAAATAGACGGAATAATAGATTATAGTATGTAAAGAAAAAAGAGGTTGAGTGAGGAGAGGAAGAATAATAGTACTGAGAGTGGGCCCCTGGTCTAAGGTTTTTTGGTGGGCCCCTGGTGTCCCAGTCTGACACGGGCAAGCACATAAAACATGCTAATTCCTTGCAGATAGTAATCTGTCTGGAAGTGAACCCAGGGACCCAAAGCTAACAAGTGCACAATGATTCTGTCCTTTTAGTTGCTGTTTCTTTGTTTTGGCAATTTCTGTGTATTATGGAAATTTGGCAATATTATACCATCAAACACACTGTGGCAATGGTAATTTCACACAAGTGCATGTTAAAGTAGAATAAAACCATTTATATAATGTCCCTCTACAGAGGTTTCTCTTTTCCCTCATGAACAGCACCACACACAACCCCAAGTACTGCCCTGTTTGCCAGTACCTGTTATTATAATGCACTGTAGCACAGTGGGGTTGACAGCAAAATCTCTGGCAACGTGATATCACTTTTCCATCTCTTAGGACCTTGCACAGATGAAGATGATCTGGTCCTGACTTCAGCTATGCATTCTGCTGGTTGGCAATTGTCTCCGAAAAGACATCCAGTGACCACATAAAACCAACCCCACTGTGCTACTGGGGACTGTAGTGCAGTTTAGAAAGGGCCCTCTGCATGGGACATATAATTAACATATATATATATATATATATATATATATATATCTCGTTTTCAATGTTTATAAACAGGGTGGAAGAGAAACGTCTTTTCAGTCGGCTCATAAACATCATATATAACTTGCAATCAATCTGATTGAGACAAAGGTTTCTCATACGATTGGCACAATGCATTCCTTTCATGTCCTGTACTGTTTGGACTCTTGCATAACAGTTATTTTCTCACTGGTATACTTTTAATTAGAAGCCACACAATGACATTGACAATGAGATTGAGTGTTCCAAAATGATGCCCATAGGCAATTAATAACTCATCTCTTGGTTGAACCTGTGATCTATTAGAAGTGCAAAAAACATCTGACCAAGCAGAGTGATTATATAAGGAAGCAAGTTTTTACAGTTATTTCTGTTTATCTGCCCACACATTAGTGCATGACTTGACACCCGTGGAATTATTACCCGTTAAGCCTTCCCTGACCCAGTTTATAGAGATCAAATCTATCCAACTGGAGGATTGCAGGCTAGATGTGGCCCCCTAAAGAGTTTTCATGGTCCCCAATCTGTTCAAAGGCTAGTCTTCACTGTATAACATTATTTTAATTAAATTCAGCCCTCAAACATGCTGTATGAGAAATAGTCCCTTACACAAGAAAACAAGCTGTCAAACAGTCTGGGACCAAGTCACTGCTGATTGTTTGCTATGAGTTACTGCTCCTGGGCAAACTTGGTGCCTTAGGGCAGTGGCCGATGGGTAGATTTGTGACTTGTGATTATTTATGCACAACTGGAACATTGGAAAAAACTGAAATTGCTGGCAGTAAAAGTAACATATCGCAAAGTCGCCCCAAAGTGACCTCCAGAGACAAATCGGAAGAATGAAGCAATGCCCCAGGCAATAATCTCCCCATCACCCACTGCCCTTATATTACATAGCCCCTGACATCCAGGATTGAGTACAGTATGTGCAGATTTGAATTCTACAAGAAAGTAGCCCAAAATACCTGTTCATCAGCCATACTGTCAAATGTGAATTAAAGCTGCCCAGCTATGAAGCCCAAAAACAACTGCTTATCCTTAGAAGAACATTGAGCTCACAATCTTGTATGCTAGGCACAAGCCTGAAATAATCTAGTGGAGCCTAATGTGATAAATCCGGACGAAATCTCAGCTTTGTTATTAATGGGGATGGCTTGTTTCCTCTTACCTGCTCCAAACATGCCAAATTCTTCAGTCACACTGCATATGGACAGCCTTGGCTATTAGCCACATGTGTGATACCAGATTTATAACTGATTCATCCATTGTTTCTTTATTATTTCAAATTGTATTCATTAAAATTATACACAGGACTTTTTAAAAATAATAACAGATTTCTGCCTTGTAGAAAACATTGCTCTTTAACAATCTGTAACTCTGCTTTTTATTCTTTGTGATTTTTTAAATTGATTCCCTATTTGCTAACGACCCCCTGATCCTAGCAGAAATAAGAAAATATACTGTAGCTTTCTCATTTTTAGTCTTTCTTCCTATTTGAAATGAATGTATGCATGTTCCAAGCATAATACCTTATCTGTTTATTTTCCTCTTCTAATATATGAACATATGTTTAAAAGTCTACATATCATTTAGTGATACTGCTAATTATTGGTGTTATTACTATATCAAGCAATATCAGCACCAAGAATTGTTACCAATATTAACTTATTAGCACCAACCAGAACCAGGCCAATCACCTTATACACTCCCATGGTCCCACCACAGCTAATCGCTGTTTGGAATAGTTAGTGGTGGATAAAAAACTGCTGACATTGGAAGGGTGAGATGACAACTAGTTTAAAGATGAGCCGCTATCTGAACATTTGCTGCTTATACCACCTGATGCTGTCACTGCAGCTAATCCAAAATAAGATGAACACAACCTTGTCCAGGTTAAGGTGAAATGATAGGCTTCAGGCACACATGAGGCCCCACGGGAGCTATTTGCAAACACTAGTATATAGTTTATGAAGGTGTGTGGCACTGTTAAAAATAGTTTATTGGATATGGACAGTTAAACAGAAATAAATCACAATAAACATTGCCTAAGCACATGCCTTGGCTGTCTATCAATAGTTCTAGCACCTGTTTAAGGTATTTAGTGAGTCCAATGCAAAACATCTGCAAGCATATTATACTATTACTATATACTATACTATTATATTATACACAGTAACAGATATAGTTACTTTTCCAGCAGGTAGCAGTTTGACAGTCTGGAGATACAGTAGCCTCAAATGAATTAAGCTTTTTCAGAACTGAGTAGTTATTTAGGGAATATCCTTAAACAATGGTATCACTTCCGCCTACACGACAACTCCAAATAGAATGTTACCTCACACACAAAACCACCAAGGCAGACACTCTTTATAATTATTTATTTTCTTAATTGGCACCAAAGATGCGGTTTATTATTCCAAACTCTGAATGATGCTTTAAAGGTAATTTGCCAGCACCTACACAGACTCGCCCACATCCAGAATGAAATGTTTATGTACTGCCATATATCCCTTGTTAACTTATTTTCTCCCTACAATCATTTTAATATTGAAGCTTCCTATGTTATGCTATGTCATTCACATCCTTTAAGCTCTTTCATGGCCATATTAGCCTTAGAAGTGGAACACTGTGGTTCATCAAGTTCAGATAGATTTTTGCACAACTTTCATGGTAACTCAATTTCTACAGGCATGACTCTTACATATGCGAGTACTATTTTACTGGGGCACTGTACAAGCACCCTTGTGTATCTAGGCCTGTGCATATAAATCTTATTCCACACTGGTCTCCCTAGCTTGCCTTATTGATTTCTTCACCCCATTCTACCCTCACCCCTATGCTATGAACAACCCAACTGCTGGCTCCTGTTTGACAAAAAACATTTCAGTAATTTTTAAAACATTAAGAACTACATTGCTCTGCTAAAACAGGTATTGGGAACAGAGTGTACATGTTGCCTTAATGTACACAGTACAAAGGACCGACATTGCCAAATTCTGCATTTGGCATGTGCCAATGTGGGTTTTGTGTGATATTAATGCAGGAGGGGGCCCTGTAATTCACCTCTTTAAAGCAAATGTTAATAAGATTGGAGTGTACAATTTACTCTTAGAGTTTCTCACTGTTGCAACTGATACAGGAGGGTACTTAAAGTGGTTGTTCACCTTCCAAACACTTTTTTATTTCAATTGTTTTCAGATTATTTCCCAGGAATAAAGACTTTTTTCCAGTACTTTCCAATTTTTATTTTTTACTGTTTTTTTTTTTTTTTTCCAAATCTAAGCTTAAAGCTGAATGTTCCTGCCTCTGATGTTTGAGTCTGTCAGCTCAGTAATTCAGGTGCAAATTTTAAACTGTTACAATTTTGTTTCATTTAGTTGATACATTTCTCAGTAGCATCTCTGGCATATTAGCAACTATTGTTTCAATTCTACCAGCTGCTGTAATGAAATTCAGAGATTCTGCTCAGCAGGGCCAAAGATAAGAAATGTATCAATTAAATGTATCAATTTAGAACAGTTTACAGGGTTGGTGACCCCCCCCCCTCCAAGAGCTGCTTTATAAGGTGAAACATTAAACTTTAATTTTAATATTAGAAAAACGTCACACATGGAAAATAGAAAGTAATTGGTAAAAGTCTTTATTTCTGGTGATCTATCTGAAACCAACTGAACTAAAAAAAAGTGTTGGAAGGTGAACAACCCATTTAAAGGAAAAATAAAGTTAGAACATCTGTATTTTATATATTACTTAAGTAATATATACTTATATAATATATATAATCTGGCCATAGACGCAAAGATACTCTCGTATGAAACAAAGATTCGTACGATTTTCAAATCTTGTGTGGTGTCTCAACATTTTTCATACCATGGTGATCAGTCCTTCAGTTCATTGGACAGGTTAAAAGATTTATATTGGTTACCTATCTGTCGATATCAATGGGAGACTGTCAATACTGTTTGTAAGACATAACCTTCATGCAATTGCTGTCTGCCAATAAATGGCCAGAGAAACGTGTGATTTCTTCTCTTTATTACTTTATATTATCTGCAATTGTTCATTGCCCATTGATATCACCAGGTTAATTTGCCAACAGCATGGCTAAAGGCCCCCATACATGGGCAGATATAAGATGCCAACAGATTAAGTCGACAGCTTATTGCCCATTGTATGGGGCCCTCCGATGGGCTTCCCCGATCGATATCTGGCCAAAAGTCAATCAGATGTGATTGGGCAGGGTTAAAAATCCTGTTGGATCGAGGACCACATTGGTTTGTTGATGCGGTCCTTGACTCAACTGCCTGTATGCTCAACGTTGTGATTCAATCATGGTTGCCAAGCGAGCAGATCTCTACATGTATGGCCAGATGATTTGGAAAATCATCTACGCCCAATATTCTTACCCGAAGGGAATAAACCTGAGTACTTTGCAGAGGATTGGCTGAGGCAAACGTTTGGGGCAGAACTTTTTTTTAACTATGCTGGTTATTGAAAGGGCCTGGGAACCGTGCCTGCCAAATGCCAAATAATGTTCAACGGCTCATCTGTATCTGGATTACTTTATAACAGTCCAGAAGCAGCTGGCTTCCTTTACAGTAGTTAAGAGACGATATGCACGTAAGGCCTCACATATTTGGTACTGTTCCTAGCCAAACTATATATTATGAATGGGGATGCTTCATACTTCTTTTCTATTCCGGAGGAGGCTTAGTGGCTGGAAGCTTGTGGGGCCCACGAAAGCCAGAAATATAGCCCCCTCAGGTGCTAAGACTTAGGACTGTGAGTATGTCATCAGTGTATACTGTTGGCACATGCATACCTCCCAACTGTCTCATTTTCTGCAGGACAGTCCCGATTTTGACAGCTCAGCCCACAGTCCCAGGTTTCTTACTGTAATGTGTTGAGTTTCTCTTTGATCTCCTGCACTGACACCAGAAAAAGATACAATGTTTCTGAAACTTAATTACATAAGAGGCTTTTAAGCAGAGTCCAAAATGCTCAGCAGCTGCACTTAGATACTTTTGTAACAATTTAAAATAAGCAAAGATACAATTAACTATTCAAGATTAGCTGGTTTCTTGTGAGAACTGAGACTAGCATTTTAAAGGACAATTCACTTTCATTGGCAAAGCTGTTAAAAACATTAAAACATTACACTAAAACTCCCAGAAATGTGTTCAAATCTTCATAACCTGCCACATTTTGTAAAATCGACATGGTAATTAGGGTGGATGGCCATAATTTTTTTCAAATGTTGGGAGGTATGCATGTGTACTACATTGACTGGAACTTAGTTTATGTCCCGCACATCTGAGTTCCTTATAACCAAACACCCAGTACTTATGCACACCCTTATATTATGAAACATGGGCTGTTCTACAGGGCAGGCTCTCATTTTGGTCCTTATCTTGAGGACATTATGAGACTCTAGTGCAGATCCCCAACCAGTAGCTCGTGAGCACTATGTTGCTCTCCAACCCCTTGGATGTTGCTCCCAGTGGCCTAAAAGCAGGTGCCAGAATTCCTGGATTGGAGGCAAGTTTGGTTTCATAAAAACCAGGTGTACTGTCAAACATAATCTCAATGTAGGTTGACAATCCACATAGGGGCTACCAAATGGCCAATCACAGCACTTATTTGGCACCCTAAGAACATTTTTCATGCTAGTGTTGCTCCCCAACTCATTTTACTTCTGAATGTTGATCATGAGTTCAAAAGGTTGGGGATCCCTGGTCTAGGGTATAGGGGCTAAGGTAATAGTACAGGATGTGACATGATTGTTATTGCTATACATTGTATGCTCATATAATGTTATTGTACACCTTTATATCTTTTTGGATGCAAATCCATACATTTTGGATTAGTCACAATACTAAATCCTCCACAAATAAAAATGGTTCAAATATCAGACCAAATCCAAGCACTAATTTACATATTTAAATCTGAAAAAAATCCATCATCTCAAAAACCCAATTGTGCTCTTCAGTTGTCCAGTTGTGCTTCACACGATTATGATTATTATTATTATTATTATTACTAACATGGATTTTTTTGAGTGCCAACATATTTTGCAGCACTGTGATCAGTATTAAAGATTTAGATACACTTTAGCCAGGCACTCATTTGGCTGGAATTTTGCTAAATCTTGATCCAAATGCTGAAGTAGGCACATAGTTAAAAGGAAGCCTAATAGGGTTACAGAACTCCCTGGTCATGACTAATTCCCCAATAAATTACTATTACCGTGGCTAATTTCCTAATAAATCACAATTACCTAAGTCTAGGATACCACATAATTCTTTAACTAGTCACAAAAAATGTGGCTACTTCCTATTTAGGACCAAAACAATAACAATTTAATACTGCCGTTACTAAAATCACTTTTCTGTAATTGTGTTTTTATTCCAGCAAATTATTTATAAAGGAGCAATTTATCAAGCATTAACAACGCCCTTTCCTAGGACAGCAGTGATCAATAACGTAATTAAATAAAACAGTCTGTGTTCCAAATAAACATGATAATAATCTTTCTAGACATGGCGTAAATGATAAGTAATGCAGCTATCTCTCTAGTCAACTCACTATACACTTTCAGGAACCTTCTTACACATGTTGCATTGAAAAAAACAAAACATTTAAGAGCAGGGGCACATGGCCAGGACTGGAATAGGATTCAAAATAGGCCCTGGCATTTCAAATACACAGAGAAAACAGCCCCACACCAGCCCAATAAATAGTGACTGTCTATGTCATCTTATTTGTCAGAATCCACAGACTGAAAGTCTAACAACAGCTCCATATCTTATTACAATGTTAGAAATATATACAGTATGCAATTATGTAATCCATATTGTACAATAGAAGCATATTAGAAGTAACCAATGATTCCATAATAATAAAATGTACAGGGTCACAGGATAAGAGCTTTGATACAGCTTGAACCTCAGTTGATTTCAACTATTCCATGCAGGGGGCATTTGTTTTGCATATGCACAAGTTTTAAGAAGCCATGTGGCAACAAGTATATTTTTCTAAGACAGAAGACACATGTTTAACCCCCAAATTCAATAGCTTTGGGTATATCTAGAGAAGCAAATTAGCATTTACCACACTATTTTTAGCTTTTAGATCTCCCCTATTTTCTGAAACCAGACTCACAAAAATAATCTATATCTATATAATGTTGAATGTCATGCAACAATTTACATCAGTTGCCTATCATTAGAGGGGAACTATCACAAAAATGAAAATTGAACATAAGCTGCAGCATACTGAAATAAGAAACTTTCTATATACAATCAATTACAAATTCTGTACCATTTCTGAAGTTCATCTTCACTATTCCTCTCTCGGTATTGTATGTATGTATGTATGTATGTATATTTTATTTGTAAAGCGCTCCTTGAGGGCAAAGCACTGTACAACAAAACAATAAATTAGTAGTAACAAACAAGGGGTCATTTGAATAAAAAGTAACAATAAGTGCATTATTAGAATACAATTCACATAAATATAAAATATAATTACAATGCAGATTAAGTGCTCAGTGTCAAGGAAACAAAAGGCTAGAGGACCCTACCCCGTAGGGCTTACAGTCTAAATGGAAGGGTAACATACAGACACAATTCAGAGGGGTATTAAGGTGCTGTGGGTTACAGTTTGTTACACTGTTATATAAGTGCCAGTTCAGGTGTTATCCAGGTGCTCCCAGAGGTAGTCTTTGAGTTTTGTTTTGAAAACATTGAGGGAGGATTCTCTCCTGAGAGATTCAGGAATGACATTCCAAATATAAGGAGTCGCAAGAGAGAAGGGTTTGATACAGGAAACAGCAGTAGTAGTGGGGGGTAAAACCAAGCGGTTGCTCTGAGAGGTTTCGGGCAGGAACATATAGAGAGACAAGAGATGAGATGTAGTTAGGTGCAGAGGAATGAAGGGCTTTGAAGGTTATGAGGAGGAGTTTATAAGTTATTCGTTGTTATATGGGAAGCCATGATAAGGACTTCAGCAGTGGAGGGGCCTGTACCCTTTTGGATGAGAGGAGGATAATTCTTGCAGCAGTGTTTAATACAGACTGTAGAGGGGAGAGATGGGAGTTAGGGAGGCCAGTTAGTACAAGGTTACAGTAATCTAGTCTGGATAGGATGAGAGCATGCATGAGCGTCTTGGATGTATCAGGTGAAAGGAAGGGACGGATTTTGGCAATATTGCGTAAGAAGAAGTGACAGGTTTTGACAGTGGTGTTAATATGATCAGAGAAGGAGAGAGAGGAGTCAAAGATTACCCCCAGACAGTGTGCAGAGATGACAGGATTAATGAGCATGCCATCAATAGAGATAGTAAATAGGGGAGTAGGACCAGGCTTAGGTGGAAAGATGATAAGTTCAGTTTTTTTTAGGTAGAGTTTGAGGTGGTGCTTGGTTTCTCTTCATTCTCTATTCATGCAGGAGTTGGGTGTCAGATATTCATTGACAGTTATATCCAATATATATAATAGGGGGGCTCCTTTTGCAAAGAAAATGTATTAGAGCTCAGTCATTAAAATCACTAGAAATCCTGTCTCTCTACATGCAGAATTTGTGCAAAAGGCAGTTATTTTGTTTGTACTGGAATCAGTTATTTGAGTGAGCTCTAATACATCTGCTATGAAAGGGACCAGCCCCCCTATAAGAAATATTGGACTAACTGTCAATGGATATCTGACACCCAACTGCTGTAAGATGACAGAATGAAGATAAACAGATGCTGAGAGAGGGATAGTGAACATAAACTTGATTATTTCAGAAACTATGTAGAATATTTAAATCATTGTATTTAGAAAGTTTCTTATTCAGTATGCTGAAACTTATATTACATTTTTATTTTTGCGATAGTTCCCCTTTTTAATATCCCTTTATGGTTTAGTAGAGCTTGAGAAACTAAGGGGCCGATTCACTTAGCTAAAGTGAAGGGTTCGAATGAAAAATACTTCGAATTTCGAAGTATTTTTTGGGTACTTCGACCATCGAATGGGCTACTTCGACCTTCGACTACGACTATCGAAGGATTCGAAGTAAAAATCGTTCGATTATTCGACCATTCGATAGTCGAAGTACTTGCCCTTTAAAAAAAACTTCGACCCCCTACTTCGGCAGCTAAAAGCTACCGAAGTCAATGTTAGCCTATGGGGAAGGTCCCCATAGGCTTGCTAACCTTTTTTTGATCGAAGGATTTTCCTTCGATCGTTGGATTAAAATCCTTCGAATCGAACGATTCGAAGGATTTAATCGTTCGATCGAACGAAAAATCCTTCGATCGTACGATCGCAGGATTTGCGCTAAATCCTTCGACTTCGATATTCGAAGTCGAAGGATTTCAATTCGAGGGTCGAATTTCGAAGTATTTTTAACTTCGAAATTCGACCCTAAGTGAATCTGCCCCTAAATCTCCGATGGGGAAACATATGCGGCGCTTCATTTTCCAAAGTTGCCTGTATTTGGAAACTTCGAAGTTGGCGACTTTGAAAGATTTAGGGGCCGATTCACTAAATTCGAGTGAAGGATTCGAAGTAAAAAAACTTTGAATTTCGAAGTTTTTTTGGGCTACTTCGACCATCGAATGGGCTACTTCGACCTTCGACTTTGAATCGAAGGATTCGAACTAAAAATCGTTCGACTATTCGACCATTCAATAGTCGAAGTACTGTCTCTTTAAAAAAAACTTCGACCCCCTAGTTCGGCAGATAAAAGCTACCGAAGTCAATGTTAGCCTATGGGGAAGGTCCCCATAGGCTTGCCTAAGTTTTTTTGATCAAAGGATATTCCTTCGATCGTTGGATTAAAATCCTTCGAATCGTTTGATTCGAAGGATTTAATCGTTCGATCGAAGGAATAATCCTTCGATCGAATTTTCTGCGCTAAATCCTTCGACTTCGATAGTCGTAGTCGAAGGATTTCAATTCCTAGTCCTAGTCCTAGTCGGGCAGATGTATCAAGGGTCGAATATCGAGGGTTAATTAACCCTCGATATTCGACCCTTGATACATCTGCCCCTAAGTGCCGCATATGTTTTCCCATCGGCTATTTAATTTATTGCTGGTGAAAAAGCATTTTTGGGAGATTTGTCACTCATGGTAGCGCAGATTTGAACACGGGTGACAAAGTTCCACATGTGCCTGGGCACTAAAACCAATTTAGTAACAACAGGCCAATTTATGCCAGTGCAGTAATTAATCAGAGGTTTGCTTTAGATATCAAGCTGCAGAAGCATGATAAATACTGACCATACTTACTGGCCAAATAAGGATGATCCAATTGAACAATCAGATCATCCAGTGGGACTTATGGAGACCTGTTAGGTGAGAACCACATCAGAACAACAAAATAATTTTCATCCAATGGGATTTTCAAACCTGCCTGCATGGCTACTCTTGTGTGAGAGTGTTATGGATTCGGGAATTGTAGTCTACAATGGGGTATATTTATCAAAGTGTGAAGTTAATAGTGAAGTTCCGCCACTAGAGTGAAATTCCGCCACTCTCCATTCATTTCTATGGGATTTTTATAGGGGTATCTATCAAAGGGTGAACTTTCACTTTCACCCATTGATAAATACGTCTTTCAAAATCCCATAGAAATTAATTGAGAGCTGCGGAATTTCACTCTAGTGGTGGAACTTCACTCTTTGATAAATTTACCCCATAATCTCTTAACAATGCCCTTAACCTGTGATCTACAAAAATGTAATATGAAGGTAAAAGAAACAATATAAACAACTTGCATGAAATTAGCTGCATTAGCTGTTTCTTACACGTGTCCTAAATAGAAATTTTTATATTTAAATGGCACACTATATAAAAGGGGATCTCCACCCAAACACCTTTTGTCTAATCAAAGACACTATAATTCTAAGCAACCTCCCATATACATTAATTAAAACATTACAAAGGTTTTGAACTTATTTACAAATGTACTAGCTGCTGCTTATATTCTATATACTACTAGGTTTGCCACCTTTTCTGAAAAAAATACTGGCCTTCCTATATATTTATCTTTTTTCCCTATTAATAACATTGGGATCAACCATCATTTTTACCGGCCAGTCTGGTAAAATAGTAGTCAGGTGGCAACCCTATATACTACTGGTTCTGGATCCTGAAATAGAGCAGCAGAAGCTAGCTGATTAACAGACCTGACTTTCTGCTACACCGTTTCAAGAGTCAGAGCCAGAAAACAGGAAGATATAAAAAGATTCAGCTTTCAATTTCAATTGTATTAAAAAAAACAACTGTAAAACCATTAAAAATCAGAAAGCTGTTTAGAATTACATTTTTTTTATTATGCAATAAAAGCAGTTTTTAGGTGATCTCCTTTAAATTCACAAAGTTACTTACCAAAGCTAAAAACAACTTCTTGACCAGGAAAACAAATTAATGATTTGCCAGTTCGATGAAACATTCATATTCTCTACTCTAGTGAAATAAACCAGCGTTGCAGCATTTTCATTCATGAAAGAAACTGTTCTTTTTGCAGATACGTGTTTCCCTGTCCTTGCTCTATAAACTTGCAATGGTAACGTTCACATGCATGGCAACTTTGTATCAAAATACCAACACAATCCAAAAGGTAACAAACAAGCTCAGGTTTAATGCCAAGAACTCAGTAACACAGAAGCAACTTTAGACATCCACTGATTTCTTATTGGTGGAAAGCTTAGGTCTCAGCCAATAGTAACACGAAGAGGGCAATGGAGCCTTCTACTCTTTAGATCCCATTCTGACAAAGAGATTGAAGAAACTGTCATATGTATCAGCTGCCCAAGTAGCATGTGACATCTTAGTGTGCAATGCCCACCCCCCACCCAAGTGCCAAATATGCAATAAAAGGCCAAAGCAGCCCATATAGGAAAACGCTCATTTAATACAGGTTTGAAATCAGGGAAGAACCAGTAAGTGTGGAAAAAACTGCTTTCTTAACATAGGACCTCACTTTGTGCCCCTAAGTATTGCCTAAGGAGGTATGAATGGTATGTTTGCTTGGAATTTGATGGGCTGCCATCTTGCTATGTTATTAAATAGGTGCAGGCTGCAATGTTGGCTTTTATATTAGTGGTTACACACAGGCTGTTGTGTCTGGCTATTTATGTCATCACTACATAAAGCTAGCTGAGATAGTATAAGAACAAGAGGTGATTAATGATTGACTACACAGAGAGACACCGCTAAACCCTTATCTGGGGAGGGGAGTCAGCATGGGAAACCAAACCATTTTTTGCCCCCTAGTATGATGCCCCCAACCGTTGTATTTTTGTAAAGGGTATCCCCTCCTCCTCCCCCTCAGTTGTTGGTCAGGCCGCCCTACGAGATGGGGGTTGGGATGCGGCTGCAGTTAACCCCTGCAGAGAGCAACGTGCCCACAGGCAACAACTTGCATCAGCAGAAGCACTTGCCCAGCTCCCAGAGGGTGTAGAAGAAAGAACACGGTCACAACAAACACAACTGGCAGCCAGGGGCTTTACCTTGTCTATGGAACCGGGCAAAAGCCTCTCCAGCAGCCGGCACAGGACCACCCCGTCCTTCAGGGATGTTTGCAGGAAGCCCTCCGGATCGGAGATGGTTTTCTTGGGCGACTCCAGCACCCCGAGAGTTATAAGCCATGTTACGGTTTGCTCTGCTGAATTCATGGCTCGACAATCACACGCGCAAAGGCAGAGACTGCAAGAGCGAGGGGGGCAGGGGCAGCCAATGCAGTATCCCTCAAATCCAGCCCCTTCCCCCCTTTGTAGATGGAACTGGCTGCTTCTGCTCTGTTCCCTTGGAGGTGGACATGAAACCCAGGCTGCTGCTGCTGCCGCTGATCCCTCCTTCCCCGGGCAGATGCAGAAGATGACGCCTTGCTGCTATAGGAAATGTAGCAGGTCCGCTCCCCCGTCCCCCCCTCCTCCTCCTATTCCTGTCTTCCACTCACTGCCCCCCTCTTCCTCGCTCTGTGCTGGGCGCTCTGGCAGCCTGTCAAGTGGATTTTCATTGCACACCACTCTCTCTTCTTCACCAGAGATCTCTGCCACTGCATGGACCCGAGCATCTCCAGGGCTTCTACCTGTCATTTCACATGCAACAGACAATGGGTGCAATTAAACATGCATCACATACCTTCCTATGTCATCGTCTGCTTGACTCATATATGTCTGTGTGTGTAGTTATGTGTATTTAGACATGTATAGATATATATATATACACACACATACATTATATATATTTTTTTTTGTAATCTCCTGACGAAGATCCCTGTGAGGGATCAAAACGTTGAGTGGAATAAAGCACAACTTATCTGCACTGAAAAACAACCTGTGAGTGTCGCTCTTTTCCGCAAATATTTACCCACTTTGGCTGGCACCCAGGACTTGACTGAGTTAACGGAGTGCACCTTTGGATTTCGAATATATATATATATTGGACGAACTGGCAATCTGTGGGTTCTGGCAATATATATATTATAGTAAAGAAGATAAGCACTCCAGTATTTCTTATTAGTGAAGATTTATTCCCAACGTTTCAGTCCACTTTTGGACCTTCACTAATAAGAAATACTTGAGTGTTTATCTTCTTTACTATTATTTATCATTGTTTGATAAAGCACCCATTTTGCTTCAACCAGAAAAAATGCTGTAAAATCCAGGAAAATGTAAAATCAGGGAAATGTATTATGTACAGTATACTATATAGGTGGGACCACAAAACAAACTGAAGGAAAACTTAAATCAGGGGATGCAAAATTGAGGTTTCACTGTGTGTGTGTGTGTGTGTGTGTGTGTATATATATATATATATATATATTTCTATATATACGCATGCACATATGTTTTGTGGCAGCTCCTGTGCCCCTGCAGTGCCCCTGGTCAGAATTACAATGCTATTTGCTGTTCCTGTTGCATAATCTGCCTAAAAAGGGTTTGCACTTAAATATTCCAGTTCAGTGTAAATTGATGTGTTGCTGCCTGTACTCATTTATGTATGGAACATATGTATGGAATAGAGCTGTAAAATTGATTTTCCTTTAGAAAGGTGCTTACAGTTTGCAAATAAAGGACCCCCAATTCATGTGCGTATGGTAGGCTGAAGCTGACATCATTGGGCACATACAATTTACAGCATACGCAAAAGTCCTCATGGGACCTAACGGCTGTTGTAGTCAAGGTTAACTACTGGATAATAAATTAGCTCTCCTGAGCTTAGGCCACATGTGTTGTGACTGTGGTCTCCTGAGCTTCCTGTTACCATGGCAACAGCAAGTGACAGATTGGGAGGCCTTTAAATAAAAACAGTCTAGGGTATATCAGATTGCCATTGATTATTGGCTTCATAGACAAAGCTGGAAGAGATTTATGAAATAACATCCAAATATACAATGGATTCCTGCCACTAAGAACATATACATTATTCAATGAATCGGGACTTCTGCTGTTACTAGGGTACGCAATGCTGTGCCACTTAAAAAAACACTTTGCAAAGGGCAATTTTTTTTGCACACAATTGTTGCTCACCTCTTGTGAACTTCTCTTGTGGGGACACTGAGTATTAATGCTATCCATACTTTGTAATAACCAAAATGGTTACACATATTTTTAGGATTAGAAAAAGCATCGCCTGTGTGTATTGTTTCATTGAGGTCAGCCACACCATTCTTAGCACATTCAGGCCTGGATTTGTGGAAAGGCCACAAAGACCCGGGCCTAGGGCTGCAGGATTTTAGGGGGCGGCATGCTGCCCAACCCCACCCATATTGGTTCAGAAGCACTGGGGATGTGCAGGAGATACAATAGTTTTTGAAATTTCCCATTTGCCAAGCCCCAATGCTCCGGACCCAATGATGAAAATGTGCACATGTGCATGAATGAAGGGGAGGGGACAGGGGAGACAAATGGCAGTGGGCCTAGGGGTGCCCAAAATGTATATCCACCCATGAGCACATTCCCCAGCTATTCTGCTCCATGACGGGGTACTTTCCAGCTTCAGCTGGCAGTCAGACAGACACTGGCATGCTGATTGTTAGAGACACTGTCCTACTTATTCCATGTGTTTTTGTGCAGGTACTTTTTCATGGTATTTTAGGCGAGTATATGATAGACTGTGTGGGCTTCATATGCAGTAAGTTAAATATATGCTCTTGCTGCAGTCTGACACTTTATACCTAGCTTCCATAGTGATGTATATACATCAACAGTTGCAGAGCCCACCAGTAAAGGGGTAAAATCAACTTTGTCTTTCCATAGTCTGGCTGCAGAAGGGAGATTTATACTTAAGCAGAAGAAGATTCTGTGGCCAGGCCCACCCTGCCGGGTCTGTTTCCTCTATAGTTACGTTTCTGAAGTCTAGTGAGCCCGTGTCACCATCTTGTTTCCATCTTGTCCATCATAGTATGGCAAAATTACGTCTTTTTGCATATACAGTAAGTTCTGATTTTACTCCTCTGTGCATGTAGACATCCCAAGGGATCAAAGAATCCTCAAAGGATCCCCGGGACAGACAACAAGATGTTGGCAACTGGAATAGCACCTGGGGCCAGTGTATTTTTCAGTGAAGAGTTATGCCAGCCCAGGATTAAAGTTAGGATTATAGTCACAGGGGATGACTAACAAATTGGCACCCCAGGTGATGAAGCATTTCCTTGTCCTTTAAATTACACTTGTTGCTCATTTGTCCGCAACCTTATTCAATGCAAACATTATTCAATCTGTGAGATAGTTGTGGTATTGTTGTCCATCCTATCATCCAGTTAACATGCCATTTGGATATATTACGTTCTGCAGAGGCATAAGCACATCTGAATGCTTCAAAAATCTTTCCTAAAAGTAGCCAAATCTTGTATTCATTATCCAGATTTAGAAGGAATTTCAGTGTGACCGTAAAGTGCCCTCTAGTGGTATCATTTTTTAAGACAACTTGTTTTATAACTTTTTATCTTAATTGTTACACAGCTCTGCTAATTATACTCTATTGTTCACAGTTATCCAGGCACAGTGCTGTTAGTCACTAAATATGACAAAAAATGTCATATGTTATAGCCCTAACTTTCAGCAGTGCAGCGTAAATCATAAGAATGATGAGATCATTTAAAAATAGCTTCGAAGGGTATAGGTAGTTCAATAACAATATATTTGTAGCCTTACAGAGCATTTGTGACGCCCATTTGAAAGCTGGAGAGAGTCAGAAAAAGAAAGCTCAAAACATGCTTGTAAATAACATGATTTGTTATTTGTTATTAAGTTATGCAAATACCTGTTTCACATTTGTTCACTTTTTATTCTGATCTAAGTGGAATGGAGGCAGAGAAATAGATATGACTAAAGCATATCGGAACCAGTACCTTATCAAGTCTTCCTCTCACCCATGAAAAACACAGGCAATTTAATTACTTCCTGGTAAAATTGCCCACAGTGTGTATGTGAATGAGATAAGGACCTTAGAGTGTAAGCTCCACTGTGGCAGGGACTGGTGTAAATGATGTATCATCTCTGTAAAGCGCTGCAGCACGTCGGTTGCTATATAAATAAATAATAATAATGTAAGCATGTATGCAAATTGTTTGTCCTAATTTGCCACCCACTGCCCTTCTCTCAAGTTGACTGCAGCCCAAACCTCTGAAACTGTGCTATATCATATGATTAGGGTGATATCATGTATTAGTTTTGAGTTATCTAAATGACAAAGCACACACTTTGAAACATGAATTTAGAGACCTTTAGCTGGTGATCAGTAGATCTCAAGAAAAAGTGTAACTTGAAAAAGAGCCTTGCAGCTCGAAACATGTCGTGTGGTGATTGAAGGACACTTTAGCAGCAGAACTCTGCGCTTCCTGGTATTATTACACCTACAAAATTATTTTTCTTGATTCATGCTCTGGATGGGAGCAAGGGTGTAAGATACCTGGAATTTATACGCTAAAGGGCTTCATTACACCAGCTTAAAGACTTTATTCCTGCGGATCAGTAGATCTCAAGACACTGTCACAAGACACAGCTTGTCTAAATCACTGTCCTTTTTCATGCTTTTCATTCAGATATTTATTATGTTAAGGTAAGGTAAAAAATAATTGTGTGCAGAATACAGCAAAATACATTTTCTCATACATCAATATTTAAATAATATTTTCCATGGAAAAGAATGCCAACAATGCTTTTATGGATGTAGATCATAATGGGACAACATCACTAAAAGTAGACCTCGCATAAGTAAAGTATGGGCTCTCCTGCGCTATACAAAAACCTTAAAACCATTAAAATTTGGAGTTTTTCGGAAAATTACTATAGCGAAAAAATCTGAAAACACCTAAAAGTCTGAATTGCTAAAAAAAAGTCCAGTTGGAACAGCACAGCTCCCATTGACTTTTATAGGACTACTTTACTTGGCAAGGTTTTGTATTTGTGGTTTACACTTTTTTTTTATAAAAACTCCCACTATAAAGCATATTTTGAAATGATTTAGGTATAATATTTTCATTTAATTCAAATTTAGCATAAAGCTGAGAGAGAAGAGGCTACTGGACTCAATATAAAGTGGTAATACACCATCTGTTGTTTATATCTAATTAGCGGATAAGTCCAACTGAAGCAGCATAACTTGATTCCTGTGTGTAAGACATAAATATGATGACATTCCTATTGCACAGTGTGTTTAGGAAGCAGGTTTGTGGATTGATTGGGATATTCCATCAAAGTATTTTTTAGAGGGATCGACAAGTGTATATCTGTGCATAGGTCTATTCCGCTCATTGCCTGGGATTGGGAGTGACACTTACAAACATGATACCCGCTGGCCCCAATATTCAGTTGTGCATTTTACCATCAGGTTGAGGGCACATGGAGCGTTGGCTCCGCTGGTCTCAGTCTGTCATTTTGTTTTTTTTGTTTTTGTCCTAAGCTGTAACAAGCAGATTTGCTCTGTTCCCCAACTCTGTTGATCTGCACTAAAAAGTACAGCTTCTACTTACGTCAGGCTTAAAACATGAAAATGCATTTTAGGGACAATATCTGCTCCTCTTTGCTTTAAGGGCAACAGTGGCCCTCTGGGCCCTTTATCAAACCTTATCAAGACTAGGGGCCTGAAAAGTTGCTTGGCTCTGTGTGCTTTTGGGCTGAATAAACACTCTTTTCACTGCCTGACAATTTATCAGTGTGCTACTGGATTCTTTTTGATGTGTATACTGACCACTATGAAAGGTAGGGTCCTTCTAGTATTGGCACCTGACACCTTTTTAGGTAAAGTCACAGTGGGTTGACCTGCCCTTTACAGTGTACTACATACCAATATTATAGCTAAACAAATACATTTATTGGTTTAAGAATAAAAATTTAAATGGTAGAATAACTTGCAATGTAAACAGTGTAATTTATTAATAAAAACGATACCATAAAAATCATGTCAGAATCCCTTTAAATAATTGCTGGCACTTTATTAATAATTACTGTTTGTAAATCATAACTTTGTTTATCGTAACTGTGTACATCTATGTAGTGTGTATGCAGGATGAAAGGTGACCCATACCCAGGGCCACCATCAGGGGGGGGACACTTTCAAAAGAGCTGGGCCCCCCTTGACAGCGCCGAAGCCTGCGGCCATTCCGTGCACAGTCACAATCCCGCGGTTTCAGTACAGCCGAGTTCCTGAACAAAGTACTTCAGAACTTTTAATTATCCTCCCTGTTCCATTAAACACGCATACATCCCTTCTTCTCACAACACCAGTCAAACGTCTTTTCCTCATTTCATCCCACCCTCTACACTGTTCCAGCCAATCCATGCATAGTCTCAGTTACAACCATAAAGCAAACAGATTTTTTTATATTCAATTTTGAAATCCGACATGGGGCTAGACATATTGTCAGTTTGTCATATTGTCAGTTTCCCAGCTGCCCCCAGTCATGTGACTTGTGCTCTGATAAACTTCAGTCACTCTTTACTGCTGTACTGTAAGCTGTTTGCTCTTTTGAGAATTGGATTTCAGTGCAGAAGTCTGCTGGAGTAGCACTATTAACTGATGCGTTTTGAAAAAATCATGTTTTCCCATGGCAGTGTCCCTTTAAGGTTTCCGTATTTCATTGCGCATCTCCCGACTTTGGAAATAGAAAAAAAAAATTGCTGTAAGTGTAGAATTTTATTTTGACCATGCCCATTACCTGCCCCCTCATTACTATGTTTATTTTACAAAACTTGGCAAGTTATGAACGTTTGAACACATTTCTGTTTTATTACAGTTTTGCTAATGAAGGTGAATTGCCCTTTAAGCTCTTAAGTTAACTCTCAAGTTTCCCTAAGAGACCTGCTTATATTAAATTGTTACATTTGTTTCTTTGCTTTTCTTAAATTGTTACAAAAGTATGTAAGTGCATAGTGCACTTACCACATATTCGGGTCTCTTTACCAAAAGTCAATTAAGTTTCAGAAACTTTGTATCTTTTTCTGGCTGATCAGAGAGAAATTCAGGACAAAATCTAGGACTGCTGGTTGAGCATTCAAAATCGCAACTGTCCAGCGAAAAATGGGACAGTTGGGAGGTATGTCATTGTAATTGCTCTTATAGCATTATATGCATATACTGCCAAACACATGCTATCTGTAATACATTATTTTAACTACACAATAGTAAAAATGCTTTACTTGGGAAAGATGTAAAGATCAATGATTGAATTTATTTTTACTGGTACCACCAGATCATTGTTTGTTTGCTAACTGCAGAGTGCTTTAAGCACCTCATGTTTCAGCCAGCCATTATCTGATTTTCCTTTTGGCAGCAGAGACATATCACTTATCCACTTGGCCTTTCAGCAGGTGCTACACATGAATAGCTTTAGATGACTTCCAATCCAATCCAATAGGAAACACTATATTTCACAAGCAGGAGCACAATTCAATAATACATTTAGAAACAGCTTGAAGTAGAGGAAGTATAATGATCGGATTTCTACATGACCAATGAGTCTGCAGTTTCATGCAATATATATATCGGTGAATACCAAGCATTCAAATTGCTTTTTACAATAAACAAACTTCCTATTTTGCAGCAAAACTACTGAGAGTACATCAATTTAACTGGTGTCTTTGTTAGCTGTTTTTACGGATTTCATATAAAACTGATCATGCTTGAAAAAGGGATGTGACACTGAAACATTGCACTCCGCATTTAACACGCAAGGCAATCTTGCTTGCATCAATCCTGTGTGCCATTGGACTTTTTTCCATGGAAAGGTACTGACAGCCATAGACTCTCCAGCATGGCCAGGAAAAGCAACCAGCAGGAAATAGATTGCCTGTGTGTTACTAGTGGTTTTTTTTCAGCTGCCTGTGCAACATTAATTCAAAAAACAAAAGTATTAATGTGAGTTTGGTCACCTTTTTTTTCTGCTACTTTTCTGGGGAGGCTTTCCATTGTGGGTCGGATTTGCTCCCAATAAGCCATAAGGTCATTAATGATGATAGACACTAATGTTGAGTAATCAGGCCTGAATTGCAGTTGGCATTCCATACATCCCACAGTATATAATCTGTGCAGGCCATTTCCACACCTATCTTAGCAAACAAATTCTAAGATCCCAATTTGTGCTGAATTGCATTCCCCAAACTTTTGCAAAAATTAAAACTACACTGTAGGTTTGCTATCACTAGTACAGTGGCGGAACTATCAGGGGAGCAGGGGGTGCGAGCGGGCTAGGGCTGCGTGTCACGCACCAGGGTCCGCCCCCCTCTAGTTACATTACTGCACTAGTACTAATTCTTTAAACCATTAAAAAATGGCAGAACATTATTTCTTCTCCACCAAACCCTAAACTCGGCCTTACAAATTCAGGCATGTGGGGTTCTCCATGCATCCACTCAAGCTCCTAACAAATAGCTCTTCAGGAACCTGATACCAGTTATTCAAGATTTGTAGTACATTGAACCCAGGTTTGTGGGATTCTTTTGTTTTGAATTTGGTGTTAAGCCAAGGACAGGGAGACCTCGCACATGGCGGATGAGCTTGGCTGGATGGAAGGGTTGTAGGGAAAATTATATTTTGGCACTGGAAGCAGTCATACTAAATTATGCAACTCCACCACCTGGAGCTCCAACCAGAGTTCTTCAAGCACTTAACTATCCCTTTCTGTGAGATAATTCGGTCTACCAGTGAATTTTTGTTGCTCACAGATGTTATGGTCTGCTTTAAATATGTTGAAAAAAGCGAATAAAAATCATTGAAAAGAAAAAACAAAAGAATGAAGACCAATTGAAACAAGCCTGCCTATCCCCAGTAGATGAGTGCTACACTCTAGAAAGCAAGGACTATACTGGGTAGCTTAATCATGTGTGGTCTTCAGGCCCTGAATGGCAATCTGTGGGTTCTGGCAAATGCCAGAGGAGCTGCTGTGAGATGCCATAGAAAGTCACACCTTACTGAGCTGGTGGGGGGCTTTTTGGGCCTGTTAGTGGGCTGTTTGGGCCTCTATGAACCTGAAATGACAGGGCCTATTTTGATTCTCAATCCAGACCTGGTGGTCTTGGATTAATCTTTTTA
Organism: Xenopus petersii; assembly: GCA_038501925.1. Classification (NCBI taxonomy): domain Eukaryota; kingdom Metazoa; phylum Chordata; class Amphibia; order Anura; family Pipidae; genus Xenopus; species Xenopus petersii. The sequence goes on along the minus strand of CM076674.1, from coordinate 73,221,760 downwards.
GTCTTGTTTTCTTAAATGAAACACACCTTCTCCTCAGATCCTACCTTTTGAGTTATCCACACCTCCTTCCTCGTGTGTCTCTTATCACATGCCATTTAATATATGCATATAATTATTTATTATTATGCTTGGCCTCCCTATTTGTACTTTTCTATATTATAAAATTGTACATCACAGTGTATCCTAGTAGTACTATATAAATACATTTATACATACCTAAAACACTTATAGATAAAATGTTTTACCTCTTGTGAGCCAAGACCCATTGTATTCTATGTCATTTTTTAAACTGTATTATCACTCTTTGTTTCTGCCATTTCCCACAGTGCTGCAGAACAGTGTCTCAGCTTGTTAATAAGTGGAACATAATTTCAAATGGCACATAATGCCAAGAATGCTCATTTCAGATGTTTGGCCATCTGCTGGTCAGATATGAGAAGGCATCCTGTGAGTCACTGCAGAGTGACATCATTCCCAAATTCTATAAATAGCAGTAGCTCACAGCAGCACAAGTAAAGGCCAAGGAAGAATGGTCTTTATTTTATTCCACATTACTTGAAAGACTCCCTAAAAAGTCAAGTCTTTGATATGTCTATAGTGTTTTTGATGGACAATAAAAAATGCCAATAAATATCTAACAGTTTGAAAAAGTTACATTCTATTAACAACACAATGCATCTCTCTTATACATGACAATGAACTAGGTGATTATTCACACTAGATCCTAGAACAGTGGAGCAAGTACATCAATTATACAGAGTTCCTGAAGCCACCAGGGGCACCACCAATGTTTAAGGAAAACTGCAGTATGGAGGGCCTACCATACAATCCTACATGCAGGGGTCACAAGATATGCATGAGTAGAGGGGTGGTAATGATAACTAGGGACAGAGTCTTTGTTTTTTGAAAGGGGCACAGATCAATATGTGAACTGAGACCTTTTGGCATCTACTGACATCACTTCCTGGGACTGGCAGTTTCAAATTGAGACTGAATTGGAAGGCATAGCTGATCATTCTGACCCATACAATTAACAATTTAAATAGTTTCTGCCTTCCAAATACATTATAAATTTTAATTTAAAGTCCAACATGTCTCTCATCAGACTATTCTGGACTTTACCCATAAAACAATCCACTTTTCCATTTAGCTGTAGATAGACAAACTAGAGTTTCCAGCATTCTTCTCTTCATGAAACAAGCACAAGAATGTAATAAGTCAAAGTGTAAGGGGCAGATTCACTAAAGGATGAAGTGGCTAACGCTAGCAACAATTCGCCAGCATTACCACCCACAGGGACATCGCCAATTCATTAACAGGTGCAGGCACAAATTCGCTAGCGAAAGAGACCGTCGCTAGCGTTCGTTCACACTGGTGAAAGGTCAATACTCCGTAAAGTGTGGATTTTATTAAACATTACCTCTTTTGCCAGAGTTGACTTCGCCACCTCAGACCTGGCGAAGTGTTAAAAAGATGCTAGATTTCACTCAATCTTCTGTCACTTACATCATATCCTGTGTGCCAAAATTGCATTACAGTTCCAAAAACGCTGGCAACTTTTCCTTTTTTGAAGCAGGATTGCCAGCAAAAGTCCAAACAAACTTTTTTTGGGGAACTGGTTTTCTCCAGACATTTCCTAACATATGGAACATTCATTTTACAGTGGGCTCATGTGTAGGGCATTATATAAATTCTATTGTCTCTATTTGTCATAATAAAAAGTGGTAACCTGAAGCATTTGCATCAACATTTGTAAAGACCTCCGTACAACTTTAAATTACCCACCGTATGCAAATTGACCTAAGCACAAGATCACTAGTGAATTTTCGCTAGGCACAAACGAACGCTAGTGCATCTTTGCTATAAAATGTTCTCACTGCTGAAGTAACGCTAGCAAAAAGTCGCCAGCGTTTGGTGCCCATTGCGAAACTTCGCATATAAGTGAATTAGCATAGTGGTAGCGAATTTGCCCCTGGCGAAGTGGTGAGATTTCTGCGAAGCGGTCACTGGTGACAATTAACACTTTAGTGAATCTGCCCCTAAGTGTTATATATAAGGGGTCATTGTCATTGACTTTAAGAAAGGCAGTGTGCAAAGTACAACTGTGGCAGGCGATAAGGACTAGGCTGGCCTGCAAACCCTGATTCTGGGAGTTATATGGTGCATCCATTTCCCCCCCGATCAGAAGTGCTCCATAGATGAGCACTAAGGGGCCAATCTCTTGCTCTCCTTATTGCTCTTGCACATCTGTCTGGGTAAATAGTAAATGACTCCAGTGTATAATTACATTATGGAATGTATTTATAAAGTATTTGGAAAGAGTGATATAACCTCAGATCTGAACAGGTGTAATACCCATACAACACCCTGATAAAAGTGTGTATGTATATCAGTTTAATAATAGTATGTGTGAAAAAGTATGTGTCAAACATTTATGTGAGAGCAGGAAATCGTGGCAATAGAAAAACAGAAACTATGAATCACCGAAAAAAACAGAGGCACAACATAACTAAATATCTAAGTATTTGATCATCTGTATAGCCAAAGTAGCAATCGACAAACACAAATAAACAAGAAACACTAACCATCAGGGGAAACCTGAGAAAGAGCACATGGCCCCTGGTGTAATAGTTTAAAGCTTTATTTCTTAACCTTGCCATTATACAACCCCTACGACAGGGGTGAACTTACTCCTCCGCCACCCTGAGACAGCCTTCCTGCTGCCACCCCCCTATGCTCACGTTTTAAGTGCCGGAGTGGGTCCATGTAGCTAGTGCAGAGAGCATAATTGTGATTAGGTATATTATTTTAATGGTTACATGTGGAACTTAGATCTTGTTAGGGTTGTAGACAATAATTTGCAGTTTCCAAATCCATCTGATTATATGTTCATTGGTAGCATTCCTAATGCTTCATAATATAAGCTATTGCTCAGCATCGATGAGTCATATTGCTGGGATAACTCTTTGGGTGTAGTTTTCAGTATCATAAATTCTTAAAAGTAACCAAAGTGAATATCATTTTGTAATTGTAGCTTTTTATATGCAATAAACTTCTTCTGTCTCTTGCTTTGCTTCGTCCCAAGTACATTCAGCTCAGTACTAATAAAACTAATGTATTTAAATATTACAACATACATGGATAAAGGCTTTATAATCAGCATGAAATAGCTTCCTAATATTATGTAATCATCTTTAGGGTCCATTGGACCATAAGCAGTCACCTTCACTCCAATTACTTTTGTATTCCAGCTAGGAATGCACAGAATCCAGGATTTGGTTTGGCATTTTTCAGCAGGATTCGGATTCGGCCAAATCCTTCTGCCCTGCTGAACCAAATCCTAATTTTCATATGCAAATTAGGGGTGGGAAGGGAAATCGTGTGACTTTTTGTCACAAAACAAGGAAGCAGAAAATGTTTTCCCCTTCCCACGCCTAATTTGCATATGCATATTAGGATTCGGCCAAATCTTTAGCGAAGGATTCGGGGGTTTGGCCGAATCCAAAATAGTGAATTGGGTGCATCCCTAATTCCAGCAAATATTTCAGTCTTTCTGTAGTATGCTCGATATTTGGTACTACAATTACCCAACATATTAGCTTCTCTAAGAATATGCCTTATAAACTCTATCTTCCAGGCAACTTCACATAACAGCATCTCACAATAGTTCAGGAGTATGTGTTCTATTTAGTAACCAAACTAGTAATTACTACATCTCCCTTTAACACCAGCCTTATTTAACACATAGCAGTACTAACTATAATCATGCAAAAGCATACCAGTCACTTAGTCTTTTTAGTGCCCTGACACGCGGTCGCTTTATCGCTGGCTGGAATACCTGACCCATCACATTTGCCTGAATTGCCACATATAAAATACATTACATGCGAGGATTCGGAGTAATCACCTGAAAATTGGAAAGAAGGTGTGATAGGTTAAAGGATGAGTAACATCAAAATATATAAGCGTTTTAAAGTAATACAAATATAATGAAGTGTTGCCCTGCACTGGTAAAACTGCTGTGTTTGCTAAAGAAACACTACTATTATTTATATAAATAAGCTTCTCTGTAACAATGGGGGCAGCCATTGAAAGAAGAAAAGGCTCAGGTTGATCAGTTTTACCAGTACAGGGCAACAGTTCATGATATTTTCATTGCTTTAAAACACTCTAATTGTTTGGTGTTAGTGTTCTTTTAAGTGATCAGCATTTGATGTGGGATCTCGTGCTAGAATCCCTGGTTTGATTCCCTGTGACAAGTCCGTGTCACCTAGGACAAGTCACTTCATCTCCTGTGTCCCTGCATGCTTATTGTGCCTGCAATGGCTGCATAGCTTGCTGTATTAGCATGTTCCCCTCCACAATAACTAAAAACTGCCTCAAGGTAGCACATACAATAACTGTCTATAAAGAAGTTTATTTACAGTCAGTTGTACTATGTAATTTATGCCTCCAAGGAGCTTAAGAAAATGATGTTAAGTAGGAAGACTGGTAGAGAGAAAGCACTTCAGTTTATACTAAATCTACACCAACAACTTTCTGTTCTAGAACATAAAAAAAGCTAGCGTGCCAGATTTCCTAAATAAATGCCCTTACTTCTAGAGGTCAGTTTCAGAACAATTCCAGGAACGAGCAAGATCATTTCAATGATACTAGAGCAGAGGGAGGTGCCCTGGAAATACAGGCACTTGAACTAATAGCAATTATTGTGAGAGACTAAGAAATTCTTACCTGGAAGTAAAAATGTCATGGGGAGTAAGAAGCACATAGGTACTTGATGTATATGGAGGAACAGCTTACCCACTTCACAGAGCAACTTGCAAGTCAGTATAATCACCACAGACTAATTCAGGAAATGGCAGAAGTTACAGTTTCAAACATGTCATAAAAGTTTCATAAAAATAGTTTCACAGAATGGTGAAAAATGGTGAAGAAAGGCCAAATCCTAACCCCCAAAAGTTAGGGTCTCCTTTACAAATGGTGGCAAGGTGAAAAGCAGAAAATATCAGGGGTAAGATCTCTAGTGTACAGAGCACAATGGCTTCATTCTACAATGGGTAGCTGTTTGCCAATCCTGTTTAAGGGCCACCTAGCCTTATGGCAGAAACAGCACTGGAGATGCTACTGGCACTTTCTTACTAATAGGGATGCACCGAATCCACTATTTTGGATTTGGCCGAGCCCCCGAATCCTTCGTGAAAGATTCGGCCAAATGCCGAACCGAATACTAATTTGCATATGCGAATTAGGGGTGCGAAGGGAAAATCATTTTCTTACTTCCTTGTTTTGTGACAAAAAGTTGTGCGATCTCTCTCACTCCAGCCCCTAATTTGCATATGCAAATTAGGATTTGGTTTGGCCTGGCAGACCTAATTTGCATATGCAAATTAGGATTTGGTTCGGCCGGGCAGAAGGAATCGGCCGAATCCGAATCCTGCTGAAAAAGACCAAATCCTGGTTGAATCCTGAACCTAATCCTGGATTCGGTGCATCCCTACTTACTAACCCAACTGCTCATAATAGCTCATTCCAACAGCATTATTTAATCTCACATTAACTAGCCCTCATTTATGGATTCCCTCTTTGTAACTTCCACTGAGGTGAACAATTCAGTGTAAAAATGAAACTGAGTATATAGGCTGTGTAAAATAATTTTTTTTATCAATATAGAATTAAATTTATAAGGTCTGGAGTGAACAGATATTGAACAGATATCTAACATAATAGCCAGAACAATACTTCCTGCTTTGCATCTCTCTAACATGTTGCCAGTCAGTAACCAATCAGTGAATTGAAAGGGGCCATATGGGACACAACTGTTCAGTTTGTTTGCTTTTGAATCTGACCTGCTTTCTAAGGATCAAAAGCAAACTCACTGAACATTTATGTGCCATGTGGTATCTCTTCAAGTCGCTGGCTAATTAAGATGTTAAAGAGCTGCAAAGGAGGATGCTGTGTTCTGGCTGTTATGTTAGACATTGTTCTCTCCAGTCTTTATGTATTACAATTTTGTCTAATTAACTATATTGAGAACTCTTTTTTATATTTTGTACAGGCTTTCTATTTACCTACCTTTATTTTTACACTGAACTGCTCCTTTATGACTGGGCTCAGGTTCCTACTGAGGTAGCCTCTCCAAGGTTCCGTGGCACAAAGATAGTGAACCTTGGGACCCCTTCCCTTTAAAGGAGAAACAAACCCTTAATTAAAAAACCCTAACCCCCTACCCTACATAGACCCCCCTCCCCCCAGTCAGCTGCCCCCCCCCCGGGCAAATGCCCCTAACTCTTTACTTAACCCTCCGTGCAGATCCTGTCCAGTGGAGTACACAGGCGCAATCTTCTTCTCTTCGGTAATCTTTGGAATGAGACTGGCGATGTGCCTTCAATCAAAACTAAACTGACCTGTTTGCTTCAGAAACACTACTATATTCCATAGAAACAAGCTGTTGGGGAGCAATGGCGGAAATGGAAAAAAGGCTATATGGCACAGAATAAATAGTGGATAACACCATTATGTTCTACAGAGCTTATCTGCTGTGTAACCTGAGCATTTTCTCCTTTGAATGGCTGCTCCCATTGCAACACAGCAGCTTATTTATAAAAACAATTGTTTCTGAAGCAAACACAGCTGGTTTACCAGTGCAGGGCAACACTGCATTATATTTTTATTATTTTAAAACACTTCCATTCTTTGATGTTACTGTTCCTTTAATGAGGGAAAATTTATGAAAGATACATTGTCAAGAGCTGGGTTGAATTCTACATACAATTATTGTGTATGCTTCTCTATCTACTTAGCTTTACTGTGCGTTCAAATGCCTGGCTGTCTCATTTTTCAAATTATATTCCGTATCTTGTGTTTCCAGCCAGCAGAGGGAAGAAAACGTTTTTGTTATGTCGAAGTTCACACGTTGGGAAACATTAAGGTGGACCTGTCACCCAGACACAAAAAGTTGTATAATAAAAGTTATTTTCAAATTAAACATGAAATCCCATTTATATTTTTAATTAGGGATGCACCGAATCCACTTTTTTGGATTCGGCCGAACCCCCGAATCCTTCACGAAGGATTTGGCCGAATACCGAACCCTAATTTGCATATGCAAATTAGGGGTGGGAAGGGGAAAACATTTTTTACTTCCTTGTTTTCTGACAAAAAGTCACGCAATTTCCCTCCCTGCCCCTAATTTGCATATGCAAATTAGGATTCGGATTCGGTTTGGCCGGGCAGAAGGATTCGGCCGAATCCGAATCCTGCTGAAAAAGGCCGAATCCTGGACCGAATCCTGGCCGAATCCCGAACCGAATCCTGGAATCGGTGCATCCCTATTTTTAATTAAAGCATTCATAGCTGTTTTAAGCTCATTTAAAAATCTCAGCTGTCAATCAAATATTGTCTGCCCCACCTCTATGACTTAGGCATAGAGGCGGGGCAGACAATTACTTTCACTTTCCATTCAGCACTTCCTAGAAGTCACTGCTCTCCACATATTCCCCCATTCTCTTCACCATTTAATTGTGTAGTTAGGGAATGGGGATGGACATCGGGTACCCCATTCTGATGCACAAACAAGATTCTGAGATGATGCAAGGCTTGCTTTAAAGGAACAGTAACACCAAAAAATTTAAGTGTTTTAAATGAAAATATCATGTAGCGTTGCCCTGCACTGGTAAAACTGATCTGTTTGCTTCAGAAACACTACTATAGTTCATATAAACAAGCTGCTTCGGAGAAATGGCAGGAATTGAAAAACTACTATAAAAACACCATTAGACAGACAGAGCTTATTAGCTATCTGCTGTGTAACCTGAGCCATTTCTCCTTTGAATGGCTGCCCCATTGCTACACAGCAGCTTATTTATATAAACAATAGTTGTGTTTCTTAAGCAAACACAGCAGTTTTACTACATTATATTTGCATTACTTTAAACACTTTTATTCTTTGGCGGTACTGTTCCTTTAAGAACAATGTAGTGTAGAGATTGAACAGCCCCATCAACTTTGAAGTAGTTTAAAAAGCCTTTATTTGTGCTCTTATGGGCATCCCCGCGACGTTTCAGGCCATGCGGCCTTTTATCAAGCTTGATAAAAGGCCGCATGGCCTGAAACGTCGCGGGGATGCCCATAAGAGCACAAATAAAGGCTTTTTTGATAAAAGGCCGCATGGCCTGAAACGTCGCGGGGATGCCCATAAGAGCACAAATAAAGGCTTTTTAAACTACTTGATAAAAGGCCGCATGGCCTGAAACGTCGCGGGGATGCCCATAAGAGCACAAATAAAGGCTTTTTAAACTACTTCAAAGTTGATGGTGCTGTTCAATCTCTACACTACATGGTTAGTCAAGGGGAAGTGGCCGTTGCAGAACGCGCACCACAAAGGAAAAAATATCAAGAATCCGTGTGCTGACTACTCTTTCTTCATTCCTTTAAGAACAATGTCCACAAAATGGCTGCTGCCTGCTTGTTATAATTATGAATTCCCAGACTGAAGGAAACAAGATTCAAATAATTTACATAGTGTAATTAAAGTTAATTTTGCTTGACTAAGGTGATAAAATAGGATTTTGTATATCTTTTTTTGGGTGACTGGTCCCCTTTAATTAACACTTTTTAAATACTACTGCAGAGTAGCAACAGAGCTAACCAGATAGACATAGGATTTAAGCAGTAAAAGGGACATTATAATCACACAAATGTGTTTGTTTTTGCCTTTGATTCGGTGAATACTGCAGGAAAAATCACCACAGTTAAAGGCTAATTAAAGCCTAAAAGAATTTAGCTAAAAAGGTTGTATTTTATCAGTTTAGTTTTAGAGAGTAATAACTGATTGTCTTTCAGTGCATGCAAATCTATGTTAGTGCAGCAACACTTAGCGCACAAAACATGACAAGCATAGCCTGTGTGGTGTACGTTAATGTTCCCGTAGCCATGCTGAGCAGTGAGCAAGTGTATACAGGCTCATACAACCCGCTAGGCGTGCTCCAGCTCTGATTGGCTGGGTATGATTCAGTAATGGGCGGCGCCCTGAACGCTCCTGGCTCGCTGAGTGAGTGGGAGAGTGTTAGTGCGCGCGTGTGAAGCAGACTGCAGTCATGTCGGTGTGCTCGGAATCCGGCTTCTCCAGCGAGGAGGTGCTCAGTCTGCGTTTCCCTTTACACCGCGCCTGCCGAGATGGAGACTTGCGCTGCCTCCGCTCACTACTGCAGGGACCACCGGGAAACACCGCGCTGCAGCTCGGCAAGGAGGACTCCTGCTACGGCTGGACCCCCATACATTGGGCCGCGCACTTCGGCAAGGTGATAAATTGACGAGTTAGGGATGAAATGGCATCGCTAAATTGAAATGTCAGTGCCAAGCCGATGGGGAGGCGGGGTTGGCGCCATTTTCTCGGAATTGTAAAGCTGCTAATGGAAAGGGGCGTGTCATAGAGCGAGAATGGGACAAAGAAAGGAGGAGGGAAGTGTGAGAGATGGCGGAGGGGGCGGGGTTGTTGTAGCGTGGGAGGGGACATGTCAGTAGTAATGTCTTTTGGCAGGAGACTCGTTTCGGGGAGGGACATGAGAGAACAAAGAAGGGCGGGATGAATGTTTGAATGTTGAACATACGAAGGACATGTGGCTCTGTTATACTCCCTGTTCTCTTTGTTTCAATTCAGCCACTTCCCGTCATGCCTTTCTGGCAGACAACCCCACTGTACTAAGAATTGCTTCGTTTATTAATTATTACTTCAAGTAAATGCACTGAGGCCTCTGTCCATCCTTCCATATCCCTGTATCCAAAAAACAGCTGTAACTTGCGGCTCACTGGTGTTCCAGCTTAGCTGCATTAGCACTGATTGAAAGAAATACTTCCCTGCAGGCATATGTTGTTATTATTAATATTTGGTTATACGTCTTTCACAGTCCTTGCCGTAATGGAGCTGAAACTATAAAATATTCACACATTATGGTCAAATTGATTGGGAGCCAGTTAACCTGCCTCAGTGTTTTCGATAGAAACCCGAGTACTACCAGGAAATCCCTCACAGACAATTGGAGAACCTTCAGATTGGTTGCAAAAAAGTTACCTGTCTGGAAATGAACCTAGCACCCCAGCTCAGCAAGTCGGCAATGTTGGCTGCACTATACATTATGCTCATAGGCCGGCTTTTCAGGCAGCATATTAGTGCAGAAAGATTGCCGCTAATTACTTCCTGCTTAGTGAGCGCTCAAAATAAACATGATCCCAGAATCAGTGTGTTGTGCGTGCAAGAAGCAATGTTTCTTGCACATTAGTTGCCTTTAGTTCCACAATTCACTAAACCAAATGTATGTGTGTTTTTTTTTTTTTTCTGTTAATGTATACAGAACACGTTACTCGTTACCAGAACTGTAATATGTATTGCAACTAAGAAAGTTCTAAAGATCCTAATACTTGGTTTTCTTTTTCCCCTCTGTGGTGTAGCTGGACTGTCTTATTCAGCTGGTTGGAGCCGGATGTTCAGTGAATGCCTCTACAACCCGGTTTGCACAAACGCCAGCTCATATTGCGGCTTTCGGAGGGCATCCCCAGTGTTTGATGTGGTTGATTCAAGCTGGTGCCCAAATAAACAAACAGGTAAACTGTGAAAAATTTTACAGGTTCAGGCTACCTTTTTTAATTGAAAACATGCTTTGTTGTTTAACTTGTAGTTCTGTGGTTTCATAATTCTGTTTGCATTTTCCTTTCTAAACTACATTTTTATGAAGCACAGCAAAGTGTAGGTTCCAGAGTATCCACACCAGTACAAATAAGCAATATTTTCAGTGTCATATTTGTAACCATAGCTTTATAGTTCAAGTTGGTATTGATCGAGAGATATAGATAAACAAATTTCACACCCTTCTTCGCCATAGTTCACATTTTAACCTATGACTATGATTTAAACACCGGCAAGCTTATGGCATAATAATGTAAAATTAAATGCAAGAAATATAGTCTAAAACAAAAATAAATGTATTAAAGCTTACACAAGAAAGTCACTTGTATGTTAAAAGGGTTTAAATCAATACATATAATTTGGCTATTAAATATTTCAGTTAAAATGTGTTCGTATTGGGTACAATTCTGTTAATCACATTGTGCTCCATTATGTGCTTCTCTATACAAATTATACTGGGAACTACATAAGACACTTTAAAGATGTTTTTTAATGTCATACAATTTATTTACATTTGATTAGTTCAAGTCTAAGCAGTACTCACTCCAGATATTATATGTTGCTTTTATCCCTTCACAAGCGGAACACACAGTGTATTTGTATTAAGCTCCTATAGCATCCCATTAAATTAGCATCTTGATTTAGATGTCATTCATTTTAAAGGCATGTGATTGATCAGCATGTAAATGTGGCCTGCCTTTAGTATTCGGTTTCTTATGGTTGCAGAGTCTTTTATCACCTTTTTTTAAATACCAGGTGCTTATAGGCTACACTTTAAATTGTTGAGGTTGCAGGCTGCTGGAAAATTATTCACAGTTGTTATGTAATAACTGGTTTGCAGAGTCTAATATTTTATATCAATCTTAAATGAGTAATATACACTTGTGCTCAGCTTGGATCTGGTGCAGCACTGTTGCCTTGCAACACTATTGTCCTGTAAGGAGTTTTTATGTTTCCAGCCCTTGCTAGCTGGATTTCCTGTTTTCTCCCATACGCCAAAACATAAAGGCCAGGTTAATTGACTCTGTGTGAACGTGATAAGGACTTTAGATTGTAAGCTCTGCTAAGAAGACCCTGATATATCATCTCTGTAAACAGCTGTGGAATATGTTGACACTATTGTTGACTTGTATTAAGGAGCATGAGTTTCAAAGAACCAAAGTGGGGCATTGAGTAAACTGGTTCTTCAGTTTTACTTTTGGATTTCTTTATAATGAAACAATTGGCAGAACATCAAACACCTGACCCCCATTTAATAGGCTTGTTTTCATTGCTGTAGTGTATTATCCCTTTAAAGGCAAAATAAAATAAAAATTCCAAGTTGGGGTCAGTATGTCACTGAAAGACTGTCTGATTGTTGACTTTGCAATGATGTTTTTGTTTTTTTTCAGATGTTTACCACTTTCTGTTGTTTTTTCTACTTCCTTAGGATTATGTTGGTGAAACCCCTGTTCATAAAGCAGCAAGGGCTGGTAGCATGGACTGCCTAAAGGCCCTAATATCCAATGGAGCGCAAATAGAGTATGTCATTTTACTATACTTTCTGCTTTATTATTTTGTATCACTTGGAGTAGGCTAGGCAGAACACTTTTTCCTCAATACCAGTAATAAGTGAGTAAACTCACTAATATATGCTGTATCACTAATTGTTGATTTAATGAAGTTTTATAGTTAAAATTACTGTAATAACACATACTACCCAGATAAGAGAGCATGTCATGCTTTTTTTATTTAAGAACTTTAACTTATAGTTCAAGTAAAGTCGATACAGACATCAGTGAAACACTAATTTATGTCATTGTTTAATTTATATTGCATTTAACCACTTTTATCTTTAAAGGTTTAAGTTAAAAAGAGAAGACAATATGCATGTCCTGGTATTCTGACTATAATGGCACTAATGTGAACCACTAAGAGTTGGGAAGTCATGACTGCAGAACATGTTTTGCTTTAGTTAAATGCTGCAAACCAGCTACATTTTTCTCTTTTTTTTTTTTTTTTTTTTCTTTTATACTGTTGCAAGGGGGTTAGTAATTCCCACCTAAAAAAGGAAGTTTGCTTGTAAAAACTTAGTGCCCACACACAAGATAGTTAAGCCAGTGATCTTATTTTTCCATGGCATGAACTAGGCTGCTCTTTTCAGCTCTTGTCAGCTTTCCTTTGTCTTGAAGGAGCAAGACAACTACTATTAAGCTTTTAAATATCCATTTACAAAACTGTATGTGTCCCTGGTTTAGAAAAACAAAAAAATGGGCAGAACTCTCTCTTAAAGGACAAGGCAACCCTGTCAAAGAATTTGCATCATAAGATTAGCATCTATACTCTCTTCTTATGCATTCGAGATTTACCTCAATATGCACAGGTTTCCCTGCAGCAATACAAACCATCTTAAAATGTTGCGGCGCCGTAGAACATCAACTTCCCATTATTCTACATTCTCTCCGTCGGACAAAACCAAGATTCTGTGCACAGGTAACTACCCCACTAAACTTGCACATGCTCTTTAGAATGCAGCCAGCGATTCCTCACAGTAGTGTGTCTCACCAGTGTCTACTTAAAGACTGCCTTCTATATTAGCATAAACAATAAGATTCATAGCACCAGGTTGCTATGGTGACACGGGGACACTACAGAGGAACTACAGTACCGATTATCAAGTGCAGCGTTTCTTAATTCCTGTTTAATGCCGATCAGTTTGTTTTATTCCTTGCAGTAGAGTTACCAATAATCCTACAAATTATGCAGCACATTGATTAATTTCTCCCTACATAATCGCAGGTCGGAATTCACTTATGAATGACATATCTATGTCAGTGGTCAATGTATTTATTGCACATGCGCTGAAACAACTTAGCAGGCATCTTTATGATATAGGAGAAGGCAATATGGTGCCAGTGTTTGTGTCACAGGAGAAATATTGTGGTGTAAGAAAAGGCAATGTATGGGGTGGGGGGTGAGTTGGTGAATGGGGAGATGGAAAAAAAAGTTCTAAAAGAGGGTTGCCTTGTCCTTTAAAGGCATAATGGTGTGTTATAGAGCAGCACGTTTCCCAATATTTCTAGTATTAATATAAACTCAAAATAGGCAGATAAATAAGGCTTTCTGTTAATAGTAATATATGCATGTGTTTTACAGGACATTTTATAGAATACCATAAAATTAAAATAAACAGGGGGAAGCTAAACGCCAGCCCCCCTTTACTGCAACATCAACAATTTCCTGCTAAATTGTGCTTACAACAGCATATTAACTATATCTCTACAGGTTATTGGAAAATAAGCAGTTGTTAAAGGTATGGAGAGTGCGATTTCTGGCCCTATTTGACAGGCCAGACTGCCTAAAATGTTTTGTCCCTAGACTGCAGGATCACATAATTTTATGTAGTATGTTTAAAACACATGAAGGGGCCAGTTGGAGGTGAGAAAGCTTGTGACCAGCCTAACAAGCAAGAACTGTTAATTAAAGGGAAGGCAAAAATTAGCAGTTTATGGTACATTGTATATAATCTACTACTGCTGCTTCCCATTCATTTGAATAGGAAGTGTGTGAGAAACTTTCTTGAGCTGAATAATGCCAGTTCCAGCACTAAAACACCTTTTCAGTGAATGCAAGTTGTTAGTGTTGAGTGCTTCATTGGCAGCAGAAAATATGCCTGTGTGCTTTAGCCCTAATAGAAGTTTCTATAAATAAAAGCAAAAAAAGAGAATACACATTTAGCTCATGTAGAGTTTCAGTTTCAGGACCATTTATGCCTGTGCTTTCCTAAAGAGTTTCACATGTGCATATTGGGTTCATCTTCCACCATCACAAGTATAAGAAAAAACAGCCACCTACACAGGGAGGTGGCTGCTTATGTGGCATAACAAAGGAGATAAATAGGCCACATTTTTTCTGGGTTGCGGTCAAAGCTATGTTCACTGCTCCAAGGCTAATGATTAGTTATTTTTAAACCAAAGTTGCCCTTTAAAGGGGATCTTTACTAGGTGTAATACAAGTGGAACAAGCCACTTTGTACTATATATAAATTATACCTTTTATACTGTATTAAAAGTTCTTGTTCTTCTCCTCACAGGTTAAAGAAAGAGCTCTGATCCCCAATAGCAAGGGCTGGCGGTAATCCTGTCTACTAGAGCAATTTGGCAGCCATGGGAAACTGAGTAGGGTTTTCTATCACTGCAGAGCATTCTACATTGACAGAAATGACTATTCAGTCCCCATTGGCTAGAGCCAACGCTACAGATACCGTATATACTCGCGTATAAGCCGAGTTTTTCAGCACCCAAAATGTGCTGAAAAACTCAAACTCGGCTTATACGCGGGTCATACCTCTGTCCTTCCCTCTGTCCTTCCCTCTGTCACCTCTGCCCCAGCAGGACTGCCTGTGTCGCCGCCCGGAGCAGGTCCAGGAGCTCCGGGCGGCGCGTCCTTCCCTGCCGGCGTTCGCTTTCAAAATGGCGGCGCCCATGGCCGCCACGTGGGTAGCGGCGCCGGCCGCTACCCACGTGGCGGCCATGGGCGCCGCCATTTTGAAAGCGAACGCCGGCAGGGAAGGACGCGCCGCCCGGAGCTCCTGGACCTGCTCCGGGCGGCGACACAGGCAGTCCTGCTGGGGCAGAGGTGACAGAGGGAAGGACAGAGGGAAGGACAGACGGCCATGGGCGCCGCCATTTTGAAAGCGAACGCCGGCAGGGAAGGACGCGCCGCCCGGAGCTCCTGGACCTGCTCCGGGCGGCGACACAGGCAGTCCTGCTGGGGCAGAGGTGACAGAGGTAAGGACAGAGGGAAGGACAGAGGGAAGAGCAGCCAGGGTGGGGAGAGCGATGCTGGGGCAGAGGTGACAGAGGGAAGAGCAGAGGTGACAGAGGGAAGGACAGAGGGAAGAGCAGCCAGGGTGGGGAGAGCGACAGATGGGGGGGAAGTGGCAGAGGGAAGCAAACATGAAATAGGGGTGGCAGAGGGAAGCAAACATGAAATCCGGGCAGCCCCTAGGCTTATACACGAGTCAATACATTTTTCCAGTTTTCTTACGTAAATTAGGTACCTCGGCTTATACACGGGTCGGCTTATACACGAGTATATACGGTAAATAATGAATATGTTACACAATAGTTAGTTTTACTTTACAAAATCAGAACAGTTTACTCCATTGTTTCAAGTTACACATGTCCTGAGATGTATAAAGATTTGTATATCATCATATTGGACAGTGCATACTACAGAACAAGACATTCCCAGTAGAAAAATTGTGCTTTTGTACCACTAGGTACAACATTATGTAGATAAACCATTCATTTGAACATTTCTGTGATTATTTGTTCAAATTAGTGCTAAATATGTCTGATATTTGCAGCCTGCTAATCTTTTGGAAGATATGCATGAGATATGTATCCTGTACTAAAGGGAAACACAGGATTTTATTGCTTCTGCTTTAATACAATAAGTTGAAATTTGTGACTAGAATTCACATTATTGACCGTTTTCCTTGCCCCCATGAAGCCTCCAGAAACAATTTTCAATGATTTATCAAGATTTTGAGAATTTATATTCATATTTTTAACATTTTATTCCCTAATTTACTCCATATTCCCTTTCAGTTTCTCAAAATCTTTGATGTTCAAATAACTGAAAAAAAGTGGACCAAAACTGTATTTATATACCAGTAACTTAAAATACTAGTAAATGCATTTCAAAGCATATTTTCTGAATTATTTAAATAAAGTACATATATTGGATCTGTTTTCTGGAAACATGCTAATTGGAATGATTCAATATACAGCAGTGTCATCTCCAATAGTTTTCTTCAGTTTTATTTTTTCTTTGTAGTGAAAAAGGTTATACCTTGTATTAAAGTATAAATACACAAATCTACAAAATAAATGATACATAGCAAGCCTATGTGGTATTTAATGCTTACAATTATATTAGTAGAGTTAAACCATGGTATCCCACTTTACATAAAGGGCAATTTGATGGGAAAAATCAAGGTCCCAGGCATTCTGGGTAATAGATGTGTACCTGAGTAGCAGAGTGGGCACATGCTATTGGTGTTGTAATATGCAATTTTGCATCTTATATCTGTAAATAGGTCCTTAATTTTTTACTGGAATAAAGCCATATCAGTGGATTATTTTGCAGTATTTCCTTTAGCAAAAGATGATTCTGAAATATTGCCACGGTACTTGGTACCTTCCTAGGTTTACTTCTAGCCGGGGCTTCTGCCTGTCTTTGAGCGGGAGCTTTTGTTTCCTTCCACACTCCAAAAACATACAGGCAGGTTAACTTGATCAGGGCAGGGTCTGATGTAAATGATGTATAAGGCCTTTAAAACACTGCAAAACAAGTCACTCTATGAATAAATACTATATAAATAAAGGATACGTTTCTGTATGGACTTGTGAAACAAAGTACAATTCATATTACCCCTGTATTTATAGTCTATCCTTAAAGGGATACTGTCATGGTAAAACATTTTTTTTTTTTTTTTTTTTTTCAAAACGCATTAGTTAATAGTGCTGCTCCTGCAAACTTCTGCACTGTAATCCATTTTTCAAAAGAGCAGACTGATTTTGTTTTATAAATGTTATTTAACTGGCAGAGGGCTAGACATATTGTCCGTTTCCCAGCTGCCTACATTTATGTGGCTTGTGCTCTGATAAACTTCAGCCATGCTTTACTGCTGCACTGCAAATTGGAGTGATATTACCCTCATCCCCACCCCCAGCAGCCCCAGAACAATGGGAAGGTAACCAGATAACCACTCCCTGTTACATCTAAGAACACCACTCAATAGCAAAAAATCCATGACCCAATGCAACTCCTTCAGTTGCATTGAGTAGGAGAACAGCCTTCGAGAAAGCAGTTTCATAGTGCAGCACTGGCTCTTTCTGAAAACACATGACCAGGGAAAATGACTGGAGATGGCTGCCTACACTCCAATATTACAACTAAAAAGAAAATGCACTTGTTGGTTCAGGAATGAAATTTTATATGGTAGAGTGAATTACTTGCAATATTAACAGTGTAATTTAGAAATAAAAGCTTTAAACCATAAAAATCATGACAGAAACCCTTTAAATATTTGTAGTAACCAGATTAGGCAGACTTGTAACCTTGCATTTCAGGTTGACAAGAATTAACATCACAAGGCCATGTCATTGCTTGAAATCATTTGTGATGCATTTAGAGAAATCCTATAGAACCTATATATTAGGCGCTTTTTGGAGTTACTAGATATTTATGGATATTTCACACCAGTTCATGCCCCTGGTTTAAACTTACACATACTAGGGTCTAGAATCGGGTCAGAATTAATAGCTGTTAAATTGAAATTTGAGGGGTTTTGCATATCACATCTAAGCACCTGTACATTTTAACTGTAATGCACATTTTAATTGTAACATAAGTCAGAAAGGCTGAAGTTAAATCTTAACTCAGCATTTTGCCCCCTTTGTTCCAAACAAGCATTGACTTAAACCTCATATTCTTTCAAGATGAAAACTTGGAAACATTCATTACATTTTGCTCTGTTCCCTCGTTCTCATGGAATGCAATTTACAAGAGATCATTTTATTTTATTCATCTATAGTGGCACAAATCAAAAAAGTAACTTGCGGATCCCATTCGCTGTGATAGATTTGTGGTTTGAGATGTATTGCCATATCTGGTGTATATATACAGAGCATTTTCATTTACTGTTTCTGGATGCTCAGAGCCTGATTTTCAGCCAGATTTTCTAAAGGAATTGCATACATAGTTTTTTCTAGCAGCTTGAATCTTGGAGTTAACTTAATTTTTAACACCTTTAGTAAAACAAATCCTACTTACATTTTATGTTGCCCAAAAATCACCACATGCATTTTCTGGAAATATTTTTACATTTAAATGTACAATGAAATAAACAAAAATCTAGTGTGCTTGACTCTACTGCCCTGGTTGTGTGCAATGTCATACAGGTAAGTGATTTAAAAATGTTATGGCTGCTTTAAAGATTGAACGGCTTATGTACTGTGTCTGCAGCATTTAATTACTGGATCAAAACATGTTTTTGCACATACTGGCAACTGAAAGCAAAGCTATTTCCTACAGTCTGTAATCTGCAGAAGCTATCAGATCCTGTTTAAATGGAATATGTGCTTTTGTATATTTTTTTTTTTGTATCCGAGCACAATCTGTTTTTCAAACCATATTAATTTTTGGGGTTATTTTGAAAAAAAAAAAAACACTTTAAGGCAAAATTATTGAATTATGTCAATTCTAAGATGGTCATATGGCATATGATACACCAGTGGTTACATGTACATAATCACTTTGGATATCTAGTTCATATAAAGATGTATCTCGATCGCTTAAACGGTACTTTTCCTGTTTGAATTTTTCTGTAATTTGCCATTTCCCTCTTGAAATCAAGTAGACGTTTTTGAAACTGTAAAAAAAAAAAAAAAAAAACTACACGTGTCAATGTTTTACAGCTACGTAATTTGATTTGACTTGATTTTTTCAAGTAATCCTAGAAAGGGGAGCAACCCAAATAGAAACTGCTGAAACTGCCACAGGCGCTTCTGCGAAAACCTTACAGTTGTGGCATTGAGTGTTCAGTATCGCTTCCTTTCTGCACACAAGGCATACTGTTGAGGTATTTGTTGCGGTGATTGGTTTTAATGCTAATATAGGTATTCAGTTATAGACTTTATAGATTTGCATGCATATTAAACTACTATTCATTCTCAACTGTATTTATTAAACTAACCAGATCAGAGGAGGCTAGTGTTGTTTAATTTTGCTGCCATAGGTGAAAGAAATTTAAAATGACTTCCACTCCCAACTTAAATTGTCTCATGGCATTTTTAAAAAAAGAAAAAAAGTTTTGGCATTTAAGTAATTTTTGTTTTATGCTTCTTTTATTCTTCTAATGTAACCTGTGCTTTGCCCCTTTTATTGGTTACAGGAATCAATTTGCCGCATAACAAATTTCTTCTTACCGCAGATCTGCGTATGTATAGATATGTACTGACTGATTAAAATGTTTTAATTATACGTCTTATGTGGTTCATTTGAAAGGGACACAGCCTTTTTCTGATTTAAACATATTTAGGGTACTAAGCTGTTTATCTTGCAGGCGTGAGTATGGCATCATAACATGGGGCTACCAATAAAAGCACAATACAGTGCCTAGAATATAACAGGCCTGCTGGCTAAAGCTCAGTATAAACCTTAACATGTTCATCTCCAAGCATATGCTTATTTAAAGATCTACTTACAAACCAAAGTGGAACTCTACACGCTGTTTTCTATGAGAAACCGTGTAAGGAAACTGTTAATACAATAAAATTGCTTTTGTTCTGCAATTCAAGCAAATTCACAAATGGAACAAATAAAGAAATGCAAGGATACTTCGCACACTTAAAATACCATTATATTCTTGGTATCTTAATTTTACAAGCTCCAATTGGATGAACTGATCATGGCTTACGTTATTAATAGTGCAGCACAGTATTTCTCCTTCTGTACATCAGCCATGTTTTTTCATTGATTCCTATTTCTTTTATACTGTTGTTTTTGGCATACTTTACTTTTTTTTTAATTCTGTCTTTTAAAATGGACCAACTGAAGGTCTTTACAAACTGCTTAAGGAGATTTTGCTCCTACAAATGTTGGATTACATCATAAAGAATCTTACATCTTGAAGCCTGCTACATCTCTGAAGAGATAAAAAAAAAGTCTCAACTTTTATGCACAACAACCTGTTGTCTTGGCAGATGATGGCAGTGTCTTGTTTGAGCTGTAACTTAAGAAAGACAATTTGACCTACAACCAATTGTAGTCAGATTATTCTCCCTATTTATAACTGATCCAGCTGATGAGACTTTTCAGAAAATTGCTGAAAATATATTCTATTCAAAGTAGTAGTAGACTCCTCAGGGTCTCTCTGTTCTTTACATCGTGCATTAATTGCGATGATTGTATTTTTTTTTATTTTATTTTACGGAGGCCTCACTGGAATGGTGATATTTGTATTTTAATTAAAACATTTCATTAGATCTATGGAAACTTTTTTTTTCTTTTTTATGAATTTCATCTTGCAGTTGGGTAGCTGCTACCTATTCTTCTGTTAACTGCTTTGGATTACCTACACCAAACTGGCGAGCCTAAGGATAGGAACACACACTCAGATTCGGGGAGATTAGTCGCCCGGCGACAAATCTCCTTTTCTTCGGGGGGACTAATCTCCCCAAACTGCCTTCCCGCCTGCTAGAATGAAAATCGTTGGAGGGGTGGACCTCGGAGGGCTTTGTTTTTTGAAGTTACCTGAAGTTTCGTCGCAAGGCAACTTTGGAAAACGAAGCGCTCCGAGTGCCATTCCGCCGATGAATTTCATTCTAGCCAGCGGAAAGGCAGTTTGGGGAGATTAGCCGCCCGAAGAAGAGATTTGTCACCGGGCGACTAATCTTCCCCGAATCTGCCCTAAATAGTATATGTGAGTGCTGTCCCTAACTCTTTACAATCATACTGTATTGTGATGTTTAACCAAACATCCAGGTAACAGAGCGCACCATGGGAGAATTGAGGAAGGGGGAGTGCTGTTGAGAACCCTGCTATACAACGGCCTTGGATTTCACATATATAGCATATCCATTCAGTCCTTTATGTGGCTTGATATGTTGTATCAGGTCCTATGGATTTTATTTAGTAATTTATTTTTAAAATGTATTAAATTATTTCTTTCCTGATTATGAAAACTCATAGATCCACTCACTATGATCTTTTTGAAAATCATTTCCTGACTGCCCTGCAGTAAAGAACCCCTTTCTGTATTGATGGTGAGAGATCTCTACAGTCCCTTCAGTCTATTCTGTTTTTAAAGCTTTAAGATTTTAGCTTCATGTAGCAGCACCTGCCTTGCATAAAATTCTACAAGGATTTCTATCTACTAATGTTACCAATCATCTGTCTCAGACTTGCCTGGAAACCATTTAGAAAATGTTCCTTGTTGCTACTGTGCCTAGATCTGTAAAAGTACAATTTGATCTCCACAGGTCATAAGCAATCATCCACGATCTTAAGCAATCTTCTAAAAGGCTGCTTGTGTGTTGTTCTCTCTTCACATTATCCTTCAGTGATCTAACTTTTATTAATGAACTTTGGCCAGTATAGAATAATGTTCAAAATATATGCCTTCACTTTCTACATCATCTAGACTGTCGTGTATACCAAAGAACTGGTCTCACCAGTAACTGGTGCCCAGACAATTTTAGTTCTATGTTCTATTTAAAAATTCTAACGTATGACAAAACGTTTTCTTCCCAAGTGCAACTCAGTCCTGTTACGCTGGAGCTGCAGCTTTATATTGTCATCTGTTAATGCCACATTTCAAAAAGCTACATAAAATCACAACAACAACATTGCAATCAGCTCCTAATATAAATGTGGCACAATAATGCTTTCTTAAAAAAAGCAGACTTTACATATTTAGCACATTTTACATCATTCTTGTATACGGTCTCTTTAAATGTCTACACAAAGTTCTCCAACAAGAAGAATAACGATTAGCCTAAAGTGACGTGATTATGCTATGATAATGTTACTACATTGGCTTTTTTCCAGATAGTTGTTTCTTTTTACTGTTCTTGTGCATCACGCCTAGCATTTCTTTACCTGCAATTAAATATAATTGATCAATTCATCTTTGAAATTTCCATTTACTTTGTATCTGTGGAAAATATCTTTTAACATCATCTGAATCTGTAACCTTTTAAGCATTTCTATCAAATGCTACTTGTGAATTTCTTACTTCATAGAAGACTTAAGAAATCCTTAATCATTAATTGTACAAGATAAAGTTGCTATTTTTGGATTTCTAATTGGTTCTTCTGGCTTATTGCCTACCAATATTCCTTCTCTGCGTTCTTGTAAAGATGAACTATTACTTTACTACTATTTTGTTTCTCACATTCGTTATTCGCGCATGATGAAACCTGGTCAATACCTCTCAATCTTTTCTTGTAGCCAGCAGGTTCTGTAAATGAAGTGTATGGAATTAAAAGAGCCTCATTTATGATGAACAGAAAGCGTATATTACCATAAAAATACACAAGATGTTAAAATGCCATAGACAATTAGAAATCTACAAAAAAAAATCATGTAATGCCCTGTTCAGTAGTGTTTTTAAGTTTTAGCATGAACATGGCAAATTAGGCATCTGTGCTCTGAAATAAACTGTTCAACTCCTAGGTGGATTTCTAAATATATTTGACCAGGAAGTTAGGAGTAGTTTAGGAGAGGTTTTGTTTTGTATTAAATTAGTTATTTACATAATGTTTATTAAAATAGTGTTGGTTCAGGGGCTAGTTATAGTTTAGGTTAATTTCTACATTTAAAAATCTGAAAATTCTTCTTGCTTCTCTAGAGGCGTTTATAGAGTTAAATCTCAAAATAATTTGTAGGCCTCTCCAGAAGGAAAGAGCGTTTCAGAGTTTTACTGTAAGCTAACTTTGTTTTGTCTTCAGTAAGCCACTGAAGGCTTCATTTAATATCTGTAGTCTAATTGTACAATTTTTTACACAGCATCAGGAATGCCAGTGCTTTGACTGCTGCCGACCTTGCACACTCACAAGGGTTCAGAGATTGCGCCCAGTTCCTCCTAAACTTCCAGAACAGTCAGCTCAACGGTTTCTATTGTGGCAGCACCTTAAATGGTGTTCACGAGAGCACCCCATCTAATCACCTCAATGGGATTGCTAATCGCAAAAGGTCCTTCAATGACTTTGAGGCTTCAACTGTCAAGAAACCTAGAACAGAAGGTAATATTTTTATTCTATCGGTAAACCTTGTTTATGTAGTGTCAAGCAGGCACATAAGACCTAGTTTTACTCTTGCAGCATTGTGCCATTTCGTGTGTGTATAAAAGTAGTAACTTTAAAATAGGTTTTAACAAAGCATGTTGTATTAAAGGTATAGGATCCGGTATCTGGATACCTGTTATCCAGAAGGGTCAGAATTATGGAAAGTCCATCTCCTATACACTCCATTTTAATCAAATTATTCACATTTTTAAAAATGGAGTCTATGTGAGACAGCCTTTCAGTTATTCAGAACTTTCTGGTTAACTGGTTTCCGGATAAGATACCATACCTGTACCTTACTTGATCCCATATTAGATATAATACATCCTTATTGGAGGCAAAACCATCCTATTAGGTTTAATTAATGTTTAAATTATTTTTCAGTAGGTATGGTGGTCCAAATTATGGAAAGACCCCTTATCCGGAAAACCCCAGGATCCAGTGCATTCTGGATTATGGGTCCCATACTCGTATTATGACCACATACATATTATTCACTGACTAAAATCCATGTGCATTTATTTTCTGCTGCAGAGACCAAGGAGAGAGACTTTTGTTTAAACATTAATGGTTATAGTTTTTTTGTTTTCTGATAAATTTAAGAAGTCATGTTACTTCTACCAGACATGCTTTTTTTCAGGCTGTCCTGGTCTGTTTATAAAGTTCCCAGTTGTGCAGAAAAATGTATTGCAAAATTAGAAACTATTAACTATTTTACATACAGTTTTTCTTTTCTTTTGAATGCAGTGAATGGGTTTGTAGCTGCTAATTTTGAGTTCAGGACTGGAGGCTTGGAGGAAGATGATGAGAGCATGCACGTTGAAACTCACTCAGCGGACATAACAGGTGGGATTGGGCAATTTAATGACAACTGCTGCAGCTCTCGAATTCTTGAAGATCTGAAACCCCAGGAGAGCGAGTCTATTAGACCAGCTGGTTCTGATATTTATACAGTGTCTGCCATGCAAACTCCCTTTCGCTGCATTAGTCAGTATGCTTATTTTTAACATAATCAGCTGATTGGTGTCTACTTTATCATCGTTTCAAAAAGTTGCTATATAAATATTTAAAGACTTTTGTAGAACCTGCTTTGCTTGTAACAAGATACCTGGTATTCCATCCACATTTTTCCTCTGAAAAGCTTAATACATACACCTCAATCCATGCTTTCATTATTATGTGCAGTATGATACGGTTATATTGTATGACTTCATATTCTTCTCCATTGAACACACTAAGGTATATATTAACTTGTATTTTATTTTTAAATAAAGTGTAATATTGAATGCAAATTAAATTTTGTGTTCTATAATGGGAAAATACAAACTTGCACATGGAATCAGACTACGTCTATTTACGTTTAAAATACCAGGAAATTGTTTTTTTTAAAAAAAGAGATGTTCTGGCATATCTGTTTTCTCCCAAGTCTCTTACACTCTTAAAGGAGTTGCGTAAACCAGTCATAGCCATTTTAGACTGCATTCACAAAGGATTATAGTACACTGATTTAGCCATTTTGTTTGCTGCTTTGTTTGTCTCAAAGGGCACATTTATCAAGGGTCAAATTTCAAATTCATGTGAGTTTTTATAAACTCCCACGAACTCGAAATTCAATCAAAATCTATTAATAAAATCAAATTTTTAAAACTTGGATGAATAGAATCGACCCGAAAACTTTAATTTAAATTGAATATATTCGATTTTAAAAACTGGATTTGAGTTTTTTCTGAAAAAAACTCTTAAATGTTAGAAATGGCTGCAAACAAAAATTTACCTCTTCCATTGACTTAAACAGCAATTCAGCAGGTTTTGGCCAATAGTCAAATTTGAGTTCTTAAAGGGCCATAGTATGATAAATCTCAAAAATCAAATTCAATTTAAAAAAAAAAAAAAAAGTGAATCGGATTTGAATAACTCCCTAGTTGAATTTGACCAAAAAAAAAAAAATCTGAATTCTAATTTTCAAATCAATCCTTGATAAATCTGCCCCTTAGAGGCCACTGACATTGACCTACATTCTATATGAGAGCAATGAAAGCAGTAGCACCAGTAGGATTCCAGAAAGGGTGCACACAGCAATAACCAAAACACCTGAAATGACTTTCTCTTGTACTCTCTATAGTACTCTCTATAGACAGCAGATCGTCAGCCGCCAGCGCTAGCTCATAAGTAACAATATAGACTGATTAGGGGCTTGGCCACTGAATTGTCTGTTTCTTATTAATGATAACATTATTTTTGTGCATTAGTAACTATAGACCATTCTTATGTGTAGTTACAATATAATAGCTCGGGCGTTTGAATTTGAGCAAGGTTAGTTAAGCAAAATATATCAGCACATCTCTTAGGAACTGGTAGACTCAGTGACAGCATTGTTTCATTAATCATTCACTAGTGTGAATAAGACTTACATGGGTTTAGGTTAGGAATCAGGCTGAGGAGATTTGCAAAAAAAAAAAATGTTATTCAAGGAAATGTGTTAAATGTATTTAATGGGTTTGGAAGACTATAGTATATGCTAGCATTTCTATTAGTATCTTAGAAATGTGTTGTATTAGTAGTAACTATCTTACAAACATCCTCAGTGAGAGACTGTTTGGGATTCTTAATTATCTGGCCAGTTTTTAACCAGATAGGATCTGGGAAGGTGCCATGTAAATCAATTTTAAAAATGGTTACAGGACAACTAAATCACTGTTAAAGGAGAACCCCCCCCCCACACACACACACGCTAAAAGCCTCTATTAGCCTTCTCCACTGGCCCTCATCCCTGTTTTTACCCTGCATAGTGTTCAACAAGAATAAGTGTCCCATCAAGCCACACTGACCTAAATTTGCAGAGTAGCGCAGCTCAGGATGGGCCATGTTTGGCCTCTTTGGTATCTTCCGGATCCTATTCTTTATTTTTGGGGCTTTCAGGCACCAACTGTGCATGCTCCAAAGTCTGAAGTGTCGCCCCTGAGCTCCACTACACTACTCTGCAAATTTAGGTCAGTGTGGCTGGATTGGACACGTGTTCTTGCTTAACTGTATGTGGGGTGGAAGCAGGGAGGGGCGGCAAGTGGAGAAGGCATTGTGGGCTTTTAGCTGTAGGAAGGGTTTAGTTCTCCTTTGCAATTTGCAATGATATACAGTTTCTCAAGCCTAGAGGCTAGATATTTGCAGTCTTAGCATTGAAACATTGGGGATTTACTGCAAAAGACACATTTAGTACAAGGCTCCCTTTTTTTTAATTCTTTGACATTTTGTAATAATATGGGAGAGAAATTCTAGCCCTTGCCCATCTCAAGGCTGAATTTTCTGTACCTGTTGAATCTACAGAACTTGCTGTCAAATACCTGACTGCCAAGTGCTATACATTCAACGTTTCTGGATTGTTCTGTGGGAATAGCAAAATGGTTGTAAAAAGCCATAAAGAAATTTTTAATAACTTTGCTATTCTTTAGAGTCCTTTGTTATTTGAATTCCTCATGATTAGTGACAGGTTTATTTTGTTAATACAGATGTCAACAGTAGCGCACTCTTCAGCACACTTACAAATGGACAAGCAACCAATGGGGACACAGCAAATCTCTGCAAAACTGAAACTAGCCTAGACAAATTCCTTTCTTCTCCCAATGGATTCAGCAGTGTGACTGTAACAAATGGCAACAGACAACACCTTGACGAACATGGTAATCTCACCGAGAACAACGACCAGTTTGTGAATTCTTCAATGTGTGGTTCTTTGCATGCAAATGGTAGTCCTAGCAGTTGGGTTTCTCAAAGACCAGCCTGGGCTAATGGTCTGGGGGACAGCTTACATTATGGACATTACCATGGATTTGGGGACACTGCTGAAAGCTTGCCTGATGTCAGCAGCGTAGAAGAACATTCCAATAGTGTCAGAGTTGAGTATAAATACAACAGCACATTTATAAGCACACTCCATCAGTACCAAGGAGTCTAAGAAGCAACACACACTTAAACTGTTAAACTTTTGTTTTAAAGAAACATTTCAGTTCTTATTCCTAAAAACTACAGAATTCCCTTAAAATGTAGTTGTTTCGCTATGACATTAAGTTGCACCTTGTAAATTACAGTTCAAAGAATGATTCCATAATGCAAGTTATTTTCTCTTGGTAGCAGATTAGATATTTTGCCTCAAAGTAATTCTGGACAAAAAGTGCAGTCCAGAACAAGATTGGCAACTCATTGATAAGAGTATTTTGTTTGAATACGACGTTTGTTTTTTTAATGCTATGGAGGTGTTGATTTAAAAAAAAAAAAAAAAAAAAAAGTGATATTCCCATAAATATTTTTGTAGAAACTTGTTTTTCTAATTTTACATTTTTCTCTACCATAGTCACTTGCATTAGTTCAGCCTTTCCATGTTGTATGCACAGTTTTCATACATCATGGGCACCTGCATTTCATTCTTTTTTTGAGATGGTAATTAAGGCAAATGAGAATATATATAAATATTTGGGTTTTTTTTGGTGGAGGTTGCTGGTTTGCTTCCTAAAGTAAGATTCATTTTTTGTTTTGAAAACATGTAAATTTATAAAGACACACCATGTAAGTAAACTTCACTTGGTTGTTTAAGATCGGAATGGGGATTTCCTTTTTTATTGTAATCTTGCAAGCATAGGTAAATAGGCTTCCATTTAGAATATCCACCCCATTCTAGATATAATGGTTTTGTTCTTGGCAGTAACATTGTACTTGCTATAAACATCCTCATTTAATGTTCCATTTTCTTTACTCCTTTTTGATGTGGCAGTTGTTTTGTCTTTTTGTATAAATCTTGTTTTTGCTTTTTTTTTTTGTATGTTTGTTCATAGTGCTATTTTGCAACTGACTGCCCACATATTCAGTGTCAGTATTTACTTTTGCACATCATTGACAAAAATAGTTTATATATAGTTTTCCTAAACAATTTAAAAATCATACTTTTGCTATCTGATGATTTTTGTAAATTTTTCAGAAAAGAAAAAAAGCTTTAACCTATTGTGTATACACCATTCTACTGCATTTATGGTTTTTCTCAGAACAGCTTGTCACAAGTGCTTTCTTTTTGTAGAATATTGGCATAATCATTTCTGTAATATAAATTGTTCAGGCTTTTTTTTCTTGTATTTTGCAAATGGAAAGCAGGACCCTAATATTTTGAATAAAATACTAGTTATTGCACCAGCGCACTTTGTTTTGCACGGTCCGTTTTAAGCAACCTGGTAGAGCTAATACAAGCCAGTGTTTTCATTCAGCTAATCTTCATCAGCCATCAAACTGCATCGCTGCAGGAAGTTGTTTCACACATAAAGGCAGTCATTTGAAAAATAGAATGATTTAGCTCAGGTTGGAAACATGTCTCTATTGGTTGCATCTTACTAATTCATCAGAAAAGTCATTCAAATGGTCTGTCTCCTTTAAAAGCTTAGGGGCAAATTCCCTAACCGACAAAAATTTGCCAGTGATGGCTTCGCAGCCATCGCAACTCTTCGCCAGTCGTAAATTTGCTTGGACAATGCTAATTCACTACGCCGAACGATGGCAAATTTTCACTAGCGATACTTTGGCAATCAAAGCAAAGATTCGCTACCATTGCCTAATTTGCATACGGCGGGAAATGATAGTTACATGGACGTATATGTTGCAGTAAATACATTACATTACACAAGTCCAGGGAACCTTAATAAAGAAAATAGAGTTGTTATAACGCCCTACACATGAGCCCAGTGTATAGTTATGTTCCATATGTTAGAAAATGTATGGGGGAACCCAGAAAGAATTTCACGGACCTTTGCAGGATATCACTCTGAAAAAAAGGAAAAGGCGCCAGCGTTTTTTAGGGCTTGGAAAAATTTTGCACTAAAATTTGAGGAAGTCCTATCTACTCTATTGCACTAGCGAATAATGATGTCACGCTGACACATTTTTGCTAGCGTTAGTCTCTTGCCCTTTAGGGAATCTGCCCCTTAGTTTGTTCTTGCAGGTATATTAAATACGGTGAAAATAACAGAGAGCGCTATTTTTCTAGAAATTGGCAAAGCCTGAAACACTGCTCAGTTGGACACAGTCTTCATAAAAAGTGGCCATAGACTGGCTTGACGCTTTGATGCATCCAAGTAATGAAGTTCAAAATGATAGATAATGTTTATCTGGCAACAAAACAGAGATACAGGATAGACGATTGATGCTATACAAGGAATGTTAATATTTTGTACAGGTCAGTGGAGGGCACACTATAATACAACTAGAAAAAAAGCAAGGTGAAATGAGCCCAATAAGCAGCCTTAAATGCACAATTTTTCAATAGTGGGCTTGCACACTCAAAAACAAAGACACCGGTGATATCAAAAAGAATCACTTTAATCAAAAAGTTGTACGAGTACTACCAAAAATTGCTCAGTACAAATAGAATGGATTGAATCAATTCAAAGGAATAATTTAAATACATACCACCCAACTGTGATTTCAGGGAAAAAGGGAACTGATACGCTTTCTCAAGGAAAATTCCCCTGCTGTTCCTCTTATTTTCTCATCTGCTGATGTGCATTGGCAGATTCAGCTTTCAGTCAGAACAATTGTAATCCAATAGGATCTATGACCACAGGATTGTTGTTCAACTGGACACCTGCACTTCTATAACATGCTGAAATGGTTAACTCCAAAATATGGCCCCAAGATAGAGACCTGTGTGGGTCCATTTTTTGGAACATGGACTTGCAACCTGCATTCTTACCCGCTACCCAACCTGCAAGTACCTTCTCCCAGACCCGTGACCCGCTGACCATCAAGAATCAGGAAGTGCTGTCGTAAACCGGAAGTGACATCGAAAGTAGGCGTGCCCAGAAAAAAAGTCGCTATTGAGAAGACCGTGGCCCAACCCGCAGAACTGCCGACCTGCGTCTATACCCGCACCTGGAACTTCTACCCACAACCCACAGTGTACCACAGGTTTTTGTGGGTAACCCGTGGGTACTCAACCCGCTGCAGGACTCTACCCCATGTAACTTTTCCAGTATTTGAAGCATAATGCAACTCTCCTTGCTTTGCCTTGTATTGTATGCTATTGGAAATAAACCAAGGCATGGCTGCAAATTATTCCAAGTTTGATTCTTGAAGCAAGATAAATATAGTGATCTATAAAGTAATGGGGCAAAAAAGGCATCTGCTATTAACAGATGTATAGGCCACACCTCTCAATGAAACACTAACACGCAAGATTTTATGGGCTAGGGAGCTTATTTTTACCAACAATTTTATAAATGTTACTTTAAATTCTTGATTCTATATATTTGCACCATGAATTCCTGATTTGGACCATCAACTTTTTTCCTTGGTGTGTTTATAGCAATGAATTGCAAAAGCCAGCATAAATTGTAAGTAGCCATTTGGTAGCTTTTTATATTATACCTTTAATAAAATTACACTATGGGGCCTATTTATCAAGCTGTGTAAGAATTGGAGGAAAACATCACCAGTGATGTTGCCCACAGTAACCAATCAGATCTTTGATCAAGGGGAATAAGGAAAGGGGCCAGGGATAAATGTAGCTTTTCCGTGCCTCTAGGTACCGCCTACACATGCAAACCCTGCACCCTTTACAAATAGCATCAGTTTTTGTATTGGTTTTGAAAATGTGCAAATTAAAAATAAAAACTTAAAAAAAAAAGAAATAGCATCAGTCACTAAAAGATATTGAAAGTCTTTCAATATCTAATCTCATTCAAGCTAAGGTTCTACATTCACATATAGTATCTCATTCCTTTGTATTTGACTTTCTTACACCTGTCTGTTCTATTAGCCATAGGTACTTTTCTATACCCAACCCCTCATCCTGTAAGCTCTTCATTAAGGTGAAATATAATGTACTCAGAAATACATGGCGGAAATAAACATCCGCAGCAACCTATTACACAATGCCTGCCACCTGCTGGTATATGATATATATGATATATACATCTTAACTGGCCATAACCAAAAAATACAATGACTTTTGTCACAGCAGTTATTGATAACCCATACACGTAAAAATGATTTTTATTGGAAGCTAAAACCCTGCTCTTATTGCAGTGTTTTCGCTCTGAAGGTGTTTTATGATATATGTTTTATTTCTTGCCTATACAAAGCCCCAACAAACAAATAATAAAGAAAGAATAAAATATTTGTGATGAGTTGTTACCATACTAGACAATGCAAATTATATTGTAACTCCATCTGGTGAGCTTCTTTATAAGTGTAAATGTCTATAAAAAATGTTGATGCCCTGGTGTTACTGTTATATGTTTATAACTTGCAATACAGTACTGTTGCTAGACAATTAGCACTTTGTCAATATTAATTGCATATGCCTCTTTTTTGAAGACCTGATTGAAAGTAGTATACCATTTGTCACCTTTACCAGTAAGACATTGTGTGATATACAGTGCACATTGACACCTTTAGAAAGCCACTATAGAGAGAAGAGTGAACTACATGCACAATGGATTGATAATACTTGCTTGTCCAGCCACTACATCTCAGCAATGAAAATCTGTAGAATGTACTGCCATCTTGTGACACACAACTTAATCACACACTCACCCTGATAGAATGACTACCCGTTTATTTGTTTGTCTAATGCAGTGCTGTCCAGCGGTGTAACTAGACACCTTGGGGCCCTGGTGCAGAAATTTGCAACTGGGCCCCCCCCCCCCCCGCATGCGTGTCATGGGTGGATAACAATGTCATACCTAATGCCCTAATATAGGACTGAAATTAAAAATGTAATTGCTGAAACTGGTACACTGTTAAGGCAAAAAAAAAAAAAACACAGAATCAGATATATTGTGTAAACATCTTGTGATGAGCCAGATATAATTCTCAGTTCCTTTCATGACAAAAAGCAAGTAAACATTTTTACAACTCAGGACTCAAAATGTGAAATAAGCTGGTGCAGAAGCAGTAAAAAAGCAGCAAAGACACAGTGAACAATTTTGCTGAACCACAACATAGTGCTGTGCTTAGGGCAGGCGAGGATAAATCACACATGTGATATAAAATGAAGAATCACATAGTTCACAGCTCCCATACCACCCTCCCTAACATGCACTATTCCACAAAAGGTGAATGACAGTAAGCGCAGCCTGCTAAATGTGTGTGCCTCTCTCATTGGGGGAAAAGGAACTGTACGAACGACTGGCAAAATACATTGGTTTGTTGGGCAGAAGGGCGGGAACATATAGCCTGGTACATAAACATGTAAGGCCTACCCACAATTACCGTATAAGCCTAATCAACACTTTTTTTTTTATATTGCTGGGACCACAAAAAACGTGTAAAATAAGGGGGGGGATAAGGGTATGTAAAAGTGAGGTTTCACTGTGTGTGCTGTATTGGTGTTCTTGTATATAGACCAAATATTATTGTACATATTATTTTCATGTATAATACCAGAAACAATAGGCACAAAAAAAAAAAAATGTTTATATATATATATATATATATATATATATATATATATATATATATATATATATACACATACAATAATGGAGTACGCCCCAGCACTCTCTTCAGCGTATCAGTGAAAATCTCGGTGCTCGCTCCCTAGGGGACGCCGGTCTCATCTCCTCGTGTATTAGCAATAGAAATGAATGAAGCAGCACTCGATTGATGCAAAAAGTGTATAAAAATTCAGAACATCACAAAGCGACGTTTCGGACAAACTATGTGCCCTTTCTCAAGCCAAATGAGTCATTTGGCTTGAGAAAGGGCACATAGTTTGTCCGAAACGTCGCTTTGTGATGTTCTGAATTTGTAATACACTTTTTGCATCAATCGAGTGCTGCTTCATTCATTTCTATTGCATATATATATATATATATATATATATATATATATATGTGTACAGATAGGAGCACTCACGGGTATGGTGAAAAAAGTCTTTTATTGGAGTGTTACAAACTACCCCACATCAACACGTTTCGGTTCCCGAGGGAACCGAAACGTGTTGATGTGGGGTAGTTTGTAACACTCCAATAAAAGACTTTTTTCACCATACCCGTGAGTGCTCCTATCTGTACACATGTGTTTCCCCCTGAGAAGCACCCGGGATGTGATCAACTGAGGGTGAGTGCCGGAGAATCGTTTGACTATATATATATATATATATATATATATATATATATATATATATATATATATATATATATATATATATATAGTGTGTGTGTGTAAATAACAATGCTCAACATCCTACTCACTTCTCCCTTAGTTGTTTCATGCTTTCATCTTTTACTCACCTAGGGCGGCAAATTATTTGGGGTGGCATGGCGTCTGGCTGCTTGTTGAGGAGCACTGGGATGCGCAGCTCCCCAGTGCTCCTGCTTGTGCGCTCCCGTGGGCGCATGGGCGATCCTGGCCCCTCTGCCGCCTGAGACAGCAGCAGTTGCTGCTGCCCCCCCCTCCCCCGGAAATTTGCTCTTAAAGTACCAGGAGCAGCATTTTTGCTGCCCCTGGTACCTAGTGGGGCGCTGCCGTCTGAGGCAACAACCTCAACTTGCCTCATTGGCGAAACACCCCTGCGTGGGCGCTAGGTCCGCACTGAAGACGGGTGCTAGTACCGCCAACAATCCAAATCTGGCCCTGGGTGTGAACAATAGAAGTGTCACAGGTGTGAACAATGCAGGGGGAGATTAAATGTATGAACTCTGCTGTTTGAATTTGAAGTTAAACAATGTAGGGTCCAGTTAAGATTAGTACTGATACCTTTTAAATCTTACACAAGGTAAGCAGTCTCAGCAGTCAGCACAAGGGGGGGTCACAGGCCAGATACATTGGACAGCACTGGTCTAATAGGTACATATTGTGCCTCTAGAAGGCAAATGTATTTTTCATTTTTTCTGGACAGGGAATGGGAGCAGGGCACATTGAGATGTGGAGAGGCCTGGGCACATAATTATGTGGGATTTTTGAAGGCATATTAATCAAATGGTGAACTCTCACACTAATAAATACACCTCCTATAAAATCCTATAGAAATTAATAGAGAGCAGCATAATTTCACTCTGGTGAGCTTTGCTTTCACTTTTTGTTATATATATATATATATATATTGCCCATGGTGTATTCTCTGAGAAGATATAAATATTCACCTTTTAGTATGATGTAGAGAGTTATATTCTGAGATAGGTTGCAATCAGTTTTCATTTTTTATTATTTCTGGTTTTTGAGTTATTTAGATTTCTATTCAGTTTGCAACTTCCGCAATCTGGTTGCTATAACATACTAAAATCAGTCTATACATCATACTAGAAGTTAATTTAAAGGTGATCAACCCCTCAAATGTTTGCACCCAGCACTTTGCACCACTTGCGCAGGTTGGAGTGCAAAGACCTGAGCTGTCCCACTCATAAAGCCAGGCTTGGGGATGCACTTATGTGTCTCCAAATGTGTGTCATTCTGATGAACAAGTTAGGTAGCACCAGCATGGGAAGGCTACAAAGGTGACCTGTCCTTAAAGGGATATGGTCATAGGAATTTTTTTTTTCCAAATTTCCTCAGTTAATAGTGCTGTTTCAGCAGATTTCTGCACTGAATATGTTTCTCAAAAGAGCAAACAGACTTTTTTTTATTTAATTTTGAAATCTGACATTGGGCTAGACATATTGTCAGCTTTCCAGCTGCCCCCTTGTTCTCTGATAAACTTCAGTCACTCTTTACAGCTGTACTGCAAGTTGAT
The DNA here is from genome assembly GCA_038501925.1 of Xenopus petersii. NCBI lineage: Eukaryota > Metazoa > Chordata > Amphibia > Anura > Pipidae > Xenopus > Xenopus petersii. The sequence continues at coordinate 73,186,533 of CM076674.1, read as the reverse complement.
ATCACTCCCTCCCCCCAGCAGTCTAACAACAGAACAATGGGAAGGTAACCAGATAGCAGCTCTCTAACACAAGATAACAGCTGCCTGGTAGATCTAAGAACAGCACTCAATAGTAAAATCCAGGTCCCACTGTGACACATTCAGTTAAATTGAGTAGGAGAAATAGCCTGCCAGAAAGCAGTTCCATCCTAAAGTGCTGGCTCTTTCTGAAAGCACGTGACCAGGCAAAATGACCTGAGATGGCTGCCTACACACCAATATTACAACAAAAAAATTACACTTGCTGGTTCAGGAATAAAATTTTCTATTGTAGAGTGAAGTATTTGCAGTTTAAACAGTGTAATTCAGAAATAAAAACTACGTCATAAAAATCATGGCAGAATCCCTTTAATGATCAATCTATTTGCACTCACTGGCGCTATGTTCTGCACCTCACTTTTTTTCATTCTGGGCTAGGTGCAGAGTGCTGGAAGGCACTGGATGCAAATGCTTAGTGAAATAAGGGGAACATTTTTGCACCCCATAGCGCTCTAGCACTTGCTTCTGGGGCTATGTAAAGGAGGCACAGATTTGGGTGTCAGCAGAGCAAATTACCACCCACCAGAGCAGGCAGTTAGTAAAAAGGCATTTTTGCATATTGGTAGGTCAATCAGGAGCACAAGTAGCTACAGGATGGCCATCTCCCATAGACTCCATTTTAATGAAAAAAATTACAGTTTTTAAAAATGATTTCCTTTTACTCTATAATAATAAAACAGTACCCCTGTACTTGGTCCAAACTAAAATATAATTAATCCTTACTGGAGATAAAACAATCCTATTGAGTTTAATTCATGTTTTAATGTTTTATTAGCAGATTTAAGATATGGGGATTCAAATTATGGAAAGATCCCTTATCAGGGAAATCCTAAGTCCAAAGCATTCTGGTTAATAGGTCCAATACCTGTATAGTCCCCAAATCATTCTCTGTTGTAACAATTGGGACTCATGTCAAGTTTGTAATTGTATAGATTGTGTTCTTTATTGGGTAAAAGTAGGAAAATCTTCATGTATAGCAACCTCACCAAGCAAAGAATCAAACCCATAGATCATGGAGTTCTTTTCGATGACACACAGAGACCAATGCTACTTTCAAATATGAGGATATTAGGGGTCACCTGGGAATTCCATGACCTGTATAAACACGTTTCTATATGGTCATGGTACTCTTTGGTGACTTAGAATATGCTTATTATAATAGAGGGTGCAATATTTGCAAGGCAGAGTTTTGGTAGTTCTATAGGTAGTTAATAAAGTTATGTTGTGAGAGGGGCCAGATGTATGTATTACTTGCTTGCGTGTGGCAGTAAACAGGCAAAAGGGTTGCTCTGTTAAACTCTGGACAAAGGAGATGCCATCTGGAATGACTGTGATAAAGAACTCTGCAGAAGGCTGACTGTACAGGAACCAGTGCTTTTTCCCAGTGGTATTTTAAAGGGATACTGTCATGGGAAAAAAAAACGAACAGGCCACTAGTTATCTGGCTAAGAAATATTCATTTTTAAAAAAGGTACCACATGTGTAATTTACCAGTACTTTAGCACCATGGCAGATTATTAAATACTCTCAGATACTTAAAAAATGTATCAGTTAATAGTGCTGCTCCAGCAGAATTTTGCACTGAAATCCATTTCTCAAAAGAGCAAACAGATTTTTTTAGATTCAATTTTGAAATCTGACATGGGGCTAGACATATTGTCAATTTCCCAGCTGCCCCAAGTCATGTGACTTGTGCTCTGATAAACTTCAATCACTCTTTACTGCTGTACTGCAAGTTGGAGTGATATCACCCCTCCCTTTTCCCCCCCAGTGCAGAATTCTGCTGGACCAGCACTATTAACTGATTCATTTTTGAAAATAAATTTTTTCCCATGACAGTATCCCTTTAAGTACTTTAAGGGGACCTGTCACCTTAAAGGAGAATTCAACCCTTTAGCAAAAAACCTGTACCCCCCACCCCACGTAGACCCCCCTCCCGGGGGAAATGCCCCTAACTTTTTACTTAGCCCTCGGCACAAATTCAAGCATCGAAGTTCACCGCAGCCATCTTCTCCCCTAAATTAGCTGAGAAATGTCTGAAGCCACTTGGGGCAGATCAAAATGTGAGTTTAGAGCTTAAAGTGATACTGACACTAAAAAAACTACCTTGTAAAATATGAATGTACATTAAAAGTTACCTATAGGACATGCTGATTGGTGTTTGCGGAAAGGTTTATTTTTGTAAGTAATGTTAGTTGATGTTCCTAAACGTGACTGTTTTGCCAACCTGACTGTCCCTTCTCAGCCTGTCAGTTAAAATTTTTAATGCCAACGGACTCCTGCTGCATAAATATGGCAGCCCTCTCATAGACGAACACGGGGAGTCAGATAGGTAATGTAAAAGAATTGGGCAAATACTTTATGGCAAATTTATAAGTAGCATGCAAAGTCAATTGTATGATAGATGTAAAAAAGGCATAATTTCTAGTGTCAGTATCTCTTTAATAAATAAAAACTCATCCACTTTCTATTCATTCATATGGGATTTTTAGAATTGTATTAATCAAATGGAGTTCTAACTCTCATCCATTGATAAATATGGTTCTTAAATACAGTTATAAGCTATAAATCCCATAGGTATGAAGACAATGTGGGCGAGTTTTTATTCAAGCTCTAAACTCACGCATGGCAGCCTTCCTGACATTCTAGTTTTTTTTCAGGGAAAAAACATGAATCGACTTTGATCGAGTTCGATTCGAATTTTCAGGATGTTTAAATTTGTTGGGGAGTTTTAATAATTCGATTTTATTAATACATTTCGGCATGTCAAATTTCTGATTCATTTGAATGTAGGGGAGTTAAAAAAAAAAAAAAAAAAAAACTCACATGAATTCGAAATTCGACCCTTGATGAATGTGCCCCTGTGTGTGTGTCATACAGATTATTTCTTTTATACCACCAGTGTGCTTCAGCAGTCCTCCGCTGGCCCGAGCAATGCAGAATTTGGTAACTAAGGAAAAATGTTAGTAGCTTCCTGCACACGGTCTAGCCAAAGACTGTATACATGTGCTTTGCTGCCTGCCTGCATACAACTTAAACGTTACTAAAATATACAACAAATGAAAAACGTACCATAGATCTGTCTTTTATTTTCATTATCACAGCTGTACAATCTTCACACATACACAAGGGAAATGCACATTGGTTACACAATGGCATTTGGCTGCATTTCCAGTTATAATACATCAAGTGCAATTCCATTTAGAAATGTACATTTATACAAATTAGGATTGCTTCCCCATTACCTGTCAGTATGTAAAGCTTGATCTGTGTGAAACCACTGTGTGGTTCAATTAAAAAAAATGCAATCAATTATTTTAAAATGGCCTTTTCCAGATAACAGGCCAGACTTCAGTATAAAATGTTTACCATGTAACTTGTAACCATGGTGTTGCTATTTAATAGAAACCCTCTTATGCTACTTCCACTGTTTGACTATCCGCCATCCTATTTTACAAAGAACATGGTTCTTACCAGTCCTAACTATGAATGGAAACTAGAACTTTCCAGTTCTAGTTCAGTTCCATAAACCTGTGGCATACTGAAATGACAAAGGACAAGTGCTACGGCATATACATATTATTAACAACTCACTACAGATGTAAAATAAATGGATGACAGTGCTTTGCATGTTTGTGTTTAAAAGTTCTCATATAACCCATCATGGCTCACAGCTGTTGTATGAACTATTCCCATAAATAAAGGCCGAGAGCACGTATCTTACAGGCCACTGCGGTCATTTGGCTCATGAAATGATTTCCTTGTGGGAGCTGTTCAACAGAAGGGTAAGGTTATTGCTCGCCTCAGAAATGGGTTGCCCCTTTCCATAAAATAAGAAATATACCATTTGCAATCCTTTTACCTTCACAAGGTGCTATGGACAATAAATAAAATTGTTTGCCTCACTTCCTTTCCCAAATACAGTCTTTTTCTGTGAACTACCTGTTATATGTCCTTTCTTTTTTAGATTTCTCAAGTGCTTTCCCCATGGTTTTCTCATTCTCTCCTCTACATTCAGGACAGTACCATTTTCCTTTTGGTTTGTGATTGAGTCCAACACAAGAAAAGTGAAACCACTCAATGGGGCATTCTTCATTATCACAGCCAATCATTTCTCCATAAGAAACTTGATTGCACAGACAGTATGTGGGTTCATTGGGATCGATTGGAAGATCAGCAGGGGAGGCCTCTCGTTCAGCTTTGGCTTTGGATCTCTTTTTCTTCTTTGATGGTTTTGCCTTCTTTTCCTTGGGCGTTCCTGAAGTGAGATCATCGTGGTCATGGTTGATGGTTGAATTTTCCCTGTTTTCATTGTTCCGCTGTCTCCTGGATCTTTTATTGCTGGGCTTTTCAGTCTGGACAATGGCCTCATTTTTGGATTTTTCCTGGTTGTTTTTGCTGCTGTTGCTTGTACTGTCATTCAAATCCTGGCAAGTCTCAAACAATTCCACGTGGCTGTCTACCTGCCTGGTCCTGTTCTCAACCAACTCCACCATTTGGCTCACTATCTGGATTTTGTCATCACCAAGTTCTTGACTACGAATAAGAGCTCGCTGGATGAACTGCAAAAGACGCTTTTTTTGGACTGCATCAGATTCATGCTTGAACTTTTCATAGTAGTCATCCAATTCTTTTAGGATTTCTGCAACAATAGATAAATGTTTTATCTGCAGATTATATTAGCATGTGCACATAACGGACATTTTCAGTATGTAACATAGTTAATTTGGGTTTGAAAAACCCACTGCATATATACATACATACATATACAGACCTGTCTATATATATATAATTATATATAGTAAATGTCAATAGTGATGGCACTCACAGGATTCACTAAATTAAATCAAAGTTGTTGAAATTTTTTTTTATTTATCCGAAGTTTCGGTCCCACACAAGTTGTAGATTTTGAGATCACAATAGCCTTGGATATTATACTTGTCCAAGAAATCATCCAAGCCAGTCAAATGCATTAATAGTATTTTCCATCACAACCTCGCCAGTGCATTCCACAACCTCAATTCTCTCACCATGAAGAGCAGCAAGACTGACATCGTTTTATAATAACACTCAGTACAATTTACAAGAAAACATACAGGGTTCCAGCAAAGGCTAAATCTGGATAATTATTTTGTCTTCTATTTACAAATTACCATTCCCCCAAGTAGCAACATAGAACATGCCCCAGGCCACTTGTTCATGCCCCCCCCCCCCATCCTACTGACATTTTCTAAGAGGATAATAACAGAATAGGCCAATGGGAGCTAATATAGATTACAGTCAGACAGTGGCTGCTTAAGGAAGATTAAAACTGCAAACTGAATCAGAAACACCTTCACAAGAAAAAAAATGTACATATGCCCACTAGAAAACTTTAGATGGTGGGCCCACTTTCCAAACTATTATTTCTCCTCTCCTCAGTCAACCTCTTTATTCTACTAGTCTTTTATCTCTACTTACTATACGTTATTCTTCCATTATTAAGCCTCTTTTTTTACCATAATGAAATAGAGAATGACCACGAAATAGTCCAAATGGTTAGAAGCAAGAGGGCCCACGACACCAGGAGTTTTCCCTGGTATCCTGGTGGGCCAGTCTTACACTGTAAATAATATATGTAAATTATACAAATGCACCCTAATATTTCCATTAGAGAAGCAATTAAGAAAATTGTGTTTATTGCAAGAAGCAGGTGTATTGGCTTAATTCCATACAAGAATAAGGGAGTTCATTTTTAAATTAATATTAATGAACAAAACCTCGCTCAGATTAAAAAACCCTCTTTTTTCCCAATAAAAAAAAGCACTAACCTTATTTAAACTAATACATTATCAGAATGTTCCTGCCTCTAGAAAATAATGTTAAATCATTGATCCATTCATAACTCGTTTCACTATAGAGCAAATATGTTATACAGTGGCAGATTATGCAAAATTAACAATTAGTTCTCCTTTAAGTATACATTTTAAGGCAGAGACACACGCTTAGATTCGGGGAGATTAGTTGCCCGGCGACAAATCTCTTCTTCTTTGGGGTTACTAATCTCCCCCAACTGCCTTCCCGCCGGCTAGAATGAAAATCGCCAGCGGGGTGGCACTCAGAGGGCTCTGTTTTCTGAAGTCGCACAAAGTTTCCTCATGAGGCAACTTCGGAAAACGAAGTCGGCGGGATGGCAGTTCCGGGAGATTAGTCGCCCTCCCTGAGTCCGATAGCGTGTTTCTGCCCTTAAAGGTCAGATTTATCAAAATGTGAGATTAGAGCTCACCACAGAACAATTCACCCAATTTATTTTCTATCTAATTTAAAAGAGCAATGTTACAGTGGCTACAAGTAACCTGTAGATATGACAGCTACCCTTCTGGAGTATAAAAATCTATTTAAAAAATATATTAAAGCTATTATAGATAGATGAGATATATATATATATATATATATATATATATATATATACACAAGCCCTAGAACATATTTAAATCTATATAATATATTATATCATATATAAAATCTATTTAAAAAATATATTAAAGCTATTATAGATAGATGATATATATATATATATATATATATATATATATATATATATATATATATATATATATATATATATACACACAAGCCCTAGAACATATTTACTTAATGTAATAAACCTGGCACTTTAGGCAAAGCAAAACTGAAAACGCGCTTGACGAGTGCAGGGAACACTATGCACACGAACGCAAATACAGACAAGGATATAGAAAATATCAGAAATCTCATCACACATCCGCTCGCCATAAAATACCCTGTCCCAAAACAAAGATGGCCGCAGAACACTTGACAACTAGGTCACATAGCAAACATTGGTTAGTTCGTGCGCTGCTGTAAATCGATCCTACCGGAATGGAGCTGGCCGGGCTACTCCCACAGCCAATAAAATCCGAAGGGCGGACACATTTAAATTATATTTGAGAGGTGGGACCTGAAACATGAGGCGTTACGATAAAGGGACGTTCATTTGAAGGAAAGAACCAATGACTAGGACAGCCGCGGCCCGGGACCTTCCAAACCTGAAGCCAATGATTTTAAAGGGGCGGGGCTACTTAAACTACGTTGACAAGGCCCGTCGTATATAAAGAGTAATTTGTTGTACAGCTAAATTAAAGCGCGGTTGGCGCTGTACGGAAACGATTGGGAGTTACACCTGTTTTCGGTATAAGTACGGCAATAGTCCGGCTAAACACTCTAAGAATAATACTGTAACAACGTACGCTACTGTGAGCACTTCATCCGACTATCCACTTCTTCCCCATTCACACACTATTCGCAAGAATAAAGGTACCACGTACACAGACGAATAAAACGTCGAGCTCCGAGTGAGCTTCAGCCCGGCTGCCAGTGCGCAGCTTTCAACAAACAGCCGCTGCTGCTGTGACGCATTTGTCGCTTCACTCCAAAATGTTGGCTGAAAGGGGACGTGAAGCCTGCGGCTGTTAATGACACTACAACTCCCAGTACCCCGCCCCCATAACATTTTGTGTTTTAAGTTAGAAGTGAATATTATTCGGGGAAAAGCTGGTTGAACAAAGCCGCGTCCCTTTGTGTAGGACAAGCTGTAGTTTACACGGGGTATGTTGAGCACTGGTGCGTGTGTGTATGTGACAGTTATAAGGCACACAGTATGTACATATATAGAGAGAGGGCTGCCTTTATGTAGGACAATGCAGAGCTCTCCAGCTGCCAGAAAGAAGTGCAGCAATAGCTACAGCTAACAAAATCGGCAATGAGAGGAGCCGTCGCACAGGCACACTCCGACTGAAACCCACACATCGAGAAATGAGGCGAAAATGAACCGGGCAATGGAACTGCGACTTAAAATCCACTGCGGGCACAGCCTTTTCTATTTAGATCATTGGAGATATTCATTTCAGTGGCGCGACTGATGCAAAGACAATGACAAAATGAAGCAAAGGAAACCCTGCCCACCGCTCCAGCACTCGCTTCTCCCTTACTACCATTACTACTACAGCCATCCTGCTGCTGCTGCTGCTACTGGGGACTGTACATTCCTCTGTGTTGTTCTGCTGTAATCTCTGGGGCTGTTTAATGGCACACAACAGCCGCCTCACACACACACACGTCTCCATCGCTTCCACAACAATTTTAGCGCATTGGATCCAATAATAAATCGCTGCATCAGGTGACTGTGAGACAGGGAGCCGTGTTTATGGGCAGCGTTGCTGTGAGGAGAGAAAGCTTATGGAAGGGAGCAGAGGAGCTTTTGTTCCACCCTATGACAGGCAGCTGGAGAGTGTACACACCGTGCGTCCTCTTCTCCCAATATGGACAGGGACACATTTACTAACTGCTCCTTTAGTTCATTGACAAAAGGGGAAAGAGTTTGGCAAGTGCACCTCGAGTAACAACAATACTCCAATGAAAGGAAGGTGACAAAGTTCACCCCACTTTCAGGACATGGAGAGGTCGCAACACGAGACCTTCTTACCTTGGTATTTGGCGTCGATCTCCCTCATGAGAGAGACATTTCTTTGCAGGTCGAAAGGCAGAGACTCGATGGAGTCCAGGTAATCCTCTACATAGTTCACCATGTGAATGTGCTCTCCGTTTGCCGGGCTCAGCATCTTGTGCGGCTGCAGTCTCCAGCACTAACACCCCGCCGGGCTCCTGTCTGATCCAGGATCTTTCCCCTCTGCAAAGCACTTGCCAACCCCCCTCCTAGAACAAATGCAACCGTCTCCTCGCCGACAACTAACACACAGGGGACGAAAAACAAAGAAGGCGGCAGGGTGAGCCTGGCATGAGGCTGCCGGCGCCGCGGAGGTGCATGGAGATGTGGTTGTACTGTGTGAAAAGAAGAGGAAAAAAAAGTGCAGCAGCTGATTGAATGGCTGTCTATCTGGAGAAGTCAGGAAGGAGGTAGTGGGGTGTGTTTGTGTGTGAAGGGGTGGGGAAAAGGTGGGGGCCGGAGGGTAGAAATGCAGCAGTAGTGGCAGCAGCGGGCAGGAGGGATGAATTGTTGTTTGGCACTGACTAGAGACAGGATCATTTCAGGACTGGGGTGGAACTAGCGGGCACCGTACTGCCGGTAATGGCGACTGTTCGACGCTCTACTACCTATTTGTCCCTTTCACCGCCTCCCACTCACTAAACCCCGGAGCGGCGACGCAGCTTTTTATTCCCACATACGCGACATACAACGTGGAAAAGCCGAATAGCAGTTTGAAACACTTGGGAAACATTCATCCCCCTTTCAATAGCGCATGCGCAGAGTTCTGTTGCTATCAGTTCTGGAGGAAGGGATGTTCAACTTGTGGCCCGTCACGCTTTATAATACTCGTCAAATGTTAATGTGGAGGGAAGGAATCTCATGGACACTAACACGCCGCGGGAGAAATGCATTGCTGTGGCCCAATGTGTATTCGTTCTGATCAAAGTATAACAACGCCAGGGGGCTGCAGTGAGAGAAGGGTAGCGGCTAGTTCCTATCCTAGGAAAGGACCTGACGTCACGGTCATGTGATCCTACCATGTGACCGCTCCACTGCGGCTTACCTATTCGTGAGCGGCAAATTCAAATATGGGAAAGTGGTAATGGGTTCTAGTGGGTGGCTGCGGACTCTTGACAGGACCTGCAACTTAATCCCTGGGTTTGCCAACTTGTATTGTAGGTTTAGTACGGGTTGCATTCCTACCTCAGGTTTTGGGGCAGTTCATTGTGTCTTTGGATGATTGAAGGCATCACTGCCTCCTAATTTCTGTGGGGTGAGGGGGGGATCACAGTGAATACATGTCAGGCAGACTGTATTCAATATTTAGACACCCAAATGCAGCTACAAGATTGTTGTTGGAGATGGAGTTTTTTTTTTTTTACCATTACTCGCACAATTACGGTGCAACAATGGCAAGATAAAAATGAAAGGCAAGACATACTGACACAGCTATAATAATATTCTCGCACAATTACGGTGCAACAATGGCAAGATAAAAATGAAAGGCAAGACATACTGACACAGCTATAATAATATTCTATTCATTAACCATAAACCGCTTTGCTTTTCTGCCATGCACTGAAAGTCTCCCTTAATGGAGAATAATGTAATGGACAACTTGGGAACAATAAATGGTATAGAAACTGTTGCCTTGGTGTTTCATGAGCTGACGGAAAATGTGGAGCGCCCAGTCAAGTAATAGAACATGGGATAACGGTCATGAGCGAGACTTCTATTTAAGGAGAGCATCATTGCCCCTAAACCAGTAACATCAAGTTATCTTAACACTTAATTCCCCCCAAACTTCTATATAAGTCAGGCTTACACTCCCCTTTGGTTTTCTTTTTAAATCTTGAGCTTCAATCTGACTTCCAAAGTGCTTCATAACAGAATGTGAAAAGGTGACGGCCGCTTGAATTCCTCTGTGTGCTGAACCAGAAGTCAGCTTCACGCGGATGACTTAAAGCACCTAAGCTTTCTTTTTTTTTTTTAAAGCATCTGCAGTTCAAATGTCTGTTTCTTTTCCTTCAGACAGCTTTGGGGGTAATATTGTGAGCATGTATATTAAAGGAACAGTTCAGTGTAAAATTAAAACACTGGGTAAATAGACTGTGCAAAATACAAAAATGTTTTCAATATGGTTAGCCAAAAATGTAATGTATAAAGGCTGGAGTGATTGGATGTTGAACAGAATAGAACAGAACCCAACTTCCTGCTTTTCAGCTCTCCAACTCTGAGTTAAGGTGGCCAAACATGGCCAGATTAAAGCTGTTGATATGGGTCCTTTAGACCAATTTGGCAGTTTATCTTATCGCTCCCAAAATTGGCCCACTGCCTACCACTCTAATTGCTTGGGGAGCTGCTTATCATGAAACTGTTCCAAATGGCATCTGTGTGACAAGCAGGAATGGGGGGGGGGTAATTTAAGGCAACTTGGCATTACATTCCTGAAATAAATACACTATGATTGTATAAGATACATTGTGCTCTCTGGGTATTACTTTCTAAACGTGAAATTTCTGCAATTGTACACGGGGACTGCAGCCTGTTGAGAGGCACTGAACATATATTCAAATAAACTCAGTATTAATTGGATACAGATACCTAGATATTACACTTATACAGGGTATCACCTGAAAATGGGTTTCTGATGGCAGCCCTGACCTCCAATCAACTAACACATGTGGGTGTCAAAGTGCCTAAAATCTCCCCATATGCCATCTCTAATGGGAGTGAGACCATAAAAACTTCTAAGTTCTAAGGCAATGGGTGTTTGGTTTACTTGTTGTTGCATTTGAAGCATTAGACAATTTTTTCTTCCTCTGCTGTAAATGCCAACAGTCATTTGCTAACTGTCATTTTCCAATGGTCACACTCATCCTAGCACCAGTCAGTGGCCTCAGCACTAGAGTGGGTGACAGTTCAGAGAGGCTTAAGTAGAAAGACAAGTAGCACAAATCAGAATAATAAATGTCTACCCTTAGAATTCCTGGCATTAAGGGTGCAGGGGCATTGATCAGAACACAGCTGGTTACGGGAAGCAGGCACACTAGGTACATGCGGGGGAAAGGGAAAACAATAGGAATATGGAGATGACCCCTGTATTAATATAACTAAGGATTCATAGAGCATGATGGGATCTGTCGTGCTGTTACAAGCCCACCCTGATCATGACATTATAAGCAATACAAATGCTACCTACCTCTTATGGTCAACCCTTATAGTGCATCATGGGAGATGATAAAGGCCCTTTCCACATGCCAGTGATAAAAGCCTACATCCTGATTGCCCAACATTTTTGTTAGCTAAATAACACACGCAACAGGCTCCCTCACTTCCAATTACAGCCTTATAGTGAGTACATTATGGGATCTGTAGTTTATGCATTGGCATACTATTTTTAATCATAGTGCAGAAGGATAAAGAGCTGACTGCCATTTAGGGCATCTGGGGCTCTAGAAGTGTCAGGGTCCACAGCCCCCATTATACTTTTGCTTACAATCTCTTATTATTTCTCCCCAAAAAGGGAATTTCTACCGAGATATCACTTGCTAAGATACAAGTTTAACGTTATTTTGTTTGGTTTTGCAGAGAGCCCACCAGCCACCAACACCATCGCAGTTTACACGGTACCACGTATCGATGCACCTCTGTGTAGGTGATCTTCATGACACAGAAGTGAGTGAGCCATTCTCAATTCCAGCAGCGGTACCTCCACTCCAATACACCATGATTCCACCAGTGGTGCTGCCCCCTTACACCTTAAATATGGTTCCATAGACAGGAGCACCCTTAGGCCATTTGGTAGACCCTGCATTCCTTTTGAATCCATCCCTCAAACTGCAAAAGCCGGGTCTGCAGGCTGCCTGGGGTCCAATGGAATGACGAGGAATGCAGGGTTCACTTTGTAGCTTAATGGTGCTCATGTATATGCAGCCATATTCCCTTCTCTTTTAGTTCCCTCCACGCAATTCCAACCACAGTGTCCCTTATTTCCCCAATTATTTCTACCGTAATTCCACCAGCGGTGCCACACTTACACCTAAAATATGGTTCCATAGACAGGAGCACCCTCAAGTCACTCGGTAGACCCTGCATTCCTTTTCACTCCATCCCTCAGACTGCAGAAGCCAGGTCTTCAGGCTGCCAGGGGTCCAATGGAATGGAGAGGAATTCAGTGTTCACCTAGCAGCTTAAAGGCGCTCCCATGTGTATGTAACCATATTCCCCTGTTTCAATTCCCTCCACCGTAATTTTACTAGCGCTGCCCCCTTACACCTAAAATATGGTTTCATAGACAAGAGCACCCTTAAGCCACTCAGTAGACTCTGCATTCCATTCCATCCCTCAAGACTGCTGAAGCTGGGTTCTGCAGGCTGCCTGGGGTCCAATGGAATGGAGAGGAATGCAGTGTTCAGCTTGTAGCTTAAAGGTGCTCGTGTGTATGCTGCCATATTACCTTCTATTTCCATTCCTTCCATCACAATTCCAACCACAGTGTCCCTTCTTTCCCCCTAAATATGGTTCCATAGACAGGGGCACCTTTAAGCCACTTGGTAGACCCTGCATTCTTGTCCACTCCATCCCTTAGACTGCAGAAGCCAGGTCTACAGGCTGCCTGGGTCCAATAGAATGGAATGTAGCGTTCACCTTGTAGCTTAAAGGCGCTCATGTGTATGCTGCCATATACCCTTCTGTTTCCCTCACCCTGCTTTCCTTGATTTAATTTGGCGCATTGATCCTGGGAGCAAATCCTATCGGCGTTAAGGGGTCAGGAAGGATTTTTTTCCCTCTAGTAAGAGAATTTTTGCCTTCCTCTGGATCAAATAGCGCAGTTTATCTAATTATTATCAATAAAACTGTGACTTACACAGATTTAACATCAAATTGCTTTGTGTGTGTCTTTATTCTGGGTATTGGTCACATTTGGAAGGGGTAACCTATAGATGGGGTGGGTGGGTGGGGTGAGAATGGAACAAATAAGAAACACTAAAAAGTTAAAGAAAAATGAAAGTGAAATCTACTCATGTTCTTGTTTTAAAGAAACCCAATCAGTGGAAACCAAGTGAGCTTCAAAGCAGGAAGTAGTTTTCTCTTCTGTTAAACATGCAGTCACTCCAGTCTTTATACATTACATTTTTGGCTAACTAACCATATTAGAAACATGTTTTTTTGCACAGCCTATTTACCCAGTTTTTATTTTTATACTGAACCATTCCTTTAAGCTCAGCATAGCAGAGGAATTCAAGCTGCCATCACCTTTCTGCTATGGAGCACTTTGGAAGTCAGATTCAAGCTCAAGATTTAAAAAAAAAAAAAAAAAAATAGAGTTAACCTGACCTAGTACTATAGCTATTTGAGGATGAATTGAGTGTTAAAAAATGTTGGTGTTACTGTTCCTTTAAAGATAAGTGTCTTTACTATAGAGACTTGAAAGGGCTGGTAAACACTTGTAGGCTGCAGCTACATTTATATGCAAAATGTATTTCAATAAGTGGGGATAAATTATTGTGGAAAGGGTTACTATACAGGACAGGATATGGTTAAAACTTAGCTGCACAAGGGTGATGGCAAATTATAGACTAAGAAAACTGAAGGGAAAGGATAAAGTGAATGTATGTGTGCACTTTGTGGAGAACGTGAGATAACATGATATCTTTTCCCTCCTATAAGTATAATGGAACACCAAATGTTTTGTTGCGCAAAATGTTTGTCAATTCATTCTTATGGGAACAGCTTGCAAGTGCTAGCTAATGCAATAATGTATTTACAGGCACAAGCAATTTCTACAGAAATGAATTGGGTGGGGGTGGGAATTTGGAGTGGTTTGGTGTATGTTCACAGCACTGAAAACACTCAAGCGGCAAAATGCTGGGTCCATAAAGAGGGTACACATCAGTGACTGTTCCATTAAAAGTGGCTAGTATGTGTATAGGATATATTTCATTATTTAGGCTAATCGAAAGGCTGATAAATTTGTTGCAATTTCCCATTGACTTAAATTGGAAGCTTGTGGTCTAGGGCACTACCAGACATGTTCTTCACACTGCTGCTACTTCATCTACTTACCTAAGAGAGCTGCAAAAATTGGAAAGTGGCTCATCTTTTAGGCCAAACTGCTTGGCAACTTCCTGCATTAAAAACTGATTGGTGGTCAAATTCTGCCCATTCCAACTGAGTTTGAGGGCATGGGAGCTGTAGTATGAAGGGGTGTTACAGAGGGTTTACTCAGTCATGAGAAATTAGTCCATGAAAACTATTCTCATGAAAGAAGGATACTACCTCCAGGTGATGGTCCTCCAAGCTCTGAAATGCAGAAACGGAGTTTCAGTAAACATATTCAATACATGTTATTATATTTTAAGACTAGAAAGTAGTCTCTGACCCTCTCCCAACTCAAGACATAAGCTTTCATGCACATGATTGACACGTTTCCCAGAAAGCACCAGCGGCCCTGTACAAGTGGAGAATGTGGAGCTTGGGTGGCACCAAGGAACCAAGGAAAAGGCTGGTCAAGATAAGACATATGGAGCTTCACAAGGAAACATGGGCCTTTACTGCATCAGGGCTGCTGTGTATCTGAACTGGTAACATCATCCCTAGCACGAGAAACATTTCGATCCCAACACTTTTTTATCCATAATACATCATTTAAAAAATTCTTACCAGGTGCAAGCTTTAAAATGTATCAATACTGAGATTAACTGGCCACTGCACAGATTTCAAATTCACTTCAAATTCAAATTGTAAAATCCTGCATAGTTCACACCTCTAATCCCCCCTGCACTGTTCACACCTATAACCCCTCTATTGTTCACACCCCTAAAGCCCTTCACTGTTCACATCTCAGACTGAAAGTGCCCACACTGTTCACACCTAATGCAAACTGCTGGAGGGGCACCAGCATTGTGTCACTGTATGTAGCACAGTATGAACTGCCAAGGCTGGATTTATAATGCAGGTGCCCCTGGGCCTACTGCCACTCATCACCCCCATCCTCTCCCCTTCCTTTGTGTACATGCAGAAATTTTCAGCATCTGTACTGGTGAATGGTGCACATGGCATTTTAAAAACTATTGTATCTCCTGCAAATTCCCAGTGCTTCCGAACCAATGCGGGGCGTGGTTGGGCAGCATGCCGCCCCTCTAAAATTCTGCTGCCCTAGGCCCAGGCCTTTCTGGCCTTTCCACAAATCCAGGCCTGTGAACTGCTCATATTAGAGTCGTCCTGATAGGTTTCCCTGTCTCCAGCTGTAGTCTGCCTTCCCTATGCTCCCTGTATGTGCCATAGTCTGCCTGCCCTATGCTCCTTGTGTGTGCCATACTCTGCCTTCCATATGCTCCCTGTGTGTGCCATACTATGCCTGCCCTATGCGTGTCGGAGCTGTGTGTCATACTCTTCTTGTAATGTCCCCACCATAAAACCCAACTACAACTGCCACAGATATGGAGAAATGTTTTGTGCAACAAAGTATGCCCTTGTATTCAAAGTCTTGTAAGTCTAGTGATTGTGAATCCCACTTGGGGTTGTTTGCCTTAAAGGGGTTGTTCACCTTTAAGTTAACTTTTAGTATATTATAGAATGGCTTATTCTAAGCAACTTTTCAACTGGCCTTTATTTTTTTTAGTTTTTGAATTATTTGCCTTCTTCTTCTGACCCTTTACAGCTTTCAAATGGGTTTACTGACCCCACGTAAAAACAAATGCTCTGCAAGACTACAAATTTATAGTTATTGCCACTTTTTATTACTCATCTTTCTATTCAGGTCTCTCCTATGCATATTCCAGTCTCTTCTCTCCGGGACCTAGGGTTTCCCTGATAATTGATCTTTCCATAATTTGGATCTTCATACCTTAAGTCTACTAGAAAATCATGTAAACATTGAATAAACCCAATAGGCTGGTTTTGCTTCAAATAAGGATTCATTATATCTTTGTTTGTATCAAGTACAAAGGAAATGATATTTAAAAATGTGGATTATTTGGATAAAATGGAGCCTATGGGAGAAAGTCATTCCGAAATTTGGAAATGTCAGAATAATGGGTTCCCGAATAAAAGATCCAATACCTGTACAAGTTTCTGCTATAGGTTTTTTCCCATCACCCATTATATTTACATCCAATTAGTAGTTAGCCAATCACAGCCCTGCAGTCACACAAGCAAAGACTGGCCATAGACCCCTACCAGGTCAGCCCAGCTGCTGATCCCCCAGTATCTGTCTATATTGCACGAGTACTTGTAATGTACTTGTAAAGAAGAATTATATCCCCTCGCAAGTGTCTTTCCCCCCCAAGATAAAACCGACACCATAATCTGCCCTCATAATTTAAATCTTCCACCAGTTTAGTTACACATCTTTGCATTTTCTCCAATTATTTATATCCTTCTTAAATGGGTGGCTCATCTTTAACTTAACTTTTGGTGTGTTATAGAATGGCTAATTCTAAGCAACTTCTCAATGGGTTTTCATTGTTTTTTTTTAAACTTATTTGCCTTCTCACAGCTTTCAAATATGGGTCACTGACCCCATCTAAAATCAATCATTACTTTTTATTATGGGTATGGGATCCGTTATCTGGAACCTATCATCTAGAAAGCTCCAAATTACGGAAAGGCCATCTCCCATAGACTCCATTTTATCCAAATAATCCAGAACTGTATTCAGGTGTGGGATCCATTATCATGAAATAATGCAAATTTTAAAAAATAATTTGCTTATCCTCTGTAGTAATAAACATAACTTCATCACGGAAGCAAGGCAGAAGATCCATTAGTAGTGTCAGAGTCATCTGCTTTGAAGGGAACTATTCTAGGTGCAGCAAATACTTGATACTGACATGTTCCTATGATTTTTATAGGAACTTGTCAGTATCGCTTTAAGGGGTGATATGATACTATGTACTGTATATAAATATATAAGGGGATCATATAATAGTCTCTGTAATGCTTTATTTACCAGAAGGTCTTTCCAGCTGACAGAAGAAAAAGGTTCTGGCTAAATATTCGGAAGGGTTTTTTTACAGTGAGATCTAAGATGTGGAATTCTCTCCCTGAATCAGTTGTACTGGCTGATACATTAGATAGCTTTAAAGGAATTGTTCAGTGTAAAAATAAAAACTGGGTAAATTTACGCAGTTTTTATTTTCACACTGAACTATTCCTTTAAGAAGGGGTTGGATGGCTTTTTAGCAAGTGAGAGAATACAGGGTTATGGAAGATAGCTCATAGTACAAATTGATCCAGGGAATAGTCTGATTGCCATTTTGGATTCAGGAAGGAATTTTTTTCCCCTCTGAGGCAAATTGAAAGGCTTCGATCAAAAGGGTTTTTCGCCTTCCTCTGGATCAACTGGCAGTTAGGCAGGTTATATATAGACTTAAAAGGTTGAACTTGATGGACGTGTGTCTTTTTTCAGGCTAACTTACTATACTATATTATACCATGCTACTGTGTCAAAGATTTGTTGTCTGATCCTGCTACATGTTTATTTTTCAATAAAATTATAAATACAATTACCCTTTTCAGTTAATTTTTAGAAGTTTAAAGGTAACTTTACCTACTTGGCTTGAAATAGACCCTGCACAATGTTACACTTGTCAAAGTCAGCCTTAGTTGATAGTACAGGAACGGGACCTGATGTCCAGAATGCTCGGGACCTGCGATTTTCCAGATAATGGATCTTTCTGTAATTTGGATCTTCATACCTTAAGTCTACTAGAAAATAATGTAAAAATTAAATAGCCAGACTAATGGCTTCCACTGATCACCTTTGTCCAGGTAATGTACAGGCGAAATAGGCCATACCTACTTGTGAATTCAGGGATAGCAATATAAGTTAACCAGTACCATAGCTATCTGCTCATTTAGAGTAGCGTTTATGGAAACAACATAAAAACACCAGATCATAGGCAGGATGTTATGTTATCCCCAAAGGGCTTCCTCTGGACCCTATGGTTGGTGTCTTGGAGCAACTTAAAGAAATGTGAATCACAGTATTCATCCATTGGCAGCTCTAAACAAATCTTGAGAGACTTAGAATTTCAAGGATTTTGTATGGACCAATAAACTTAAGTCATAACTGGGCAGAGGGAACCTGGAATTGGATATTTTTAGTAGACTGCTAAACCCTGGTACCTAGGAGCAGTCCTATGGTGTATGCCAATGGCTCTGTTATAGAAGGTCCAGGATAGGAATTACCTAGAATTACCCTAGTTTCTATGACTTTACTGGACTTGTCAGGTATTTGCCTAATACAAATGGTTCCTGTACTGTTAGAGAAGGTCCTTAGACAGTATAGGAATTAGCTTGTTCTTGTATGAACTGACTAGTTTCTATCCCTTTACTGGACCTGTCAGGTATTTGCCTAATACAGATGGTTTCTGTACTGTTAGAGAAGGTCCTTAGACAGGATAGGAATTGTTCTTATATGAACTGACTAGTTTCTATCCCTTTTCTGGACCTGTCAGGTAATTTCCCATTACAGATGGTTCTTGTACTGTTAGAGAAGGTCCTTAGATAGGATAGGAATTAGCTTGTTCTTGTATGAACTGACTAGTTTCTATCCCTTTACTGGACCTGTCAGGTAATTGCCTAATACAGGTTGTCCTTGTACTCTTATAGAAGGTCCTTAGATAGGATAGGAATTAGTTTGTTCTTATACAAACTGACTCGTTTCTATCCCTTTACTGGACCTGTCAGGTATTTGCCTAATACAGATGGTTTCTGTACTGTTAGAGAAGGTCCTTAGACAGGATAGGAATTGTTCTTATATGAACTGACTAGTTTCTATCCCTTTTCTGGACCTGTCAGGTATTTACCCAATACAGATGGTTCCTGTAATGTTAGAGAAGGTCCTTAGACAGGATAGGAATTAGCTTGTTCTTGTATGAACTGACTAGTTTCTATCCCTTTACTGGACCTGTCAGGTAATTGCCCAATACAGATGGTTCCTGTATTGTTAGAGAAGGTCCTTGGACAGGATAGGAATTAGCTTGTTCTTATATGAACTGACTAGTTTCTATCCCTTTACTGGACCTGTCAGGTATTTGCCTAATACAGATGGTTCCTTTACTGTTAGAGAAAGTCCTTAGACAGGCTAGGAATTAGCTTGTTATTATAAGAACTGTCTAGTTTCCAGTGGCACCGGGGGAGCGGCGGGTTGCCGTTGCACCAGGGCCCACTCCTCCACGGGGCCCGCCAGAGATCGTGCTGCAGTGCGGTAGTCCAACCAAAAATCTCGGTTGTAAGAAATCCGTGCATTTAGAGGGGTGGGGGAGGGGCCGGGTGCACATCCTGCGCCGTGGCCCGGAAGACTCTAGTTACATTACTGCTAGTTTCTATCCCTTTACTGGACCTGTCAGGTTTTTGCATAATACTGGTGGTCCCTGTACTGTTAGAGAAGGTCCATAGACAGGATGGGAATTAGCTTGTTCACATATGAGCTGACTAGTTTCTATCCCTTTACTGGACCTGGTGTCAGGTAATTGCCTAATACATATGGTCCTTGTACTGTTAGAGAAGGTCCTTAGATAGGACATGAATTAGTTTGTTCTTATATGAACTGACTAGTTTCTATCCCTTTACTGGACCTGTCCGGTATTTACCCAATACAGATGGTTCCTGTACTGTTAGAGAAGGTCCTTAGACAGGATAGGAATTTGCTTTTCTTATATGAACTGACTAGTTTCTATCCCTTTACTGGACCTGTCAGGTAATTGCCCAATACAGATGGTTCCTGTACTGTTAGAGAAGGTCCTTAGACAGTATAGGAATTAGCTTGATCTTATGTGAAATGACTAGTTTCTATCCCTTTACTGGACCTGTCAGGTAATTGCCCAATACAGATAGTTCCTGTACTGTTAGAGAAGGTCCTTAGACAGGATAGGAATTAGCTTGTTCTTATATGAACTGACTAGTTTCTCTCCCTTTACTGGACCTGTCAGGCATTTGCCTGATACAGATGGTTCCTTTACTTTTAGAGAAGGTCCTTAGACAGGATGGGAATTAGCTTGTTCTTATATGAACTGACTAGTTTCTACCTGCCAGGTATTTGCCTAATACAGATGGTCCCTGTACTGTTGCAGAAGGTGCATAGACAGGATGAGAATTAGCTTGTATAAACTGACTAGTTTCTATCCCTTTACTGGACCTCATATGAAATAGCAGTAAAACAGTCTAACACAGATGATGGATTTCACACATATTATATATGAATAACTAAGTACTATCTCTAAAAATGGCAGAAATATGTCCTTTAATGAGTTGCAAATAGTTTTCTATCTATTTAACATACCAAAAGGTTAATATATTGTGAGGGTCTTTATAGGGAAGAGAAATAGCCAGCTCTATTAGAACAGACTAAATCTATCCTTATTTGGGACCTTATTTTGAAGGTCCTTGTACTGGATGGCATTTAGCTTTGTCATTATAGACTGGATTAATTCCTATACTTTCCTGGTACCTCACCACTAGAGGCATTAGGTCCTTTCTAGCAAACTGCCATATGAATTATCTATTTCCTATCCACTAGAGGGACGGTCCTTTCCAGGGATAGGAACTAGTCGCTACCGTGAGAGAAGCCACACACAAACACTTCCAGCCTTGTATCCCTCACACAATTCTGTGTTTTCGCAGCGTATTCAGCACCAAGCAAATTACACGCTACAGCAAGTCACAAGTAGATAATGTCGCTGGAATCACGTTGACAGCCCTGCTGCTTATAAACAATTGCAGCTGTACTTGCGCCTAGAGCTTTAGTTTATTACTGTCTAGAAGGCCAATGTATCAATTCACCAGCTCTTTGGACCCTCCCCTCATGTACAAGTGACACTCCACAGCACCTCTTTATAAGAGTACAAACGGCTTTACATTCAGTCCGGGAACTACAAATCCCAGCATGACCGAAAGACTGTCACTTTAGACCAACCAATAAGTGGTGAGCGTTTCCTCCTGTAGGAGGTTTCCCAGGAGCACGCGTTATAGGATGATGCAGAAAGTGGGCGTGGTTAGGATCTGAGGGCTTGGAAGGAACTGGACGGTAGCGCACAGTGGGTTAGTCTACATGGGGGCAGGAGGGATCTGTGGTAGCTATGACAACAACGTCAACACTAAGTCCCACATGCCTGCCATGTGGCGAATTGTCTGTGAGAGTGCTGTAGCAAAGAAAGTATGGGAGTAAATTTAATGGCTCTACAGTATATTTTGGCATCACTTGTTGTTTCATGTTACTAAAATTCATCCATTTGAACATGAAAAACTCTCTCTGCTCACAGCCCCCATCCCCCATTATAATCATATTTTAGCATTCCAAAGGGTATGCCAATGCTGCAAAACTTACCCAAGGATTTTCAAAGGTACTGAAAGGGTCCACTGAGATTGTGCCATGTCATAGTATTATAGGAACTACTCTCAAAACACTGTGGTAAAGAACAAAACATATACCTAAGGATTTTCAAAGGTGCTAAACTTCAATCTGCCATCCATTTAACCAAAATACCTGCATACAATATACAGTACATTGTAGCACTGGAGTTTATATGACAAAGCAAATCCCTTGCAATGCAGAATTGGGCTCATTTATATTTTTTATATCCTGTACTTGATAATAACTAAGCTGGATAAATCCATATTGGGTTTATTTAGGGGCAGATTTATCAAGGGTAAAATTTTTGTGTACTTCCACTATTGAATAGGCCAAAATTCGATCCGAATTTTAAAAAGATTTGACAATTCGAATATCGAAATTGATCATGTACTGTCTCTTTAAAACTTAAACTTCGACCATTCGCCATCTAAAACCTGCCGAATTGCTATTTCAGCCTATGGGGGAGCTCCTAGAAGCCATTTGGACTCATTTGGTGGACGTTTTTGGGGCAAATACTTTGTTTTGAATTAGATCATATGCGCTAAAACGCCAATTCGAACAATTCGAATACAGCCTTTTCACTTGAAGTTAAAAACTTCGATTTTATACATTTTGATTGGTGTTTTTTTAGTTCGAATTTCGAAGTTATGGGAGTTCAAAAAAACTCCCATTACTTCGAAATTTGACCCTTGATAAATCTGCCCCTTAATGTTTAAATTTTTTTTTAAAAAGACAAAGTATGAAAATCCAAATTATGGAAAGAACCCTTATCTGGAAAACCCCAGGTACCAGTACTTGCATGTGCTCATTTCATTCATATACTTTATATTCTATGGACACAAGTGCAAAGTGCTGAACACAAACAGAAATTGCCATGTTCTTTTTACCCAGAGTGCAATAGTGCCCCCTTGCTAAATAGCAGGCCAAAGATTGTGCACAATTTACCATTTGTGCATAATAACATGCATCAACTGTTACATTTCACAGAGGGTCGGTTTAGCCTTTTACCAGTTTATAATGCAGGCATCACTGAAACCATATAGTAAGTCATACATGCTTTTCACTTCTGGTAAATTCATAGTTCTACATCCAGACAGCATCCACAATGGTGATTGTCAGCAATTTGTAACTTTAACACGACCTCATGGCAGTTGCCACGAGGAAGCCAAACAGAGGTATAAAAACAATGTAAAGTAGTCACCTCTTATTCATCTGTTGCTTCCTAAGCCATCATTTTCACCCTGCTACACTAGCTTGCTCTGGGGCACAACATCAACTCCCACCATATTAATAAAATGTATTCCATTTATAGTATTCATAGACTCCATTTTAAGCAAATATAATTTTAATTTTTAAAAATGATTTTTTTTTTCTGTAATAAGAAGACTGTACCTTTTAATCAATTCAAGCGAAGCTACAGTAATCCATACTGGTGGCAAAAAAAATTATTTGGTTTAATGTATAAATGAATTTAGCAGACTTGGATTCTGTCATGATTTTTATGATGTCGTTTTTATTTCTAAATTACACTGCAAATAATTCACTCTACAATATAACATTTCATTCCTGAACCAGCAAGTGTATTTTTTTTCAAATTAATAATATTGGTGTATAGGCAGCCATCTCAGGTAATTTTGCCTGGTCATGTGGTTTTAGAATAAGCCAGCACTTTAGGATTGAACTGCTTTCTGGCAGGCTGTTGTTTCTCCTATTCAATGTAACTGAATGTGTCACAGTGGGACCTGGATTTTACTATTGAGTGCAGTTCTTAGATCTACCAGGCAGCTGTTATCTTCTGTTAGAGAGCTGCTATCTGGTTACCTTCCCATTGTTCTGTTGTTACGCTGCTGGGGGGGGTGATATCACTCCAACTGCAGTACAGCAGCATAGAGTGACTGAAGTTTATCAGAGCACAAGTCACATGACTGGGGGCAGCTGGGAAACTGATACGGAGGGGTAAGTAAAGAGTTAGGGGCATTTGCCTGGGGTAGAAGTAGGCTGGGGGTGAGGAGGGGCAAAATAAGAAAACAAGGGGAGCACCAGCAGGCATTAAAATCTGTATTTTATTGATTCTTCATTAAAAAGACAAGCAGGACATGTATCCCAAAGGCACGCTTGACGCGTTTCGTGGACTAAGCCGCTTTCTCATTTCGGCTGTTCGGCACTTCCGCATTCTACAACTTGCTGCAGAATTCTGTGACAGTGGTTTGTTGTGCCAACAAACTAGGCAACGTTTCGGCCTAGCGCCCATTTTCAAGCCTAAATATTCAGAAGGTTTTTTTTTTTTTCTACAGTGAGAGCTGTGAAGATGTGGAATTCTCTCCCTGAATCAGTTGTACTGGCAGTGTCGTCTCTGCCGGGTCCCGGGTGCAACTGCACCCCCAGCTCCCCTGGTACTTAAACCTAAACACTATCAAATTGGGTTTTTTGCCTTCTTCTGGACAAACTAGCAGTTAGGCAGGTTTTATATAGATTTAAAAGGTTGAACTTGATGTATGTGTGTCTTTTTTCAACCCAACTAAAATACTATGATTGGCCTTATCTTGATGTACAACTGTGCAGAGAAAGCCTGTGGCCAGGGTTGCCAGCTTTTCTGTAAAAAAAATACAGGCCTTCCTATATATTTGTTTTTTCCCTATTAATAACATTGGAATAAACCATAGTTGTTACCGGCCAGGTGGTAACCCTGTGGCTAGCGCTGTACCATGGTCAAACCTATTAATTTAATTTAGGCTTTTTTTAGATTGAATGGGGCTAGAAGTGCATTTCTGTGTACCAATAGGCCCTAGTGTGCCAGGGAATATAAAGACAGAAAGTGGATTTGCAAATTCATATGTTGTGGACACACTGCAAATATTCCACCCCTCCCCCTCCCCCTCCCCCAAAGCTTTACAGCCAGCCTAAACAGATAATCAAAAAGTTTCCAAAACAGTTCAAACTCCATCAAGCTTAAACTAATGCCACAGGGGCTTGCATAAAAAAGCTTGCCATGAATCAGTCCTTATGCAGGCAGCTTCTATCTTCTTCTACACCGGGAACAATTGTGTCTTCATAAATTGGATTTCTGCGTAGAAATGCAAACTCTTGCGTCTCTTCGCCAAAATCCACAGTGTGTGCCTGCACCTGGACAGACGATATTGTTCTGGGTGCAAGTGAAGGAAAATAGAAGCAGCCTTCCCTGTGGCATTAGGCTTACCTTTCAAAATTGCACAATAACCTGTTAAAGGACAAACAAAGGTAAAATTACTGGGGGGGGGGATTATCTCCATAATTAATGCCAGGTCTGGACTGGGAGTCTAAATAGGCCCAGGTAATGCCAGGTCTGGACTGGGAGTCTAAAAAGATGTTTAGACAGTCTGATTCATAAAAGAAACACGTACACAACGCGAAAGAGCAATAAAATCTAATATTCCACTTCACAACCTCTCCCTTCTGTAACAATGCGCGGTGCGTGTGTGCGGGAGAACGAGCGGAAGGGGAGGAGTTGCAGTTGACACTTGCATGGAACAGTGCATGTGGAAGCTGCCACCGGTGGAGGACTATATTCTGCGCACTCTGTGGCTTTCTTTTTACCGGTTGAGGGATGAATACGCTGATGCGGCGGGCCTGCCGCAGGGCGCTATTCCCTGGCTCGTTCCGGTTGCCTGCACTGGACCCTTTGAACGGAACACTTATGTTTAGCAGCGGCAACTCGTGCGCCGCTCCTGTCGGATGTTGGGCGCCACCAAGTGGACACGACACGGGAATTAAAGTGTACAACAGCCTTACTAGGAAGAAGGAGCCTCTTATTCTGGCAGATCCGACAGTAGCGACATGGTTAGACCCTGCAGCATTTCTTATTTCTTCATACACGTGGAACAGGGGCACTCACATAGGAATCTGAACGCTTTGTAGTCTACAGTCGTGGAGAGTGATGTTTAGCCACAGCAGCCTTTACATGTCACTTCATTGTACATAGAACACAAGATCTCCTCTACTATTAATCAACACCAAAGTGCTAGGATCACTTCATTATTGTAAAACATTACCCAACATGGAAACGTTTCTGGTTTCTGAGCAATCTACGCAATATGTTGGCGCTATATAAATACATGTTAATAAAAGGTTTCCTGAAATTTCTAGCCCTAAACAAGAATTTAAAGCCTGTTTCACTTTAAGGGGAAACATCGCGAAAGTTAAAATTTAATATAAGCTTCATCATACTGAAACTTTATAAATACAATCAATTAAAAATTCTGCATAGTTTCTGATATAATCAAGTTTATCTTCACTATTCCTCTCTCAGCATCCGTTTCTCTTCATTCTGTCTTCATGCAGCAGATGTGTCAGATAATCAATGACAGTTAGATCCAATATATCTTATATGAGGCGCTCCCTTTCCTAGTAGATGAATTAGAGCTCACTCAGCTGATTCCAGTACAAACAAAATCTAACAAAATAACTGCCTTTTGCACAAATTCTGCATGTAGAGAGACATGATGTCTGGTGATTTTAATAGAGTGAGCTCTAATACATCTTCTAGGTAAAAGGAGCCCCCCTATAAGATATATTGGATCATTAATTTGACACCCAACTCCTGAATGAAGACAGAATGAGCAGAAACCGATGCTGAGAGCGTAATAGTGAAGATAAATTTGATTACTTCAGAAATGCTACAGAATTTTTCATTGATTTTATTTAGAAGGTTTCAGTATGCTGAAGCTAATATTGCATTTTAATTTTCGCTATAGTTCCCCTTTAAGTATTTCCTGCCACTTTCAGTCCCAAAGAATTAAATAAGTTATCAGTCCACTGAGATGCCCCTTTAAAATAAGCGGCTTCTTAGAGAAGGGAGGGGTTTGTTTGTTCAAAGGTGGATAGGGATTTCTATACTTATTGCCCTGTTTATCAATGAATGGGGTGGTGAGTTCATAGCTCAACTTTCAAATTAGTGTTTTATAATGGCAAATAAAATAGGAAAATATGAATTTTTATTGATTGAAACGAAAGGCAGAATTTAATTTAAGCACAAGTCCTATTTAACATGATAATTTTTAGCAAAGGTGTATACTGTTCCTTTAAAGATTGCCCCTTCTCTGAATGTATAGGTTTAGTCTCTTTTTTTGCTTTATTTAAATGTTGCAAGAATGTCTAAAAATCCCCATCAGGTTCCTCATTTTAAGTGCAGTTAAGACACTTGTCACGCTTCCAACATTAATTGCTGATCTGAGATGCTAGACAGTGTACTCTTGTGGTTGTAAAGCCTATACAGGAGGCAGTGATGTAACTAGAAGTAAGTAGTCCTTACAGGAAAATAATTTTAGTGCCATCCTAAAATAATCAGTGTATAAATCATATGTGTGACTGAGTTGCAATCATCTAATTGTGTTTATGCTATTTGGGACTGAAGAAGAACACTGCAAAGCAGTGTATTCTATACTTTGTGCATTCCTCTCTCTAATGCTTCTCAGCATGTAACTCTTCAGCGAATGCTTCTATTTTGAATCTATTTTGAATGTACATTTCCCGAAAGGTGCCTAGTCACCCAGATAATAATACAATTAACTTTGTTTGATTTTTTTTACACAACGCATCTGAAATTGATATAGAATTACGGTAAAAAATTATTTTTGCTGAATCCATATCTCAAGGCCTTGACTTTCTATTCAACAAATGGTTTAATTATTTTTGAGATAATTCAGTTAAAGGCTTTATTTGAGCAAATAATTGATAGTGTCCCCTTAAAGGAGAGCGAAACTTCCAATCAATGGTGGGGTACCAAATGTTAGGACACCCTCCAAGGAATGTAATGACTTACCTGATACCCTGGGCCGGTGCTCCTGTTGGCAGAAAAATGCACCAGCCCAGGGCATTAGATAGTGAGAGATCCTCTTCCTCCCTTCTTCTTTCTTCAGAATCCAGCATCCTACGCATGTGCAGTAGAGCGAAAAAACGTGTTTTTTTTTTTGTCTGGCTTTTAACTACTGTGCAGGCATCTTGGTGTGAAGTAAGAAAGAGGATCTCTCGCTCGATAGAGCCGCGGGCCAGTGCAGTTTTCTGCTAACAGGAGCACCGTTCCGGGGAGGTGGGTAAGTCATGACAATCCTTGGAGGGTGCCTTAATATTTGGCACCACCCTTTGACTGGAGCTTTCATTCTCCTTTAATCAAAAGTCTTTTTTCCAGCAGCCTCCAACCAGCCAATCTTTCAAGCATTTTTGTAAAATGACCCTACATGTAATAAAAGGCACTAAAAGTTTGTTAATAGTAGTAAGCCATTAGAAACAATAAGAGTTTGCTTTTAAACATGTGACCAGAAAATTACCTGCCGATTTTTTGCTATGGTTTACTGCATTTAGGCAATGAGTTTCACCACTTGTTGTCAACCTGTGTGCAGACACACGGAACAGATTTCAGTATGAAAACGCAATGGAATGCATTTTCATGCTTAAATCTGCACAGAATACGCACACAAGCTAATGACAATGCAGTTAATTAATGGAGCATATAGGAGAAGATCATCTGTTTTGCCCCCTGTTTTTATACACAGGCAAAGAAACAACCATGTGTGTTAGTTACCTAGCATATTGTTTCTTAAAGGTGTGGTTTACATTTAAGTTAACTTTAAGTATGTTGCAGAATGACCATTTCTAAGCAACTTTTCAATTGGTCTTCATTATTTTATTTTTTTTAATTATTTGCCTTCTTATGACTCTTTCCAGCTTTCAAATGGGGGTCACTGACCCAATTTAAAAACAAATGCTCTGTAAGACTACAAATGTATTGTTATTGCTACTTTTTATTACTCCTCCTCTTATTCAGGCCTCTCCTATTCATATTCTAGTATTCAAAACAATGCATGGTTGCTATGTCAAATTGCAAACTGGAGAGCTGCTGAATAAAAAGCTAAAAACTCAAGAACCACAAATAATAAAAAATGAAAACCAATTGCAAACTGTCTACATTACTCTCTACATCATATTAAAAGTAACTCAAAGGTGAACCCCTTTTAAGCTTGATTTTTTTTTTTTTGATGTTGCTGAATTACCAATTAAGCAACATGAGTACCCAACAAACACTGATGTAAGACAAACATGATAAATAATATTATATTTTTTGATTTAAGGTACAATAGTAGACATGTGATATTGAGCACTGTGTCACCCATGATTTTTATAGTTTTGGAGATTATGCCATATTGCGCCCTTATTGCCTGCATCACTCGAAAGCACTTGTCAGGCAATTTGTGAACTGCCACATTTCCATGTCATAAATGGGCAATCACATGCATGACTGCTTCCAGGTGATTATCATAGCAGGCAATGGGGCATTGGTATTGTACCCTGATTGCAAATTCACATGGGTGAAAAAAACGAGCAGTTAAACGGTGCCACCTACACAGAGTAGTCAAAAGTAAAAGCTAGACAATACAGGATATGCAGTTAAGTTGTTTTTTTATTTGTCAGGATTCTTACTTTGCATGTTCAGATTTTGGCTCAGTCCAATTTGCATTAGACGACTTAGATCAGTTCTACTGAATCCAAGGTATCACTAGTGCAAAATCCTATATTCATTAAATCTAGGGTTTCCACCTTTTCTGGAAAAAAAAATACCAGTTTCCTATATATTTATCTTTTTTCCCTATTAATAACATTGGGATCAACCATAATTTTTACAGCCAGGCCAGGTAAAATACCAGCCAGGTGGCAACCCTAATTGAATCCTAAATCATCACTTTCAGTTCATCTATCTGAAACATATCTATAATAGTTTGTTTCACACTTAAGACTGATATTTTAATCAGGTTTCTTTTCCCCAAATTCCCAGGTATAGCTGTGGACCTACAGTTTATGACCATGCACATCTTGGACATGCATGGTAAGTAAATAACTTTGCACCTGATAATTTTATGATATGACACCCATGTTTTTATGATGCCATTTCATTGTAATAGTTTTCTCTTATTGTTTGTCATATTAGCGATTAAGATTTAATATGTTTATATTGCTTATAGACCCAATGCATCAGTTTACTTTGCCAAAGCAAAGCCCTCTTATATGTTTTCCTGCCATTGTTGAATCAGTCACAGGCATGGCTAGTATCAGTGTAGTAACTTTTCAGATAAAGGGTAATTGATCTTCTTTGTCTATTTGGTCACTGGCTCCTAGAAGATCTAGAATCCCTGCCATAAAGCAGGGCTTGTTTGGCAAAAATAATTATGGGGGAACTATGAGGAACTAGATCCCTCCTTTCAAGCTTGAAAAAGACGATACTAGGTAAAACAACAAAACTACACTACATTCTATTTATACACAAATAACCCTTATGACTACTGATTGGGAAGGGATATAGATGCATTAAATGACAAGGAATCCTTAATTCACTGGGGGTGCCATTATGTTAGGTTTTTCAGCAGGATGGCTTTTTGGGGGTGAAAAAAAATCTCCAGTCTAGGAACTTTTTCCACCATTTTACCTGATTTTTCCCTTAAGTTTTCCCTTTTATCTAGTTTTAGTTTTTGCATGTGCAGTATACATCAATATGGCCCCCATAAAGAAGGGTTATCTTGCTCTTATCTCTTCAGTGGAACTATTTTATCCATCATATTTAACCTACAGTTAAACTAGTGATAGTTGCTTTCAACACTACAAACTGAAAGTGGTCAGTATGCTTTGGTATTTTATTTTTCACTAGTAAGTGACAAACTTAATAACAATGTTAACATCCACACATCAATTGTAATTACTGGGCAAAGATAGAATGTGCTATTGTACCAATGTAATAATATAATTTTATACGACTCTATTGCAGTTCTTATGTTAGATTTGACACAATTCGGAGGATTCTACTCAAGGTTTTTGGGATTGATATAGTCATGGCGATGGTTGTCACAGACATTGATGATAAAATAATCAAGAGAGCAAAAGAGGTACAGTGACATGTTAAATAGCTTTTAATACACCCATTAAAATGGAGATACACAAAAGTATCTGTGATTCCAGTTTTCTCTTTGTTCTGTCCTGCACCACGTGTTTCAAATTACAAATGTATAGTACCTATTTTAAATGTTCTGTAGTTCTATGCTATGTTTAAAACAATCTTTTAATATCTTCTACCTAAATCTGGCATAACCCCTACCTAATCTGGCATGATTCATCCAGGCTATCTTTGATAATTATGGTTTTAGTACTAATTTTCCATTTATGAAGCACTGAAGGACTGTCGAGTAACAAGTTAACAGCAAATGTATGTAAAGAAATACACTTTTTCATACAGGCAAGAAAATATCACAAGATTACTTATTGTGTTCAGGCAAAAGTAAAATGTTTTTCATTTAAATTAACTTTTAGTTTATCACACACTGAAATGTAACATTTTTGGCTTTTTTTTAAGGTAAAAATGGCACATTTTATAATGTATTTTATTTTAATAAGACATTTCAAAACAAGGATTTGCTCATGTTTTATCACCCTTAGTTTTCCCTGCAACTATTCACAAATCTAAAAATAAGTCAGTTGAAAATTAAAGGGAAACACCAGTTACAGTAAGTCATATTTATTCACATCTTTTTGAAAAAACCAAGCTTGAAATGTGCGAAATAGACTTTCATGTGACATCTGTTGTGTCACAGTAAAAATAGTACTGTTACTTTGCTTAAAGGGACACGTGTCACAGTAAAACTAGTATGGTTACTTTGCTTAAATGGACACGTTATAATAAAAATAGTATGGTTAATTGCTTTAAGGGACATGCCTGTGCCACAGATAAAACGATTTGATGGGCTGCATTGTGCATTTTTTTGTTTACCCCCAGAATATGTTGCAAGGTTCAAAAAGAGACCCTTCAAGTGGTCTCATTGCACCCTGGCATAACCAGTTGTGACAATATATCATACACTTGTATTGTGGATGTTTTGGTGAGACTGGCCAATTATAATGAATGACTGGCACTCAGAGCTAGGAAGTAACATGATCATTCAATAAATAGGTATAGGTGCTAGCGTTCATTTCATTCCAGTAGTATACTATTAATATACAGGGTTGTTCTCTGCACACTACCTTTTAATTATTTAATTTTTTAGTGTGCTGGACATAATTAGAAAGAAGAGAAAACATTGTTTTAGCTCTCAGCCTGTTTCTCAAGGAAAATTACAGATGATCAAAAGCTTGAACTGCCATGTAACGTCTCAAATTTTCTTATTTAGTACTTAAGCCAATCTTAGTTCTAGTGCCTGCTGATTGCAGCTTTAGAAACATAATACCCCTCTGTCTAAACCCAAAATGTACATGAGTGTGGTCTCATCCAGCGAATTCCATTGGCTTTTTTTGTTCTTCCTGCAGCCGGCTGAACATAGCTAATCACTGATTGGTTGCTTTGGCCACTAGATTTTATTCTGCTTTAAAAACTAAAAGAGGAAGTTCTAAAGGCTATTGTTCACAGACACAGTTTATTAATATGTTTTGAATTGTTAAAATATGTTACTTTCAGCTCAATATATCTCCAGTGGCCTTAGCACGTACTTACGAACAGGACTTTAAACAAGACATGACTGCATTAAAGGTATGTAAAACACTTTGAAGTTCTTTTATTTATTTTTTATTCTAATGGTGGATTCCTAAAAGTTCACTTGAATTTCAGCTTCTACAGTTATGGGACCTGTTATCCAGAATGCTCAGGACCTGGGGTTTTCCAGATAATAGATCTTTATGTAATTTTGATTTTCATACCGTAAAACTACTAGAAATCATTTAAATGTTAAATTAACCCAATAAGCTGGTTTTGCTTCAAATATGGATCATATCTCAGTTTGGATCATGTACAAGGTACTGTTTTATTATTACAGAGAAAAATGAAATAATTTTTACAAATTTGGTTTATTTGGATAAAATGGAGTGTTTGGGACACAGCCTTTGCTTAATTCAGATCTTTCTGGATAACAGGTTTCCAGATAACAGATCCCATACCTGTACTTTAAAGGGCAAATAAAGCTTGTGGTGAAGAAAGTGTATTAAATTACTCAATAATAACTCAATTAAGTTGATTGCTTTCATTAAGCATCAGTTTCCTCTAGATAAACTTCACATCACAGTTTTTTGGATCTGTGTGGCCTTACTTTGACATCCCTGTCTGCTTGAATGTGGGTGTATTTATATGCTAAATGATATACTGCTCTATATATGCTTTTCTCCTCTACTCAGAGCTTTAGATACTGGTGATTGGATTGCTGTATTCTGTAACTGATCTGTTTAGAGGTTAAGTACCAATGGAAATAATTGAGGGGGGGATATATTTTATATATGGTTTCCTTATGATTGCATTGGGCTGTTGGCCATGGGAAGTGGCTGCGCATGCCTATAAAAAGGGGTTGTTCACCTTCCAAACACTTTTTCAGTTGAGTAATTTTCAGATTGTTCTCTAGAAATAAAGACTTTCTCCAATTGCTTTCCATTTTTTATTTGTTACAGTTTTTCCAAAATCCAAGTTTAAGGTCCCTGTCTCTGGTGTTTGAGTCTGGCAGCTCAGTAATTCAGGCACAGATTCTAAACTGTTACAATTTTGCAACATGTAGTTGATACATTTACTCAACAGCATTGCAGGAGTATTAGCAAATATTGTATCAATGACAACAGATGCCTTTAATGAAACTCAGCGATTCTGCTCCTGGGCCAAAGATAAGAAATGTATCAACTAAATGTATCAAATTAGACTTGCACTTCAATATTAGAACGGTCACACATAGAATATAGAAAGTAATTGGAAAACGTCTTTATTTCTGGTGAAATAAACTGAAACCAACTGAACTGTAAAGTGTTGGAAGATGAAGAAACCCTTTAAGTAATACAAATTAAAATAACCTCTTTGTATTATTTAGTTGCCCTTTAAATATATGCCCTTAGGCCTAAACTGTCTTAATCTGCTAACAGAATTCAGTCTGCGAATGGAAGCAATCAGATGTCATTAGCAAATAAATGCTGAATCTTGGAGAGATTCCCGAGAAGGTCTTGCATTGTACCGTAGTCAATGAGACATAAAAGCAAGAACAATGAAAAAGAGACATGGGATGTTTGTGTTACATAATTATGCAATACTTTAACACCAATGATCACAAAACACATGTTACATCCATGTACAAATGAACAGTAGATGCTCAATGATAAAAGGCTAATAATAACCCGTATTAAAATATATGATTTTGCAGTGGGAATAATTTGTGCAGCAAACCTGCAATTAACAGGGACTGATGTCGCAGGCAGCTCTGCTTTATCTCCTCGACTAGTAACTAAATATTGTTTTACTGTTATTTCCATGTTCGCTGGTGAGATATGTTTTAAGTTAATGCTGGTGATTTCAAATGACTTATTTTTGGCAAAGACAATCACTAGATATTGGAACAAGGTAGTCTCATTTCATAGTGTGAGAATTCTAGATGCACTATTTCTGGTCATCATCTGTGGATTTCCCACAACATTGTCTGTTAAAGTTCAGTTTACAAGTAATTAAGTTGCATTGTATTTTCTCTTTGTTCTTTAGGTCCTTCCACCGACAGTATACATGAGAGTTACAGAAAGTATTCCACAGATAATATCATTTATTCAACAGATAATTGCCAATGGACATGCATACTCTACCTCACAAGGTAACGTTCACCTTCAACTGAACTTTTGTATGTTATGCATAGTGATATTCTTAGAAATTCAATTTTGTCTTAATTTTTTTTCCTGTCATGTGATTTTAAACGAATTTTGATGTTTCCCTCTTTTCAGCCTGAAAATCAAAACTTCCCCCCGAGAGTCTCTGACCCCAAAACCAATTAGCATATACATTCTGACTAAGGGGCATATTTGTTATGCTGTATAAAACTAAATTCGTCTAAAGAACGGTGTTAAAAGCTGTGCAAAATAAATAGCAAATTTTTCAAAGGGTGTTTTATTTTAACAATGTGAATACCAGATTTGCCACCATTATTTTACATTGCTTCAGGCGGTGAAGACTGGCGATATGTGGTGTATTTTTTTTTATGTTTTTTTTTATATTTCATAATATATACAAAATCACTGTTAAGCCTGCAGTCTTGTAGTAGTATGTAGTCATACAAAACTCCTGTCCAACTGACATGTTCTCTGGTATCCTCATTGTAGTATGCTCTGCTAAATCTCTTTATTTTTATGCGAAAAGTTCTGGTAATAACAAAAAGAATAACTAAGAAAATATATCTAAGAAAGTCTATATCATACTTGTGATAGAAAGGACCATGCTACTTATGTGATACTTTTAAACCTTGAAGTTTTCCACTGCTCCTAAGGGTCTGGCCACACCGGCAGATTCGGAGAGATTAGTCACCATGCGACAAATCTCCTCTTCTTCGCGGCGACTAATCTCCCCGATCTGCCTTCCATCGGCTAAAATGTAAATCACCTGGGGGCAGGCACACGGAACGATTTGTTTTCCGAAGTCACCAGTAATTGCTTCACGAGGAAACATTGGGTGGCTTTGGAAGACGAAGTGCTCTGTTTGCCTGCCCCAGGCGATTTACATTATAGCCAGCGTAAGGCAGATCAGGGAGATTAGTGGCCGCAAAGAAGAGGAGATTTGTCGCCTGGCATCTAATCTCCCCGAATCTGCCGATGTGACCAGACCCTTAAGCTTTTGATTTCTGCTGAGGCTTCTTTGATGAGAAATGTGCTTTGATAGTGTTGAAAGAGGCAGGTTGGCAACATCCCCCTATTATTATAACTCATTTCAGTGGTGTGGCTTATGGCTTGGTGCAAGTTTCAGCACCAAATATACACCTTTTTACATAGATATTACTCTTCTAAGGAGTACAAATTTCACTTTCAAAATTCTGCAAGAATTTAGTTTTCAGTGCAGAACATCTATCTGAAGTGGAAATATATGTATTATATGAATGTACATTGATATGTATGTTTATTTTTATTAGTATAGCACTGCGTGTATATATATATATATATATATATATATATATATATATATATATATATATATATATATATATATATATATATATAGATATATATATATATATATATATAGTGCTAAAACGGCACCTAGATATCAAGAGTACCTCATAAGCTACTTGGTATTTTGGAACATATTTGGTACTGTATAAATGCTAATAATTTATCCATTTCTAGGAAATGTTTATTTTGATGTTCAGTCGATTGGAGACCAATATGGGAAATTTAATGATTCTTTCTGTGATGCAGCTAGCGAGTCAGGTATGTTTTTGTAGCATTCTGCTCCAGAGTAGCATCAGCAAATTATATAAAATGTAGTAACAGCCTAAATATGCGCATAAACAAAAAAAACATTGCATTTTTATATTTTGCTCATATACATAAATCTCTTTTCTTGGAATCAAAAATTGGACGTTTCTTTTGCGGTACAGACAAGTACCAGTTTTTAATGTATTGTGAATTAACTCATTTTGCACATGGTAATTTTCATGCCTGACAGCATTGCAGGATAAAAGACATATCCGAGATTTTGCTTTGTGGAAAACATCCAAACCTGAGGAGCCTTACTGGGCTTCTCCTTGGGGGAAGGGAAGACCTGGCTGGCACATAGAGTGTTCCACAATTGCAAGGTGAGTTTTAGTATCTCTAGTAGATTCATTATCTTTTATGTGAATGTTAGAAACAAGTATTAACTATATTCGGTTTATTATTAGTTTAAGGTTGTTGTTTACCTTCCAAACTCTCTCTTTCAGCTTGGTTGTTTTCAGATAGTACACCAGGAATTCTGTGGTCATATAATGTATAGGAGAAGCCAGGGTATATTTTATATGTGCTGTGAATACATACTGTCAGGTCTACATCACCATGAAGGGTCCGATTTGTCTAAAACCTTCTAATCACTCCTGTATATAGGTTCCAACTTTGTGCATGAGTTTCCAACATTTTTACCTGTGCCAGTTGAAACATTTATCAAGTTGATGAATTTATTGGTTTGTCTAAATTG
Source organism: Xenopus petersii (assembly GCA_038501925.1). Lineage (NCBI taxonomy): Eukaryota > Metazoa > Chordata > Amphibia > Anura > Pipidae > Xenopus > Xenopus petersii. The sequence goes on along the minus strand of CM076674.1, from coordinate 73,149,651 downwards.
TAACACCTTCATTCAGTGGTAAAATGATAAAGGTCTTCACCTTTATGCCAGTTATTGGCCCACAGTGGCACTTTTCTGTTACCAGCAGCTGTTTGTTTTGTGTCCCACTGACCCCTTTTTAAATATACTCTGCTCCTCTTCCCAACATTTAGCACCTCCCCAGTCATCACTCTCCAGTACTTCCATTAATCCATTTTCCAATACATTAGTCCAATGATTTTCTTATCGCTTTTTACTTGGGTTGCACCAAAACACATACTTTTTCCCCCCTTCGGGTTCAAGATTACCCTAATCCTTAATGAAAGATATATAGCCCAAGAGTTAGTGCTGTGCAGGCTGTGCAGGTTCTTGAAGCAGCACTTTTAGGGGAACAGTGAAAGTGAAAGCAGCCTGTAATACCTTTAGGGGATCTTTGCATCCTAAAATATTTATCTATTGCTTATATGGGATAACATACCTATAGAAAATAGTAGCTGCTATTTTCATTGTTTCCTTACACTGCCATGTATCTACTGTAATAATAATTATTGCATGGTTGTATATTAAGGAAATATAAATAACAGTTAACGATTAATCATTATTTGCACCAATATTTACACAAAATATAATTGAAGTGATTGAGCTCAGTATAAACTTTTTGATTTTCTATGTCAAAGAACAGTAATGAAGTAAAATCACTTTAACTAGTTGCTAATGTGGTTATTTCTCCAACATGCAGTCCTTAATAAGTGTTACCTGTTTACATTTTATATTCTTGCTTCCTAGCACTTGTGTATTGGGCAGTATACATATGCATGTTATTGTACACTCCTGCGTTTACAATTGGTTAAAATTCTGGACCCAATACTTTCAAAAAACAGATAAGCATCTTCTTACAGCAGCAGGACCAGGTTGAAGTTATAGCAAAGAAATGACTGCATATATATATATATATATATATATATATATATATATATATATATATATATATATATATATATATATATATATATATATATATAATTGTATTTCATGCACTGAAGTGGATAGAAGTAAAATGGGCAAATCTGAAATTTGAGGTGTCCTAGGGTGATCTTAACAAACCTGCTTAAAAAATGGAAAGTACAAGCGAAGGCCAGATCCATTGTATCACTTGGGAAAGTAGAATCCTTTCAACAGTTACAGCTAGCCAACAAAAAAGAAGAATTTCTTGCTGCTTGATAAAAGAACAGAAGCCATTTTAATAGCTGAAATCCTTTATGCTGGACAAAAAAGCCGGTTCCAATTACTAAACCCCTGCCAGAGCACTTTTGTGTTTTTCTGACAATTCTTTGCTTATGAAGTGTTAATTGACTGTAAAGGTTAGGGACAAGTTGTTCAGTCAGCACTAGGGCCTCAGAACACTACTCTCTGTATCTTGGCCTGTCATGCATTTATTTTTAATTTATACTAGTTTGCATTTTTATTAAATGTCATAGATTTTAAGCCTTCTCACCATTCAACTTGCCACCCTGATCAGTGCAATCCCCCATACAACAGGCCATGTTGCTAGGCTACATCTGTGATTTATTCCACTCTGAAATCAGAATGAATGAATAGGGATTATGGCAGCAAAGAACAATTACAAAAGCACAAGTCTGGCTGCAAGTTTATTTGGAAAGCCTTTTTTTTTTTAAACAGGAAGGCTCTGGAACAGAAATTACACAACACATTCATCTCTCCCTGCTTTTACTAAACAAATTCAAACCTTTTGCTAGTTCACTATCCTCATATTGGAGCATGGTGAAAAGTAGCTTGAGAAGCAGATTGGATTTACTACTTTGAAAAGGGGGCAGAAGCCATGAAAAATGTGCAGGGGAGGGACTAAACCCAAATGGCAGTTACTGTAATATTGGAAAAGAGTGCCTATTTTACAAAAAAAAAAAACAGTTTATAGGTTAGTTATGTTTTTACCTTTATTCTCAACATTTGCTATCCTAGATATTCTTTGAACTATTTTCCATGACTATTTTAAGAGATGTGGGGCGGCCCTGACCAATGGTTGACCCTTCAAGTAGGGTTGCCACCTGGCCGTATTTTACCGGCCTGGCCGGTAAAAGTGAAGCTTGATGCCAATGTTATTAATAGGAAAAATCTGCAAAAAACATAGGAAGGCCGGTATTTTTTTTTTCCAGAAAAGGTGGCAACCCTACCTTCAAGGCTTGCTTGAATTGAACAACTGTAATAGAGTAAAGAAAGCCCCCAAATTTGTAGACAATTTACAAAAAGTTTTAACCGGAGTTTGATGGGAGCACTGAAAATATGCAGGCAGAGGGGAATATAGACATACCTTGTCTCATGCTCAGCCTGCTGTAACTAATAGTATTACTTAGGCTGTTTAATAGCTAGTCACTGCACTAACCGGGATATTATTGTAATGCATGCTTTATTAATGCTCTCATTAATCTGTGGAATTCTAGTGTACACATTTGTTTAAGGCAATAACCATTTTAAGTTAATTCATGCATAAAAAAATGGTATACCAAGACTAATATACCACTTGTTTTATAGTAACTATGAAAGGAGAAAAAGTGTAAGAAAAAATGTAGTATGAAGCCACTATGGTTATAGAGACAAATAAGACCGTTACATAAAATATTGCAGTATCGTCAATTTTCAAGATAAGGGAAAGATCCCACTAATATATACTAAGTATATGTTGAGACTGTGGAGAGGCTATAGTGTACACATGATAATAACATTTATATTTAGACATTTCTAACCACAAATTCTCATTTAATATATTCAATCTACTGGAATACTGAGTTCATTTTGATGATACGTTATGAGCAATGCATAATAGATTTATAATAACATCTTTGGTTTTTTTTTTTTAATTTGAGGGTTGGTTATTCTGTACATTGGGTCTGTAAATAGGATGAAAAATATACATTAAATCTATATATTAAATTATGTTTAAATGTTAGCTGCCTCTATTAGTTATTGGGCCACTGGCCAGATTTAAAGATACAGTGCCATTCAGGCCACCCACTTTGTAAATATATTGAACTACTTCATTATGAAATTTTCATTGAGTTCCTTAAGGTACCGTATTGGTTATCAGATGTCATAATGTTGTAGTTTAGCAATTACAGATTGCTATAATGATCACCATATTGTAGTCCCAGACAATGTTCCCTCTAATTCTGCCTCTGCTATGTGCAAAAAAAAAAAAAATATTTTGTGCATAGAAGAAATGCAAAATTTTGTGTTTTCAGACAAAATTCTTCTTAAGCCACAATTTATTGTGTTTGCTGGCCTCAAAATTTGTGTGTGCGGGCACGAGCGCACAGCTTAGAGGGAACATTGGTCCCAGGTATTATTCCTGTCTGGGCAAAATGCTGGGCTTTTTGGTATTAAGGCATTATTACTATTATTTCTTTAAAACATCAATCAATTTTTTTTGTATTATTTCTCTAGTTCTATATTTGGCAAACATCTAGACATTCACACTGGTGGGATTGATCTTGCTTTTCCTCATCATGAAAATGAAATTGCTCAGTGTGAGGCATATCACCAGAGCACACAGTGGGGGAACTATTTCCTTCATACTGGTAAGTACCGTGCATATAAATGCAGATCATTGCATGGTATAGTTGTTGAAATAACTCTTTATATAACATTTCATAATAAGCCATGACTAGTCATTTCAAGGAGAGCTTAGCAAACTCATAACTTGCTAGTTGTCCACCTAGATGCCCACAACAAAATATAAGAAAATAACTTTTCAGTGTGCTGAAAAATCCAAAGCTGGGATAAAAGTATTTAATCAGTGTTAACCAAACATTGGTTCAAAAGTAGAGGTAGGCAACATTAGTACCTGAGTGCAACCATTTTAGAAGAATGAGGAGCACAATTATATCACAAATATATATTACTTGACCACTAGAGGGGGATATATTGCTTGTGTGCATGTGTGTGCGACATACAATTTTGAATAACACTTTTTCTAGTCAAATTTCCAGTGTTGCTGGGATATTGTATTTAAGAATCAACATTCTTTAGCTCTCTTACTAATCATGGTTCCTGTGGCTTTTGATTGATTTATTATTGATCTGTAAAACCTTCTCCTAAGGGTTTGCAAGAGTTTTGGGCCAGCGGGCAGGGTGAACCTTGGTCCCACAAAACATTTAGATCAAATGCCTTTTTGCCAGGTCTTTGAGTGATTCTTGTGATCCGCTAAAAGTTGTATTAATTACAGGCTGGCTGCTTCTGTATATGGACAAGAATCAGTGTACCATGGGAATCTGTACAAGATTGAGTGCAGCAAATTTGCACCATATGTAAATGAAGGGTAGCATGAAGTGTAAATGAGTAAGGAATCAGGGCAACTCTGAGATTTAATCTGCATCTCCTAGCATTTTCCAGTAGGATTAAGTGGATTCTGGGTACAGCAGCACAAGGGTCATAGGCTGTACAATGCTGCACTTTTGACAAAGCTTTTGTAAAGATGTTAGGCCAATGGTTAGGGATGCATTAAATTCAGGATATGGTTTGGTATACAACATTTTTTTGTTTTGTTCTGCATTGATGCAACTTCTGTGTTTTGTATTTTTATATATGAACATTCGGGTGTTTAGATTCCTACTGTACCCCTGTTCGTAGGAGTTTGACTGGATCAATAGTTTATAGTGTATCTGCAGATTAGGCCTATTCTTACCAAGTCAGCAGCTTGTCTGCCTGTGTATGGGTCCCTCCGACGGGTGTGCCTGATCGATTTTCCCAGGCCGCCCTTCCTCAGCCCGCACCTGCCCGAGCACGACTTTCGGGTTCCTTTTATAGACCCGCTTCACCGATGATGTCACAAACGGGTGGGCTGCACAGATGGGTGTCCATAAAAGTGGAACCCGGAAAACGGAAGCCACCATTTGTAAGGTCAGGGAGAGTAGTGTGAAGAGTTCAACCCACACCAGCACGCGACCCAGAGAGGGGTGTGCGAGGACGGGCCGAACCCGCCCGACCCACCAGTATCGGGCTGGCCCGCAGATCACAGATGGCCATAAAGTAGAGATCCACTTGTTTGGCAACCTTGCCAAACAAACAGATCTCTCTGATATGCGCACCTCGATCTTTGGGCAGATATTGATCGGAGGAAGCTGATTGGAGGGCCCCTGCCCAATAAGCTGCCGACTTAAATCAGCCCGTGTACATCCTACATCATACAATTAGTTGTTTGGTCAGGTTACGTCAAAAGTTGTCTTAAATAAATTTAAAGAGATACTGACAGAAATTATACCTTTTTTACAGCATTACATTGTCTTTGCATGCTACGGTATTTATTATTTTGCCATTAAAGTATTTACCTGATGCTTTTACATTACCCATCTGACATCCTGTATGAGGGTGCTGCCATATTTGAGCTTTAGTAGTCTGTTAACAATAGTTATATTTATCTACAAAAGCAGACCTATCGGTGAAAAACGGTCATGAGCTGTAGGTAACTTTTAATGTACATTTTTAATTTTAAGAATATTTTTTTCGTGTCCGTATTGCTTATGGGTGGAAATTACCTTTATGTTTGGCTTAAGATGTTAACTATTGCATGCCCAAATGTCATGTGGATAACTTTTTCCCTCTCTCTTTCTCTCTTTTAGGGCATTTACATTTGAAAGGAAATGAAGAAAAAATGTCAAAATCTTTGAAAAACTATGTGACAATTAAGGTAATTTGCCTTCTATTTTGTTTCATACACCAGACTGACAGGTGATATTGCCACTCATGCAGATTTAGATCATGTTGTAAAGACCTTATTTATGGCTCTTGTATATTTTCATATATTCAGGTGTTTTCATGTGTGCTTACTTCCTCAACCACTCGTTGCTTGCTAGCTTGCACACCTGTCCCACTGCTGCTGGTTGCTTGCTCACTTATGTCCTCCCCAGCTGCTCACTCCCAGCTCCATTGCTCCTAGCAAGCCACCTTTGTTGCCTGCCCATAGTTCTGAGGACACCTCTTCATAAAGTAAAACCACTATTTATTAATTCATTAAAGGGATCCTGTCATCAGAAAACATGTTTGTTTTTTTTTAAAACGCATAAGTTAATAGTGCTACTCCAGCAGAATTCTGCACTGAAATCCATGTCTCAAAAGAGCAAACAGATTTTTTTATATTCAATTTTGAAATCTGACATGGGGCTAGACATTTTGTCAATTTCCCAGCTGCCCCTGGTCATGTGACTTGTGCCTGCACTTTAGGAGAGAAATGCTTTCTGGCAGGCTGCTGTTTTTCCTTCTCAATGTAACAGAATGTGTCTCAGTGGGACATGGGTTTTTACTATTGAGTGCTGTTCTTAGATCTACCAGGCAGCTGTTAACTTGTGTTAGGGAGCTGCTATCTGGTTACCTTCCCATGGTTCTTTTGTTTGGTTGCTGGGGGGAAAAGGGAGGGGGAGATATCACTCCAACTTGCAGTGCAGTAGTAAAGAGTGATTGAAGTTTATCAGAGCACAAGTCACATGACTTGGGGCAGCTGGGAAATTGACAAAATGTCTAGCCCCATGTCAGATTTCAAAATTGAAAAAATTTTGAGAAATGGATTTCAGTGCAGAATTCTGCTGGAGCAGCACTATTAACTGATTCATTTTGAAAAAAATGTTTTTTCCCATGACATTATCCCTTTAAAATCTGTGCTTCCAACTATGCCACCAACCTTGTAGCATCAGCTTATATTACAGGCCAACCTCATTTTTGACTTGATAATTTACAAAGACCCCTAAGCTTAGCTTCTCAAGAATTGCTCAGAGCCCACTGAGCATGTAAGTGTCGCAGACATCTGCAAGCACTGGGGGTCATTTATAAATTTCGCTCAGCGCATATTTATTTCCATACGGTTGTTAAAGGAGTTCTTCGTCTTTGAATTAACTTTTAGTTTGATGTAGAGAATGCTATTCTGAGACAGCTTGCATTTGTTTTTCATTATTTGTGGTTTTTGAGTTATTTGGCTTTTTATTCAGCAGCTCTCCAGTTTGCAATTTCAGTAATCTAGATGCTAGGGTCCAAATTACCATAGCAACCATGGGGTCAGTGACCCCCTTTTGAAAGCTGGAAAGAGTCAGAAGTAGAAGGTAAATAATTCAAGAACTATAAAAAAGGAAAAGTGAAGACCAATTGAAAAGCTGCTTAGAATTAGCCATTCTATAGCATACTAAAAGTTAAATCAGAGTTGAAGCACCCCTTTAAATGTGGCATGCATTTTACACAAATGCCTTTCAAATAAGATGGGTGTTTGGGTGAACATGACCACTATTATTTTTGCAGTTATATTTGCACATTACATGTACCAGTCTCCAATTAAACTGCCTGTCCTTAACCATCAGGTAACCCTATCTGGAAACTATCTTCTACAGTTCAACAATATTAAACAGTTTAACCAAAATTGTGCTTAAATACAACCGTTCTTGAATTATTCACAGTACAAACATTTTAAGCAGTAGCTCAACTGCAGCATTGCCTGACATCTGGTAGAACTAGAATAGAGTTGTACTTATTCAAATTGACATTACTCTGACAATTCCTAATGCATTTTCTTGCCGAGTAAAAACAAGCCTCTGCATCTGAGAGCTGATTAATTCCAAATTGTTTAAACTGATTCAAATGTGTTCTTTTCTATCTGGAATCATTTTTATCATTGTGTAATTGAACAATTACAGTGCAATTGAAAGTAATCCTCACTTATGCATTGTATAGAATTTTTGTTTTCCATTGGACAGTGTTCTTCGTCTTTCTCATCCTGGGCAATTCTCTAAGCCAGTATTTAATAAGTTTTTATGTAACCTTGGGATTACATTTACAATATGACACTTTTTTTCTAAAGTGCTAATGTATGGGTCACCCAGCTGTGAACAGTTATGTGTAAACGTCTTTCCTCCTAGCAGCTTGCTTTTTATACACGACTGTCTTAGAACATATTTGTGTTTTAAATGCTATTTTATATATATATATATATATATATATATATATATATATATATATATATATATATATATATATATATTCTGTCAAATCAAGAACAAATAGTTTTTACTTCTGAAGAATTGTTTCTGGGTGGGTCCCTATACCAAGTGAGAAGAGTCTGGCAAAAGTAGTTTTAGGAAATTATTTGACAGGTAAGAAATGTTGCTGGTTGTATTACTATATTAATTGTGGTAACATTTATAATTTATACTAGATCCCTAGATACAGCTTGGGAACCCCTCTTAATTGTTTGAAGTTTTGTTTATCATTGGCTGAGCTTTCAAAGTAGCAACTTCAATTTAATTTATAACATGCCTTATGGAAACAGTAGTATACTCAGCAGAGTTTATTGGATTAACAGAAAATATGCATCATAACAAAATTAGACAGGTGCATACATTTGGGCACCCCAACAGAGATATTACATCAATACTTAGCTGAGCCTCCTTTGTAACAGCCTCTAGTTGCCTCCTATAGCCTTTGATGAGTGTCTGGATGGCGGTGTTTTTGACCATTCGTCCATACAAATTCTCTCCAGTTCAGTTAAATTTGACGGCTGCTGAGCATGAACAGCCTGCTTCAAATCATCCCATAGATTTTACATGATATTCAAGTCGGAGGACTGTGACGATCATTCCAGTAAATTGTACTTCTCCCTCTGCATAAATGCCTTTGTAGATTTCCAAGTGTGTTTAGAGTCATTGTCTTTTTGGAATATCCAACCCCTGCGTAACTTCAACTTTGCGACTGATGCTTGAACATTATCCTGAAGAATTTGTTGATATTGGGTTGAATTCATCCGACCCTTGACTTTAACAAGGGCCCCAGTCACTGAACTAGCCACACAGCCCCCCAGCATAATTGAACCTCCACCAAATTTGACAGTAGGTAGCAGGTGATTTTCTTGGAATGCGGTGTTCTACTTCCGCCATGCAAATCGATTTTTGTTATGATCAAATAACTAAATTTTGTCTCATCAGTCCAAAGCACTTTGTTCCGAAATGACTGTGGCTTATCTAAATGAGCTTTTGCATACAACAAGGGACTCTGTTTGTGGCGTGAGTGCAGAAATGGCTTCTTTCTCATCACCCTGCCATACAGATGTTCTTTGTGCGAATTGCGTTGAATTGTAGAACGATGTACAGATACACCATCTGCAGAAAGATGTTCTTGCAGGTCTTTGGAGGTGATCTTTGGGTTGTCTGTAACTATTCTCACAATCCTCTGCATATGCCGCTCCTGTATTTCATACAACTGATAACTGTTTCACTAAAAATCTTTGTTCAGAAAACACCCCAGTACTCCGATGTACCTAGGAAATGAAAGACATACCACTGTTATCTTTTTTGTTGAAAGTGGAGTAAATTATTATGCAGGCTGAGAGGGGTCCCCAAACTTTTTCATATGACTAAATGTATAGAGGCAACAAGGTTTATGTTAACTGTGCGCCTAGTTTTGATGCAGAATGTGTTTTTTTTTCCATTTTAGGAGTTTTTAAAGTCCTTTTCCCCTGACCATTTAAGAATGTTTTGTCTTCGTTCAAAATATAAATCAGGTATGAAATTTATAATTTCTCTTAATGATTTATCATTATATCTAATTTATTTTCTGCTATTAATTTATATAAATCGTGGGAATTAATAGTATTTTTCCATTAGGTCTGTGGTTCACACTTTTTGTTTTTTCTTCTCTTTATTTCGATGTCAGTTTAGCATTTCTATTAAAAAGTATTTGAATGTCTTTGCAGCAGTGGAATACAGCAAGGAGTCCATGCATGATGCAGTAAATACCCTACACCTGATCTCTTCATTTGTCGATGATGCAAAAGCCTATCTGAAAGGTCAGCTGATTTGCCAGCCAGTGCAGGAAACTTTACTCTGGCAAAGGTAAAGTAACATCATCCTCATCATTAATATGCAGTGCTTTAATAACTTACTTAAACCTTATTTCACTTGTGTTTTACATGCAGCTAACCCCATGTTAGCTATTAAGGGAAAGGTATATTCGGGAGATTTGTCGCTCATGAGTAACACAGATTTCCCATGGGGCACAAATCTCCTTTTATGCCACTGCTCTAAAGGACAAACTGAAATTCATTTTTCATCTCTTATTTGGGTTGGCTCATGTTAGGTAGTTTTTATCATCTCTGTATTTGATAATTCTGCAGACTGTAGTGACTTAATCTATTGTATTGTTCTTATACACACTACAGCTGTAGGATTTATTATTTGAAATCCCATTCCCATACCATCTAAAATATGGTACAGGTATGGTATCCATTATCAGGAAACCAGAAAGCTCTGAATTACAGGAAGTGCCCATCTCCTACAGAGTCCATTTTAATAAAATTATTTAAAAGCATATTTCCCTTTTCTCTGCAATAATTAAATGGAATGTAAAGGCAAAAATATAAAATCCAATTTTTACTTTCTTTAATGAAAAAGAAACCTATATACTTCATTATACTTTAATTGAAAAATGTCTACTGTTTTTATTAGGGAAGCACTATTTTGGATTCGGCTGAATCCCCAAACCCTTTGCGAAAGATTTGGCTGAATCCTAATTTGCATATGCAAATTAGGGGTGAGAAGGGGAAAACATTTTTTACTTCCTTGTTTTGTGACAAAAAAAATCATACAATTTCTGTCAGATGAGAAACCTGGCTTATGCAGTGAAATTACCCTTCATTTACTTGCTCTGACTGCTGTGGATAGGAAACTTCAGATGGTCCATAACTGCTCTGCAGGGAAACGATCATACTTTCAAAATCGCAGGTGGAGATACTTTCCAGAACTCGAGCAGCTTTGTTTGTTTCCCTGTAGAACAGCTGGTGACCATGTAGTGATTCGTATGCACAGCAGTCAGAGCAAGTAAATGAAGGGGGAATTTCACTGCATTCAGTCAGGTTTCAGATTTATTATTGGGGATAGGTTTCTTTTTCAGTTATTAAAGTAAAAATGGGATTTTATTTTTGCCTTTACATCCTCTGTTTCCAACTCCAGCTGCAGGGACAAAGATCATGGAGCCAGATTTAAACAGATAAACTGGGATTTTTATTTGGAAGATTATATTGCTGCAGCCACTGGTTCTGGGGAGTTGGAGAAAGTTTGTATTAAACCATACAAAAACTATAAAATCCACATTAGATTACACAGTACCTTGTACTTGATCCCAACTAAGATATAAATAAATCCTTATTGGAAGCAAAATTTTTTTTAGTAGACTGTGGGGTTTATTTATCAAAGGTCACATTTTAGTGCTCTGTGAGCTTTTTTTAGACCTCGAATGAACTTACAACTCAAATGGTTTCTGATTTAAGAAAATTCTTGAATGTAAAAATCTCAAATCAGTCGAAGTCGGAGTTAACAAACCGAAAACTCAATTGATCACTTTTTTGGCTGAAAAAAACTTGAATTGATCGAGTTTCGAGCAAAACCCGCTGAAAAAAACTTGAAAATCATTTAGACTATTAACATCTTCAGATTGTTCAAGGGACCTTTGCCATTGACTTCTACATTTTCGGATTCAAGCTATTTACGTGGTCGAGGTATAATAAATCTCATAAAATTCAATTTTTTTTTAAAAAAAAAATCACTCTATTTTTGGAAAACACAACTCGACCCTTAATAAATCTGCCCCTTAATGTTTGGTTATCCAAATTAAGGAAAGACTAGAAATCTGGAAAACCCCAGGTCCTGAGGATTCCAGACGAACAGTTTTTCTCTGTAATAAGAGAAATAACTTAACAAATACTTAATGATTTAAGTGGCATAACAATTCTACTGGGTTTTTCAGTTGTTAACCCTTTGGTTGGCAGCTATGTAAATCATACTAATTATTAAAATATGAAGATAATTGAAAATATACGATGTCCTGTTGCTAAAATTCCCTCTCGCTCTTTGTCCAAGGCTGAATGAAACAAAAGTAAATGTTAAGGCTGCCTTTTCAGATGACTTTGACACCCCCCGAGCAGTTGATGCAGTTTTGGACCTCATTCACCATGGCAACAGACAGCTTAAGGCTGTTTCCAAGGTAACCCATCAGGATGTAATGTAAAGATGGCAGCTGTCCACTCTGCAGCAGTCTAAGAAATGTGCCGTAGATTACTCTTGGCTTATTACCACTAAAATAAAATATCTTTAATGAATACGTGATAATTCTTTGTGCTTTGAATGCAGGTACCAACTGGGCTTATGTTTGTTATAGTTATGCATTTAATCTGCCAGATGATTTCATTTAAGTTTAAACCTTTCCTGAAAAAGGCAAACTAAATTGCATTTGTTCATCGGTTTTCTATGCACTGGTCTGTGCTGAAATACATTAGATTTGTAGTTGCACATATTTACTATGTACCCTACCAAGGCAAGACAAGACATAGGTCTAAAGCCAATAGTATATAGACAGAGTAAAATGCTAAATTTAAAGGAAAGTGCATATTTGCTACGCAAGCAGCCTAAATTGGCTCTTCAAAGATACCAGTGGGTGAGGTTGGTATAAGGAAAACACTGTAATATTTTCAGGCATTGAAAGCCCCATTGCACCTGATTTGCTATTATATTATACACAGAATCCTGGCATTCTATGCACCTCCCTTTGGTCTGTTTAATTGGCTTAAAGCTGCATCGAACAAGGTACTAAAAGTTTATTTTTGGGTGAATTTAGAAGCAGGCAAAGTTGCCTCTCTCCATTTCATCCAGCTGCGGCTTTGAGTTTATACTCAGTGCAGAGGTTAGAGTTAGTTGTGTATCACCTCTGGAGGCCAGACAAAAGCTTCTCCTCCTCTAAATAAGGCTGGCTCCTCCTCTTCCCTACAGTTCATTTGTCCTGCCACAGGAGGTAAGGACAGTTTGTAGCTACAGAAGACACTGAAAACAGAATTTAAGGTACTGGAGTCTTAAGTGTCCATCTATTATATCAGGCACTATAGGTTCTGCACATAATATAGGATAGCTGAGCACTTTCAGGAGCCTCTTTATAACAGTTCCTTCCCTACAGACAAGATTCATGGATGGCATAAGTCTTCATAGTCTTGAACGCGCTGAGTAACTAGTTGGTTTATAGGACTACCAGAGCAGCCCACTTGCACTCACACAGGGCTTGCTGAGCAGCCCCACCGTTTGGTTATTGGAGATACCCCTTTACAATACATAGGCTAGTTGAGCAACCTTGATGGTTTAGTGAGACCCACTGCTCCTAAAAGATACGTTAGGCTTGGCTGAGCGCCCCCCCCCATCCACTGCAGTTGTGCCTAGCTGAGCAGCTAGTATCACAATGATTGGTTTGATCCTCCTAGAAACCAGAAACCATTACCTGCCTTCCTGATGGCTACTCAACCAGTGTATTCTTACTCACTCCTGGACCTGCCTTCCTATTGGCTTCTTCAACAGTGTGAACGTTTTCTTTATCATTAAAATAAACCCATCAAACCTCAGCCTCAGTACAACGTTGGCTTTAGTGCTAACATGATTCTGTAGCATTACATTACAGTTGATTATTCTGTGGCAATCTGCACAATATCTCAATCCTGTCATTGTGCCGAAAAGCAGACTTCACGCTTTTATGTGCAGTTTCGCCACCAACATTTATCTACAGTCTGAGTTAAAGAATCACATGAAAATCTGGCAATTGGCGTAATTAACAGTAAATATAAATTAATCTGCTGTTTCAGATTAGTCTTTTAACTACAACATACTTCACCCTCAACAGCTAATATATTTCAACTTATCATATACTGTGTATTGTCTTGGCTCAATTTATGGCTTTGGCCAAGTATTCAGTATTGTCTTAGTTATGAAGGAGCCAAAGAATGGATTGAATGTCAGTCTGAGAGTTCATCTTGGTTTCCTGTCTGTTGTAGGAGTCAAGCTCTCCCAGGAGCCCCATAGTTTATGGTGCCATGGTCTCTTACATTGAACAATTTCTGGAGATAATGGGAATTTCCTTGGGCCAAAACCAGGTATTGTTATTGCTGTACTCTACTTTCTTTTTATTATTTTGTATGCTAGTGTGTGGTTAAAGGAGTTGTTCACCTTTGAGTTAACTTTTAGTATGATGTATAGAGTGATATTCTGAGACAACTTGAAATTGGTTTTCATTTTTTATTATTTTTGGATTTTAAGTTTTTTAGCTTTTTCTTCAGCAGCTCTGGTTGCTAGGGTCCAAATTACCATAACAACCATGCATTGATTTGATTTGAAGAGACTGGGATATAAATAGGAGAGAACCTGAATAGAAGGATGAATATTAAAAAGTAGCAATAACAATAAATTTGTAGTTTTGCAAAGCGCTTGTTTTTTTTAGATGGGGTCAGTGACCCCATTTGAAAGCTGGAAGGAATCAGAAGTAGAAGGAAAATCATTCAAAAACTATATAAAAAAAAAAAAATCATGATAACCATTTGAAAAGTTGCTTAGAATGGGCCATTCTATAACATTCTAAAAGTTTACTTTAAGGTAAACCGCCCCTTTAAATTGGTTGGATGAGCATTGCTGCGGCAATGAAATCCATTGAAATCATTAGTCATTCATGGGCAGAAGTGTGAGTGTTGTTTAAGGTAGAACAATGATTCATCTTTGCAGTCTTTCTGGTTATTATGTCTAGGTTTCAAAATAAAATTGCGTTTAAGCAACTAATGGGAACATCTGCTCAAATTATATTAGGGATGCACCGAATCCACTATTTTGGATTTGGCTGAACCCCTGAATCCTTGGCGAAAGATTTGGCTCAATATCGAACCAAATCCGAATCATAATTTGAATATGCAGATTAGGGGTAAAAAAGGGAAAACCTTTTTTTAACGAAACTTGACATAGATGGCACTTCTGGATAGTTTAATATAGCAGGTTGCTGGACAAAACTTAACGCGTTTTGGGATCAAATCCCTTAATTATAGGTACCTATGATTAAAGGAAAACTATACCCCCCCAAACAATGTAGGTCTCTATTAAAAGATACTGAGTAAAACAGCTCATGTGTAAAACCCTGCTTCATGTAAATGAACCATTATCATAATAATATACTTTATTAGTAGTATGTGCCATTGGGTAATCATAAATAGAAAATTGCCATTTTAAAAAATAAGGGCCGCCCCCTGAGATCGTACGATTCACTGTGCACACATACAAACCACATGTAAGGTCACATGAGCCAATTAACAGACAGAGTTCTGCCTTTTGCTTCTTCACTTCTTCCTGTTACAGTTAGTGTTGTACTATTTCTGGTCAGGTGATCTCTGAGGCAGCACAGATACAGTCACGAAATGGTGGTTCAAGGCAAGAGATGTAAAAGGGCAATATTTATGTAAATATCTATTCCAGTTTGGTAAGATTCTTTAACATGTCATTCAATTTGATACAAACTATCTGTTGCTTAAGTATTCATTTTGGGGGTATAGTTTTCCTTTAAGGGATTTGATTCTGAAACGCGTTAGTTTTTGTCCAGCAACCTGCTATATTAAACTGTCCAGAAGTGCCATCCATGTCAAGTTTTGTTATTGGATACAGTGGGGACACTGGAGACTGAGCACCTGGCAGGGGGAGGAACGAGCGGTCTCTTGAGCAGTCTCTTCCTTTTTTTTGTGTGTTTTTACTTGTAGAAAACATTTTTTACTTCCTTGTTTTGTGACGGTCATGCGATTTCCCTCCGCATCCCTAATTTGCATATGCAAATTCGGTTTGGCTGGGCAGAAGGATTCATCCGAATCCCGCTGCAAAAAGGCCGAATCCTGGATTCGGTGCATCCCTAAATTATATGCACGAGAGCAACATATTTAAATAGCCTCTGTGATGAATCATTTGCTACATTGAGACTTTCTCTGTTTCTCTTGACTGATACGTTATGGTGGTGTTCTAGGTCCCTGCAGAAGAGAGACACTCCGCCATGCTTTTCAATGTAGTCGAAGAAATGGTCAGTTTCAGAAGTAAGGTACGCAATTACTCCCTGGCCACACATGAATCAGCAACTGCAATAGGACAAGAAGAAAAGCAGCAGCAATACAAGGAGAGGAGGCGACAGTTGTTACTGGAAAGAGAACCCCTCCTACAGGCTTGTGACATAGCGCGCCAACATCTGGCTGTGTATGGCATAAATGTTAAGGTAAACTGACAAAAACGACCTTTTGAAGTGTGTAAATTTCATTCCTACATGCAGTTAAAGGACAACTAAACCCCTCCTAGTAGTAACAGACACTAACCTCTCCCTCCCCACACTGTGCATTAAACAGAAAGGTGCCCCTGAACAAAAAACCTGAGCCTAAATGCAGAGCTGGGCAGTGGAGCCATCTTCTGCCCATTAGCATTCTTTCAGGTCTCCTCGTGACACAAAGCCTGCAGGAGTGTGCACAGTTGGGCTTAGTCAGGAATCCGCTTCAACTGCACATGCTCCCATAGGCTTTGTGGTGGGCATATTATATACCCTTTCTATGCCAGTTTTTATCATCTTAATGTTAGGAGCTACTGCTTTATGGAGCAAAATGTCTTTTACACTTGATTGTTATTGAAATTTATATTTCAGGACCGTGGAGATACATCTACATGGGAACTACTTGATCGCAAAGAAGAAACCTAAGTTCATTCTGTAATGTCCATTTCTTTTAGATATGTAAAAATATTTTGTATATATTTATTAAAATAAGTTAAGGCAATTGTTGTGTCTGCTGCATGTTTACTCCAGTCAGCTGAGACTGATGAGATGTCTGAAAGCAAAATCACTTGCCTGCAATTCAAATAGACGAAACAAGTGCAACTTGCATGCCTTTTAAACTTGCTTTAGATAAAGTGCTTGCTTTTCAGTTTCCTGACCAGAGAAAAGATTAGGTTAATCAGGTGTCACATACTCCACATGTGGTAGCTAGTAGCTTCTTCAGGCAACTAATCCCCCCGAACTGCCTTCCCGTCGGCTAGAATGTAAATTGCCGGCGGGATGGCAGTCGGATTACTTTGACTTTCCGAAGTCGCCCAAAGTTTCCTTGTGAGGCAAAAAAGAATCGCCATCCTGAAGAAGTGCCATCGTGCTGGCTATTTACTTTCTAGCAGGCGGGAAGGTAGTTCGGGGATATTCATGTCCGAAGAAGCAGCAATTTGTGGATGGGCGACTAATCTCCTAAAATAGTCAGGAGATTTTAGCCACAAAAAGTAGCTGCTACTAGTACAACTAGCAGCTGATTTTTTTGGCTAAAAAATACCCCGCCATAGACAATACTGAGAACTGCCTCTGCTAAAACACTGTCTTAGCAAAGCCAATTATCACGATGGTCTATTTTGCAGCTTTGACTAGTAGCTCTGTCTTTACCATAAAACTCCCCGTACACCAGCTGATATAAGCTGCTGATTATTGGGCATGCGGTCCTCCGGCAGGCTTCCCACAATCGATATCTGGCCAATAATGGGCCCGATTGGCCAAGTTTAAAAATCCTCTTGGATCGAGGACTCCCATCAGTTTGTTTATGTGGTCCTCAGTCCGGTTGCACGTATTGCTGTCGTTGTGATCCGATCATTGGGCCCAGGATCGGATCAGCATCAAGGTGGGCATATCGGGGAGAGATCGGCTTGGGCTCATATGGAGTGTTGGCTGTGCTGCTCTTAGTCTGCGTTTTTTTAAAGATTTTTTTTTGCTCTCCCTTCCACACCTCAGTAAAACTGCACTGACAAGTACAACTTCTGCCTCCACTTGGCTACATGAAGCAGAGATTGACAGGGATCAGCCTGATTACATGAAAGGTGACATTTTTGTGCCAATCACCACTTGGCTCCACTTCGAGCAGAGGCAGAAGCTGTACTTGTCTGTAAGGGAGTGGATCCGATCTCGGACTGCAAAAAAAACACCCCAAAACAAACAAAAAACACAGGCTGAGAACAGCGGAGCAACTGGTCCACATACCCTCAGAGGGGTTATCAGGGCAAATTGCTTTAACCACTACACAAAAGCATGGTAAACACTAACTGTTGGTATTTGTAGGTGGGCACCACTTTGGTTAAGTTAGAGATTTTTTCCTGTATGTCACTGCGATATCTGCCATGGGAAGGACTGACAGGTCATTAAAGGAACAATAACACCAAAAACTGAAAGTGTTTTAAAGTAATGAAAATATCATGTAGTGTTGCCCTGCACTGGTAAAACGGATGTGTTTGCTTCATAAACACTACTATAGTTCATATAAACAAGCTGCTGTGTAGCAATGGCAGAAATTGAAAAACGGCTATATGGCACAGGATAGATAATGGATAACAGATAACACCATTAGACAGACAGAGCTTATTTGCTATCTGCTGTGTAACTTGAGCCTTTTCTCCTTTGAATGGCTGCCCCCATGGCTACACAGCAGCTTATTTATATAAACAATAGTAGTGTTTCTGAAGTAAACACAGCAGTTTTTCTAGTGCAGGGCAACACTGCATTATATTTTTATTATGTCCAAACTCGTAAACTCATTCCCCGTAATTACTCGTTTCGTATAAAGAACTGTTTAATTACTCACAGAAGGTGCTCCACGTAGGCCCTGCTGCAAACAAAAAGCCTTCTCAAATTCCAAAAAATGTAGAACATGGGCACACTCCACACATTGCTTCTGCAGACAATTTTATGAAGAAAAACTTCTTTTATTTATGAGATCCCAGCATTTTTATCACTTTAATTTTTTGATGTTACTGGTCCTTTAAGGACCACTGAGTGTCCATGAGAGCAGTGCTCCCTGTAATTACACCAATGTGTGACATGGCCCACAGCAAACTGTGCTCAGGGCCCCCTTACCTTATACCAAAGTTGCAGACAATTTTCAAAATATCATGTGTTCATCACAAATCTAAAGCTGATGGAGATTTCAGGATCATACAGGAGAGCAAATAGACATTACATCTGTCTAGACTAAGCCCCTCTGCTCTGCATTATGACCGCCTTTGGATAATAGAATCTCTTGTAATTCACCATTAATGCTCTTGTTTTATTACATTAGATGTAAAGTAATCTTGAGGATACAAAATCAGCATCATTTATACACTGAACAGTTTACAGTGCAAGCTAAAAGGCTGGAAAGTAAATGAGCTCAGAATGTTTTTTGTATGAACGGAGTCTCGTGATTCAGAGCATCCCTGACTGGCCACCCTGGTAGAAGCCTTTAAACAAGTGCAGAAACCATGTTTTAATCTATACAAAATATCTATATCAAATCCAGACACTCCATTTTTATTGCATTTGCAGTTATATTTTCACTCTGCAAAGACATTTCTATACATTTTTTTTAAAAATTATATCTACAATATTATGATTTCTTCTCTAATAAGAAAAGAAAACTCAAAGCATGTTGTACAACACCCGGGAAGGTGCTTTCTGTGCATTCTAGTGTTGGCAGAGCACAGCCAGTCGTTCCCAAGAAGCTGCTTCAGTAATATCAGGTTTCAAAGAGTTTGTTAAAAGCAGTCCCAACTTCTGAAATCATGTCACTTGTGGTCATTGAACGTCCACATTTTTGGAAAGCTTGGTGGTTGCACTGTCGTGTGAGTGAGCATGCGCCAAAGGCTGCCACCAGAAAAGGATTTTGACTGAAAGAAGGGTTAAAAAAAAAAAAAGTTAAAAACAGGCAGTGAATTTGTAAGGTAAGCAATTTTGTGTCATCCTTAAAGAAGCAGCGGAAACCAGAGAGCTGCAAAGCAGGAAGTAGTGTTCTGGCTATTATATTAGACATCCAGTCACTCCAGCCTTTATACATTATATTTTTGCCTAACTAACTATATTAAAAACATTTTTATTTTGCACAGCCTGTTTACCCCCCTCCAAGTACTATTCTGCTGGCTTTCCAGCCATAGGTTCTTATGCACATTGGAAAGTTATCTCATTCTCATAGGGAGAACCTGAACCGTTATCCAATTTTTACAGGTAGGACCGGTTACAGCCTTGCTGGAAAGCACAGCCAGTGATAATATAAATGTATCTGTACTGCAGGCAATGTGAGCTTTGGCTAGGAGATATAACAGGAATGTTGTACCACAGATCCACAATATCTTTGGTCTGAATCTGCTTTATATTAAGTGGATGGAAAGGAAAGGCTAAATAAGTAAGCTATATCAGAAATGTCTAAATAAATACACCAGTAAACACTCAAAGTAATGCTGCTCTGAGTCCTCTGTCAAAATAAACACATTTCTTTCTTCCTATTGTGTACACATGGGCTTCTGTATCAGACTTCCTTCTTTCAGCTTAAACCTCCAGGGCTAGGGCTTGAGCATGCTCAGTTTGCTCCTCTCTCCTGTAATCTGAACCCAGACCTATGAGTGAGCAGGGAGAGATGTCATAGCAAGCTAATATGTTTACTCAGGTGTGGTAAAGCATTCTGCAGAATAAATAGTGATCTAGCATGCACTGTTGTGGCTATTTTTTTGGCAATAAACTGCTTTGGTAGCTTTCTTTCTTTAAGTCAAATCCAGCCAGTTAGGGTGGTGGCACACGTGAAGATTTGGGGGAGATTAGTCACCCAGCAACAAATCTTCCCCTCTTCTGGCGACTAAACTCCCCAAATGCTTTCCCGTTGGCATTCGTATTCTTACCAGTGGGAAGGCATTTCAGGGTGATTAATTTATTTAGAGAAAAAGGAAGCAGGGCTGACCGGCACTCGAACGGATCCACAGGACCAGAGATGTTCAGTTAAAAAATAATTTTATTGGTAGAAAAGTTAAAAATATAGCTGCATCTCCATCCACCCTACGCGTTTCACACCCCTGTAGGGAGCTTAGTCATGGGCTCCTTTTTTATTTAGCAGTCCAATTATCTGTGCCACTGCCTATGAAATGTTACATTAGTGTCCGCTGAATCACTTTAATTAAGCAGGGCACAGGTGTATTGCTTTAACCTGTGTGTGCCACTCATTGGCAGAATTATCTTTTTATCTCTTGCACAGTGTACTGAATACAGGGTACAAATCAAAAGCATATCATCAAAGCTCAGTGCGTAAGCAGCCAGTTAGCAAACACTGTGGAACAGTTTTGTACCTCTGAACCAGTAGTTCACATAAGCTGGCCCTGCATTCATTCCATGGGGCTTTTTAATTCTGCATTATCCATTACTTACGCATTAATCTTCTCTGGTCCTGCCAGAAGTGCCCAGTGTAGCAGTACTCCTAATGAGCCAGCCAATAGGTCTCCTTGTCCTCCACAGCGCCGGCTGCTGCCCTCATGACTGCACACTAACACTAGAATGGAAAGAAGGAGGCCATTTGAAGGCAGTTATTTAAAGTAAGTGCTGCACATGTTTTAGAGGCAGAATGAGAGAAGAGTCAATCACAACACTATGGTTGGAAATGCAAGGCTTGAAAGGGGAACCCATCATGAAAAAACATTTGTTTTACTAGGTTATGAATTATCCCATTTGTAAATATAATGTATTGAAAGTCTGCAGCTGGGGCCATAGATTTGTAAAATGAGCACATAGTCTCTGGCGTGTCTCAGAAGCACATAATGCTACATTTTCTTCATTCACTCTCAATGTTCATCAGTAGAATTGCGAGTAACCAAACAGGTGAGGTTGAAAAACCAACTGTGTAAATCTTTTGAGTAAACTCTTCCTGATAACGATAGTTCCTCTTTTGGGAGAACTAACTATAATAAAAAATGCACTACACTGTAGTGGGAAGTTAAATCTATTTCAGTATTAGCTTGTGCTCAAGAAAAAGCAATAAACTAAAATTTTTTAATGCTGCAAGCAACATAATTGTGCTGTTTCAGCTGCTCAAATTCCAGTATGTACTAGTAATATACTAGTGAGACAGCATAGCCAAGCTGTTTGCAGTAGGAAAAAGGTCGTTTAAAGTAGGGATGCATGAATCCAGGATTCGGTTTGGGATACAGACTTTTTCAGCAGGGTATGAAAAAGGCTGTGGGTCGGCGGTTCTGTGGGTCGCGGGTCAGTCCGCGGGTCTTCTCGATAACGATTTTTACTCCTTTTTTCTGATCACACCTACCTTCGATGATGTCACTTCCGGTTTATAATGACAGCACTTCCTGATTCTTGATGGTCAGCGGATCTGGGTTGCGGATAAGGTACTTGCGGGTCGAAGCAGGTAAAAATGTGGGTTTGATGATTGCAGATTGCGGGCATGGGTCGGGTACGGGTTCCAAAAAAATGGACTTGCTCAGGACTCTTGATTGCATGACTTTTTGTCACAAAACAAGGTAGTAAAAAATGTTTTCCCCTTCCCACCTCTAATTTGCATATGCAAATTAGGATTCAGTTTCGTATTTGGCCGAATCTTTCACAAAGAATTCGGGGGTTTGGCCAAATCCAAAAATGTGGATTCGGTGCATCCCTAGTTTAAAGCACAATAAAAATAAGTATGCACTACCGGTTAGTGGATTTTTTTAGTTACAGTGCGTCTCTGAACTTCCATGGCACATCCCAAAAAGCTGCAATGAAAGCTAAAACATGACATTTGCACCGTTCCGTTTGTGTCTGATTCTGTGTGCAGCCCTTCACTCAATGCACAGGAGAAGTTTGCTACATAATACCGTTTCCAGCTATTTGCCCAGCTCCATTCCAATAGGTGGGTCTTTTATAAACATTTACAGAATTATTAGCACAAACCTTTGTCTCCATCTGAAATAAGATCACGTTCTCCTTTCTGAATGATCGTTAGATTTCCCATTGCTTGACTGAGTCTTAACACACTTCCATGCTGGTCACTGGTTTCCACAGGTTCTGAAAGCTAGGGAATTAGCAGAAAGCAAGAAAAATAAATCTCTCTGGTACAGTGCCAAGTAATACGGGGAGGCCCATTTACTATTGGTCGAATATCGAGGGTTAATTAACCATCAATATTCGACCCTCGAAGTAAAAACTGCTATAAGGCATCTGTACAAACTGAGAAAATGAACATTGCTCACCAAAGCTTCATACAGCCGACTGAACTCCATAAAATTTGGGGTAAGAACAGCTCGCTGATAACCTTGAATAATTGCCGGTTGCTGAGCAATGAGCCAAAGTCCATCCTAAAACAGCAGGAGACATGAAATGATATTGTTACAGAGACATGTGAACCATATCATCACCCCCACACTCTGAAAAGTATACTTACTGCATCAATCACAATAGGAAGCCCTTTGGATTTAGCTTTCTCAATAATCCCCTACAAAAAAAACATTGCACATCGGCAAAGAGAAATAGACAGGGAATGAGACATGTTAAAATGTATCAGATTGATTCCCTGAACACGGTCATTCTCAAATTCAATATGAATAAATATAAATATTAAAAAAAAAAGTATCAAATTGCTGAAGGGGAAACAGAACTTGAGGAAGATTTTTATTTAAAATATATTTACTGTCTTGAGCTAATAACAGAACTTTGTTTCCGGTCTAGTAGGGATGCACCGAATCCAGGATTCGGTTCTGGATTCGGCCTTTTTCGAGTTTGGCCGAATCCTTCTGCCCGGCAAAACCGAATCTGAATCTTAATTTGCATATGCAAATTAGGGGGGAAGGGAAATCTCGTGACTTTTTGCCACAAAACAAGGAAGTAAAAAATACACATGCCAATCAGGATTCGGTATTCAAAATAGTATCAGAAAATAAGCAACATACAGAGCAAAGTACAGAACAGACTTGCAGAAAATCCTTAAATAATTACATGTGTATTTAAAGTAGGCTTTTGCTTTAACAATCAGGTCCATATTCTTCATGAACCTCAGTTGCCTTGGAATAAAAACCTACCTTAGCGTTATCCAGTATAGCATCTTCTCGACCCATTCCTGGTCCTATGACTAGTGTGTGTAGCCGTGGAAGCCATTTGTCTACCTCAGACACTGCATTGGGATGGTCACTGAAAACAAAACAATTGAAAATGCTGATTCAATTGCAGCTACGGTATCTAGCATGGCTAAACAGACATTATTTATAACATCAGATGGTTAAAAGATGAATAAATTAAACTATTGTAAAAACTTACAGAACTGGGTGAACGATCAGCTCCGGACTGTATGATTTTATCACAGTTGCTGCATCTTTGGTACAAAACACATGGGACAAATCTGCACCCTTGCATCCAATGATTATTTTCACGTATCCAAGGGCAACAGAGAGAAACAATTGCATTAAAAAGATCCCCTCATATAACTTATGTATGCAAGGTGTGAGTGCTATGAAAGTGAAGGGAGACATGGAACTCTATTTAAAGGAACAGTAACACCAAAAAAAAAAAAAGTGCTTCAAAGTAATGAAAATATCATGTAGTGTTGCCCTGGTAAAACTGATGTGTTTGCTTCAGAAACACTACTATAGTTCATATAAACAAGCTTCTGTGGAGCAATAGCAGAAATTGAAAAAAGGCTATATGGCACAGGTTAACTAATGGATAACAGATAACACCATTAGACAGACAGAGCTTATTTGCTATCTGCTGTTTAACTTGAGCCTTTTTCTCTTTTGAATGGCTACCCCCATTGCTACACAGCAGCTTATTTATATAAACAATAGTAGCGTTTCTCAAGCAAACATATCAGTTTTACCAGTGCAGGGCAACAGTGCATTATATTTTTATTACTTTAAAACACTTGTTTTTTTTTACGTTACTGTTCCTTTAATGGATGTATAGTAGGGATAGGATCAGACTGACACATTAGGTAACTTGTAGGAAGGTGAACATCCCTTGGACCGGTAAGAAGATGCCTTTTTTTGTGGGGTGCAAATATGACGTAAATGTTGTACAGTGCACTGACATGAACTATAAGGACAACAGCAGACAGATGGAGCATTGGCTCAGCCTGTGTATTTTTTTTCAGGAGAGAAGCGTATCTGCTCTGTCCCACCTCCATTGATTTGAATAAGATCCACTTGTGTGCAATCACACGCAGCATAGGTCGGCCCAAATATGTGATAAGAGGCATTTTCAGGCCAACCTCTGCTCAATACTGCACACAAGTAGATCTTATTCAAATCAATGAAGATGGGGCACAGAGCAGATCTGCTTTTCTCAGCCTGAAAAAACATATGCAAACTGAGAGCAACAAAGCCAACGCTCCGCCTGCCCTTGGCATAAAACACAATGGGCTGACTGGTTGTAAAACTTGTAGGTTTGCAAATTCCATATTAAAATAATATAGAGGAAAAATTGCTTGATTTTACCACAACAGTATTGCTATAGTGCAGAGAACACAACTGCACACTACTACAGCTGGAACAGAGTTTCTGGTTAAAGGAATTGTAACACTAAATTTTCAAATGAAAGCAATAAATCCAGCAGCACTCCGATATGTGATTCAATTATTTATTCATGCCATTAGCAGAGCCAAATGAAAAATCCATTCTACTATGCACCAATAATAGCTTTATCCTGGACAAAGATTATTAAAGTTATTATTTTCAATGCTTTACCAAGCTATAACTGGTTCCAGTCTTCTACAGTACGGTAAATGTGATCGATCCACTGCACACCTGTGGTTCACTTTCACTGCACTGGTGGGTGATGACCCTCCGTTGACTCGGCTGGGCCCCTTAACAACAGCAAACGATTTTTGAACGGATCCACACACACACACACACACACACACACACACACACACACACACACACACACAATTATTTGCAGTCGGGGAGCTTACCCCTTTAATTATGCCTCTAACAATATCAACGTTTCAGGGGGGCCTTCATCAGGATACAGCTTCATGTGCATAATCACCTTTAAACCTAACAGACCCCGCCTTCTTCACCCATAATTCCAACACAACAGGTATAGCATTTAACCCAGTGCATGTTTCCATAAAGTCCAGTTATACACTGGGTTAAATGTTGCACCCATGGAATTATGGGCAGACATAATATTAAAAGCTATTGTGATACTAAACTCTATAGTTAGTACAGATATGGGTATATAGAATTTAATTAAAAGTAGAGAGTGGTGTATGTATGGTTGCTGGGTTTTCTTTTGGAGGGGTTGAACTTGATGGACTTTGTCTTTTTTCAACCCAATTTAACTATGTAACTATGTAACTATGGGTGAAGAATGTTTGTGTGCGGATCCATTCAAAAATCGATTGCTGTTCTACAGTAAGGGCAACATTCACCCTGCATATATGAGGCTTCACATCCCCTCCTAGTCTGACTCCTGCAAAACCCGGAGGTTAACTGTTGCTGCTGTACAGAGGATTTTTTCATCCTGTCCTGTAATGTATGATTCCTCATATACATCTCTGTAAGTGCCATGAGCAGTAAAGGCAGCACACTGGTGAACCATAAATTTTGGGACCACAGAAGACCCAATAAAGTCAGAATGCTCTTCACTGGTCACAGTTCTCACAGAAATAAATCCGACGGAATAAGTATTACTGCCCAGAAGCCCCCCTCCCGGAACCTAAACTAAAGGAATTTAGAAGAAGACGGCAAACTACAAGGCAGCTATAAAATCCTCTGTACAGCACCAAAAAAATGTCTTCTGGTTTTGCATGAGTCAAGCTAGGAGATGTGGAGTGTCACATGTTGGATTTTGTACAGTGTATGTCGCCCTGTCGCCTTATCGAAGAAGACCTGAAGCAGAATTTTAGCATGGGATTTTCAATAGTCATTAACAATTATAAACCTTGTCTGGGATAGAACTATTATTGGATCAGGGTTGAATGGGATTTTTCACTTAAAGTGATACTGACACTAAAAAATGAATTTTAGCATATGAATGTACATTAAATGTTACCTATAGGTCATGTTGATCATTTTTTGCTGAGAGGTTTGTTTTTGTATATAATTGTTAGTTGAAGTTCCTAAGCCTGACTCTCTGACACTCTGACTTTGCCAACCTGACTGTCCCATCTCAGCCTGTTAGTTACAGTTTCTAATGCTAACGGACTCCTGCTGCACAAATATGGCAGCCCCCTCATACAGGAACATGGGGGATCAAACAGGTAATGTAAAAGCATCATGCAAATACTTTATGGCAAAGTTAGAAGTAGCTTGCAAAGCCAATATTATAATAGATGTAAAAAAAAGTTAAATTTCAGGTGTCAGTATCTCTTTAAAAATGTTTAGTGTTACAGTTCCTTTAACAAAATTGGAATAATCGTACAATTACTTATAATCCATGGGGTAATCACACAATCACATACATACACACAGACAGAAGGAAAAATCTATTTTATGGATTTCATGAACAGAAATGGTAGACATTACATGCCAACACTACCCTGAAAAGACTCACCACTTTAAGGGCTGTAATGGCTGCAAAGTATGGAGCCCCAGTATACCTGAAAAGCACACACAAAAATGAATCAAGCCACATTGAGAGCAGTGCTGTAATGTATACATGTATCTATAAAATCTTAACATCATACATTCAAAAGATAAATGGAACAGTCAAACTACATGAGAACTGTGGTCAATTTAAAGTACAAGGCCTGCTGTGGGATGTCTGCCTGTTCTGATGGCAAAAATTCAAGACTACTGACCCTAAATAGAGGCAGGAGATTTTGTGGAAACTAATACCACAAATGGGCAT
Source organism: Xenopus petersii (assembly GCA_038501925.1). NCBI lineage: Eukaryota > Metazoa > Chordata > Amphibia > Anura > Pipidae > Xenopus > Xenopus petersii. Next base: position 73,122,222 of record CM076674.1, on the reverse strand, counting down.
TATTTTTAGAAACTTTTTTTCAACCTAAATGTTACTTTAATTATGTTATAAATGGTAAACATCATATCATAAGCATAAAGAGCGTGCCAGGAGAACTGTTCACTATGTGCATGCATGCCACAACAATTTTGGGAGACAGGTGCCCTTAAATACAAGGTACAGTTTTATTACTACAGAGATAAAGGAAATCATTCAAAAAAGATAAGAATTATGTGCTTAAAATAGGACACCATGAGAACTGGCACTTACGTAATTCAGTTGTCTGCATAATGATAAACATAACAGACCTCATACATGTACTTGGGGTGGTTAACTTTTAGTATACTACAGAATGTCCTATTCCTAACAACTCTGCAATTGGTTTTCATTATTTTGAATATTTCAAATGAGGGACACGAGCCCAGACAGCTAAAAACGACTGCTCTGTGAGATTACAGTTTTATTATTATGATTACGTTTTATTACTTATCTTTCTGATCAGTCCCTCTCCTATTCATAGTCCAGTCTCTCAGTTACGCCACTGCCTGGTTGCTAAGGTAAAGAAGACCCTAGCAACCAGATAGCTGCTAAATTACAAACTAGAGAGCTACTGAGCAAAAAAAAAAAAACTAAATAACTGAAAAGCCAAAAAAATAAAAGAAATGAAAACCAACTGCAAATTGTCTCAGAATACACTATAGCAAAAATGTATTTAAAGGAGAAGGAAAGCTACCAAGTTTATTGCCAATAGATTAGCCACAACAGTGCAAGTTAGAACGGCGTTTTAATTATTTAGACTGCTTTTCCATACCGAGTAAACTGCTCTAGACACTGCCTCTGTTTGTTTAGGATAGCAGCTGCCGTATTAACTTGCTGTGACATCACTTCTTGCCTGAGTCTCTCCCTGCTCACTCATAGCTCTGGGCTCAGATTACAGCAGGGAGGGGAGGAGAAGGGAGGAGGAGTGGGAGAGGAGCAAACTGAGCATGCGCAAGCCCGTGCCCTGGAGTTTTAAGCTGAAATCAGGAAGTCTGATACAGAAGTCCATGTGTACACAATAGAAGGAAAGAAATGCTGTGTTTATTTTGACAGAGGACTCATTACTTTGAGGGTTTACTGGTGCGTTTATATAGGCCTTTCTGATAAAGCTTACTTAATTTTAGCATTCCCTTCTTTAATATTGAAATCCTCAGTGATCCTGCTCAGCACAAACCAGAACTCTGTATTATAAAGAACATTGTGTAGTTCTGTACAGCGTTTAGAAGACCAAGAGCCATGCAAAAATATTATATCAAGTAGATTATTCAAACAAAGGCAACAGAAAGAAACATGACTTACTCTTTGCAGCCTCCAATGATGCCTATCTTCCCATCCTGTCCTTTGTGTTTTTTGGAGGTCAGTGGAGGGATGACATTCCGTACCAGCTGGAATATATTGTCCATGTCCTTTGCAGGGCGTGTGGGTCGTAGAGAGAAGGGCCTCTCTAGAACTTAAGAAGAAATTCACATATATCTGCTTCATCAATCCACTGCAGCCTCTTAGCCCTAAATCTGTTCTAAGCTACAAAACTAAAAAGTACATGTATAAATATTACATATGCAAATATATTATACACACTGAATTCGATTTCTCCTCCTGGCTACTCATGGATGCGATGCAGTGACTACCCGGGCCCCTTCCTCCTCCTATACGATGGATGATGTCGCTGATGAAGAGAAGCGGCAGCCAGCGCAGGGGGGAAGAGAAACCCCTTCACGAAATTAGCAATGAGCAGCTGTAGGTACAACGGCAGGATCATCTGACGCCTCCTGAGCGCATATCGAAGGAACCTGCATGAACTTTACAGCCGGTGTCTAGTGGCAGCGCTGCTCCAAGCACAACTCCCACAGTCAGGCTCCGTATGGCTCCGGCGATAGTCCTCGCTGTGACCGAAAACCCCTATCACTGCCAAAGACTCCCTTTGGAAATACTCCATTAGACTGCAGACCAAGAATGTTTGCGAGTCTGCGCTGTATCCTGTACCATTAGCGCTACTGACCTGTACCCCCGTTTCTCATCAGTAGCACTAACGATGTCAGAGTGTAAATGCTGTGTGTGGCATTAGTCACAGGATACAGCGCAGAATTCTTCTTCCTGGACTTGACCCACTAGAACGATCGCCGGAGCCATACGGAGCCCGACGGTGGGAGTTGTGCTTGGAGCAGCGCTGCCACTAGACACCGGCTGTAAAGTTCATGCAGGTTCCTTCGATATGCGCTCAGGAGGGGTCAGATGATCCTGCCGTTGTACCTACAGCTGCTCATTGCTAATTTCGTGAAGGGGTTTCTCTCCCCCCTGCGCTGCCTGCCGCTTCTCTTCATCAGCGACATCATCCATCGTATAGGAGGAGGAAGGGTGCCCGGGCAGTCACTGCATTGCATCCATGAGTAGCCAGGAGGAGAAATTGAGTTCAGCAGGATCGATGGTCGCCTTTTCGCCGTTTCTGTACAGGACAGGAAGTGCAGTTTCTGTAAGTTATTTCTTAATAAAGGCTTTGTGATTTTAAAGTATAATTTGTGTTGGTGTTTATTTTTTGATGTGTACTAATGAATTTTTTTACATTTTTTTGATGTTACTGGTCCTTTAAATTGTTCCGATTGGTTTAATCATGAAAAAACTATGTTTTTGTGTTTACATGAATTAAAAGGGAGGTTCACCTTTATTCTAACTTCCAATATGTTATAGAATAGCCAATTCTAAGCAACTTTTCAACTGTTTTTCATTATCTTTTAAAGTTTAATTATTTGCCATTCAACTTGCAATTTCCCATCTAAAAACAAATGCTCTGTAAGGCCACAAATTTATTGTTATTGCTACTTTTTATTACTCATCTTTCAATTATTCAGGCCCTCACCTATTCACATTCCAGTCTCTTATTCAAATCAGCATGGTTGCTTGGGTAATTTGGACCATAGCAACCAGACTGTTGAAATTGCAAGTTGGGGAGCTGCTGAATAAAAAGCTAAATAACCCCAAATAAAACCAATTAGAAATTGTCTCAGATTATCACCCCCTACATCATACTAAGTTATTTCAAAGGTGAACAACCCCCTTACACAGGGTAAACAGGAAACGTGAAGCTACTCCATATTTGATTACCGATATACAACCCCTCCCATGTCAGTGTTTTGTTGGCATAAATCCATTATGCAGAGAATATCTTTGTGCTGGTAATCTATGTATCTACATATAAGAACCTAGCAGGGAACATAAATGTCATTGTTTGCCCTGCTCAGAAGTAATAAAAAAATATTTCATGATTTTTCATGATTATACCAGCCACAATATATCCAGCAGAAACATTGTTCACACGAGAGGATGCCCTAGGAAGTTTGATGAGATTTGGGGGACTTGGGTATTAGCCCAAGCATAACAGTGCGATGTAACTGTAATTGTATTGAACGATGTACTTTGTAACACTATTCGCTCTCAACGACCCTTGAGACTCCTCTTCTTCTCTTCCTTCTCTCTCTTCTCCCTTTTTCTCTCCCTTTTTCCTTTTTTTTCTTGTTAAAATTACAAATAAATAAAATGTTTGAAAAAAAAAAAAAGAAACATTGTTCACCTCGCTCCTGTTGAACATGGGGTATACTGACCCTTTAAAGAACACAATTGTTTATTTTTTTGTGCAGAAAATGCCCTCCCCTTTGGGGATTGTTTGTCCATATATTGCAATAGATTTAAGATGGCCAACTGTGTCAAAGTCATCCCTTGTCTGGTCAGCCCTACACTCACTTTCACCTGATTCAGTAAGACGAATTCATGTATTTCCAAGGCTTAATGGTCCAAATTGTCGACCCCTTTATTGGGCACCATGGGGATCACCTGACCTAAGAATAATATAAGAGCTACACAATGAGGTGGCCACTGCTCATGTATAAATCAATATCAAATGGGAAAGTTGTGCTCACCTTAAAATTGTAATTAAATGACAAAACACTGCTGTAGTTTAAGTCTACCCTCTCATCTAACAGCTATTTTTAGTTCAATAAACACTGAGCCTCCGGATGTAATGGTCCTGCGCACTGGATAATTATGTTATCACATATCATTCATTAGCCACAAACATTTCTCATGGACATCTTCCAGGGAGGTCCACGGCTGCTTTCTTTTCACGAAACATCATCCCTATCTAAAACAGTACTACAATCTATGTTACCAATAGATTTTGAAGTTCCACAGACTATGAACACACAACAGAACATGTACCTTGAGGGTGCTGAGCTGAGGGGGTTATTTATCAAAGGTTGAATTCTAGAGCTTTGTGAGCTTTTTTTAGAACTTGAATGAACGCACAACTTGAATGGTTTCTAATTTAAGAAAAAACTTGAATGTAAAAAAACTCAAATCATTGTAGTCGGGGTGAAAAACTTGAATACTCAAATGGAGTTTTCCATGGGAAAAAGCACAAATTGCTCCAGTTTTTGAGTGAAATCCACCAAAAAAAAAAAAAACACCTCATCCTGAAGGCTATTAACATCTTACAAAGGCTCAAGGGACATCTACCATTGACTTCTACATGACCTTGACAGGTTCTATATAGAGCATATTTGGATTCAAGCTATTTCCAGGTTCAGGGTATAATAAATCTTGAAAAACTCATGTGACTCGTGGAACTGCACCATTCCGTAGTATCAGGGCATTACTCAGAAGCAGATTTTGGACAAAATGTACTCAATGTGTCAATCTAAAACTTACCCTAAAATACACAGCCATGCCCATATGACCATATGTTATATGTAGCAATTTCTCAAAGATTTGTGTCCAGCCAAAATGAATTTGAACTCTTAAAAATCACTGTGCATTCGGTGCGCACATACATTTTTGATCATGCACCCCATTAAAGTCAGTTTGAGTAAGGAAATTTTATATATATATATATATATATATATATATATATATATATATATATACACATACACACATATACAAATCCACAATTTTCAGATTTTGTTACTATGTTTATGTTAGTATACATATATATATGTATATATACACATATATATATATATATATATATATATATATATATATATATATATATATATATATTAACCAAATCTGAAAATTGTGGATGTTGCATTTAATGCAATATAATGTCTTCATTACAAATAGCCAAAAATGTTGTGCACATACACTATGTTGAACACAAGTCCAATTAAATTACCACTAAATAAAGTCTACAGTAGAAATACAATAAGAAAAATGTTGACAAAGGAAGGTGTCTCCAATGAGGTTGGGTAGTGGTAGAGTTGGAAAACCTGCATACTCATACAAGAGACAACACATACTACCACCGGAAGTTTGGATGAGGAAACCTATGTATTTTTTTTGAAGAGAAGCACCCTAGCGAACCCTCTGCCACCTACACTGGGAAGGAGGTCCCTGTGCAGATGGCCATGCTGGGTGCCCTGGTTTGTTCATTATGTGCACGCGTGTGACATAAGATTGGGGGGGGATGCATGGAACATTCATATGTCAACACACAGAATAATGCATGAGTGGGCAGTCGTAACATCAGCACTCTACTGTACACCAATGTTAGGGACTCATTTGCTATAAACACTTTTCAGTGCTATCCAAGCCAAGCACTAACAGAATTGCAACATTTTGTTACTCCCCTTAAAGGATGACAATAAATTCAGTGTTATACCTATTGGGGGGGGAGAAGGTAGAAGTATTTAAATGCAGTGAATCAGGATGGTTTCTCAAGTTTGCTTTGTGTGAGGGGCTGGAATGGCTCGGCGCAGTCATTTGGGAAGTGGAAGATAAGCCATTGAGCATTTGTCCCAACATCTGTAACATCTGCATCTCACGTGTGTGCACTGCTTCCCTGCACTTATCCTCTATGTGCAGCCGCTGCACTTCATACTTGTAGAACTTCTCCTCGGCATCCACACTCTGCTGCAGGAAGCACTCCATCATCTTGTCCAGTGTGAGGGTACAGTGGTGCTTCTTGGACATTGTAAGATAGGGTACTTGAGGCTGGCTTGTCTTGCTATGCAGGTTTTTATAGCCTAAAGTTAAAAGCAAATAAAAAAATACTATTTGCAGTAAAGCAAATGATTTTGCTTCTTTGACATATCCGAAAAAAATACCAAAAAATATAAGTGAGAATAAAGACTCACATTGGGTACACAAACCCTCACTTCTTGTTTTACACAGGCAGATCAGAATGATGAAAGTACTACAGACAGTCACAACTAGCACCTGGAAATGCAAATGAGCAAGTTTCCAAGTAAGAATTGCTTCTGTGTGGCATCCTTGCATCTTCTGCCTAAAAACTTCATGTCCTGTAAACAAAATGCCTTGTCTCCATGAGAACACTTTGGTATATGGGCTACAAAGCAATTCAGATTATTCCCTATTTTCCACACTGAAAATATGGAATCAGAATGCTGGCAATTCACCGTGTGCTACAGCCCTAAAGTAAATAGCACACAGATCTATTGTCAGATTATCTAAACAATCATAACACAAATGTCAACCCAAATAATATATGTTTTGCCTAATAAAAGAAAACACAATTCTAAGTATCTTTACAATATACATGCATTAAAAACTTTCTATAGTTTTTAATAGGGATGCACCGAATCCAGGATTCGGTTCGGGATTTGGCCTTTTTCAGCAGGATTTGGATTCAGCCAAACCAAATCCTTATTTGCATATGTAAATTAAGGGCGGGGAGGGAAATCGCGTCAATTTTTGTTCACAAAACAAGGAAGTTAAAAATATTTTCCCCTTCCCACACCTTATTTGCATATGCAATATTTGGTTCGGTATTCGTATTTCGCAAAGGATTCGGGGGTTCAGCCGTGGACTTGGTGCATCCCTAGTTTTTAAATTATTTGTATATGTATTACTATTAACAGCAGTGTTTGTCTGTTCCTGGTGGCTCAGACTGTTGATACAGTGTAAGAGAAGGCAGTTGATTAATTGCCTTCTCTTACATTGCTGGGGAATGAATACTTTTGCACCACTGTTTAAAAAGTATCAGCCTGTTAATAAATGCTGCTTTCAATAGCAATTGTTTTTATAAATAACTTTAAAATGACTGAACATTTTTAGTAAATGACTATAGGAAAGTTGTTTAGAATTAGGTTTTCTTTTATGAGGCAGGTAATACATGTGGATAAACAGTACGCAATCCTGTGTGTCTTCAGGCTAATAGAAAGGAGACAGGGGCTACCTCTTTCCCTTACTAGACTGATAAGCAGACAGTTATAGGAGACATAGGCAGCGGGACTTCACCTAAACCACAAATCCCCAACTTTCTACCTGTGAGTCTTTCTGCCCCACAGGTCAGAATACAAGTGCATGTAGCCCTAGGGAATACATAAAAGTAGACCAGACGGTATAGGCTGTGGGATGAATCCAATATACTATAGTCAGATAATATAAAGGCCAGTATGGCACAATAGGTGCAGATTGGTAGAAGACTGTTGCAATTGTGGGGCACACAGACGACTGTACAAAAGAGAGCGGCACTTGCTGGAATCAGTCCAAACACACACAAGTCCATGGCTATTGGGATGGCACAGGACTAGACAATGTATCAGTGGCTATTCACAGGCATTACTGTTGTTGGGTGACAGTGGGATAGCGAAGCTGCATCCATCCTCCACTTTGATTGGCTGTTGTGTGTAACAGGAAGATCCCTCTCCGCAATCCTCCGTGAAGTTGTCCTGGGGCGACTCAGGTCCCCCCGAGCCTGCCTCCTCCTCCTCCTCAAAGTCCTCCTCCCTTAGCTCCCGGGAACAGTCCTCTGGGCAGGTGGCGTCTGTCTGGGGCACATGGAGCCCGTGCAGAGCGGGCAGAGTCCCACACGAGGCTGCTGCTAGATCCCCGCTGGGGGGCGGGGCGTGCCGGGAGCGGAGGATGCGATCCATGTCGTCATAGTAGCGACAGATCTTGCACGCTTGTCCGTTCTTCCGGAGACCCTCCCTGGCCTGGTAGTACTGGCGCTTCAGACCCTTGATCCGAATCCGACATTGCTCAGGGGTGCGCTCAAAGCCCAGCTCCCCCAGGCGCCCCGCCACGTCCCGGTACACATGACTGTTACGGAAATTTCCGTCGAGCGCCGATTGTACGTCAGACTCCCCCCAAATGTCCAACAAGGCGCGGGTCTCGACGTCGGACCATAGGAAGCCCCGGGTGCTGGTGATCAGTCTGCGCATACACACGGACATGCCTGCACTCAGCTGTCACTCACTCGCATCCCGTCTCACTCGCACAAGTGAGAGCAGCATCCCCCGGACTCACGCATGGCTGCACTAGCTCTAGTCAAGGGGATCCGGCCACTGCGCTACGTCACGGCTCACACGCTCCTCCATATGCTCTGAGCTCTGCTGACTCCAGCCAATAAAGCTTCCCTGTCACACACTCAGTGTTGTACAACTCCTCTTGTCCATCAGTACAGCCAACAGCTCTATCCACCTGCTACACACAAGACCTGCAGTACAACTCCAACTCTCACCCTTCCACTGTAATTCAGCAACAGCTTGGCCAGGCCTGCCTTTCACATACACACACAATGCAGTATAGATAGATTCTTTTCATTTCTACCAGTGCTGCACAAACAACACAAAGAACATAAATTACAATATATACACTATTACATTCAATAGACAAGAGGATGGTGGCCCCTGCCCCTTAGAGCTTACAATCTAAGAGACACCGGTTCATTCCAGTAATGTCAGCATTTATTTATGGAGACTGATAAACAGCAGTACTAACACAAGAGGACACCTGATGAGAACTCAATGCTGCAAACTTGTCTGGCTTCTTTAGTTTTCTTTTAATGACTTTGGTTACTGGGGGTGCCTAACAAATTGGCACCTAGTATTTATTACATCACTTTTCCTGTAAAAATGACAAAATCGATACGGACACGTTTCTATAAAAATCATAGGAACGTGTCAGTATAAAGTATGTGCTGCACCTGCAATATTTTCCCTCAAAGCTGCCCCCAGCCCCGTACACCTGCACTGACCCGACCCTCCGACACTGTCGAAAGACCTTCTGTGCAGTTTCAGTGATGCTGGGCAGGGGCAGCGCGATCGTTTCATAGGCTGATTACAAATCAAAACAGGATTTCAGTCTCCATAAATACTACATCTAAAACGAGGTAATGTAGAAGTCAATGGCAGAGGTCCCTTTAAAGGACCAGTAACATAAAAAAAATGTTTTAAAAAAAATTAGTTTGTACACAAAAAAAAAAAAAAAAAACACCAAGACACATTTAAAGGAATAGTTCAGTGTGAAAATAAAAACTATGTAAATAGATAGTCTGTGCAAAATAAAAAATGTTTCTAATATAGTTAGTTAGCCAAAAATGTAATATATAAAGGCTGGAGTGAACAGATGTCTAATAAAACAGCCAGAATCCAACTTCCTGCTTTTCAGCTCTATAACTCTGAGTTAGTCAGCGACTTGAAGGGGGGCCACATGGTACATTTCTGTTCAGTGAGTTTGTAATTGATCCTCAGCATTCAGCTCAGATTCAAAAGCAACAGATATGACCCATGTGGCCCCCCCTCAAGTCTCTGATTGGTTACTGCCTGGTAACCAGGGTAACCAGTCAGTGTAAACCAAGAGAGCTGAAAAGCAAGAAGTAGTGTCCTGACTGACTTGTTATACATCAAATCACTCCAGCCTTTATATATTACATTTTTGGCTAAGTAACTATATTAGAAACATGTTTTATTTTGCACAGCCTATCTATTTACACAGTTTTTATTTTTACACTGAACAATTCCTTTAACTTTAAAATCGCAAAGTCTTTATTAAGAAATAACTTACCGATACCCCGCGACGATCCATCGTGCGGCACTCAATTTCTCCTCTCTGCTTTCTATAGGAGATAGCTAGGGAGGAGAAATCAGGCGCCGCACAATGGATCGCCACGCTGTCGCCTTTTCTGAAGAGGAGTGGTTATTTCTTAATACAGACTTTGCGTATTTAAAATTAAATGTGTATTGGTGTTTTTTTTCACTGTGTACAAACAAATTTTTTTACAAATTTTTTTTTATGAGGTCCCAGCTTTCCCACTAGAGCTCCTGAGATAAAGGTAAGTGCACAATGGTCTTACTACTCAGTCACACTGGTTTCTGAGGGACTTGATTTTAAATGCACTACAAACTTATAATACTCACAAACAGTGTAGGACTCGTATACAATGAGGGGCCTTGACGTGGCACATGAGTGTGGGACTAACACCTCATTTTTGTGCTTATTTTTTAAAGGCAAACTGAGCGCTAGTAAATTTTCTCTTTGTGTACAAATATTGGCTTTTTATCGTTTTCGGCAGCTGGTCAACTCCAGAATGTGGGTTAGACCGAGCGCTGGCACAATGGTGTTTAACGCAGCTGGTCAACGTCACATCGTGAGTTAGATCGAGTGCTGGCGATTTCTTTCTGTGCCCTCAGTCATGTGACTTGTGCTTTGATAATCTTCAGTCACTCTTTACTACTGCAAGTTGTAGTGATGTTAGTTCCCCCCTTTCCCTATAGAAGTCTATCAACAGAGCAAAGGTAACAGGATAACAGCTCCTTGACACGTGCATTGCTACATGCAGATATGAGAATCAATATTAAAAATCCAAGTCCCACCGTGACTCCTCCGGTTACAATGAGTAGGAAAAACAATAGGTTATCTCAAATCAGTTCCATTTAGAAATGCTGGCTCTTTCTGAAAGCACAGGATCGGGCAAAATGACCTGAGATTGTTTTACAGCTAAAAAAATACATTTGTTGGTTCTCAAATAAAATTGTATATGGTAGAGTGAATTATTTGTTATATAAAAGCAGAAAGTTTCATTGCATTCTCAGACAGGCACATTATTAATCCAACTCTAAAACAACTGGAGTGAAAGTCAGGGACCCAGATAGTCTGAATGCCTGTACTACAACTTCCAGCAACCCAGTTCAGACCAACCACGCTAATTTCAATAGTAGCAATTTTAACCCACACCATCACTTAAAATATAAGTTTTAATAAAGCCATTTAAAATAGAACACACCAAACATGAACGTATTGCCACAACCCACTGCGTTTAATAGCGCAGTGCTGGACCATGTCCATAAAACCACAAACTAAAAACTGCACAGGTGGACGTGTGGTGATACTATAAGCTATGCTTCCGTATAGCCAGCTTATCTGAAAATTCAAGCATTTACTTAGATCAAATACTAAAACCGTTTGTAAATAGCCTCCCTTCCTTTGTACAGGACACCACAGATGCCATTAGACATTTAGATGGCATCACATTAGAGGCTAATCAATATCTGGCTTGCTTAGATGTAGAGTCCCTGTACACAAGTATTTTACATACGGTTGGCCTAGAATCTGTTAAGGAAACCCTCAAACAAAGAGGACATCAGTATTCAAGTTATAATGACTTTGTCATTAAACGTTTGGAGTACATCTTAACCCACAATTACTTTACTTTTAATAATAAATATTACCATCAAATACAGAGCACTGCCATGGGAAGTCCATGTGCACCCACATTTGCAAATATTTTCCTTGGTTGGTGGGAACGGAATTTTGTGTTTGGAGAACATTAGATTTTACACAATTTATATCATTATGGCTTTGTTACATAGATGATATAGTATTAATTTGGTCAGGCACAAGTAAACAATTCTTTGCATTTGTGGACAAGCTAAATACTAATGACATTAACTTGAAAGTGACTGCACAACTCCATAAAGAAGAGGTTAATTTTCTAGACATCAGAATTTTCAGGGACCAACGAGGAAATCTGTCCACATCTCTCTACAGAAAAGAAACTGCAACTAATAACCTTTTACACGCTAGAAGCCAGCACCCCACTAATACCATTAGGGGAATCCTGGTGGGGCAGTATTTACGAGTCAGGAGAATTTGTAGTACCCAGGAGTAGTTCAAAATAGAGGCCAGAAAACTGTATGTACGCTTTAAAGAGAGAGGGTATAGTCACAACTCATTGAAAAAAGCATATAAAAGAGCACTAAATGTGGACAGACAATCTCTGTTAGCACCAAGAAAAAATATGGGACGGGAGACCAGAGAACATTCACAAACATTCAGACTCATTGAAGATTACAGTGCCGAACACAATACGATCACCCAAATAGTCAAGAAACACTGGCATATATTACAGCAGGATAAACAGCTGAAAGAAGTCATAGGTGAGAATCCGCTGATTACTTATAGACGAAGCAAAAATAAATAAATTGACCCACAGCCATTACACAGGCTCCACGAAGTCAACATGGTTAACATCTAAAAGAACAGGGTGTTATAAATGTGGGGACTGCATGGCATGCCCACTCGTGGAAAGGACACCCACCATCATATTAACAAGGGACAATGAAGAATACAAATTAAAAAGCTACATGAATTGCAAAAGTATGTGTGTAGTATATGTAATGCATTGTGTATGTGGGAAACAATATGTCATTGAAACTCACTCAGATGCACGTCTGTCATAGTTGGGCACGTGATCTCGCGAGAGGATGACGTTAGTACAGAAGATATGCGGAAGTGAATGCGGCTACAAAGAACCGCGTTAGAAAGCGACCGGTAATTGCCTTTTGAAAAAGCGAATTGCGAAACGTGCGTCAGGGCAACGGACGGTCTCCTTGTATTTAGCTTTGAACCATCGGATGGTGGGGCAGGATTGAAACTAAAAACTTTTTAACATTCTCAGACTCTTTTTACTTATCTATTTTCCTTTCTAAGGACTGTGGGGTTTGCGGTTTTACAGGATTAGATAGCCTCTCTCAAACAGTTAGAAAAGGTACTTTTGAGACCGCAGCCCTACAGATCCTGTCGTTCTACATCTTTGTGGTGCTCCTAGGGACTTAGAAAAAACAATAGTTACAATCTTGCAGGCCCGGACTAGGAGTCAAAATAGGCCCTGCCATTCCAAGTACAGAGGCCCAAACAGCCCCCTACCAGCCCACTATATGGTAACTTTCTATGGAACCATACAGCAGCCCCTCTGGCATTTGCCAGAACCCACAGATTGCCAGTCCGGGCTGCAATCTTGGGAGCAACTCCACCCTCTATACAATTTCACTTTTCTCAATTTTTAATCAGAGATCGATAACCAGGGTTTTTTTTTAATTGTGACCATAATTAACTTATGCACAAATCACTAAATGAATGGTGAATTAATCGATTGCACATGGCACTTTATTAATCAGAGCACATAAGAATTAATCAACTTTGAATTAATTGCACAGGTCACTTTATATTAATGAATTATAATAGTTAACCCTTTATTGGTTAAATTGGTTAAGAATATTGAGAGTGAATTTAATGAATTTTTTGAATGAACTTGAATCCTCATAAGGTAAACGGCACCTTCAATCACAAGTGATTTAATAGGGAGTAACGAACTCCTAATCCTTAGTTCAATTGGTTATCGACAGTGTGGGTTAAACTGGAATAAAATAACAGACAATACCAATTGTAAAGGTCCTTATTAGAATTATTGGTTAAAGGTGTTTGAAGGTGAATACTGCATATGACTTGTCATATCCTGCAGAGCAGAGTCAGATTCACTAGACTTCAACAATAAGCAACTTTGTAACGTGTTAATCTGGTGTTATCAGTTCATTTTAAAGATTACCAACATAGTTTCGGTTTGGATTATTGTAACAATTAAGGATTTCCCTGTTAGATTACACAACAAACTGAAACTATATTTGGAGAGAAGTGGGTGAACTACGGAGGTGTAGTGTTTGATACAGTTACAAAACAAGGTTCCTTTCCCTTCTTCTTTTTTCTTTTTATTATAACTAACCAATACCTTGTGTGACTGTAGAGTCTGAGTATTCATTTATTATTGTAAGAGTTAACTTTCCTTCTAAGGAAACAATATGTGGGCAAGACATTGCGAGAATTTCGTAGGAGAATTCTCGAACATGTGGGGGATGTAAAGCATAAACGCAATACATCCATATCAGTTCATATCAATGAATGTCATAATGGTAACATCAAAGCAATGAGGTTTATAGCTGTGGAACAACTAAAACAAACCACAAGGGTGGGTGATGTAAACAAAAAATTGTTGCAAGCAGAGGCCAGACCTCAACGAAGGATTCACTTTCTCTCTATTCCTCTAATAAATAGATAAATATTAACAGTAAAAATATGTAGAAATAAGTATAGAAAAAGCCTGTGAACGTTTGGAATGAGTAACTAAAGTTAAGATAAGAAGCATGAGACTACAAACTGATACTAAAGTTAAATAGAAACAGTACACAAAAGTAGCTAAATAGTATCAATCCTTTTACGAATGAATTGGACACATAGTTTTGGGCATGTAAAGAATGGCCAGACATGTGCAGTTCAGTAGAAGCCAAGCTGAACCGCATAATGTAGCTTTTTTCCAGAAGTGACGCAAAGGAACGGATCAGCTGTGAGCAACGATACTGAACTCAGCTATTTAAACCAGAAAGCCACGACTGCACGCCACCAATGCCCCTGAAGAAGCTGCTGAGGCGGCAAAACGCGTAGGGCAGCATAGGTGGACGGTGGTGAGATTAGCTCCAACCGCTCCCAACGTAGGTAGGCAGGTGCCCCGAACGGAAATGGAAGGGAGGGGGGCTGCCTAACTTGGGTTTAAACTAACCTGATTTAAAGGGCTCACAATAATCGATGGCTATACTGAAGCATAGCTTATAGTATCACCACACGTCCACCTGTGCAGTTTTTAGTTTGTGGTTTTATGGACATGGTCCAGCACTGCGCTATTAAACGCAGTGGGTTGTGGCAATACGTTCATGTTTGGTGTGTTCTATTTTAAATGGCTTTATTAAAACTTATATTTTAAGTGATGGTGTGGGTTAAAATTGCTACTATTGAAATTAGCGTGGTTGGTCTGAACTGGGTTGCTGGAAGTTGTAGTACAGGCATTCAGACTATCTGGGTCCCTGACTTTCAGTCCAGTTGTTTTAGAGTTGGATTAATAATGTGCCTGTCTGAGAATGCAATGAAACTTTCTGCTTTTATATAACAAATAATTCACTCTACCATATACAATTTTATTTGAGAACCAAAAAATGTATTTTTTTAGCTGTAAAACAATCTCAGGTCATTTTGCCCAATCCCGTGCTTTCAGAAAGAGCCAGCATTTCTAAATGGAACTGATTTGAGATAACCTATTGTTTTTCCTACTTATTGTAACCAGAGGAGTCACGGTGGGACTTGGATTTTTAATATTGATTCTCATATCTGCACGTAGCAATGCACATGTCAAGGAGCTGTTATCCTGTTACCTTTGCTCTGTTGATAGACTTCTATAGGGAAAGGGGGGGACTAACATCACTACAACTTGCTTTATTAAAACTTATATTTTAAGTGATGGTGTGGGTTAAAATTGCTACTATTGAAATTAGTGTGGTTGGTCTGAACTGGGTTGCTGGGAGTTGTAGTACAGGCATTCAGACTATCTGACTTTCACTCCAGTTGTTTTAGAGTTTGATTTATTGTATACATCCTTGCAGAGCAGCCAGGCAGAATACATGGTTACAACTTGGACGCCTTTTTATATGACTACATTATTAATCCAACAAGATGCCCTAATAGATTAATTCTGGTTGATCAGGGTAGTTAGGGCCATACATTTATTATAAAGCCAATAATTGTAGCACTGCAGTTTAACTCCATTATAGTCTCAGCAGTATATAATAACACTATGAACGAGACTAACGTGTTTACTGGGGGAAGTGTTTTTTACACCAGCCTCGAACGAGCACAAGTCACGTTAATAGTGCGAAATGGCAGCAGAGCATTCTCGGTCTCCTTGCAGTTTTCAGATTGGACACACTGCCCATAAAGTCACGCTAGTGATTGTACAGACAGTGGGGCCGCTGGTTCTACTGTCGAGTGAAGAAGGTACCTGCTTCCTGAAGGCAGAACAACAGAAATGCAGCGAGAATCCCCGCAGAAGCTGCCGCCGCCCAGGCAGCCATGGAACTACACACCACCATGCTGGGGATGTCCCGCTTACCTAGAGCCAAACACCGGGCACCGATCATGTGGGCCACTTCCGGGGAGGAGGCACGATGTCACAGATTGACTGATTGATTGCAACAGTAGCCAATCATTTTACTTAAGCGTAGGGGGACGGTCTGCAAAATATCTTATGAACGCTTCCGTCATAACAGATGTGCTGTATAAGCCCTCCCCTACATTACAACTCCCATCTCAGCCCTCCTCCTTTTATGCCTTCTCCTCCAGTCTACCTTCCGAATGAAGTGTCAGTCCTACTTTGTCCTTCTTTTTGTATCTAATATATATCTTCCTCCATCACATGAACTGTATTCTGTCAGACACTGCAGCAGTAGCTTCCATTATGTGTCAGCCAATGGATATCCGCAGAGGGTGGGCACATGTACATAAGCCAATCACGAATGAGGAGGGGCAGGGTTCATATTTGTTGCCATTATGGAAGAGCCAATAACACGGACAGACCTGTTACTTCCTATTTTCAGCACACAATGTTTCTCTACAGGTTTATTACCGCCAGAATAGAAACTGGCACCAATAATAACCCTTCTCCAGTTGGTGCTATGTTCATGTTGTCAGTCAGCTTCAGAGCTGTCAATGTAGTCAGGGGACTGTGGGAGTGGGTTTGTGCGACGTCGCCGCCGCGCATGCGCATATAGCGTAATGACGTCGCTATACACTTAAAACCGGGATATTTTTTTTAGATACGCTGAAATATTGAGGGGTGGAAGGGAAACCTCCAGGGAGACCTAACAACTGTCCAGTTTCTAATCCAGCAGTGGAAACCCATGCTTTCGAAAACAAGGCAGTGCAGCTAGTGGAGATTGCTGATACGTTGTGACAATGATGAATGTGGCACAGAGGAGCAGTACTATACTGTCATAACTTGGTTTGCAGGTTTCACTGCTTCCTGCAATCTCCTTACACATTCACACTCTCCCTTTCTGTCTAGAATACGGGGTTGCAGCAGACCTGTTGCTTATCAGCTGTTGCTGAACTATAATTCTTGGCATTCCCTATAAGCACATGCAGGTCACTAGATGCAACAGCTGAAAGTCTGATATTGCAGATCCCTGAGCTAAGTATTCTTTCAGAGCGCAGGTGCATGGTTAACCCACCCTGTTATTCTGGGAATGGGGTTGTATTAAATAAGTCATTTATCTTACTTATTACTGTTTATTATTGGTGGCAACTGCTACTGTTCAGCTGTGTCACTGCACTAATTCGTAGCAACAACCAGCCTTAAAGGGGAGGTTCACCTTTAAGTTAATTTTTAGCATGTTATAGAATGGTTAATTCTAAGCAACTTTTCAATGGGTCATCATTTATTTATTTTTATAGTTTTTTTTTAATGATTTGCCCTTTTCTTCTGACTCTTTCCAGCTTTCAAATGGGGGTCACTGACCCCATCTAAAAACAAATGCTCTGTAAGGGCAGAGACACACGGTCAGATTCTGGCAGATTAGTCGACCAGCGACAAATCTCCTCTTCTTCGAGGCGACTCATCTCCCCTTCTTCGAGCTTCGAGGCGACTTATCTCCCTGAACTGCCTTCCCGCTAGCTACAATGCAAATCGCGGGGCGGGATGGCACTTGGATCGCTTAGTTTGCCTCACGAGGACACTTCGGGCGACTTCGGAAAACAAAGCTCTCCGAGTGCCATCCCACCAGTGATTTTCATTCTAGCCGGCGGGAAGGCAGTTCTGGTAGATTACTCGCCCTGAAGAAAAGGAGATTTGTCGCCGGTCGACTAATCTCCCCGAATCTGACCGTGTGTCTCTGCCCTAAGGCTACACATTTCTTGTTGTTGCTACTTTTACTCCTCTTTCTATTCAGGCCTCTCCTATTCATATTCCAGCCTCTTATTGAAATCACTGCATGGTTGCTAGGGTAATTCACTAAAATTTCAGACTGGAGAGCTGCTGAATGAAAAGCTAAATGACTCAAAAATCACAGATAAAAAATGAAAACCAGTTACAAATTGTCTCAGAATACTACTCTCTACATCACACTAAACATTAACTCAGGTGAACAACTCCATTAAGCCTCGCACATGCATTCTTTCCACATTTTATTAAAGTAACCATTATGCCCAATAAAATACAAAAATGTAAATGCCTAAATGTTTTAGTACAGCAGAAATAAGTTATTATTAATCTTGTCTAATTTGCAGAATGGCCTACCACTTTCTTTGAACTGACTCATGTATCCATTGTATACATTGCAGATTTTCAGATGAATTAAAATACAGTTGATTGAAACAAATGAACAACTAGAAAGATAAACATATCCTGGCAATAAAGAAGTACTGTATGACCTGACCCTTCACCCATGCTGACAGACAGAACAATGATTGTTTTTGCTGAGTGGGTTTGTGAGTCACACGCTCGCCGGGGCAAGAGAAGGAGGTGTATGTGAAAGGAGGAGCTGGAGGGAAAGGAGGAGTTGAAAGGAAAGGCTTCCTGGAGCAGCAGTCTATTCCCTGCTGTGCTAAGTTTCTAAGTTCTGTAAAGTATGCGGTGAGCAGAGCAGAAGTAGCAGGCTTCAGTGCTGTGTGGCTAAGAAAAGGAAATCAGTTCAGTTAATAGACTGAGGGTGGAAAAGGACCCTTAGCAATAATGTTCTACCAAAAGTTGTCCCAGCTGAAGCTGCAAGGAGCAGAAATAGGACTGTAGGAATTAAAACCAGTTCTGCCTTTGCTGATTTTGGCCATTCTGTGTCTTCTCCACCCACAGCATGAAGAAGCCAGACCTGAAGATTGTGTTGCTCGGGGACATGAATGTGGGAAAGACCTCCCTACTGCACAGGTATATGGAGAGAAGGTTTCAAGACACTGTAAGCACAGTCGGCGGAGCTTTCTATCTTAAACAATGGGGGCCCTACAACATCTCCATATGGGATACTGCAGGTAACCTAAATGCTACAAGACACTGCCATATTATTGTGATGTATACAATAGTTTCTCCATTTGCATTAGTTACATTCCAGAGTGCTGTGCAGTTTTTTCTTTTGACTGTTTATGCTATGTAATCTGTTAATGAGGGTCCAAAAGAATGCATCATGTGTGTATGTTTTAATTTGGTAGGTAAACACACAGTAATTTAAAACCTTTCTGAGTTGCAGTTCATTTGTCAGGTGTCATACCAGGTTTTAGCAACACAAATCCGACAGGGTGTAAAGGTCACTGCCAAATAGTAAACAGATGGTAGGCCCTGGAGGGTGCATGTACCTGCAACACATTAAGAACATTTCTGCTCCAGTATTCTTCCTATACCCAACTTACTGCAAAAATATATTTTGGCACCAGATAAACAGATGGCAGTCCACATTGGCCCCCAACCCTTCCTTGTACACACCATTATTCCATAACTTTAAATGCTGTTCTTGACACTAAGGGTAGGACAACACAAGCATTTTTGTCGCGATCCAACGTGCTGCGCAAAAATAAGGTAAGTAATAGAATTTCACATGGTGTTGCAGCGTTGATCCGACACGACTGTCGGATGCAGACACAGCGTGCATCGGATCACGCTGCGACAATTCTATTAAATATCTTATTTTTGTTGCATGCGTTTTGTCGCAGCATGACGGATCGCAACAAAATTGCTCGTGGAGTCCTACCCTAAGGGTAGAACTACACAAGCATTTTTCATCAGATTTTGTGGGTCAGATTTTATCTGATGCTCCATGCAACACCATGCTACGCTGCGTAACACCATGCAACAGCACAAGCTTTCAGATCAGATAAGTCGGATGGAGTCTTTAGTTCATGCGTTTATACTATATTTTTCAATGAGGAAAAAAAGTGTTTCAGACACCATCCGTTTTTATCTTGTCGGATGAAGAAGCAGCATGCAGCATTCACAACCGACAGTCGTGTCATGTCAGATGGAAAATGTAGTTGTAGTTTACGCATCCGATTTTTGTATCAATCCTATTGTATTTTAACCCACACAACAACATCAGACTTGTAGGATGCATTTTGTCAATCCGATACCATCCTACAAAAGCGCTCGTGTAGTTCTACCCTTAAATGCAGCTCTAAACTTAAAAGTTAACTTTTAACTTTGTCCTATTCTTAGCAACTTTCCAATTGGTCATTTTTAATTTTTATAGGTTGTAGCCAAAAAAAAAACAGGTGTCCAGTTACAGCTTTATTATCATTATTATTATTATTATTATTAATATTGTTGTTACTTTTTGCTACTATTACCACTGACTGGTTGCTAGGGTAAATGCTAGCAACCTGGTAAATGCTGAAATTATCAACTAGAGAGCTGTTGAACAATAAACCATAAACATGTATACTAAAATCTCTCTGTCTACATCATACTATAATTTATTTTAAAGATGAGCTACCCCTTTAAGTAAAAAAGCATACATACAAAATACAGTTCAGTGTTATTCATTAGCATGTAGCTCATAGACTCCAACACGGATGTCTGGCTGACAGATAAAAAATGAACAGGAAAAGTAAATAAAATATAGCTTTTAGACCTGTAAATTTACTTTCCTGCCGTGGCTCAAAAATATATCAACTGTAACCAAAAAAAAAAGTCCATGTATTTGAGCTAAGTGGCAAAAATTACTGTATTTAAACTGTAAATTGCAGCACTTAAAATGCTTAGTTCAGGGCTGCCCAGATTTCACAATCCCCTAAACTTTCTTAAAGGTATCATCTAATTGAAATAAACAGTTTCTTAAGGTGAGAACTCTTGAAATTTAACAGATGAAGCCTTCTTATTTATTCTCGCACATCTCTTTCCTTTAGGGGAAACTCTTTTCTTGGCAATCCTGATCAAGTGATCTAGTTAACAGTATGCCTAGTCTCTAAAGGCTTACCTTGATCAGGCGCATATGTCACTTTTCAACTCTTGTTCAACATAAATGATCTGTGTTTAGTCCTATCAGATGGTATTCATGGCAAGTTATAGTTCAGCAGCAGCTGATCAGGCTCTAATGACACACTTCTAACCTAAATACAAAGTGGTGACTATGCAACGAAATCCAACAGTCTGCAGTATGACTAATTTGTTTATTTTCTGGCCTATCAAATTCAGTAGTGAGTAGCCTGGAAACACTCACACATCCAGTAACATCACAGTTTATTATTACTTTATTTTATTTATATATATATATCTCGCCATTGTTTATTTTGCGCCTTAATGATAAAGCCTTCTGTTTAAAATAATTTCAAGGGACACATTGCTGGTATTTTTGTATTGGCTAGTGGGTATTAACAAGGACAATGGTACTGTGACTTTTCTATAGCAGTTAGGTGCAGGTTTGTATTTCAGTGTAGTATCGTATTCCTTTATATAGTGTTACTCGAGGAAGCAGCTCGAAGGGGTCTAAAACAAATGCTCTGTAAAACTACAAATGGATTGCTATTGTTACTTTTTATTACTCATCTTCCTATTCAGGCCTCTCCTATTTATTTTTCAGTCTCTTATTCAAATCAGTGCATGGTTGCTAGGGTAATTTGGACCCTAGCAACCAGATACTAAGACAGGCTGGAGAACGGTTGCTGTTGTACAGAGTTTAATTCTGAATTCGGAAAGAGTATATTAGTGTTGCTTTTAAGATGCCTTTAACAGCAGAAGATTATTGGTAACTACTGCTGAGAAAAAAACAGAAAGAATCCACATTAAAGGGGAACTATCGTGAAAATGTAATATTAGCTTCAGCATACTGAAATTAGAAACTTTCTAAATACAATCAATGTACTGTTTCTGAAATAATCAAGTTTATCTTCACTTGCTCTCTCAGCATCTGTTTCTCTTTATTCTGTCTTCAATCAAGAGTTGACCCAATATATCTAATAGGGGGCTCCTTTTACCTAGAAGATGTATTAGAGCTCACTCTATTAAAATCACCAGAAATCCTGTCTCTCTATATGCAGAATTTGTGCAAAAGGCAATTATTTTGTTTGTACTGGAATCAGTTATTTGAGTGAGCTCTAATACATCTGATAGGAAAGGAAGCCCCCCTATAAGATATATTGGATCATTCATCTCACACCCAACTGCTGCATGAAGACAGAATGAAGAGAAACAGTTGCTGAGAGAGGAATAGTGAACATAAACTTGATTACAGTGAAACCTCGATTTTAAGTCCCCTGGTTTTACGTCTTCCCACATTTTACATTTTTTTTTTGTGGTCCCACAAATTTATAATGCATTTCAATGAGTGCATTTCCCTGATTTTAAGTAATGTTTTCCTGGATTTTACATCAAAATTTTGTCCTGATGTTCCCAAAAACTGCACCTGCACCAATCACGTATTGCTTTAGGTTGTGTATGTGACTGACAGAGAGGCCTTGCACATGCCCCCCATAGTGTAACATTCCCCTGAAAAACATAAAATGGGGGTTCTTCTGTATTTCAGAAACAATGCAGAATGTTTACTTGATTGTATTTAGAAAGTTTCTTACTTCAGTTTGAAAAAGCTTATATTAAAATTTCATTTTCGCGATAGTTTAACTTTAAAGGGATCCTGTCATCGGAAAACATGTTTTTTTCAAAACGCATCAGTTAATAGTGCTACTCCAGCAGAATTCTGCACTGAAATCCATTTCTCAAAAGAGCAAACAGATTTTTTTATATCCAATTTTGAAATCTGACATGGGGCTAGACATTTTGTCAATTTCCCAGCTGTCCCTGGTCATGTGACTTGTGCCTGCACTTTAGGAGCGAAATGCTTTCTGGCTTTTTGCCGCCCCTGGAATCCTTTCAGGCGCTGCCGCCTGAGGCGAGCGGCTCAGTTCGCCTCATTGGCGGTGCGCCCCTGCTCACACAGGTATATTTTAGCCATGAAAGTGTGTGTTTTTGGGTGCAAATCTTCCCCTGTGGCTCCTGAGGCCACCACATCGCTAGTGCAGAGAGAGCAATTGTGTTCTCTGCACTACAAGAGCTGAAATTCAGATTTAAAAACAGAATTTCCACTCTTGAAGTTACCAAGGGCGCCTTTTTTGCTGCCCCTAGTAACTGCTTCCTGAGGCAAGTTACTCACCTCATTGCAGCAGTGCCCCTGGGTGCCCTTATACTTTTTCCACTGGCATTTACTTTTATATGCTTATCCTTTTCCAGACATCCTGGAGGCTGAGTTTGTAGCACCAACAAAAGAACAAATATTTTACATTGAAAATGTAATTTACACCACAAGCTTTATTTTTATTGTCATGATTCCATCAATGAAATGGAAAGACCCTTTCCATAGCAGTGGCCCAGGGTAGATGTGAAGCATGACAGGAATATTATTTACTGTTTTTAAGTCTTGTTTTGTGTGCTGTGGCTCATTTTCAGTAGTTGTTCATGTATGATATGCAATTATTTGGTGCTGCGTTTTGTTACATATAT
The DNA here is from genome assembly GCA_038501925.1 of Xenopus petersii. Taxonomy (NCBI): domain Eukaryota; kingdom Metazoa; phylum Chordata; class Amphibia; order Anura; family Pipidae; genus Xenopus; species Xenopus petersii. The sequence goes on along the minus strand of CM076674.1, from coordinate 73,098,842 downwards.
TTAGTTCATACCTCCCAACATTTCTGTGACCACACCCCCTAATTTCCATGTTCATTTAACAAAATTTGGCAGGTAAGGAAAGTTTAAAAATATTTCTCCTTATCTAAACTGTTTTTTTGTGTCTCAAAATTGTTACAAAGTATCTTATTTGCACCTGTTAGCTGTTCTGTGCTCTGCTAAAAGCCAATTAAGTGAGAAACTTTGTTTCTTTTTCTGGCTGTTAAGTGCAGAGAAAATATGGACTTTCCTGTACAAATGAGGGACTGCTGGTTGAGCTGTCAAAAGAGGGACTGTCCCTCCGAAATAGAGACAATTGGGAGGTATGATTTAGTTGCCTATATGGTATCAGTTCCCCTTATGAATGGAAAGAAATAAAATGTCTGTCCTTCCCTTTTTGAATATAAACATTTGTTTTTCCCATTTTAAATTACTGGGCAATAATGATGCCAAGTGCTCAGTAACTTCTTTTAGCAATTTGTTGACACTTGTAGTGTCCATTGCAGAATATATATATGGAAATGTTGCAATGTTATTGCATTTCTTTTTTTACAAGCCGTTTAAAAGAAATCCCCTTTAGCTAACTAAACTAATGACTGATGTGCGATCATCAGGGGCGCTCCACCAATGAGGCGAGTTGAGACACTCGCCTCAGGCGGCAGCGCCCCCCTGGTTACCAGGGGCGGCAAAAATGCCGCTCCTGGTAACTTAGAGCCGAATTTCCGGTTTTCAACCCGGAAATTCGGCTCTTCTAGTGCAGAAAGCGCAATTGCGCTCTCTGCACTAGCGTCGAGGCGGCAACGGAAGTTGAAACGGAAATTTTGTCAATTTGCCAGCTGCCCCTGGTCATGTAACTTGTGCCTGCACTTTAGGAGAGAAATGCGTTCTGGCAGGCTGCTGTTTTTCCTTCTCAATGTAACTGAATGTGTCTCAGTGGGACATGGGTTTTTACTATTGAGTGTTGTTCTTAGATCTACCAGGCAGCTGTTATCTTGTGTTAGGGAGCTGTTATCTGGTTACCTTCCCATTGTTCTTTTGTTTGGCTGCTGGGGGGGGGGGAGGGAGGGTGTGATATCACTCCAACTTGCAGTAAAGAGTGATTGAAGTTTATCAGAGCACAAGTCACATGACCAGGGGCAGCTGGGAAATTGACAATATGTCTAGCCCATGTCAGATTTCAAAATTGAATATAAAAAAATCTGTTTGCTCTTTTGAGAAATGGATTTCAGTGCAGAATTCTGCTGGAGCAGCACTATTAACTGATTCATTTTGAAAAAAATGTTTTTTCCCATGACAGTAACCCTTTAATGAATCTGTGTAGGTGTTAGAATATGAGTGTATCAGTGTATAGTGAGTTTTTAAAAATGTAATGTATAAAGGCTGGAATGAGTGGATGTGTAATATAATAGCCAGAACACTACTTCCTGCTTTGCAGCTCTCTTGTTTTCCACTGATTGGTTACCAGGCAGTAACCAGTCAGTGACTTAGGGGAGGGCCACATGGGATATAACTGTTGCTTTTGAATCTGAGCTGCATGCTAAGGATCAATTGCAAACCCACTGAACAGATATGTCCCATGTGGCCCCCCTTCAAGTCGCTGACTAACTCAGAGTTAGAGAGCTGCAAAGCAGGAAGTAGTGTTTGGTTATGTTAGACATCCACTCACTCCAGACTTTATAGATTACATATTGGAGACAGCCTGTCTATTTATCCGGTTTTTATTTTCACACTGAATTGTTCCTTTAAAATAAATTATACTGTTGTCACTGCTTTTGCTCAAAACACTACTTACATTGTTTGTTAATCCTGCCCTAAATCTTCCTACATTCCCAAATATCCAACATCCTACTGCAGCTCCACCACTGGTGTCTTTGTTGATGGATGACTAATGGGAGCTGTATAGTACATGTTACACATACTGGCTGGAGAGTCATTTGGTGTCAGATGCTTTGGTATTCACTCCCACAACACCAATTCGCTGGCAGTTCATGAAAATCTTCTGTGTATGTGTTTGTAGCTCAGTCAAGGAACCAGTTGCTAAAAAATGTTTTTTTCTTCTGATTTTTGCAACAATATGCAGTAGCATTTCTCACCAGTATTGATAGCTATGCTGATTTTGGAAACAATCGTTTGTATAACTTTATACTGCAGCCAAAGCAACTGATATATAAAACCTCTGTGTTTCATAAAGAGTCCATTGAGAACTGGTCGATTTCGGTCAGATCTTGATCGGGGAAGCCCGTTGGGGGGCCCCATACACGGGCTAATAAGCTGCCGACTCGGTCTGTCGGCAGCTTTTTTCAGCCCCCTTTGGAGTTGTAGTATTTCTGGTCAGGTGATCTCTGAGGCAGCACACAGACCATCACCTTTACATCAAGGTAAGAGATGTAAAAGGGCAATATTTACTTAAATATATATTCCAATTTGGTAAGATTCTTTCATATGCCACTTAATTTGATATAAACTATCTGTTTCTCAAGTATTTATTTTGGGGGTATAGTTTTCCTTTTAATATTTTTCTTGGACTGGCCTTCCCAGGATGAAAATGGTTGTGGGATTTTTTTTCCTTTTCACTGTAAACACTTTTTTTTTAAATTTAGACATTTCATCCCTGTCCCAGAGCAAAATCCTGAGCACTCTACATAACAGCAGCCAGCTCATTCAGTGCCACGTCTGTTTGTTTTAGTTCCCTTTTAACTGGACTATGAAGGGAACTTCTAGTTTAACAAATAGTTTTGTGCCAGTTATCAGAAGATGAACACATGATGTCTGTTGTCACTTTAAGTATGGAAAGAAGAAATTCATTGGCACACAGGATTATCAGCAGCAGGGCAAGCCCTTGCAATTTTATTAATGCAATTTTATTAATGCAGTGTGCATACTGCATTAATAAAATTGCAAGGGCTTGCCCTGCTGCTGATAATCCTGTGTGCCAATGAATTTCTTCTTTCCTTGGATGTGAGGTGGCTGATTCCTCTATCACTGGGCACCAGGAGAAATTATTTGACTGGGCTGTGTGAGGTGTGCGGGTCTCCAAACTCCCTTGGAACTTTAAGTATGGACACTTATGAGAATTGCGTTGCATGTGGCAGTTCGAAAATTCCTCATGTCCTGAAACAGGTGATTCATCTTGTTGCCAAAAATACTTGAAATACACCATTGAAGCTAAAGGAATTCCACTGAGCCATTGATGTCACATTTTTCATACAATAAAGCAAATGTTTCTTACAGCAAATTTTCTGGGTCCATCATACCAAGCATGCCACACGTTACTGATAGAGAACTGACAAGTGAAATGAGAAAAACATATAATGTTAGTCCCTTTGTAGAAAAAAAAAAAACTCTTGCCAACAGAGAGTTAAGGAAATACAGGTATAATTCTACACAACCATGGAAAGCAATTGCGGTGAGATCATACACCATTTATGGGCACATTTGAAATGGTGGGATCATATACAGTAATGGAATAGCCCACAGGCCTTCAGTTGGACAGTCATGTCATATATAATGGAGAATCAAGGATATGATACAACTCTTCTTAAAGGGGAACTATCGTAGGTGTATCGCATAATGCAGGTACTGTATTATGCTCTTTTGCATGGGTCCAGGCTTCCCACTTCCCAAGTCATTTCTATGAAAAGGTGGTTTACTCCTAGTTTTGCCTTTCTACCAGCGTGTAACTGGGTCTCACTCTTTATAACTTTATATAAGTTAGGGATGCACTGAATCCAGGATTCGGCCTTTATCAGCCGAATAGAATCCAAATCCTTAAAGGAGACATATAGGATAAATGAAAAAAACCCTAGTTTTGTAGGCAATTATAAGTAATATCGAATGTTACTTTTACATGGTACTAAAAATTTATATTATCTTTAAAAATATACCCTTTATTGGAGCTCCCTATCGATTTTCACTGGTCCCTGTTTCAAATGAGTGGTGGGCGTGTCCTAACGGTCCCTGCCAGAAGCACAGTAGGACGGGGGCAGCCAATTACAGCACTGCAATCACACAAGCACAGGCAGGCTTCAGTTCTGATTGGTTCCTGTCCCACAGTACAGTGAGCGGAGAGCCTCCGGCTCCCCTGCACAGACTGGGAATTCAGGGAGCAGGAAGTGGAAGAGAAGGGAGGGATTATTAGAGTTTTTGCAGTTCAGTCTCCAGTTCAGTCTCCATTTCAGCATGCTTTAACAATGGACATCTGAAAACAAGTATGAGGACATATAACTGTTTGTATTATGTTGGTCATCAGAATGAGTATATGGTTTAGTTTGTCCAAGAGTTTCAAAATTAGGAGACAGGTCAAAAAGAGGCATATTACTGGGACATAATTGCACCAATGTATTATCCTGGGTGTACAGGGCAGATGGTGGGCATGGGTGTACAGGAATATAGGGCTCCACTACTAGTAGTAGTCCTGTAGTAAATAACCAGCATGTACAAAGTCAGAGCTGTCAACCTGCCAAGATTATTCAGCAATCACCTGGATTCGTGGGGGTGGAGCTGGCTTGAGGTCAGAAACTAGCTTAAAATTTCCTCTGTTATGTTGACATCTCTACACTGGCTGTGGACTGTTGATTACCTCTCAGCCTCTATGACGTGCTCTGTCTCGCATGATTTATATTTCAATACACCTTTTCCTTTACACACCCTAATCTAGAGCATGCTGGCTAATACAATTTACAGAAGTAATTCCCTGACCCGCAGGTGCAAGCAGGTTGCATAGGAATATATGGGAGAGCAATTCCAAACCTTTGGTTTCCCATCTTTCGCTAAGGCATAGTGTAAGTTAAGAGAGACTCATTGGGAAAACCCATGTCCCCCATGCATTCCAGAGGCAAGATTCCATACCTATTATTACATTTTAGTATTTTATTGTTGTAATAACATTGTTATGACTGTAAGCTACATGCCTCTGATGGCCCCCATCTACCTGACTATTTTTTAGGGTCTCCTTTTTAAAGCATTCCATGTGAATTCAGGACATACAGAATTTAAAAAAAGTTACTTGTTTTACAGTAATAGCAATAAATTACCTTACACAAATCTCACAACAATTAAGAATAATTTCAGAGCCAGTTTTGGTTGATTTTAAGTTTTCCCTTATTTATTTTTTTTGTGGTTTCTCCTATATATCATACATAATTATTTCCCAAATTTAACACAATTTTTTAGTCTCCTGAAAAACGTTAAATGGGGGTTCTACTGCATGGTGAATTTGAACCGATCTAGTTTTTATGTAATGATTTCTTTGTATAATTTAATAGTACACGTGATACTTTTGCATTAGCAAATAGCAGTATTTCACTGTTTTGCCCCATTTATATCTATTCTAATATAGTGACTTTATATAAGCACTTCCTGCTCCCCCAGTCTCGGGCAGTACAATGCATTAACTAGTTAAATGTGGTAAAAACTGCTTAGTAATCCAAGCTTCACTTCCCCACACTATGTGCACTTCATGAAAATGTTTATGGCGACACTTTTACAGTTTCATGTCTGAAAATCTAATTTCACTGCTTTTATTTCTGCTTTTCAGTATTTAAAGGAGAAGGAAAGCTCCAAGACAGTTTATTGCCAATAGAATAGCCACAATAGTGCAAGCTAGAACGCTATATTTATTCTGCAGAATGCTTTACCATACCTGAGTAAACAGCTCTAGACACTGTCTCTGTTTGTTTAGGATAGAAGCTGCCATATATGCTTGGTGTGACATCACTTCCTGCCTGAGTCTCTCCCTGCTTACTAACAGCTCTGAGCTCAGATTACAGTAGGGATGGGAGGAGGGAGGGGGAGAGGAGCAAACTGAGCATGCTCAAGGCCGTGCCCTGGAGGTTTAAGCTGAAAACAGGAAGTCTGATACAGAAGCCCATGTGTACACAATAAAAGCAAAGAAATGTGGTGTTTCTTTTGACAGAGGACTCAGAGCAGCATTACTTTGAGGGTTTACTGGTGTATTTATATAGACCTTTCTGATAAAGCTTACTTAATTTTAGCCTTTCCTTCTCCTTTAAGGGGGTTATTTATCAAAGGTCAAATGTTAGTTTTTTATATCAAATGAACTCGATCTCACAACTCGAATGGTATCTTATTCAAGAAACAACTCGAATGGAAAAAACTTGATTCTGCGAGTTCGAGTTGCGAAACCCAAAAGCTCGAATTGATTGCGTCCGTAAAAAACTTGAACGTCATGCAGGCTATTAACATCTTCAAATGGCTCAAGGGACCTCTGTCATTGACTCTTACATGACCTTGACAGGTTTCAGATTTAGGTGCATTTCAGATTCAAGCTATTTCCAGAGTCAGGATAAAATAAATCTTGAAAAATTTGAGTTTTTTTTTTTTTTATCCGAAAATGTGAGTTCTGACCAAAAAAAAACCTCAAAATCTTGGAAAACACAAATCGAACCTTAATAAATCTGTCCTTAATGCTGAATAATTTCTCTTTTTTTACAGTAATATTTAAATCAAGCTTTTAGACTAGATATCCATGGGCACTTTGTGTCGTGTCACAGGGTAACACCTCTATGGAAATAGCTATAAAACTAGCAGATTATTAGCTCTGGCAGTTTCAGTGAAGTTCACAACAGCAGTTCTTCAGGCCGCTACACTTTAGACTGTTGTTGCATTGCTATATGTTGTGCATGGAAAAAAACTCACATGTTAAATCTTTCCTAGGAGCACCCAGATGGAATAGCTTATTTAATATGGATTGATTTAATCATTAGTTTAAATTAGAAATCTTCCAAAATGAACTCCGTATTTCATGTTTCTTTCCCATGCAGCATTTTTCTCAGAATTCCAGTTTCATTATGACTCTTCAAGGGGTATTTGTATAGCTGAGAAGTACATTTTTAGTATGTTATAGAAATTATGGTAATTCTAAGAATCCTTTTCAATTGGTTTTCAAGAATAGACGAGCACTCCGTTTCCATCCGTATAGGTTAAAAGGTAATTTTTATTCCAACTTTGTTAAAAACATCAGATCCCTGACGCGTTTCGTATCAGCAGATACGTAGTCATAGTCTGCTGATACGAAACGCGCCAGGGATCTGATGTTTTTAACATAGTTGGAATAAAAATGACCTTTTAACCTATACGGATGGAAACTGAGTGCTCGTCTATTCTTGAATATTGATTGTGACTCACCTACAGCTACAGGCTTGGGGCGATGCACCCGAGCCACCCGTTGGATCTGGTGAGTTCCTTTGGATGATTTACCCTTAATACTTTTTAAGGCACTGTGAACTTAGGAGCAGGACCCGGGGTATATGCACCCGGTTCACATGCAAACAGAATAATTGGCCACCAATATATGTATTAATGGGCACTTAGTAGCAGTAGACTTTTTGCACACTGAATCTCAGTACCCATTTAAGCGGTATTTGCCAAGAAATATTCATAGTGTTTGGCACCAAAATTAGTAGATATTTTGTATTTATCCTTTTCAATTGGCCTTCATTTTTTCTTTTTTATATTTTTTTAATTACTTGCCTTCTTCCTCTGACTCTGAAATGTATTGTTATTACTACTTTTTATTACTTGTCCTTCTATTCAGGCCCTCTCCTATTCGTATTCTAGCTGAAATTGCAAACTGGAGAACTGCTGAATAAAAAGCTAAACTACAAATAAAAAAAAAATGAAAATTAATTTTCTCAGACTGTCACTCTCTACATCATACAACATTTTTACTTTAAAGGTGAACAAGCCCTTTCATGTCGCTACAAAATTTTGGAGCCCCCACATGATACTAGTGTTATGTCATTATGGAGAAGTCTTAAGTATTCACTTTCAAGTCCTTTGTTTGACTCTTATTTATGGAAACTGTTCTTTACTCCTGGTCATGTAAAGTGCAGGGTTTTATTGCAATGTTTGACAATGACATGTCTGTGTGGGGGGATAAATATACAAAATGGTTCCCTTTTTGGAAGATGGCAGTTCTGTGGCACCATCAAAACAAAAAGATTATATTGTCTTATTTTCTCTCCTTTCAGGACGGGAACAATTTCATGGCCTGGGTTCTATGTATTGCAGAGCAGCCTCTGCAGTAATCCTGACCTATGATGTTAGCAACATGCAGAGCCTTCTGGAACTAGAAGACCGGTTTTTGGGACTGACTGACACAGCTAGTGACGACTGTATCTTTGCTGTGGTGGGGAACAAAATCGATCTCACTGAAGACTATAACTCCGATAGTGACATCGAAGGTGAAAGGCCTCGAACCTCCAGCAAGATCCGCAGACAAGTTAATTTAGAAGATGCGATTGCTCTTTACAAGAGAATTATGAAATATAAAATGCTTGATGAGAACGTTGTCCCAGCTGCAGAGAAGATGTGTTTTGAGACAAGTGCAAAGACTGGATACAATGTTGATGTTCTTTTTGAAGGTGTTTTTAAGATGGTCATACCTCTGATTGTGAAGAAAAAAGCCAGTGGACTTGACGAGACTGTAAACCTTGCACAAAGTAAACCCAACAAATCAAAAAGTAGGTGCTGTTAATGATCGTCTGCAGTTATCATTTGAATGTAGTCCAACATTTCAGAAGATCCCAGTTAGTAACAAACTGACTGATGACTTATATTTCTGAAAAAGAACTTAGGCTACAGCAGCTGGTCCCTAAGATGCTGGTCCCTAAGATTGGGGCATCCCACCTAAATACAGAAGGCTCAGTAGGTAACACAAAACAATGCGGGAATAGCAGGGGTTCTAAAGTCTAATAAATCAACTCCAACCTACTTTCTGTGGTAATGGTCCCGCATCTGCTACATGTTATTGAGGTAAAATCATTCAACTAATGGGCAATTTATCTGTGGTAGCAATATTTTGATACATTCACCAGTTGCCATCCTGCAGTATGACATGTATAAAAGGAGGAACAATGCTAAAGGCTATACTACCTAATGAAACACAAGATTACTGCACATTTTCTTTCTGGAAATATTTCACAGGAATTCCATTTCTCACTAACCACTTCGGACGGTTAGTCATACATCCTTAAATACACTTGGAAGGAAGATCGGGTGAACTTTGCTCCTTGAGCAACATAAAGGAGTGGTTCACCTTTAAGTTAACTTTGAGTATGTTATAGAATGGTCCGTTCTAAGCAACCTTTCCTGCAGTCTGTTGCTTGTCTAAGAATATTGGCCACATTCCATCTGCAAGGTGATCAAAACTCGTATAACCAGCTCTGTGTGTATATATGTATATATACAATCCAAAAGTCCTTAACGCACACCGTAATATATATCTCTAACTGGGACGATACCTGGGTGCTATCTTTCCTGGCAAAATTATCCAAATAGCAAAGAAATAGATGCACACCAGGGTTTGTATACAAAAAGTTAAAATTCCATATTTATTGGTTTATATAAAAAAATTGGCCGGTTTATTCAGTGTTCCATCAAGATGTGAAAACTTCCACTTGTACAGAATAACTTTTCCCTTAAGGTACTTATATTATATTTATGATACTAAATTCCACTTTACTACAGTTTACTGTATTTCCAGGCTTTATGCACACAGTACTGGACTGCAGATTTGGAGGAAATATAAAGCCAGCTGTTTTAATGCTGTTTATTTGTGCACAGAGAAAAAATCTTTACTGTATGTCTCTCTGGCTTCTGTGTTAATAGCAGGACTACCAGTGGTGCAAAGAACATTTCCAGTCAGGCGTCTAGACTAAAATATATATACTGTATATATTATTTGCCGAGCTTCTGTTTAATTAATGCAGTTTATATATATATATATATATATATATATGTATATGTATATATGTGTATATGTATATATGTATATATGTGTATATGTATATATGTATATATATATATATGTATATATGTATATATATATATGTATATGTATATATGTATATATATATATATATGTATATATGTATATATATATATGTATATATATATATATATATATATGTATCTCTTATAAATGTGTTAATATATGCTAGATTTCTAAAAAGAAAAATGCTATTTTATTTTTCAAATTGAATGATTTTGTGCTTTGTTTCAAGTTTGGAGATGCACCCTTATAACAAGATGTAAACAAAATTATGGATATAATAAAACTGGTTTATTAATTTTCTTTTTTGATCCTGTCCAGGCCTCCCTAAAGTGTGTTTCCTATATTTATAGTTTAACACATTGCTCATGTACAGGTCCTTTAAATAGCGTTGTACCCCATGTTAAAGTTGGCAGTCCACATATCTTAAATAACTTCAATAGCAATATTTTTTGGTAAGCTTAAATAACAATAACTTTCAATACTTGTCTAAATATATACTGACCTATTGCTGTTGTGGTAGATATTATGGCACAGTGCCTATTATGGCTGCACAGAATGGAACTTCATGTAAGTAATAAAAACAAAGATTATCAAGAGCCCTGAAAATGTAATAATGGGAAACAATATTTTAATACAATAACACAATACATAGTTAGGCAGCTCTCTGATAGAGTCTCAGTGCCTAGCTTAATGCAGTGACATGGTGTTTGTTATGGATACTCTTCTCCACAGCTGTGGTTTATCAAATACAGTTATCAAGCAAGCCCTCTCTCTTGATTCAAACCCTTAACCAATGTTCTCACTGTACTGAATAACACATGCTGCTGTGAATTTAAAACTTTTATGCTATATGCATGAATACAGTAGAACCCAGATTTAACACCCCCCAAGTTAATGTATTCCCAGAGCCAATGATGTCCTATTTTTTTTGCAGTCCCACATAAGCAAATTGCACTTTTCGATATTCACCAAGGATTTACACCGTTTGATGCAACTCCCTTAGTAAACATAAAATTGGGGTTCTACTGTATGTGCTTCCGACAGTTAATATATTGTCGCCACCTTATGCTGGAATATTGTTCAAGTGTAATTGTTCAAGCTTTGGTCAAAGCATTTCAATCAATTGACAAATTACTGATCCTTTGTTACCAAGGTACAAAAATTTCAACTATTTGACTTAAGTAAGAGAAGCTATGTTCAGAGACACAAGAAGAGAAAAATCAAAGAAAGATTGACTATAGTTTGCCAAACATACCCAAACAATTTGACTCCATTCTGGCAGTATGTCTTCTGGACAGATGAAATGGTAGAGCTTTTTGCTAAATCACAATATCTCATTGTTTAGAGAGGGAAAAAGCCTTCAAAGCAAAGAACAACATCCCTACACTCAAATATAGAGGAGGTTTGCTTGTGATTTGGGTTTGCTTTGCTGAACACCTTGAGTCTCTCTGTGGCATTGTGAAATCAGGAGATTGGGGATTAAGGCATTTTCAAGTGCAATATTAGAACCCAGTGTCTCCATAACAGGTCACTGGTCTTCCAGCAGGACAGTGATCCGAAGAACACTTCCAAAACACCCAGGAATGGTTAAATGCAAAACACTGGACTGCACTGAAGTGAGATATGTTTGTGAAGATTCTCATTCATCCAGGTCATGGTATATGTGTAGAAATAAGTCAAATCAACTGGACTTGCTGTGTTTTTTCCTTGAAGACATTTCACCAGTCAACCATCTGGCTTTCTCAATTCAAAATTATTTAGGATCAATCTTCGGAATATATTCTCTGGAATGTTGCTCCAATCAGCATAATCTGTTTATTATAATCTGCAAGGATGTCATGAAGTTAGGTGTTGATTGTATTAGCAAGATTGGAGAGTTGAGCTGTTATTAAACCTGCCAATAAGAGGTGCCAAAACAGCATTGTATGTGGCAGACAACACCACATCTCTATCTGCTTTAAACCCAGCAACACACTGAGGCAGCAACTAGGTCATCTAAAAGACCTAACCCCAAAGCACAAGAAGAGTAACATTGTGGATGCAGTGCAGTGCGGAGTTCTCTGATTTGTATGTGGGAGAAACCAAACAACAGTTACACCAGTGTATGGTGTAGCACAGAAGAGCCAGCTCCTCTGATCAGAACTCAGCTGTGTACCTACATCTAAAAGAAAAAGGACACACGTTTGAAGACTGCCAAGTCCAGATTCTAGACAGTGAGAGCGACTGGTGCAAAAGAGGCGTTAAAGAAGCCATATATGTAAAAACTGAAAAACCAAGTTTGAATGGGGGGGGGATGACATCTATTGTCTGCCACATACAATGCTATTTCTGGAAGGTTAAATAACACCTCAGAGCTCCAATCATGCTAATACAATCAACACTTAACTTCATGACATCCTTGCTGATTATGATAAACAGATTATGCTGATTGGAGCAACATTACAGAGGCTATATTCCGAAGAAAGATCCTATTTACAAGTTATTTTGAATTGAGAAAGCCAGTTGGATGACTAGTGAAACGTCATCAAGGAAAAAATACAGCAAGTCCAGTTGGTTTGACTTATTTCTACAGATGTACTGCAGTGACCAGCAATAGTACTACAGATCTAAAAATCCCATTAATTGTCTGTGGAGAGATCAATAAACAGTTAGGAGATGACATATTTTAAATGTGCAAGAATAGAAGCTGTTTGCAAAAGACGAGTAGTCCAAATTATAAGTAGGGAGATTCATGGCTTTAGGAAGGGCTTGGTTTTAATAAGTCTTCTTATAGTCTAGGATGTCAATTTCCTTTTTTTTAATTGTTGAAACCTGGTATCAGTTATTTGAAAAGGCAAAGATGCCAATATCTTTGCTCACAATGATGGATGTACGGGAAAAAAAAGAATGAACAGTGGTCAGTCATTAAAAACAAACAAAAATAACACAACAATGCAAAGCTACTCCTTTCCTCCTGTAGCGTCATTCATAAGGGCCTGCATTCCTTTGCCATCTTGCACATCTCAAAGTGTAACCACTACACTGCAGCTTGTTCATATATATTTTTGCAATACATACATAGATTTTTAGAACAGGCACTCAGAAGTCTGCTGATGCTACACTGGAACAAGCAATGCTATAGCATCACGTTTTTTGAGGCCTTACAGCTAAAGAGGGGTTCGTTTTTTACATTCATGTTTAGCACTTTCCTTATCAAAGTTGAATCTTCTTAAATAGCTTTAGTTGTACTTAACATCCTGCAGTGCTCAGTGTGTGGGTAAGTAATCCGCATACCTTTGAACATTCCAACTTCTCATCAAGTCATACAACATAATGTGGGCAGGAAAGACTGTTACTAAATAGATCTTTTCCTGAAAAGGTAGAGTAGAAAGATGAATAAAATATGTAGCAATAACAATAAATACATTTGTGGTGTCAATTATGCACACGGTGCTTCATCTTACAATTAAAATTATGACAGTGATCAATATTAGCATCTGCCATAAATCTCCCTTTTTTAACATTAACTTTAATTACACAAAATTCTTTCAATAAACAATCAGCATTAAGAATAAAAACAGATTTATTCAGAGTAATGACAGTAAAAAAAAAAAAAACATTGGAATTACAATTTAGTGTAAATGCATAAATGTACATTGTCCATCAGTTCTGTAAGAACCGGAGTCTGGACAAAGCTCTCAGAATTTAGGAGTGCAATGACTTGGTGTGAGCAGGTCAGTGTGTCATTTTATATGAACCCAGCTTTAGCCACCAAAATCTCAGTTTCAAGACTACAACTCATTCATTTCTTATAATAAACGATAAATCTATTGAGTGCCTGGAATTCTATGCAGCATCTGGTTAGGCCATTATGTATTTACAATGTGTTTATTGAATAACAAGATAAAGGCACAGTACAGAATAAAAAGTCTGGGGAAATACTCATTATTATTGCAATGGCGTCCCATTTATTATAGTTTACTTGTCCCATATTGTCTTTTTTTTATTCAATTGATATACTCTGGGTTCTCTTCACACAAACTAAGTCAAAGATGAGTAAACCTAGCCTTGTTGTATTCAAAATGTCCTAATATCTTCTATCATCCAGCTGGTCATTATTCGACTGCTGGGCAATACACAGGTAGCAGAAACCTAATATATTGGAAGAGTAAAATCCTGAATATATTTACGAATAGGGGCACATTTATGAAAAATTGTGTGGCCATGTTTTATTAGCTTACAAAAACAAAGATAGATGCCTCGTGGACCAGCATGCACAGCCTTAATGTTTCACCCGGAGCAGCCAATGCCCTTCTACTTTTTCAGACTTTCCTGAAATTGTGCCATTCATTTCCATTGGCCAATAACTGTTTTCTGCGCTTATGCTCCTGAATAACGTCTCTTATGCTACTATATAGTGATGCTTCAGTAGTACAGCAAGTTCTAAATAAAAAAATCCAGCTGCCAGTATTCTCTCTGTGGATATTTTAATGCTCCCCCTTGTGGAAATGAACACGTTTACTTTTTTGCTTGACAGGAGATATGTTTTTTTAGATTTCCAAGTAATCTAGAGCTTATAAATTAATAGAGAGCAGAAAATGTCAGTGCATCACATTTATTAAAGCATAGGTAAGCTGAATGTATGATACACGATAATTCATTTATGAATCTTTCTGTAATCCCATTTGCTTATGAATGGTGCAGCCTGAAAATATTGTATGAATAGGAAACAGACATAGCAGATATTTTTTGAACAAGAAACCGTGTACGATTTAACAAAATGATACATGTGCCAATAAATCTGTTGTTACTTTGAAAGAGGCTCAAGTTTAGCTGCAGACTTGGAAGTTGGTGTAGGAGCTTTAGCAGGAGTGAAATAAAATGGAGGTAATGGAAATAATATGGCAAATTCTGGTGGAGGGGTGATTTTTATTGTAATAATGGAAATGGAATTAATTAAGAAAACCATGGGAAAAAATGCAGCAGTTGACAGTATTTATCATACTATATGATCTTTTTAAAGTGCTTTTTTGTCCCTAAATAATTTTCTAATTGTTCTTGAAGATTATATTACTACTAGAATATCTAGAACCCTGGTTTTCATCAAGTATTTAAGGCACATTTGGGAAATACCTCATGATAAATCAGCACCTGAGCCTTCAACGGTTACAATGCGATTCATTATTAGCAAAGTGCACATCAGCAGATCCGTGGGATTATTTACACAGTCTCTACCTATCAGGGGCATATTTATAACGTTGGAATTCTCCATACATAACAGGGGGCACTGTGTAAAACCGCATGTACAAGCTGTACATTCTGCACTGTCAATCATGTGTACCTAGAAATGGATTTGCCCAAAATATGGATCTATCACACATTTGGGGGCAGATTTATCAAGGGTGAAAAAATTTTTTGAATTTTGACTTCGACTAGTCGCAATCTAAAACCTGCCGAATTGCTGTTTTAGCCTATGAGGGACCTGCTAGAACCTATTTGGAGTCATTTGGTGGATACTTTGTACTGAATTTGATCGAATACAGCCTATTCACCCGAAGTTAAAAAATGTGATTTTTTTATTTTAATCAATTTTGACTGGTCTTTTTCTATTACAATTTTGAGGTGATGGGAGTTTAAAAAAACTCCTATCACCTCGAAATTCGACCCTTGATGAATCTGCCCCTTGGTGCTGCATTTTCGTATTCTGCTCTACGTTTGACTCATTTTCTTTCAAGCACCCAAGCTTTCATTTCTCCTGTGTCTAAAACAATCGTGTAATATAGTTCATTAACGGAAAAATTGTTTTTGCCTTTGTGGAAATGTAATGAACATTTTGCAAACCGTTTGCCCCTTGCACGATAGCGACTGTATATGTAATAGTTTGCGTTAGTGTGCAGTGTATGTAATAAAAAACGTTTGCTGGAAAAGTTAATTCCTGAAAGTGTGCAATGTGCAATTAAAATTCGTAATGCAATAAAAGCCTAATGAAGAATATTACATTGCGACATGCACATATTTATTCTTATTTGTGTGGAATTGTATTGCATTCCCCCCTTTGACTATATACCCATCTAACACAAATGTGGCATCATAGTGTGATTATCTATGGCACATATAGAACACAACATTTTTAAAATTTTGAAATAAAACCATCAATATTTATCAGAGAGCACTGACCTGCTTAATTTGTGAGAGACTTTTACTAGAAGTCAGTGGATGGTGCAGGGTCACCTAGGGCAAACCTATGTACTTGTAGGTTGTTTCATTTAATCTTTTGTCAGGTGTGAAGATATCCAATCCACCGAATGGAAGAGACTCTTAAAGACAAACTGCTTTTATGTTACACTATGTCATTATAATAAACATGAATTTTAGGAAATAGTTTGATGGATTAGTACAATGGCGTAAAATTATACCACTTTTGTATATTCCCCCAGTGTGTTTCTACATGTTAAAGAGCAGGTATCCTATTTTTGTGAAAGATTAGTACATTGTAAAAGCGGAAAGACATTGAACAGCTACCAGGTTCCCTTCACTTTAAACCATTAATATCAAGTAAAAAAGGACTTTTACACTGTGTTATCATTGCACCTAATAACATGTCTTTACAGCAGGGGTCCCCAACCTTTTTAACTTTTGAGCCACATTCAAATGTAAAAAAAATTGTAGCGTAACATAAGCATTTTAAACATTTCTGGGTGACGCCAAATAAGGGCTGTGATTGGCTATTTGGTAGCCCCTACATGGACTGACAGTCTGCAGGAGGCTCTGTTTGGCAGTACACATGGGGGCAAATCCACTAAGATGCGAAGTTGCGCCAGGCGCAACTTCGCCGCACTTCACCAGGCGTAGTTTCGCCAGCGCTCCGCAAATTCACTAAAATCTGAAGTTGCGCACAAGGGTAGCGTAAGGTTGTGAAGTTGCGCTAGCGTTGATTCGCTATGTAAAGCGAAGTTACACTAGCGAAGGCTAATTTGCATACGGCGCGAAATTCAAATTTCAATGGAGGAACACGTATTAGCACTACAAATGCCTAGAAAACCTTCAAATCAGCAAATAAAAATTTTATTTTGCCCTACACATGTGCCCACTGTCTAGGTAAGTTGCCATGAGTCAGGAAATGTAGGGGGGAAGGAGGGGAGCCCCAAAAATATTTTCGATCTTTTTCAGCCTATCACCCATCATGTAGAAAACACGCCAGCGTTTTTTGGGACTTAGAAAAAATGTTGACTTTTTTTGAAACAATCCCTATCTACTCTATTGCGCTTCGCCAGGTCTGAGGTGGCGAAGGAAGTCTAGCGTAAAAGGTAGCGTTCAGTACACAAGTTAGTGAATTTGCGTAGTTCCGTCGATAGCGAAAATTCGCCCAGCGTAAGGGTGCGAAGTAACACTAGCGAAACTACGCCAGCGTTCGTTAGTGAATTTGCGCAGTAACGAAAAATGCCAAACGCTAGCGAATTAACGCTAGCGTTCGGCGCTTAGTGAATTTGCGCCATGGTTTTTATGCAACTAAAACTTGCCTCCAAGACTGAAATACAAAAATAAACACCTGCTCTGAGGCCACTGGACGCAACATACAACATCATTGCTGCCCTTGAATCCAAGCACCCACCCATCTCTGTGGTTATTACTACTTACATCTAGTATACACAAAATGTGGGCGATATGAAGCTATAACAAAATACGCAACCCAGATTTATCAGTTCTATAATGTGTATATTAACCAAAATGGACCATGCCCTAGGTAAATGTACTGATTTACAAAGGTATCAAGTAATATACAAGCAACTATTAGTGGTAGGTAATGAAAGGGGATATTAGTCTTCATCTGAACTGTCACTGCGTTGATATTTTTATACTAAACAGGAAATAGGATAAGGGCCAATTTAATCACTAACTATAATCGTTATTTTAATCGATTTAACAGTGTAGCTTTGGATGCAAATACTATTTAGTTATCATTAAATGTACACAATCCCATTTGTTAGAAAATAGCTGTGTGATGAATAGATTCCCCCTATAAGTAGCAGGCCTTGCCATATAAAGCTGGGATTCATACAGGGGGAGGAAAGTGGGTATATGAATAGCACAAATTTAACAGAGTTAACATAACAAAGTATCATCATCTGCTGTGAGGTAATAAGTTAACATTGAGCACCAATATAAATTTGTCATAAAATCAGCAAGGAACAGTTTTGTTGTTTTACAGATTTTTCATGCAGACTTGGCATCGGCTGATATGAGTTCGAATGAGCCCAGCTTTAAGAGTATCTGCAGCCGGAGAGCTCTGGAAGGGCTGGTCAATAGTAGTCAGCCAGAAACTGTACTTGTTTGCAAAGTAGTGGCAGGTCCCTCTTTCGCCATTACATTCAATGAATGGAGTCGCCCTGAAGTCTTCCAAACAACTTCCCGGGGAAGAGAGAGATTGTCCTCCTCCCTCGTCACCTGCTGCAGTGTGCTGTGATACAAAGACAAGTGCAACCAGTCAGTTCATTCTTTGGCATATTCAGAACAGTTACAAGGATTGCTTAGAACAACATCAAGGGTTTTCAAATTAAACAGTTAAACATTTTACACATAATTCAGATTTTTTAGTGGGTTTTGTGTTAAATCACTTTTAGGTAAATATACTGCATGTATTTTATCCAGCCTCTAGAATCTTTAGGGTAAATTTACTAAGCTTCGCAGCCATCGTAACACTTCGATCAGACAACGCTAATTTACTAAAATGAGCAGTTGTGGCCAGGGTTGCCGAATGCTGGCGAATTTTGGCTAGCGTTACTTTGGCAATGTGAGCAAATCAAAGCGAAGATGCACTAACGTTCAATTCTGCCTAGCGCAACTTCATTAGAGGTCTTCACTCATAATTTGCATATGGCAGGAAATTTAAAGTTGAATGGACGTATATGTTGCAGCAGATACATTACATTACACAAGTCCAGGGAACCTTAATAAAGAAAATTCCAAAGGAAAAACTCCATTGCACTTCGCCTGGTCTGAGCTGATGAAGGCAAGTGTGGCGAAAGAGGTAACGATCAGTAAAATCCGCATCTTAGTGAATTTGCAGAGCGAAAATTCGCCTGGCGATAGAGTGAGAATCACTGCTAGCGTCCATCTCCTTCGTTAGCGAAGTGATGCCTGCGTCCGTTAGTAAATCGGCAAAGTCCCTGAAAAAGGTAATGCTGGCGAATCTTTGCCAGCGCTAGTCACTTTGCCCTTTAGCAAATCTGCCCCCTTTGTCTCTATTTCTGTACCTCCAGCTCTATTTCTGCATTTGGAACCCTGACCCCTTCCTCCACTAGGTTTTTATTCTGCATCTCTTGCCTCCTCAGTCGTCTCTCGTTATGCTTCTCTGTTCTCCTTCACATATGTGTAACTTTGTGTTCAACTCTTCCCACCCATGTGTCTGTAAGCTGAAGTTTTCTTTCACTTCCTCTCAATGTGTCTCAATGTCTATCCCAAAGCTACCACTGTCTGTCTTTCTCTTTCTGAAGAATCTATTTTGCCCAGTTTCCTGGGCTTTATACAAACCTCTGTTTAAGCTACACCACCCAGTATTATTTCTGTATAACTGAGCCATTCAGTCACCACAAAAATGGTTTTAGGGTTTACATTACAGATTGGCTGAACATTGGCTTGGCAGGAGGAAAACATAATATAAAAGCACATGCCTGCAAGGAATTGGACACGATTATAGTGGGTCATATTTGTGCATGTATCTAATCTCCTGCTGTTTCCATTTGCTAAAAATACACTTTTATTTGTGCTGTTGGAAATAAAAAAAGTTGAAATACCATGAGAAAAGAGTATCCAATCCACAAGCTCCGCCAGCCATCTGGGCAATGAGGAATACTGACATCTTGACTATGAACAGCGATTGCTACTGCTGGAGCTTCGCACACTGAGCAACGGCTAATATATGGCCTTATTTCTTCTTCAACCACCGGCATCATTGGAAGAGGAGCAGTGGTGGAAAGCCAATAAGACTTATCGTTACGGTTTGCATAATAACAGACGTCGCCAGGGTTGCAGTAGAGGAAAGGCATTGTACTGAAGCGCTGCAAACAAGATCCAGCTAGACCTACCAAAAACAAACCAGAGGTGTTTCTCACCGTGTAGCTTGTTTAAATCATGTAAAACACATTGTTAAAGTATGGTGGTTACAGAGGAGAAGTTATTTCCAGGACAATGATAGTAATCATGTATCTGTCAGTACAGCAAATTCCAGAAAATAATTCTACAACATCACTGCTCTAAGGGGTCCGAATGCCCAAAGCTCAAATAATGCAAGTTTTTTTTTTTAACTATGAAATCCGAATTTTTAGTGGAAAAAAACCTAAATTTTTTTGTGATTTATTAAACCCCTGAGTCTGCTAAAAGTCTGAATCTGAAAATACTCCATCTCCAAGCTGTCAAGGGCCTGTAGACGTCAATGGCAAAAGTCCCATATCAAATTTGGAGATATGGTCTGCACTGAGTTTCGGCCAAAAATCCGAAAAAATCAGGAGTTTCAATTGATTTT
Source organism: Xenopus petersii (assembly GCA_038501925.1). Lineage (NCBI taxonomy): Eukaryota > Metazoa > Chordata > Amphibia > Anura > Pipidae > Xenopus > Xenopus petersii. The sequence continues at coordinate 73,078,548 of CM076674.1, read as the reverse complement.
TGCAAAAAGCTGAATTTTTCAAGCTCTTTTCCAAACCGATTTTATAGAATTTGTTTAATGATAAATAAGGTCAAATTGAAAAATTGCGTAGAATGGGACGTTCTTTAACATACAAAAAGGAAACTTAAAATTAAAAAATTGTGTGCCTGCCTTTCTCATTCGAAGAGATGTTATTGTGTCCACTGGGAAGATCTACCCATGATTATAGCAGCACAGTTTATTGAATTATGTGCAGTATATAGTTTAGAATGTATTTTATACAGGCTTTATTTTAATAAGGTTTATTTAAAAAAAAGCAGCTATGTTCATAAAACATATGTTATTCATGTGCTGGTCTTGCACCACCTATTTAAATCCCTGGAATAGAAACTTACCCAAGTCCTGATTGTGTGCCTTTTCCTGTCCTTCAAAATAAAGCAAACTGTACCCAGTCCACAACCGGGCCATACCAACAGGACACATTGGCTCTTCATCAGTTTGACTGTGCTTGACTAAAAGATAGCCAATATTGATACTTCTTCCCGGCATCCCAGGATGCCCTGCCCTGCCTGGCACACCAGTGGCACCTGCCAAACATAACAAATATAAGAATATATACAAGACATTCTTATATAAGAACATTTTCAATTTCACCTTTGCACATTATTAAACATGCATTTTTTGTTTACCTGTATTATATACAAGTTTTGTAAAATGATACAATAGTGTGAATGTAAACATATTAGGGATTAAGAGGTGATGCAGTTGTTACCCAAAACCAATATCTCTCCCCTTATTTAACAAGCAGCTCACTTTCTATGGTATTATTGAAAGGCATCGCATTATTATAGTAAAGGCATATTTCATTTTACTAATATTGGAAAGACTTCTTTTTTTTCTGGTTGGGGTTGCTTGGGTTCTGGGATTTTCCGGATAAGGGATCTTTTTTTAATTTGGAGCTCTATACAAAATATTCTTTAAAAATTAGTTAAACCCAATAGGCTGGTTTTGCTTTAATTAGGATTAATTATATATATTAGTTTGTATCAAATACAAGGTACTGTCTTCCTATTACAGGGAAAAAGAAAATAATTTTAAATTAAGAAGATTTCTGGATAATAGGTTTCCGGATGACTGATCTCATACCTGTATACAGGTATATTCTCTTTAGGTCAACTTTTTTTTTTTTACACTAAGGTCATTCATTTACCTTTTAGTCCATCAAGTCCACTTTGTCCCATGGGTCCCGATTCTCCTCGGCCGCCTGGAGGTGCAGGCCAGCCTGGTATGCCTGGTAATCCTTCTTTCCCAGTTTGGCCAGGGGTACCTTAATATATCACAAAATGTTTATAATTATTAACTCCATCTTCCCCAAAATTGGTAAGTCTTCAAAAAATGTGTCTTTAAATATACAAAATACATTTTAGAAATGGATATTCTGCACTTTTTTTTAAAGTGTCTTCCATTCCAGTGGAATAATAAAAGCAAATATCTGAGTGGTTGCTATGAGTTACTGCACTGAGGCACTTTTGCTCAGTGTTAGTTAATGAGCCCGAGCTCTTATCTGCTATGTCTGAGATTGCAGTGTTGCAATTGCAATACAAATGTTGGGACATCAGAGGTCATGCACATTTCCATAACCCATTGTATTGCTAAGAACCACATAATTCTGTATATACTTAAACACAAACATATACAAGGTAAAAATGTGAAGCATACTACATACCTGGACTACCCGCAACACCTCTTGGACCTGTTTCGCCCTGACCACCTTTAGGGCCAATAATTCCTTGTGGCCCATGGAAACCACGTTCAGCAATAATAATAGGAGGTTCAGACATAGGGCCTGGTTGTCCAGAAGGACCCTTTAAACCTTTAAATAGGACAAAACAAACAGAAAATTATAAAATAAATACATTCAAACACTTTGGGAGATATGGGAAATGTTATCCACAATGCTTGGGACATTTTACAAAGAATGGTTAGGCATTTGTCCAAAAACTCCCACTACCATATTAATAGTGGTAAATAAATGTGAATATTTATAATAATAACACGTTTAGACTAAAATGGTCATTGAAAAGTAATTATGGAGCCCACACACAGCCCTGCATCTGCTGCTGATTCAGCTTCTCCTGACCAAATTGGCAGCTGACTGCAGGGGTCCCAATCTGATGACCGGTTAATAGAGCTTTATAAAATATATGGATGAAGTTTCATGTTGCTGTTCATAAATGCCATTACTGTGAAATACTTCTATGTAGACACAGTTGGAACAGTTGTTTTTTCTCATGTAATGTATGTAGCAGTTTTGCCAAAGTAGAGATATGTGTGTATATCTATCAGTTGACTGCTTTTCCCTGATTTTATTTCACGTTTTCCTAGATTTTACACATAAATTCTGTCTTGATGTTCCCAACAATGTCTATTTGTCCTCTATAAATGTTATTATTAGTGAAATTAAGAGGTATAAAATACTAACCAGATGCATTCTTTGACATGATTCAAGTCCAATTACCGTATATACTCGCGTATAAGCCGAGTTTTTCAGCACCCAAAATGTGCTGAAAAACTCGACCTCGGCTTATACGCGGGTCATACGCACATACTATAGCCAATCCCTCACCGGATACTGTAGCCAATCCCTCACCGGATACGAGGCTCCTTCTGCGGCCCCAACACACCTCCCTCTCCCATAGCGCATCAGGACTCTGTGACTGACTGTCACGATCGCCGCCCGGAGCAGGTCCAGGAGCTCCGGGCGGCGCGTCCTTCCCTGCCGGCGTCCTTCCAAAATGGCGGCGCCCATGGCTGCCACGTGGCCATGGGCGCCGCCATTTTGGGAGCGACGCCGGCAGGGAAGGACGCGCCGCCCGGAGCTCCTGGACCTGCTCCGGGCGGCGATCGTGACAGTCAGTCACAGAGTCCTGATGCGCTATGGGAGAGGGAGGTGTGTTGGGGCCGCAGAAGGAGCCTCGTATCCTCGGTTCTCAGGGGTGATAAAATCTCGTATACCCCAATATTCTTAGACCCAGATACAGTCCTTTTCCAGACTTTAGGCCATATTCTCCTAGAAGAGTTTGTGACCAAAATAAGCAGAGGAATTTCAAAGCTCTTGCTGCAGACTGTAAACATTTACATGTGTCCTGCACACTGTTGGGGCCGCAGAAGGAGCCTCGTATGTAGTTGCTGCATCTCTCCATCTCTCTGCCCCTGGTTGAGTTATAAGTTATTTTACTGTGACTGGTGTGCTTACAATTTTTTTTTTTTAAACTGTGGGCAGGCCTACCTTTCATTGTTATTCAGTGGGTGCAGGTACAGATTGATTTTCAATCAGCCCCTAGGCTTATACACGAGTCAATAAATTTTTCCAGTTTTCTTAGGTAAATTAGGTACCTCGGCTTATACACGGGTCGGCTTATACACGAGTATATACGGTAGTCTTCACCTAATACAGCCATGCTCACATATTGCTTTTGATTGTGCATTTGCATATGCCCCCCCCATATTGTAACATTAATGCTGCAATTCTTAACCCTTGTTATTAACACAGGCTCCTGTGCTTATATATAACTGAATGCTTAGTATAGCCTGAACCTTAATACAAAGTTTTAGCCCAGGAATCAGTGTTTTTCTACTCACCGTGTTCTCCTCTGTCACCTTTATATCCTTTAAGTCCCTGATCACCTGGATGCCCTAATACCCCAGACATACCCTGGAAGCCAGCATTGCCTTTCCAACCTTAATACAAAATAAATGTAGGGTTATTGTGGCCATGGAGAAAAAAATAAATCTCTGTCACAGAACAGAATCAGAGAAAACGTCACCTTTGACTCCAGGTATTCCAGCAACTCCAGGAGCTCCCACTTTTCCTTGATCACCAGGAATACCTTTAGCGCCATAGTTGCCTTGTGGCCCCAGCTCTCCTATTTCTCCTTTTACTCCAGGTTTAGAGGGTAAACCTGGGGTTCCCACAGGGCCTGGAAAACCTACAAAACAATTTTGACCCAAGTTCTCAGATTAGTTGTATCATCATTGTACCAGCAAGTTATACAGTGCTTTATATTTTATAGCAAATAGGTCCTACAATATAACATTTTTTCTGTTTATTTATTACCTATTACAAGAGTTACAGAATATAAATAGTATTGCAGGGCTCTGCTCGCAATTATTTACAATGATACTGCAGTAAGAATGGATTTCAATCTACACATGAAATGTTGCCTATTCAATTTAAAGTATAACTTGCTAGGTTACCAATGCAGTACCAATACCTACATCATTTATAGCTGCACAATTATGCTAATGAGGCAAACTTTATGGGGAAGATTCAATTCCATCAGAAAATATTTTATTGTTTATCACATAAAGGACCAGATTCAATTCAGTGAGAAAAAGGTTTATCACGTGAAAACACATGGACGAGATTCAATCTGAGATGCAATTCGATTCAGAAAAACTTATCTCACGGTTTATCACGTGAAAAATTCTATTGAAGGTAAAAATCTCGAACTGAATTTGGAAAAACGTTTTTACTCCTCTAATTTTGTCCATTACTTTTTCCATGATAAACCATGTGATAACTTTTTCTCGCTGAATTAAATCTGGCCCAAAGAGTTATGGGCAATAATCAACTGACCAAGAAAAAAAAAACCTTTCTCCTCATTCAGTTCCATTTTTGTCCCATAGACTTCAATAGAGTTTTCATGTAATAAACCATGAGGTTTTTCTGAATTGAATTTTAAATTGAATCGGGAGATAAGCTTTTCTCATCAAATTGAATCTGAGCCTGTATATGAAAAGCTAAGATCCTAAAGATGACAGGAAAAGTACCTGGCAGTCCAGGAGGTCCTGGCTGTCCAACAGCTCCTAGCGTTCCTGTCCTGTTAGAAAACCCAGGCAAGCCACGAACTCCAGCTGTTCCAGGAAGTCCAGTTAAGCCGGGGAAACCTAGTTCAAAAACAGATAATAGTATGTATTAAACCTCTAGCTGTTCAAGTTTCTGGATATAAAATGTTCAACAATTTGCCTATATTTTACCTGTTAAAGCATGATAAGAAGTGTATGAGTATACTTTTTTTCTGTCACGGATAAAGCCAACTTAACATATAAAACAAATGCTTTTCTCTTGAAAAGTTATTGTTTTTCTTATTATTTTGGAAATCCATATTCTTTATTTATATAGCACTAACATATTCTGTACAGAGAGTATACTGTACACCAGTGATCCCCAACCAGTGGCTCGCAAGCAAAATTTTGTTTACCAAGCCCTTGGATGTTGCTCCCAGTGGCCTCAATGCAGGTGCTTATTTTTGAATTCCTGGCTAAAAGGCAAGCTTTAATTGCATAAATACTGTGTGTTCTACCAAACAGAGCCTCCTGTAGGCTGCCAGTCCACATGGGGGCTACCAACAACCAAGGTAAAAGTAAAGTTCACTCTGGAGAACCAAATTCGATTCAGTGTATTTTATTTAATTTAAACACAACATGTTTCGGACAGACATGTCCTTCATCAGGTGCTAATTGATTAATTGCAATTAGCACCTGATGAAGGACATGTCTGTCCAAAACATGTTGTGTTTAAATTAAATAAAATACACTGAATCGAATTTGGTTCTCCAGAGTGAACTTTACTTTTACCTTGGACATTTTGTGGCTTGGATGGTGCCACTGACTCTGTTGGATAGAACCCTGATACTTTTGGAGTGAGGGAGCACCCGACAATCAATAGAGCTACCAACAACGAATCACAGCCCATTTTTGGCACCCTCTGGAACTTTTTTGCATTGTTATGTTACTGTCCAACTTTTTTTTTTATTTGAATGTGGCTCATGGGTAAAAAAGTTTGGGGACCCTTGGTACACACCATTAAAATCACCGAAGCTTACAATTTTTTTGTTATTGGCGTGCTTCTGGATTTCTATAGATTGATACATAATGCAGGGCGTTACTGGTATATCGCCTGCACGGTAGATTAGTACATTGCACATTCTACAAACAAAACAGACTTATTGTATGTGTTAGCTGGGCAGTTATGCTTATGTGTACATCACTACAAAATGAAATACGTTTCTCATCATCCCGTCTCCATTATTCATAAATTTACATATGTACTGCATTCATTGTACATATCATCCTAAGATATATTACCTTGATCCCCTATGGTTCCTTTAGGTCCTGAAGGTCCAGGTATTCCTACAATGGTACTAAACTCTCCGGGTTGACCCTTTTCACCACTCAGACCTTTAAAACCCTTTAAACCAGGTATTTCTGCACCTATTTGAGAGAATACATAGACATTTTCATCCATGTTTATTGATTTTCTAAAATAAAACAAACAAACTGCGCACATCGGGCCAAACTATACCTGGTTGTCCCTGGATTCCTTTGCTGCCTGGCAGACCATCTAGGCCAGCAATCCCTCTTAAACCAGGAAATCCTGTAAACAAAAACAAACATCTATGTTGAACATAGAGGTACTTTGAGCACACAAAGATAGGGTTGAATATATATTCTTTTGAGACAGGAGCATCCAGAATATAAACTTACACTTCATAGCACTTATATAACAAAAGTCCTTCCCATATACCTAAGATTACTAATTTTTGTTTAAAGGGCATTATTCTTTATACCTGAAATTCATCTTTCCTTTACACATTTTTGAAACTTAATGGCTCTTTAACTGAGAAGTAATTACCAGTTTGTTGAATGAACATGTGAGTGTGGAACTTGACTGGTCTCCACAGAGCCCTGACCCCAACCCAAACGAACATGAGCAGAATAAATAGGAATGATGACAGGAGCCAGGCCTAATTAACCAACCTCAGTGGCCGAACACTTGCGTATAGATGAAAGCACATCTCTCCAACAATGTTACAATATCTACAGTATTGGAGAGCCTTCCCAGAAGAGCAGAGGTAAAGGCTGTTTTAGCAGCAAAGAGAGGACCAACTTCATATTAATACCCTTGGTTTTGGAATGAGATATTAAACAGGCAGGTATCTGCATAACTTCGACCATATAGTGTATATTTGAAAGTAACCAGTGTATCATATGAGTAAATTGAGTAGGAAACGAGAGTCTGGTCTTTATACAAAATCATTATTTGATAATAATGGGGATGGCCACATGTAAGCAGTAATAAAATGTATTAAGTGAATACTTGCAACAGGGGAAAACAATTGTGTTTATGTCCGTGTAAAACTACATTTTAAAAAACAGAAATTAGGACTTTTCTGAGACAGTCTTGACGGCAATGGACAGTAAGTAGGGGTTATTCTTGACCCCGGAGGATGCAAGTGCACATGTGCCCCCTGTGTGCTGCCCTATGTACTAGGCACCAGATTAAAAATCTGGTGTTTAGTACAGAGAACAGCGCCAGGATGCTCAGCACAGCACTATTCATGCCACCTATGTTCCCCCTGCCCAACACTTTTGTATGGAGTGGTGTCTAATGCAGGCAGCATTCCACAAATCCCTGTGCTCTGAAAACTGCAGTATGCAAAGTCAAAAAGATAAGACAATTGCTGGGCATTGTGAATGACACCTTGTGTGTTTTTGTTTGACAAAGGAATTTTGTGTAAGATGATTGAATTATTATGGGTATTATGAAAGTTATCCTTATATATATTCTCTATGAAATTTAAGAAACTGCTGGATATAAGAACCCCTGTAAACAAATAAAAAAGGATTAGACAGACAGACTTGTGATTTACCATGTTGACCAGGTAATCCAGGAAACCCAGTATTTCCTTTCTCGCCATGTACACCCGGTTGCCCTGGTGAACCCTGTGAGCCTTGTAAGCCCAGCAGGCCTTGCTGACCTAATGAAAACATAAAAAAACACTTAGGGGCAGATTCATGCAAAATTGAGTTCAAGAAAAAACTTGAGCGTGGAAAAACACACCAACAAAATGCAGATTTTGTGTTTTTTATTTACGAAAGAACTAAATAAATAGTAGAGTTTGCATTTTTTGCAGACAAAGGGCCAGATTCAATTCATTAGTTAACATATAAGATGTTAATATTTTAAACACATCTATATATCTTTTGAAGGTTTGTCTTCATAGCTTTAGAATGTGAACACAAAATATATTGATGCGTGAGGTTGAAGAATGTTATTGGCAACTGAATAAAAACAATCCAAGAATATTCTTATTGACTTCTATATAACCTCATCAGCTTTTATTTGCATTTTTGTTTCTAGTGACTTTTCACATTTTTTCCAGACTATTTGAGGTTTCAGAAAATACTTGTTTTTTATTAAGAAGGTTATTTATTAAAAATTTATTTGGCATTTTTTCATGATCTGAGAAAAAGAAAGCAAAAAAAAAAAAAACCCTGAATGAAAAGAGTTTGATGTGCTTAACTTGTCGGCATGCTCTGAAAATATACTTTTGTATTTCAAGGTAGCAAATAGTATGAACAAGTATAACCATGTCTAAATGGTTATAGGCACAGGGCTAGCGCGTAATGGTTGAGGGGGGGGGTTGGCCTGGCTCTGACCTGAGGAAGCATTCTCCAACCAATATACTCTTGTAACTCTTCCTTATAGAGGACTATAAGCCAGTGCAGTGATCTTAGCTGTGACATTGGCAATGTCCTCCTTCTCTGGTCTTTAGACACTAGCCTGCTCCCTACCAGAATAAGCTACATTAGATAGGATAATGCTTATTATTGCCCATGTGGCTCCAATCTCCACATTGTAACTATATTTTTGTTTCACAGCAAGTAGCATAGTCAGACTTAGGAATTGCCTTATTGTACAAGAAAATCCTTCCAATCTGGTCTGTACAAGCCAACTGAGACCTGAACTTTAGACCCACACAATACAGATTTCACACCTGGGAATCCCTTTTCTCCTGGTTGTCCAGGTTCACCTCTCATTCCCTCAATACCATAGGAACCGGCTTCCCCTATTATTCCTTTTTCTCCATGTATTCCATGCTGTCCTATAAAATAATATATATAAAATATGCATCAAAACAAGATATAATTTACAATTAAAGAGTTTTATTCTTATATAACATCTGTAATACTAAAAGCAACCAGTCAGATATTTGCTCTCAAACACACAATCATGCTAATTGGTTGCTATAGGTTAGTAGACCTTATGAAAACATTTTGATCTTTAATACTTGACCCTCATCATCTCTGTTACATAGTTATTGTGACAGATTAGTGCACATAATGGATGAAAATCTGTTCAGTCTGGCTTAATTAAAAATTAAACAGAAGATATATTGCCTGCAACCATGAATATCACGCCCTGGTCCCCAGGGATCTAACTGTATGTCGAAATATTTTTCGGCCAAAGAACAGCACTGGTACTCTAAGGCAGAGATTTTACCCCTCCAAGATGTTATATACTGTTATAACTATTTCCAGGTGTGTTTGCCTATTTTTCACTTCATGGGGAAGTAGTTTAAGTGTTAATGCACAATACAAAATCTGTACCTGACAGCCCAGGGCTTCCAGTCTGACCCTTAACTCCTCTTTCTCCTGGTAAATCAATAGTATCACCTCTCTCGCCTGTAAACAAAACATCAAAAAAAAAATCACCAAATAAAAGGAATCTTCAGGAATATAAAGTAGCAGTATATACCCTTGTTCAACATGAGTTCAATGAAGAGGGTTTGTTATTTCTTGAGCTAAACAGGGAAGTTTAAGTTACTCCATGTATGATCCTTGCAAGGTACCAAGATTGTCCTCTTACAAGCTAACCAATGGCCCCTCACACAAATCAGGAGGGGTCATTGGCTGACTTGATTTTCCAATGGAATAATTACAAATGTAGTTATTCTTAAATAATTGAACTTGACTTACTGCATGGACATATTGGTTGTTTTAGCTGTCTTTAAACACTGGTGAGTTTGCAGTTATTGGATTATTTACCTACATTTCATTTATTTATCATATATACAATGAAGCTCTATATTGCTTTACCTTCCTTTACTTGTTACAATTTTGCAACAAAGATATGCAATTTAGTCCATCATTTTTCTTTTCCCAAGTAAAGCCTTAGCAACCACAATTACTTTGCCTTTACTTTGGAAGCTCTTGCAGCATCATTAATGTCTATTTATAAATAAATTGATGTGCACATATAAAAAAAGATGTAAAGTTTTGAAAACACACCTGTATCTCCATAATGGCCTCTTTCACCAGGAACACCAGGAAGGCCAGAGAAACCAGGAGTTCCCTGTACAAGGCAAAATACCAAGTTTGCATGTAATTATACCACACTGTTAAGGCATGTAACAGTATCCACAGTCAATTAAACAATTTCTTTACTCAGCACAGACAATTTCGGGGCAATTTACAAAGTAGAAGTTGGCAAGTACTGGGTATCATGTAATCTGCCAATTGTATCCGATTCGCAGCAAACTGCACAACTGCCGCAACTGCATCAGGAGCATCTTCCCCTCATGGACAGAATTACACTGAAATTAAATATGACACTGCACTTTGCACATTACACTTGCAGTGAGTAAACTAGTCCTTTTTTATTATAAACACACAAATATGCCCAAAAAGTGTTAATTTCTTTGCCATCAGTTAAGCAGAGGACAGAGAGAGATCATACTGTACATTTTATGAATGTATCATATTGTGAAAGATTGTGATTTAAACCCCATCTAAATGTCTGCACTTTACCAACTCTACAGATGTATACATTTACACATGAAATGCAATAGCCCAAAAGCATAAGTTTGCCATATCATGATTTTCAAACTTAATTATTAACATACCCTAGGACCAGTAAATCCTGGGAAGCCAATAATTCCTCGTGGACCAACTTCTCCTGGAATTCCTGGATGACCACCACGCCCAGGAAGGCCAGTATCTCCTTTATTACCAAATTCAAAGCTTTGTATGCCAGGCAAACCAGATGACCCTGGCTGTCCAGGATCTCCTGGCATACCTTTACTGCCTGCAAAACATTGGAAAATGGTTTTCATTGTCATATGTAATGCAATCTATAATGTGAATGATGGGCAAGCAGTATTTATGCATTATATCATACTTACAGTTCTGTCTAGGCTAATTCCCTAACATAGTGTCACAGAGGCCCAAACAGCCCCCCCCCCCCACCGGCCCAATAAATAGTGACTGTCTATGGCATCTTACAGCAGCCCCTCAGCCATTTGCCAGAATCCACACATTGCCAGTCTGGACCTGAGCATCAGCTTATATAACAGACAAACCACGTTTTCTGCTTGAGGATTTGTGAAGACCCCCTAAGCTTAACTCCTTAATACCTGCTCAAAGCACACAGAGCTTGAGTGTATCACAGAAACTCCTTAAAATATTCAAGATGGGAAACTCCTCTGAATTTGAAGGCCCGGATAATGACTACTGTAGATATGCTGAACCTTTAGGCTTTCCAACCATAATTATTTTTAGGGCTGAGTTCTCCTTTAAAATGGACTGTTCTCAAATACAAGGGCATGCATGCGAAAAGAGCTGGAAATTATTAGTATGCTTATTACCTGTAGGTCCAGTAGTGCCCTTGAATCCAGGAACACCTTGATCTCCCTTTTCACCTTTTGCTAAATGCATAACTTCTGGCAGCATTTTGGGGGGCTCTCCTGGTGGTCCCCTTTCCCCACGGTCACCTTGTAAAAAAAGACTCGAAATCAGCACTCCAGAGTTCACCTATTAGTCTCCATATGTGTTCTCAGGCCCGGATTTGTGGAAAGCCCAGGCCTAGGGTGGCAGGATTTTAGGGGGGCGGCATGCTTCCCAACCACACCCACATTGGTTCAAAAACACTGGGGATGCACTGGAGATACAATTATTTTTTAAATTTCCCGTGCGACAATCCCCATTGCTCCTGTTCAGGTGATGAAAATTTGCGAGAATAAAGGGGAGGGGACAGGGGTGACGAACGGCAGTGGGCCTAGGGACGGCCACTATGTAAATCCGGCCCTGTGTGTTCTACTAGTGTGCTGCTGCACTTCTAGATATCTATGGTTCCTACTCAGGCTCAGCATTTTCAAAATCTTTGTGAATCAGAGGAGGATTCTCGGAGCAACTCTACAAGCATATATATTACAACTTTTGCTCAACTGTTGTCTTTAGAACAAAACACTTCATATTTTATCAGTTTGAAAGAGTAGAATAAGATCCTGCTATGCTGGGCAGTAATCTAATATTGAAAGTGGTGTGGAGAATGTTTGTGTTGTACAACTTTCTAGGCAAGAAATAAATTAAGATATACTCAAAATATAAATATATGTTAGCTATGATGATAAAGCACAAGATTATGATAAAACAGCCATTCTGACCCTCTTCAAGACAACATTCAAAACAGGAGTTTCTATAATTCTGAAACAGCTCAGTTGTAATTCTGGGTTACTTAAGTATATTAGCTTAAGGTTTGCCTGTATGCATTGGCACTCAGCTAAGAAATAATCCCACGTTATATTAACTCCAGCTGTTAGAACACTATTAAAGGGAATGTCAACCCAAATAAAAGAAAACATAATTCTAAGCAACTTTGTAATATACATTCATCACAAATATTCTATTTTTTTCTAGTTATTTGTATATGCATTGCTATTGAAAACAGTGTTTGTCTGCCCCTTTCTATTCTATGCCCTGGTGGCTCAGACTTTGATATAATGTAAAACAAGGCAGACCTGTCTTTGCTGGGGAACTAAGACTTTTGTAACATTGTTTAAAAAGTAACAACCAGGAGTTAAGCAAATGCTGCTTTCAATAGCAAATGTTTTTATAAATAACTTTAAAACCACTGGCAATTTGTAATAAATGTATATTGGAAAGCTGCTCAGAATTATACTTTTTTTAGGCAAATTTTTATTTTGGGGTTGACTTGCCCTTTAAACAACAGGCAGACTGTTTCTTAAAACCTTGTATCATTGGAATAATCATATTAACACATACAATAAAAAAGAAGAAATTCTGGACAAGATAGGATATTTGTTTTAAAGGAAAACTATACCCCCCAAAAAAGATACTGAGTAAAACAGCTCATGTGTAAAACCCTGCTTCATGTAAATGAACCATTATCATAATAATATACTTTTTTAGTAGTATGTGCCATTGGGTAATCATAAATAGCAAATTGCCATTTTAAAAAATAAGAACCGCCCCCTGAGATCGTAAGATTCACTGTGTACACATACAAACCACATGTAAGGTCACATGAGCCAATTAACAGACAGAGTTCTGCCTTTTGCTTCCTCACTTCTTCCTGTTACAGTTAGAGTTGTAGTATTTCTGGTCAGGTGATCTCTGAGGCAGCAGAGATAGAGTCACAAAATGGTGGTTCAAGGCAAGAGATGTAAAAGGGCAATATTTATGTAAATATATATTCCAGTTTGGTAAGATTCTTTAATATGTCATTCAATTTGATATAAACTATCTGTTGCTTAAGTATTCATTTTGGGGGTATAGTTTTCCTTTAATGCCAGAAAAACGTTTAATCTGTGATTGATATTTTATATGTGACTATGGCAACCCCCCAGACTAGACTTTAACCCTGTAGCCGAATAAATACATGGAAAAAATATTAGAATAAGTTACATCATATAAGGCCACAGTGGGTAATGCAGTGTCCAGAGTGACCTGGCCTAAACGTTTGCCATTGGATTGACCAATAAACACCTTTGTAACCCAGTGCTCCGTCTCTCCCTTTTACTCCTGGAAATCCTATATTGCCACTTTGTCCCTTGGGTCCTCTCCATGCAGGTCTCCCCTTTGCTCCTTTCATTCCATGAAATCCTTCCATGCCAGGGGAACCTTTGACACCTGTATATTTACAGAAAAGTTTAGAGATAGAATAACAAAAATAAATTTGGTTTCAGTATCAACAAGTACACAATGCAATATTGTCAAAACTTCCAAAAATAAACGTAAATGTATTTTTTCTACACAGACATATCTGATTTTGCAGATTAAAAGGAGGCCATGTTACCTGATTAACCAGCGTAATGCAACTGCTCCCTTACTTTGTTAAGTGAGGGGTCTCTGCTCTCTCTCTCTGTTTCCATAGTGGGCATTGCACAAATTCTGTGGAAACAGAGAGACTTCAAACCCATCACTTCACAATGGAACATGTGAGGAAGGGGTTGGATCACTCTGTAAGGGGAGGGGAATCAGTTATTTCTGTGTAACACAAAAAACATTTATACATATTTCTGAAAGTTCGTGTCTGTAGTTTATTGAAATTATTCTTGAGCAATTCCCCACATTGTCATTGTGTTAGTAATCCCATAGCAAGAATCCAGAAGGCATGGCATAGTAGTAGAGGGATTGACATATGATATATTAGGGGTGTGTGTTGCAAAGGTTGTAGTAGTCAGGAAAAGGAAAGGGGAATTGTATCAGACAAACCTGTCATTACTGTATATTTGAAAACTGCCTAGAATTACATTTTCTACCATGAATGAAATTAAATGAAACAGCAATGTGCAATATAAATACATGTTAATAATAAACAAGGCTGCCCACTATCACCACTACTGTTCAATTTGGCACTTGATTCGCTTCTATGCAATTTGAATTTACTACAAGAATTTCCGTGCTGTCAGTATTGGTACCACAGAAATTCAACTCTCAGCTTATGCAGGGGGGTCTGGGCCTCCCAAACTTAACCTGCTATTACTTTGCTGCGCAGCTTGCAGCGATCCCATTGTTACACCTGGGTCAGGAGGGCCCTCAGTGGATACTACAGGAAAACGATTTTAGTACTCCCTATACAGCAGAAGCAGTGTCGGACTGGCCCACAGGGATACCAGGAAAACTCCCGGTGGGCCAAGGTGTCATTGGGCCCTCATGCTGCTATAAATCTGACCTATTTCATGGCCATTCCCTATTTCTATGATAACAAAGAGGCTAAATAGATGGGGATAAAAAAAGATTATAGTATGTAAAGAAAAGAGACAAGGAGAAGAAAGGTTGAGTGAGGAGAGGAAGAAAAATAGTGCTAAGAGTGGGCCCCTGGTCTAAGATTTATTGGTGGGCCCCTGGTCAAAGGTTTTTGGGTGGGTCCCTGGTGTCCCAGTCCGACACTGAGCAAAAGCATTGATTTGGTCTATGTCTCGAAGAGGGTCTTTAGCCATTAGCCCTAGTCTTGAAGTTACTTTAAAAGTGTGGGATAGAATCAAGTACTCCTCTAAGCTAATGTCACCATGGGCGCCAGCGACCCCTCTGTTGCAGAACCCAGATTTCATTCCTGGCCAAAATCCAGTACTATTTCAGTGGTGGAGCTCAAATAACATTATCAGGATTTATAACTGCTATACGGTAAGAGGACCATTGTCCTTTTCCAACTTACAGAGTCAACATAACCTCCCGATATCAGAATCATTTAGAGCGTTACAGGTGTTACATTATATATGTTTGGTAAAGGCCCACTGTGTAACAGTTGAGCACAACATATCTTTTTTTGAAAGGTGGTGCATTCGCCCATCCAATCGGACCGGTATGGTCTCTATTTTATACTCAGCTCTTAACAATTTATCCAACCCTAGGGAACATGCTGGGCTGGTAGAAGGACATATCCGCTTCTTATAATACTGATATCTGTCAGAAATGCTGGGATATCACCAAATTGTAATAAACTGTATTGTTGGAAGCCTCATATAAATTATTATTCAGATGGAACCTGATACCTGACACCTGATAGAATAGCAAAAGGTATTGCATGAGCTGATCCAAAATGTTTTAGAGGCTGCCAACAAATCGGCTCAATGTATCACATATGGTGGACGTGCCCTAGGGTGGTCCATTTTTGGATTAGAATTCACACTGTTATATTCTCTGTTTTTCACATCAATGTCAGAAGGGACCCACTAATAGCACTCTTGAATGGTAAATGTGCAGGTTTTACTTAATTGCAGCATAAACTCCTCACTATAATATTTATGGCTGCAAAACAAACCATAGCTAAAGCTTGGAAATCCAGCTCCATTCCCCTTTTGACCTTTAAACATAAAGTAGATTGGATTATGGTGAATGAAAAATTGTCTAGCTTTCTTAATAATACCCACGATAAGTATTTAAAAGTTTGGCAACCATGGTTGGATTACAGGCATAGCGAGCCCACCACAAGACAGCTTCTTTCACTATGACTTATATAATGTATTTAGTACCATGTTAGGTTCATACCATTTGGTTTTATTTTTTTTAGGATTTATGTTTAAGTAAATTTATTATGATAACGTTAGAGCATTATATGTAAAAAAATATGCTTTATACACGTTTCAGGATATTTTGTAATATTTCAGTCTTGCATGAATATTGTATGTTTTAAAATGCAATAAAAATTATTGATAAAAAAACCCAAAAAAAACCCATCTGTACTGCCAAACAGAACCTCCTGTGCGCTGCCAGCCTACATAGGGGCCAACTGCAGCCCTAATTTTGCACCAAACAGTAACATTTTCATATTTGCTTTGCACCCCAACTTTTTTTTACATCTAAATGTGGCTTACCGGTAAAAAAATTTGGGGACCTCTGATCTAGGAGTAAAAATATCTGCAGACATAAACCAGCTATACACACTAAACATAACTGATACTACAGATACAATCTTACAGGACTATAAAAGCAAATTATTAACTTCCTTTCATTACACTAAGTGGTGGGCTGAAAACTTTTTTCTTTTAGTCAGATACTGTGGTTGCTTACCTTTCACACCAGGAAGTCCATGCATTCCAACCAAGCCAGGGATACCTGGAGCCCCTTGTTTCCCCCTAATTCCAACAAATCCTTCATTGCCTAGATCTCCAGGTAACCCTTTCATGCCAACCGGACCTGGTGGCCCTTTCTCGCCTTCATCTCCTCTCGGTCCTGGAGAACCTGCAGTAAGCAATAAACGTGTTGAAATGCATAGAATAACATTTTAAGCACAAAGTTTAATCACAATTACCTTATGTGTATTTGTAAGGATAAGTGTTATAATCAAGTAAGAGGCATAAGTAGTGGGCCAGTACTATAGCATTATGACCAGAATAATGATTTCGCTTTTACTGGGACCACATTAATTGTGGTCAGTAAATGTTTATAGCTTTATGGTACAAAAGAGGTATCTTGTGCATTGGCAACTAACATAAAAGCATCCAAGTTCACTGTAATGTAAGGTATCCCAAACCCTGAACAAACACCAAGGTCCTGACCTCGGCTCACGCTTCCCACTATAACAGCCACCTTTCACTTCGGGAGGAGCTCTATGCTACTTGGATGCCACCAGGTCTTGTAGTGAGAGGACCAAGGAGAGTATTCTGGGCAGACAAGGGAACCAAATGTGTGCAGGAAGCATGGAGAATAAGGAGTGTGGTCGAGGGACAGGCTGGGTTGATACCAATCAGGCAGAGCAGTACAGAAACTGGAGTCAGGAACATAGTCAGGATCTGAATCAGGATCTGATAGAATGGTCAGCAACAGGCAAGGGTCAGGACAGGCAGCAAACTAGAGAAGGTCAGGGACAGGCTAGGTCAGGAACAGACACAACAGTCTTGAAACACACTCAGCAACTACTAGAAATAGACCTACATTGGGCAGTGAGTATTTGGTCAAGGCCCCTTTAAATATTTGAATTTTGCACCAAGCACGATGACATCAGTCACGGTGTGCCGAATAAAAGGACGCACATGCATAGATGCGTGCATCAACCCAGAAGAGCATGCATGTATGTTCAAATTCTGGAAATCGTGCAGTAAAACCTTTATTTATGTTTTTATTATTTTTTTAGCAAGTTGCCCTTCTAAAATTATAATAAACTCAAAATTATTAGAAACAAAGTGCAGACATAAGAGATGCATACAGAAGCAGATAGTGCCAAGCTCTTACCTGGAGGTCCCATTGAACCATGGGGTCCTGGAGTGCCTGGGTTTCCTGGCATTCCTGGAAATCCAAATTGTGCTGCAGGTCCTGGTATTCCAGGTCCTCCTGGGGCCCCAGCACTGCCTTTACTACCCTTGTTTCCAGGCGTTCCTGGTATTCCAACTTTACCTGCATGAAATATTTTGATTGTGATGCTTCAGTAGAATTTGACATAATGTTCTCAATACTAAAGCAGGGTACGGACAGAAAATAAATATAAGGATAAGTCAGTACCTTGCAGACCAGGTATGCCTTGATCCCCTTGTAATCCTTTCAGTCCTTGCAACCCAGGCAGTCCAGTATTTCCTTGCTCCCCTGGTGGAGCGCCTAAGCGATCACCTGCACCTCCCTTTTCTCCTTGAACCCCTTTAAAGCCAGGTTTTCCTGATAGACCTGGTGCCCCTGGTAGACCAGGAAGTCCTGCATTACCTCTATCTCCCCTTTGCCCAGGAAAACCTGCAGTAGAAAAGGAATTTCTGAGGAGAGAATTATAGAATCGTAGCATATACATTTTAAATGGGATCCTTCTCAGCATCTGTAAGGTAGAAAGGCAGACTGGGTAAGAAGGCAGGAACAGGAAGCGAGAGTACAAAAATTGAAATTGGTAAGACAGTAAAGGAACAGCTCTGAAGGCACACAAGGGGGAGGACCTTTTTTGTCCACTGTCTCTGTAAACCTGTTTTTACATAAGCTGAACAATAGTAAAAACACACTTTTTTCCCATTGCAATTTTGACATTTGTTGAATTTACCACACATATGACAGGAGTCTGGGGGAAACATACACTGCATAAACGTGTTTCCTAGTGCTTCACACACACACACACACAAACACACACACACACATGTTTTATCCCAAAGCCACAATCATCACACACAATAACACAATAATATGGCAACTGACTCAATACTTCTCCAACCTTATTATTACAGAACACCACCTTCAGTGACTGTGTATACTTCCTTAATGCTATTAAATTTCTTGTATTCTTTTTTATATACAAAATAGAGGCTTTGTATACATAAACATACACACACAGTCTCACTTATGACAAAACACATGTACAGTACCTGGTGGACCGGGCAAACTATCATTCCCAGATTCTCCTTTGACTCCTTTTAATCCAAACACTCCATTAAAACCTTGTGGTCCAGGGAAACCTTTCTGGCCTCTTAAACCTGAGGAAGTAATGTAGAAATGTAGATATATATTCAATTGATTAATAAAAAAAGTATATAAAAAGTATACCAATGCATTAAATATGTGCAAAATGTGATTTAATATTTTTTTTTTTTTATTTAAGGAAGTGCTGATATACATATATATATATATATAGTTTAAAAAAACATACCGTTATATCCTGGCAATCCTGGTGGCCCTCGGGCGCCCTCTGGAGCAGGTGGTGCAATTAGATGGCAGCCAGTTCCTGCAAAAAAAAAAAAAAATATTTTAGTTATGTTAGTTCTTAAGCACAAAATAAGAAACAGATTTTGGAATGCTTAAATAATGTAACATTGCTCTCAAAACAAAACCTTTATCATTTGCTTAGCTGTATCGCTTTTGTGGACAGATATTAACGAGATTCTGCTTATACACAACAAATGTTATTTTTGGTTATTGTTTATATCTGCCTACATTTCAGGGAATGTGCATATGTATGAATCATGTTAGCCTATGTTTTAATTTGTTACAGGTTTGTAAATGTGCGAAATTTCAACTCAGATAGTTCAGAAACTTACTAGGAAAGATTGTCTTTTGGATCTGGTATTAACTAAATTATACTGAACTCATTTCTAGCATTTGTGTGGGTGAGCATTTAGGGAACAGTGATCTCCTTTGAGATAAGATGATCTCCTTTGAGATTATGTTGCAGAATCAACTCTATAAAGGGAGTAACCAAAACAAATTTTTTGATGTACAAATGTTGGTAATATGAGGGCATCTCTGCAATATATTTACTGTTAAAGGCTTTTCAAAGGGTTAAACATAGAAGGAAAATGGAATGTCTAAAATGCTGTTTAATAAATGGACATCTGCATATGTGACCTTACTGAATCCAGACTCCTGGACTATTTACAACCCATCCTAATTCATTGTATTATCTCTACAATTGATCTGTAACTTCCTAATTTATTTCCCATGAATACCTTTCACTGATCTAACAGAATATATGCTGTGCTTTTATAGCTATCATTGGTATTTTGCCTGACGAAGGGGCCTTGGTGCTCCGAAAGCTTGCAATGGATGTTTTTTATTGTTAGCCAATATAGGTATCACTTCTACAATACTTTTTGTATTTGTTTGTTTTTTTATTTGTTATTTATATACAACTGAGGAAACTCAAACAACTGATCCAGTACAAACAAAATCTAACAAAATAATTGCCTTTTGCACAAATCCTGCATGTAGAGAGACAGATTTTCTGGTGATTTTAATAGAGTGAGCTCTAATATATCTTCTAGGCAAAACAAGCCTCCCAATAAGATATATTGAATCTAACTGTCAATGAATATCTGACACCCAACTCCTGCATGAAGACAGAATGAAGAGAAACAGATGCTGAGAGGGGAATGGTGAAGATAAACTTGATTATTTCAGAAAGGTACAGAATTTTTAATTGAGTGTATTTAGAAAGTTTCTTATTTCAGTATGATGAAGCTTATATTAAATTCTCATTTAGTTCTTCTTTAACTTTTCAGGATTCCTTGAGGTCTGGCATGGTGCCAAGATATTAGGGAATTGCTAATGTGGTGTCTATTTAAAAAAGGGATTCCATTCTCAGCCTGAAACCTATAGGCTTGTTAGTTTGACATCAGTGGTAGGAAAGCTTTTGGAAGGGGAAATAAGGGATACGATCCTTGTGTAGGAGCCCTTGTTGCAGCATCCAGCCAGAACCAGAAGGGCTTCTGAGGATCACAGACAATTTCTCTGAAGTAGGCTGTGGTGTGTTTGGCTTGGAGAAAAGGCCTAAAGCTCCAGCCATATAGAAAGAGTAGTCCTGTTCCCTGCCTAGTTGTTGTGGACCCCTTTTGCCAGCCTTTTGAGTCCCCAGTGAGTGATCCACCAGAGGAAAGCTACTGACAAGCTCAATTGTGTGGCCCCCTGTGTTAGGACATGTCTTGTTGGTGAGCCTGCTACATGGGAACTACTTCCTTTGTCCATAGAGAGGTACTTTGTGGCAATGCCAGTCCAGAGAGCAACTAAGCTGGTAAAAGGTATGAAAAATCTTAGCTATGAGGAAAGACTGGCCAAGTTAAGGGTTGTTCATGCTGGAGAGGCAATATTATAATTATTTATAAATATACAAGGGAATAGTAGAATAACCTCTCGAATGCGTTATTCACCAGTAGGTCCTTCCAGCTGACAAGAGAGCACCCATTCCAATTAGAAGAAAGGAGGTTCTGTCTCAATTTTCGGAAGGGTATTTTTACAGTGAGATCTGTGAAGATTTGAAATTCTCTCCCTGAATCAGTCTTACTGGCTGATAAATTAGATAGCTTTAAGAAGAGGTTGGATGGCTTTTTAGCAGGTGACGGAATACAAGATTATAGAAAAAAGCTTATAATACAAGTTGATCCAATTACTGGCCTGATTGCCATCTTGCAGTCAGGAAGGAATGTTTCCCCCTCCGAGGCAAATCTCTAGATCACCTAGCAGTTAGGCAGGTTATATACAGACTTCAGTTTGAACTTGATTGACATGTGTCTTTTTTCAACCTAACTTACTATCTTACTATGTATTAACACTAGGGAGTTATTTATCAAGGTCCGAATTTATCTCAGTATCGGCTGCTACAAACTCCGATCTAACCCGCTCGGGTTTTTAAGGCTTATTTATTATTACATTTTCCTGAAAATTTGCTTTGCGGGAAAAGCACAGATTTTCACGATTTTATCGTGAATTTTCCCCGAAATCTCCGAATTTTTCAGAGTTTTCACCCGAAAGCTCTGAAAACATCGTGAAATTGCCCGAAACCCTCGACACAACCAAAAATCAATGGGACTGTTCCCACTGACTTTTATGCAAACTTGACAGGTTTGAGATGCCGTGTTTTTATATTCAGGCTTTTTAAAAGTCCAATTTTATAAAAAAAAACCACACATTTTTCGGATTTCGGGGAGCTTAGTATGAAAACATAATTTTGCCTCTTTATATGTCCCTGGTAAGGCCTCACCTTGAGTATGCAGTGCAGTTTTGGGCTCTAGTCCCATGAGCTGACAGTGTGCAAAGATGTGCAACTAAATCTGTAAAATTGACTGATTTAATCTTCAAGGTAGGTTGTCAAGGTTGGGGTTGTTTTCTCTGGAGAAGTGGCACTTGTGTTGTGACATAAATACTCTTAACAAGCACATTAGAGGACATTATAGACAGAAAGTGGGGAATCTTTTTCCCATAAAAAGAATGTATGCACAAGAGGCTACCCCTTTAGACTAGAAAAATGGAACATTTATTTGAAGCAGTATAGTTGGTTTTTCACAATGAGGACAGTACAACTGCAGAACGCCCTAACAGGAATGTTGTGTTGGCAGAATCTATTAACACATTTAAGAGGGGCTTGGATATTATGGAAATAGCCATTTTACCTTCTTTCCCTATTTCATTTTCTTCATCTGCTGATTGGTAGCAGTCACCTGAAATTGTAAATAGAAATTGTTAGGAAAAGTCAAATATCTTACATTGTGAATAACATAGTAAAAACTTTCTAGAACTAAGCAAGAACTCTCAACATTGATTTATGCTTATGGCACACATTCAGTTCGGATCCTCTTATTGTTCTCAAGGAGAACATTAGCAATGAAAAGGTCTTTCCAAGCTGACAGCCACTTCCCATTCATATGATTGAAAAATATGGACGGCATCTCTGCATGAATGAGGGTTTAATGCAAATGCTCTTTTTAGTTCTTCCAATTTCATGCAATGACATTAGATGGAAGTGTATTCTGTTTTCCTATAAGATGGAATGTGTAAATACTTTCTGGAAAAAAGATATGGGAAAGAGGAAGGGGAGAAGAAATTTTTATTTTAATTTTTATTTTTCTAGAAGTGCTAGAAGAGGTACAACAGTGCATGAGGGCACTGTAAAGAATAAGACTGTAGTTTCCCTGTCTCATCAGTAGAGTGATAAAACGTGTCCTAATGTTAGACCTAATTACATCTCATATGCAACAGATTTTTTGTTACTATCAATACCTTGGGGACCTGAAAGTCCAGGAATTCCTGGGAATCCACTAATGCCTCTGTTTCCTGGTTCTCCACGTACACCTTTTGGACCTGGAAATCCAGGTCCAGGAAAGCCTGTCTCACCTAGAACACCAGGAGTACCAGGTTGTCCGGGAAACCCAACGTAACCCGGGAGTCCTTTTACACCATCTCCCTGCGCCAAAAACATAATAATGTGTTCACTGATTTTGTAAAAGTTCAAAAATTATAAATAATTATGATAACAATAATATTAAAACTGCTGTTTTTGAATAATCAAGCTAATCTTTATTATCTCTCAGCATATCTCAGCAATCTGTCTGTTAACTGGTGGCCTGTACCACCTTTCTTATTAAAGTCTGGCTTCTATGACTGCTTAGCTTGTATTCATTTTAAAAGTACTTAGATTAACTAGACCCAGCACTGTTCACCCAAACATATTCAGACTGTCAACCCTTCATTGTTCACACCTGTAAGCCCCTGTGTTGTTGAGGGGTGATATGATAATTATGTATAAATATATAAGGGGATCATATAATAATTTCTGCAATGCTTTATTTACCAGTAGGTCCTTCCAGCTGACACAAGGTCACCCATTCCGTTTAGAAGAAAAGAGGTTCCGCCTAAATATTCAGAAGGGTTTTTTTTACAGCTGTGAAGATGTGGAAATCTCTCCCTGAATGAACTGTGCTGGCTGATACTAGTCCGATTGCCAGGAATGATTTTTCCCCCCTTTAAGGCAAATTGGAGAGGTTTCAAACAGGGTTTTTTTGCCTTCCTACGGATCAACTAGCAGTTAGGCAGGATTTGTCTTGAGAAAGGTCCAGAATGGGAACGAAACGTTGACAATAGATTTTCTTTCCTAACTGCATTATGTCCTGGAGTGCGTCAATCTTGGGGGACTACTATCTATAATATGTTGGAGTGCACCACAGCTGGAACTACATACATATATATATATATATATATATATATATATATATATATATATATACACACATATATATATATATATATATACACACATACATACATATATACATATATACATATATATACACATACATATATACACACATACATACATATACACATACATACATATATACATATATACATATATATATATATATATATATATATATATATATATATACATACATACATACATACATACAGAACCTATATGTTAGTAATAAGGGATTTTTGCATCTTGCATTTCAGATTTAATTTTTGTATTCGGAGCACATAAATTGTAGTCAATGATTATTTATACACATGTCCTATTTTACAAATGTAATATTATTGCGATATTGTATTCAAACGTCTGTTTGGTGTAACTGTTTAGTTTTGTAGTTCATATTTAAGATACAATTTATGTGCTGTTTAGCCAAAAACTGCATTTAAGGGATTCGTTTGTGGCACACTGGCACTTTGACAAAGGCTGTGGATACAGTCAAAACTTTACTTTTACTACTTGTCCTTCAACCTTTATAGCATTACAGAATTACTCTTTTTTTGTCAGGAGCTCAGAAGTAGTATACCCCAAATAGACCCTTGTAGATAATTCCTCTACCATATTTGTATGTATACTCAGAATATTTCCTTTCCACGTTTGAATTACAAATAACAGCACATGATATGCTAGCTGTCTCCACACAGGCACAGAAAAAAATGTTAAATAAGAAAAAGACAATCTGTCAAGAACTGGACCGGTCATGTATCTGGTCAGATTTATAGAAAATTAAAAATCAGAACAAGAGATAGCCTAAGAAAAGAACACAAAAAGGGCGTGGGAAGGGAGCAAAGAGAAAATGGCAACGAAGAGAAAGATGAAAAAAAGGTAGCAAAATGAAAAGAATAAAAATTGTCTATGGTTCAAACACAAATTTAGATCAGATTCAAAAGCAGCTGGGTTGCCTATTTGACCCACTATATAGGGAAAGAAGGCCTGCTTCCTACTATATATTTATGACATCTGCCCTCAGTCCTCTACAATTTACTTACTTACTGAAATAAATCATAATAATTTCTCCCTCAACTAATATACAATGGCCATTGAAATGACTTCAGAAGAAGAAGCCATTTTGTCGGTTTGCTTATTCCTATTACAAAAATGAACACAGTGGAAATTACTTACAGGAGGGCCTTGAAAGCCAGGAATACCATCTCTACCATTTCTTCCAGGGTATCCATCACGACCAGGGGCACCAGGAAAACCAGAGTTGCCTTGCACTCCCTTGGAACCTTTAGAATAAAAAAATAAGATGAGCTAACGTTTAACACCGTCATATTGTTGTACATATTGCTTAGTGTGAATGGATTTATCATAGATCCTCACTTCAAAAACACAGGTGTTCATAAAGTGGCAACAATATTTAAATGTTCTGTAATTGCTTTTGCCAATTCTGTGCCAGTTCTTTTAGGGACTGCTCATGATTAATTTTGCTTAAAAATGAGTTTGTTTAGAATATTTATATAAGTTTCATCAATATTTTTTATATTGCTTTCTTTACTGTTCTGTTGTGCTAGTTGTGTTTCACAAAATTCTGATGCATATAGAAGTGAGCAGAAAATATCAAGGAGACGAGAACATAATGTGGATCACCGTACCAGAGGCCACCCCTTTAGACTAGAAGAAAAGAACTTTCATTTGAAGCAACGAAGGGGGTTCTTCACAGTCAGGACAGTGAGGTTGTGGAATGCACTGCCGGGTGATGTTGTGATGGCTGATTCAGTTAATGCCTTTAAGAATGGCTTGGATGATTTTTTGGACAGACAATATCAAAGGCTATTATGATACTAAACTCTATAGTTAGTATAGGTATGGGTATATAGAATTTAATTAAAAGTAGGGAGGGGTGTGTGTATGTTTGCTGGGGTTTCATTTGGAGGGGTTGAACTTGATGGACTTTGTCTTTTTCAACCCAATTTAACTATGATAAAAGGCAGAGAGTAACTGCACATACATCAGCTCTGTGGTTCTAGGCAAGAGTAAAACAGTTGTACACTGGATACATGTGAAACATTGTCACTGAAATTGTAGTTACAGGTATCTGTGAAGGTGACATTTGTATACATTTCTACACTCTGCTGAATAACAAATGGATGGCAAAGTTATATTTTGTTGAAATGTTATACAAGTACGTTAGGATATGCACAATGATTTTTTTGTCTGCCTGTATATGTGGTATAAATGTTTTTTCCCTTTTTTTATTGTGTCCAGCAAACCTATTTTTTTCTTAAATGCTAATGATGTTGTTTTGCCTGTGTTTTTTATTGTATTGTGAGTACTACATTTGTAAGCTCCTTTTATAGGGAGATAGAGACCACATGTATATTTATTCAAATGTATTTTTTTGTTAAAAGTTTCAACTTTAAGAGCATGTGCTGCTGGGAAACACGGACTCACATATTCAAGCAACATACAAAATGTTGTTCATTGGAACTTCTGATCTCAGAGCAAGCAGTGTAGGGTGGCTGCCTGAAAAGAGGTAGTTGAATACCCTTTTTTTTAATTTGGAGTTGGGATATTGCTTTCTGTGCAAAGTTAGCAAAAATATTTTTCTTCTGTTTTTGTTCTGATTTTTTTTGCTCTGCAAATAAAGTTACCTTCCAACAAGTGTCAGCTTTGATCTATGAATGCAGAAGAACTCACATCTCAACAAGGTATGGAACCCATAATTAGGAAACCCATTATCCAGAAAACTCTAAATTACGGGATAGTGGGGCTCATTTATCAGCATTGGGCAAATTTGCCCATGGGCAGTTACCTATAACAACCAATCAGTGATTAGCTTTATAAAGCCAGCTGCAAGTAGAACAATGAATGCAGCAATCTGATTGGTTGCCATGGGTAAATTTGCCTAGTGTTGATAAATGACCCCCAGTGTCTATTCTGATATAAATATAAAATTTTACTTTTCTCAGTTATAATGAAGCAGTATTTTGTACTTGATCCCAACTAACATATCATTAATCCTTATTGGAAGCAAAACCAGCCTATTGGGTTTCTTTAAATTTAAATTCTTTTCTAGTAGACTTAAGTTATGAAGATCCAAATTATGAATAGCACAACAGGTGCCATACCCGTGTACTGAAAAGGCATATCAATTAAGTGCGATGTGTAACATAGGTGTTACAAATGTATACCTTTTTCTGTAGCAACTACTTTATCACCCTTCTCTCCAGCAGGACCTGGAAACCCAGCAGGACCAGTCAGACCCTGTAAATAGTCATAGCACAGTGTGTCAGTATTTTATTTACCATAGGAGCAGGGATGTTCATCCTACCACCCTCCAGCTAATGGTGAACTGCAACTTCCAGCATGCAATGACAGCCATAGATAATGAGGGAATATGAAAGATGTAGCTCAATAGTTGGATGCATGTATGTTCCATATCTATGTAGATACAGATCCTGAACACTGAGCTCCCTTCTATGCCCTGTAGCATCAGTTAAAAACAAACACAAAAACTTCCTAGATTTGAATGAGCTTCACCCTATTGTACACTGGATGAATCAACTAGATTTTAACTATAACATTAAAAAAAAAACAATAACAGTCAAAAAAACTGGCCTCCGATGCTTGAGGATGGCATACTGGTATGTAAGAACCAAACTGTTCAACTACATAGCTCAATGAATGATCAGCATTAGGATTTTAAAAGTATCTTGATTTCTACATACCATATTTAGTATAATAAAATGGCAATGAATCCCAAATTCAGTTCAGAATTCAGTCAAATTTCATTTTTGGAGGATTCAGATTTGGCCTAATCCTAAATGCTGGCTGAACCAAATCGGATTTTAGACCACTGGACAGGGTTGGACTAGGCCCCGCCTGCTCCCGCATGATGACACTGCCGCTGGTTCTCACCTTCCTAGCTGACCCCCACTGCAGCCGCAAGAAAAAAAAAAGGTGCTGGGGGGGGTGTTTGGCGAGGGTTGTGGCTCAGAAGGGTGACAGAGAGGGCCTTTGCAGTGGCGGGGGGCCCAGAGATGCGCCCCGGGCCCCCAGTCATATGCTGCCACTGTAAAACTGAAGGTAGTGATCTTTTCATATGCTGCAATTTTTAAAAATTTGCAAATTAGGGCTCAGATTCTGTGGATTAATCTCAGGATTTTGGACACAAAACCAAAATTCACTTGTTTATATACTATATGTTAATGGTGTTCAATAAAAAAGAAATCTCCACAAAATGTTTATGGTTATAATTTCCCATATATCCATCTTATTTAGTTACCCAGAAGTAGAAGTTTAGGATATCAAATACCTCAGTAGGTACTCTAAATAAACTTTCAGTATCTTTGCTAATTTTTTTTTATTTGTAAGAGCATTCCTTACCACTGTGCCTGGTGTTCCTGGTAGCCCTTGTACTCCTCTATCTCCCGCTTCTCCTTTTCTGCCTGACAGACCCTGAAAACCTGGGAAACCCACTGGACCAGACTCTCCAGCAGGGCCTCTACCAGCTTCATCTCCTGCAAAACATTTGCATTCCCCTTGTTCACCTGAAAAGAATCAACAAAGAAGACATAGGTGAATGCAGAGTAGTGATAATCCATTATTATCTACAAGATTCTCCTGCACTGTCAGGCACTGAATTTTCAGTGCTAGAACCTCAGCCCCTTGTCCTTGAGGCTGCCCTGTCAGGGCATATGGCAGTGATTCGCAAAACCTCTGAGAATGACTATTTGCTTTCCTAGAGATTCGAGAAAGCTCAATTGAAGGTTAATTGAATTAGGGTAATCGTGATATGAATTAAGTGGGGCTCTAGACTTGTGATGGACCTCATGTGAGCAAGCAAAAGAAATTCCAACTGAGCATGATGAGTGTGGTATTTTTTATTTTATATATACAGGTTTTATATATATATATATATATATATATATATATATATATATATATATATATATATATATATATATAAATAACATATAGCAATTATTTATTTTTTTAGATATTTTTTTATATGAGAAAATACTTATTAAAAGCATTGTATGATATATAGAGTTTCTAAATGTCTTACCTTTAATTCCTTTGAAACCCCGAGAACCAGGAAATCCTCTATGTCCATCCCTTCCTGGAGGCCCAGGTAATCCTTTCATCCCAATGCGACCACCTACAGAATTAGTGTAGTAACAGAGAATAACAAGCTGCTGGCAATAATATATTCTTCAGCTTATTATGTTACTCATTATTTTTCTTACAAAAAAATCTACTTGCAAAATTGTGCATACAGAGATTTGTTACTTTATTTTATAGGACTACTGGCATGATATTAAAGTCAGATTGAATGTGTGGCTTTTCCCTGCAATTATTTTTCAAGCGGTAGTACAAATCAACTAAAACTGTGTCCATCGCACAAATTAATGACAACAGCTTGACCTCTAGGAATTATTCCTCAGCACTATTCAGCCTTTAGACGCATTTGGATGCTGTTCATTAGTAATGAACATAAACTTACTACACTTACAACAGTTTTAGTCAGTGGAAATAAATCTGAAAAAATCACAGAATAGGCATTTAGTTTATCTAATATGGTTCTATCATTTGTCATTAGCTGTTATGCAGAAATGTTGTATTTGTCTGTTTCGAAAAGCACCTAGTATTTATTTACAAAATACATTTAATGGAACCCCCAAGGCAATATATAATAATAGATAATTATGTTCATCCAATTACTAACTGTCTCAGTATATTTCCGGTATTCTACTGCTGTGATATTTTTACAGAAGACCTTTATTCTATTGAACAGGCTTTGTGTGCTCTGGTTGAAACCTTACACTTGTGAAGGCAAAGCGAGTGTGGGAGCTGCTTAGCGAGTGTTGCATGTGATGACAAAGTTAGAGGAGGTGGTGAAGTCCTCAAAAATGATTTTAAAAAACTAGGTTCAAAGCTGAGGGCGAGGACTTCCAAGGTAATTTTCTCAGAGATATTGCCTGAGCCACGAGCAACGCTAAGGAGACAGCGGGAGCGTAGGGAGATTAATGCGTGGCTGAAAGATTGGTGTAGGGAGAACTTATAGCAAATGTGCAAGTCATTGAACCCCTGGGTAATAGTGACCATAAGGTTATATCTTTTAATGTCTGGTGCAAAAAACAAAAATTTACTGGGGCAACAAAAACCATGAATTTTGCAAAAGCTAATTTTAGTGCCTTGAGGGCTGCCCTACAGAGCATTGATTGGGGCATTAGGTTTTCAGCTAAAAACACAGAACAGAAATGGTTGTCCTTTAAAATGATATTAAATCATTACTGTTCTCAATTTATTCCCTTAAGGACTAAACGTAGAAGCTCTAAGAATCATCCTGTGTGGCTTAATACAGAAGTAAAGAAGTTAATGGGACAGAAGAGAAAGGCATTTAAAAACTACAAATCTGTAGGGACAGAAGCTGCATTTAATGAATATAAACACTGTAATAAATGTTGTAAATCAGCAATCCGGAAGGCTAAGAAAAGAAATGAAGAGTTAATTGCGGTGGAGGTGAAAACTAACCCTAAAAAGTTTTTTAAATATATTAATAGTAAAAAGATGCAGGTTGAGAGTGTTGCTCCATTAAATAATGGTACCAGTATGGTTGTAACAGATACAGATAAGGCAAATGTGTTAAATCAGTTCTTTTCTTCAGTGTATACAATAGAGGAGTCTGGGTTCACAGGCTCACTTAATAACTGCATGAATGGTTCAGCTCAATCTAGTCAGTGGCTGACTCAGGATATGATTCAAAAAGCTTTAATACAAATTAATGTAAACAAGGCTCCAGGGCCTGATGGCATACACCCCCGGGTTCTAAGAGAGCTTAGTTCAGTTTTAGACCAGCCCTTATTTCTGATTTTCTCAGATTCACTGTCATCTGGTATGGTGCCTATGGATTGGAGAAAAGCTGATGTTATTCCAATATTTAAAAAGGGATTACGATCTCAGCCTGGCAATTATAGGCCAGTAAGCTTGACATCTGTGGTGGGCAAATTATTTGAAGGCTTGTTAAGGGATCACATTCAAAATTTTGTCCTAATGAATGGCATTATGAGCAACAATCAGCATGGCTTTATGAAGGATAGGTCATGTCAGACGAATTTGATTGCATTTTATGATGTGGTAAGTAAGATTCTGGATAGTGGGGGGGCAGTAGATGTGATCTATTTGGATTTCGCCAAAGCGTTTGATACTGTGCCCCACAAACGACTGCTTTCTAAACTAAGGTCTGTTGGGCTTAATGAAGTCGTTTGCACATGGATAGGAAACTGGCTACAGGATCGGGTACAGAGGGTAGTTGTTAATGGGACATTCTCTACTTGGAGTAAGGTTCTTAGTGGGGTCCCCCAGGGCTCAGTATTGGGTCCACTTTTATTTAACTTGTTCATTAATGACTTAGGGGAGGGTGTTGTAAGTAATGTATCAGTGTTTGCAGATGACACAAAATTATCCAGCCCAATTAATTCCATCCAGGATGTGGCATCCTTGCAACATGATCTTGACAAACTGGCAATCTGGGCAGCTAAGTGGCAAATGGGGGCAAATAAGGTCTTGAGCTGTATTAAAAGGGGCATAGAGTCAAGGGAGGAGGGGGTCATTCTTCCACTGTATAGAGCACTTGTAAGGCCCCATCTAGAATATGCCGTACAGTTTTGGTCTCCATCACTCAAACAGGACATTATTGTATTAGAGAGGGTACAGAGAAGGGCAACTAAGCTGGTAAAAGGTATTGAAAATCTTAGCTATGAGGAAAGACTGGCCAAATTGGGGATGTTCACGCTGGAGAAGAGGCGCTTAAGGGGTGATATGATGACTATGTATAAATATATAAGGGGATCATATAATAATCTCTCTAATGCTTTATTTACCAGTAGGTCTTTCCAGCTGACACGAGGTCACCCATTCCGATTAGAAGAGAAGAGGTTCCGCCTAAATATTCGGAAGGGGTTTTTTACAGTGAGAGCTGTGAAGATGTGGAATTCTCTCCCTGAATCAGTTGTACAGGCTGATACATTAGATAGCTTTAAGAAGGGGTTGGATGGCTTTTTAGCAAGTAAGGGAATACAGGGTTATGGGAAATAGCTCATAGTCCAAGTTGAACTCGATGGACATGTGTCTTTTTTCAACTTTACTTACTATGTTACTATGTTACTATGTTACTATTCATTTATCTGACAATTTTCTGTTTGTATTCTCTCCTTAGTCTAAATTCCTCTGTTCTGAATACAAAACCCTAATATGCTGCATTACTTTTTATTTGTGACCACACCAGCTAGCACCAAAGCACATAAGTGAAGACAAAAATGTAATGGTTAATGTGTGTTCTAGTGCAGAACTATCTGATTTGGGACTGACACCTAAATGAAGTGTAAGCAAAATATTTGGCTGCTGGGATAGACATCAGATACTAATGCTGAAGTTTAACTGCAATATGTTGTATGGTCTTTCCAGTATACCCCTAAAGCCTGCAGGCACAGATCAAAGCTGCTAGGCATGTTTGAGACTTTCTTAAGGTGTTAACATTGTGTAAGAAAGTATTTAACCTAACATAACCCTTAAACCTTAATATAGATTCTACAAGACTAGATTTCTAAAATGTTATAGTTCTCTCCTCTTCATCTTCTGTTCTGACACCAAAACAACTGCCTAGTTAGCAGGGTAAGTAACCCAAATTCAAAAGGAATTGTTCACAGTAGATATTTGTCTTCAAAGGAGATTGTTAACTTCCACTGTCATCACATACATAATCTACATAATCCTGACACAACCAATGATTACCTTTATTGTATTATTTCATAATAAAACAATGTTTTATATGCATTCTAAATCATGTGCAGTGAAAGGAATATCCTGGAAGACAATGAGATCTGCAAAAACTCAAACACCTAAAGATGTTGGTGTTCTTTAAATATAGTAAGCTCCTTTGGGTAGGGCCCTCTTTACCTCTTGTATTGGTAATTGGTGGCTTTCTAATTGTATGTAATCTGTAGGTTCATTATATACACCCATTTATTGTACAGCGCTGTTGAATATGTTGGTGCTTTAAAAATATGTATTATAATAATAAAAATAATTGTACTTGCCTGGGTATCCAGGTTTGCCAGGTGGTCCTTCATTGCCAGGTTCTCCATCTTTACCCGGGGGTCCTGGCTGAAATGCTGGTAAGCCTGGATCACCTTGGTAACCTTTGGGGCCCCTTTGACCTTTCAATCCTGGATCACCTGTGCGTCCTGTTAGCAAAAGAGAAAATTGCAAATACAGAATTAGCATTTCTAATGCGCTATCTCAAGATATAACATCTTTTGCCCAACCATTATACTGCTTAGCAATGTTAAAGGAAAAGGAAAGGTTTCGGACACTTGGGGTGCCAAATGTTTGGCACCCCCAAGTGATTGTATTGACTTACCTGTCCAAAGCCTTTTCTTCTCCTTTAAGTATAATATTCAACTTTCCCATATCTTATTTCAGTTCCAGCCCCTCCTGCAAAGTCACCTCCCAAGCCAGGAGCCAATAAAGAGTAATGGCCTAACTCTATGGCATCTGACGGTAGCACCTCTTGCATCTGACAGATTATACAGATTGTTAGTCTGTGCCTGTACCCCAAATCATAAACCTATATAATAAACCTATATTTTGATCTTTTTGTTTTTACATTAAAAATCATTGGTAGACTCGTTGTAGACGTTGTAGACACAAGTTGAATTATCAAACACAAATAGAATGTTACCTGGAAATGTACTTGGAAATCCATTCTGACCTGGAAAACCAGGATCTCCCAAGTCTCCGTCATCTCCATAAAGCCCATTAAGTCCTGGAAATCCCATATCACCTTCATAACCTTAGCAAGAGGGAAAAAAAAAACAGGTATGGGAATTCTTAGGCTTTGGCATTTTGCAGATAAGCTGTTTATTTGCTTAAAATAGACTCTATGGAAGATTCAGAGCTTTCTAGATAATGGGTCTCCCATACATACATAGTACTTAGACAAACCTATTTGGTTTTTTTATTCATTAACTAATGACATGCGAAAGGAAGTCTCTACCAATCCAGTCTAATACCTAAAGGTAATATTGCATATTTATTACACTGCCTCACTGTAAATTTAGTCATGGGACAAAAAAAATATATTCATAAAAATTTTGCCATGCAAGCATTGATAATAGTACATATTCTGTTTCAATTCATTGGTCTGTATTTATACTGTTTTGGTTTTGTTGTCAGAAACTTTGTTATTGTTATTGTGATCTATAAAAGACATTGTGAGAACATTTTTCTGTTCTCAAATTGCTTAATACTTTCTGTGATTTATGATTTAAAAGGCAAATACCTTTTTTTGGTTTTTGACCTTTGAGAAAGGTAACAGGTCCTGCAGGTCCTCGGTTCCCATGTTCTCCCTAAAAAAATGTATACATAGCAACATAAAAGCTGAGGTTGAAATTTCAACATCAAATATCTCATTTTTATATTATATTTAATAAATCCATGCAAAGTAACTAATGAAGCACCAGTAAGTTGTGGAACCAGTGGGTAGGGGTGAATTTCAATCCCTATAAAATACGGTCATTGCTACTAAGAGATATTTTATCTGTAAACTGACAAGTAGAGGATGCAAATTCTGCAAAAAAGTAACAAAAGTTAATTTAAAATAAATTCTCAATGAAGAGAGTCTGATGGTGAGATCATAATTTTCAATACAAGAACACTTGTGTCGCTGCCTCTTTTAAAGGAGTTGTTCACTTTGAGTCAACTTTTAGTGTGATATTCTGAGACAATTTGCTATTGGTTTTCATTTTTTTTAGTAGATTTTTAAAAAAAAATTATTTAGCTTTATATTCAGCTTTCCAGTTTACAGTTTCTGCAATCTGGTTGTTATGGTCCAAATTACCCTAACAACCAGGCATTGGTTTGAACAACAGACTGGAATAGGAATAAGAGAGGGCCTGAATAGAAAGAAGTAAAAACATTTGCAGTTCTACTCATTTGTTTTTAGATGGGGTTAGTGACCCCCATTTGAAAGCTGGAAAGAAGTAGAAGTCAAATAATCAAAAAACTATAAAAAATAAATAAATAATGAAGATCAATCAAACATTTGCTTAGAAATGGCCATTCCATAACATACTACACAAAATACTACAAGTTAACTCAAAGGTGAACAGCCCCTTTAAGTCAGTCTTTGGTAACCTACAATATAATGAGCTTATTCACTTCTCTAAAGAATGATGACATTCGATCTGATAGATGAAACATTTCGGTAATAGCTTTTAATAGCCTGGGAGGAGATGTTGCCAATACTGGTTCCCCATGCATCTGTGTTTAATCACCATGTTGCCTGTGTAGAATACTATAATATAACATAGGTGATAGCTGTTCACTGTTGGTTTGAAACACTTGGGGGGTAATTTATCAAAGGTCATATATCAAATTGATGTTTTTTTTCCTCTAATAAAATCGAATGTACTCACAACTCGAATCGGTGGTTATTTATGAAAAAATCTGAACGTCTAAAATTTGATCAAATGGGAATGATCATATATATACGAATCTTGAAACTCAAATGTCAGGTAGGCTATTAACATATTCAAATTGGTCAATGGACCTCTGCCATTGACTTGTAAATTAATTTGTCAGATTTTAGGTGGTGAGTATTCGAAATAACACTATTTTCATGTTCGAGCTGTGATAAATCTCACATTCAAATTTTATATTAGAATTTGTGAGTTTTTGACACAAAATTAATCAAAAATTTCTAATTTACCATTTGAACCTTAATAAATAATCTTGAAAGGAGTCTCTTGCTCACTAAGCAGGACCTAGCAGGGTCAGATAGCTTGGGGGGAACAGCAGCAGGATGTTGAGGCAGCTAGCTGCGTGACAGTTAGAAAACCTAAGATGGGCAAAAGGAAAATGGAGGTTGATGCGGGGTTTATGCATCCCATCAGATTTCCCAGATTATGAAGAAGATGAGTGTGAACTCTGGATTGGCAATTCAAGATGGGGCTGATCTCTCTAACAGCTGGGAGACTAGTTTCTCTAGTAGTGGTGGGGAGGAGAGCAGAGTCAGGCCTAAGCAAATTGTGGTTGTAGGGGATTCAATTATTAGGAAAGTGGATAGGGTAATCTGTTGTCCGGATTGCTACAACTGAACAGTTTACTGTCTTCCTGGTGCCAGGGTTTGGCATGTAGCTGATCGGGTAGACAAATTATTGGGTGGGGCTGGGCATGACCCAACTGTCTTAGTACATATCGGTACTAATGACGAAATAAGTGGTAGTTGGAAGACCTAAAAGAGTGATTTCAGGGATCTAGGCTCTAAGATTAAGGGAAGGTCTTCCAATGTAATTTTTTCTGAAGTGTTGTCAGCGGGAGGTTAGGGAGCTAAATGCGAGGCTCAAGTCTTGGTGTAGGAAGGAAGGGTTTGGGTTCCTAGAGCATTGGGCGGATTTTTCCTTGGGGTACAACCAGCGCTGATCCAAGCCTTTATGCCGCCTGAGGCGGCCTTCCGTTGCCGCCCCCACCCCTCCTCACGGTGCTCACATTTTTTGCACAGGAGGGGGTCGGGCGCTGCACGACGCTAGTGCAGAGAGCGCAATTGCACTCTCTGCACTAGAAGAGCTGAATTTCCAGGTTGAAAACTGGAAATTCGGCTCTTAGTTACCAGGAGCGACATTTTTGCCGCCCCTGGTAACCATTGGTGGAGCACCCCTGGGTACAACCTATACAGTCGTGACAGATTGCACCTTTTTGGAAGGGGGTCCACTCCAGAATGGTTCAGAGGTTGGAGGAGTGTTTGAACTAGGCAAGGTTGAGATAAAGAATTATGGGGAAGCTAGGGTAGACAGGGCAGTGGGGTTAGAAAGGGGTCATGAGGGAGGAGTGAGGGGGGCATACAGGAGGTCCCTCTGTTACAAGGAAAACAGACAAATACTTACTTAACATATAATTCTCCACTAAGTAATGCAAATTTAAAAAGTAAAAGTAGCAACCTCCCCTGTATGCTGTATGTAGAATCCCTTTGGGTAGAGATTTTTGACTGGGCAAAATGTTACAAAGAAAATTTTCATTGCTGTATGCTATAAATGCTATAAACCACCTCGTATAAGTGACGAGTATGAAGCCCAGCTACTCTTACAAAGTTATTACTATGGGTGATTTCAATTACCCAGACATTGACTGGGGTAATTGGGTTGCCAAGACAGAAAAAGCAAGTAGGTTTGTAAATATGCTGAATGACAACTTTTTATTCCAGCTTGTTCAAGAACCTACTAGGAATAACTCTTTTTGATCTTGTAATAACGAATAATACTGAACTCATCTCTGGCATTTGTGTGGGTGAGCATTTAGGGAATAGTGATCATAACATGGTCTCCTTTGAGATTCTGTTGCAGAAGTAATTCTATAATGGAGTAACTAAAACACTCAATTTCATGTCAGTATATTCCCCTGGTAAGCAAGGAATGTAGTTGCAAAGCAAAACATATTTGGTTCAATAGAATTGTTGGTGTTGAGGTGGGTAAGAAAAGATGTGCTTTTAAGGCTCTCAAGTTAGCTGGGACAGCTGAATCATTTATGAGGTACAAGGAGGCCAATAAATTATCCAAAGAAGCTATAAGGCAAGCTAAAATTGATATGGAAAAGGAAATTGCAGCAAGCAGTAAAAATAACCCAAAATTATTTTTTAAATATGTTAATAGTAAAAAAATGAAACAGGAAGGGGTGGGACCTTTAGTATCAGAAGGGGGTCAGTTGGTTGATAAGAACAAAAAAAAAGCTTAGATTCTGATATTCTTCATCTGTCTTCACAAATGAGGAACCAGTTAATGAAGGTTTCCTTCTTAATAGTCCCAATTCTAGAAATATGAATAATGATGCATGGTTCACACATGAAGAGTCTAGAGAGATTAAACATGTTAAGATAAACAAAGGTCCACGGGCAGATGGTATTCATCCCAGGATTCTTAGCGAGCTTAGCTCTGTAATTGCCAAACCTCTTTACTTAATTTTTCAGGATTCATTGAGGTCTGGCACAATGCAGAGAGACAGGTGAATTGCTAATGTGGTGCCGCTATTCAAAAAGGGATCCCGTTCTCAGCCTCAAAACTATAGGCCAGTTAGTCTGACGTCAGTGATAGGAAAGCTTTTCCAAGGGTTAATAAAGGATAAGATACTGGACTAGCAAATAACAATACTATGAGTTTGTTCCAGCATGGTTTTATGCATAATAGATCTTGCCAGACTAACTTAATTTCTTTTTATGTGAAGGTAAGCAGGGACCTCAATTCTGGGATGGCAGTGATACAGTGCCACACAGAAGGTTACTGGTTAAATTAAGAAATGTTGGCCTAGTATTTGTACCTGGATAGAGAACTGGCTAAAAGATAGGCTACAAAGATGATGGTAAATTGAATATTTTCTAATTCTTAATGGAATACCGCAGGGCTCTGTACTAGGTCCCTTGCTTTTCAACATGTTTATTAATGACCTGGAGGTGGGCATTGAAAGTACTGTTTCTATTTTTGCAGATTATACTAAATTGTGCAGAACTATAGGTTCCAGGCAGGATGCTGCCACTTTGCAGAGTGATTTGACTAAGTTGGGACACTGGGCAGCAAACTGGAAAACAAGGTTCAATGTCGATAAATGCAAGGTTATACACAAAAATAATATAAATGCAAGTTATACACCAAATGGCAGTATGTTTCCTTAATGAGAAGAATCTTCAGGTTTTTGTAAATAACAAATTGTCTAATTCTGGGCAGTGTCATTCTGTGGCTACTAAAGCAAATCTGTCTTGCATAAAAAAGGGAATTACCTCATGGGATGAAAACATAATTATGCCTCGTTATAGGTCCCTGGTAAGGCCTCATCTGGAGTATGCAGTGCAGTTTTGGACTCCAGTCCTTAAGGGGGATATAAATGAGCTGGAGAGAGTGCAAAGATGTGCAACTTAACTGGTTAGAGAGATGGAAGACTTAAATGATGAGAGTAGACTGTCAAGGTTGGGGTTGTTTTCTCTGGAAAAAGGCGCTTGCGAGGGGACATGATTACACTTTACTAAGTACGTTAGAGAACATTATAGACAAATAGCAGGGGACCTTTATATCCATAAAGAGGCCACACCTTCAGACTAGAAGAAAAGAACTTTAATTTGAAGCAACGTAGGGGGTTCTTCACAGTGAGGACAGTGAGGTTGTGGAATGCACTGCCAGGTGATATTGTGATGGCTGATTCTGTTAATGCCTTTAAGAATGGCTTGGATGATATCTTGGACAGACATAATATCAAAGGCTATTGTGATACTAAACTCTATAGTTAGTATAGATATGGGTATATATAAGTTATGTGAAAGTATGTAGGGGTATGTATAGATGCTGGATTTCATTTGGAGGGGTTGAACTTGATGGACTTTGTCTTTTATCAACCCTATGTAACCATGTTACATACAGTGTTGTCTGTTTATCCCTAGGCAAATTTCTTCTGATGCTTTATACTGTTGAGATCTTTGTTCTTTCGTATTCAGTTCGGTATTCGGCTGAATCTTTCACAAAGGATTTGGGGGTTCGGCCGAATCCAAAATAGTGGATTTAGTGCATTCCTACTATCTACAAAACTCCCTTCCAGACCTGTTCTAATTGAGGTAGTTCAAGTCATCACACGCATACATCAGTAAGATGTACCCCTAAGTGACCCTGGTATATGATGGAACTTCAACAAACAGAGAATCCTGCAGTGCCCTATAGGCAGATGGTGAAGTATAGTCAATCTATAGATGGAGAGGGATTAAGAAACTGGTTTACAAAGAAGGTTATTTGTATGGCATAGATGGGAACCTAGGCCTTCATTTTGTTGAAGGATAGGGACTGATCTAGAAATTGCCAGATTATTATGAGTACAATAGACTTTAGTAAAGTTTCTCTTCATATGGAACTTATATTGTAAATTTTTATTCAATTAGATTGTTAGCTGTGTGGAGCAGACACCTCCATCCTCTTTCTCTTTGACACAAAGCTTTTAATCTTTATTGTTGCCGCACTTTTCATTTATTTGTATTTATTATACTTTGTATTTACTATTGTAATGACCCCTACTTGTTCTATTAATTATTTGTTCTGCTGTACAGAGCTGCATAAATAGGTAGTGCTATATAAATAAAAAATACATCTTTTTTTTACTTCCACTATATTGTACATCAAATTGTTCATCTAGCAGTTTTGTTCTATAGACTCAGTTTCAGTTTCCATTTGAGACATAATGGAAGCATGACTAACAGCCTTACTCAAATGTCCCGTCACACAACAGCCTATTTTTTTAAAGGGAATTCCCACTGGACTCAAATGTTCCCTTCCTGTCTAGAAATAATGACCTCAAGCAGCTGGGGCCAGAGAGGAGATATATTCAGGATATGGTCCAAATTTTAAGTTTTCTGAGAGAGCTTTTTTATTCAATATCCTGATATGTATTTAGTTCACAGACCTAAGGCAAGAATGAAAGCAAACTGAGGTCTTTGAAAGTTGAATAGACTGAATACAACAATAACTGAATAGCAAGTTTTAAAATAAGCACTGTCCACCACAAAAAACTCTCTAAATGAATGCTATTGAACTAAATTGAATCTTCTTCTCCGACACCTTCTTATTAGACCTGGATTATCTGCAGTCACTTCCTACATCTAGGATTATCAAACCCTGCTGTTATGACACATTGGTGATCGTATTATGGCTGCAAGAAAGCAAGGGTAAGTCACATTACTGTCTGTGGCTTTCCTTTATTGCCACAGTCCACCTGCTTCTTTCCTCGGTGTGCTGAAATCATTACAGGGCACGATGGGTAAAATGGGGTGGGTCAGAAATTTGGTTTCAAAACAACTGTAAATGTGTTTTAATAACAAATGAGGACAGGGAACTGGACTCGTGGTTTTCAAAACAATCCCTGTAATTAGGAAAATGTGGGAAATACTAATATATAATAATATATTGGTCACTATAGAAATTTCTACATCTTAGCATTCCCGAGAAACAAAATCCAAATACTCCATATGAGCAGAAATTAACATAACAATACTTAATAGTCACTCAAATGAAACCATTTACACCAAACTGTTATTCCCCATAGTATGACCACTTTATTAGGCTTAATAAAAACTTACCTTTATTCCCTTATAACCAGGTAATCCAGGTGCTCCATTTGGCCCAGGAAACCCCTATAAAAAAAAAACATATTTTCACATGATAAGGGTGGGTATGAACACATATCTCTCAAAAACTAATTTGCTTGCTGTTTAGTATGGTTCAATAAGACATTGCATAGGTTAACAGATCTCAGTGGGTCTGTAGCTACAGCAATGTAGACAGATAAAAACACAATAATATCGAGTCCAATATTTAGTAAAGGGATTCTGCCATGATTTGTATGATGTATTTTTATTACACTGCAAATGATTCACTCTACAATATAAAATTTCATTCCTGAACCAGCAAGTGTATTTTTTTCAAGTTGTAATATTGGTGTGTAGGCAGCCATGGGTCATTTTGCCTGGTCATGTACTTTCAGAAAGAGCCAGCACTTTAGGATGGAACTGCTTTCTGGCAAAAGTTTCCCCTAATAACCATGTTCATTTTACAAAATTTGGCAGATTATGAGTTTCAACATATTTCTTTGTTTTTTTTTTCAGTTATTACACATTTGCTAATATAGGTGAATTGCCCTTTAAGCTGTAAGTCTAACTTTCCCATGGGACCTCTTTATCTAAATTGTTACAATTACTTATTTGCTTATATCTCAAAATTGTTACAAAGTATCTTAGTTGCACCAGGTAGGTATTCTAGGTTCTCAGGCAAAATTAATTTAGAAACTTTGTTTCTTTTTCTGGCTGTTTAGTGCAGAGAAAGTCGGGACTTTTCAGTACAAACACAGGACTGTGGGTTGAGCTGTCAAAAGTGGGACTGTCCCACTGAAAACGAGACAGTTAGGAGGTATGTGTTGTTTCTCCTACTCAATGTAACTGAATGTGACACAGTGGGACTTGGATTTTACTACTGAATGCTGTTCTTAGATCTACCAGGCAACTGTTATATTGTGTTAGGAAGCTACTATCTCGTTACCTCCGCATTGTTCTGTTGTGAGGCTGCTGAGGGGAAAGGGAAAGGGAGAGGGATGACTTCACTCCAACTTGCAGTACAGCAGTAACTAAAGTACAATATGTTTAGCCCCATGTCAGATTTCAATTTTTAGATCATAAAATCTGTTTGCTCCTGCAGAATGCTGCTGGTGCAGCACTATTAACTGATGCGTTTTGAAATTTTTTTTTTCACATGACAGTATAGCTTTAAGCTTTCTGATTCCCTTCCCTTGGGTACAGCCACTGGCAAATAAGAGACCAGTCCATTGAGAAGTTGCCATGTTGTAGAACCCATAAAACTTTATCACACAGTTAAGAAAAGAAGCAAAAGTTAATTTCTCAAAAAAAAAACCAATAGCATATCTTAGATTCTTTGTTGTCATTAAGCATAGTTTGTCCTTATACTCACTATTTCTCCTGCATTTCCACGGCCACCATCATTACCAGGCAATCCCTGCAACCAGTTGACAGTTGATTAAAATCAAGTAAATTACACATAAAAAAAAGTTTTTATACTGAAATATTCTGTCATGAAGTAGACAATGAAAAATTCAAGGAGTATTTGACAAAGCTTTGTTTGATACTGTATATGGTCAAAAGTACATTTATGGCCAAAACTATGCATGCACTTTGTCTAAAATAACATGTACTTAGTTGGAACACTGACTGTTGAGTTGGTCTATGGTGCATTGAAAACGCATCCTTTGAGTAAAAATTTCACCTTTGTCAGTCTGTGGGACAAGTCTTGGTTTAGGAGATGCTATAACACTACCTGCCTGAATCTATAATGCCAATAGTAAAGTTTGGCAAAGAAGGAATAATGATCTGGGACTCTGGAATATATTCTTATGGTTTGGGCTGTGGGCCCTCGTTTTTTAAAAGCAAACCTTAAGGATTCAACAATATTGTTAAGATTTCCATGCTCTCTGCTTTGTGGCAACAGTTAAGGGAAAGGCTCTTTTGTGTTTCAACACAATGTACCTCTGCACAAAGTAAGGTCTGTTTAAAAAGGGATTTACTTGACTGCGGAATTAATTCAATCCACAACTTCAGTGCCTAAACTCACTAAGAGGTTTTGTGGCTGAATGGAAGCAAGTACCACCAGATACTTTGGCCATACAATGTATGTTTATTGTGAGAATTTGTATAAGTGAGTGCTTCATAAGTTTACTACAACCTTTCTATATATTGGGTCGAAAAACATGAAAGTAGCAATGAGTTCATTGGTCATATACTGCATACTGAAGGAAGAAAAAAATAGATCCTGGGATTCTAAAAGTCACAACATTTATTATTTTTGTATGTCTCACACTAAAGCTTGTATTACCTATATTTGGTCATGAAACATGATAATAGAAAAGTAATCCTAATCAAACCTTTATATGAAAATGAATTAATTCATTTTTGACTGAACACACGGGCAGATAACAGGCCAATTCATATGCATTATTATGGGAACATTCAAGTTTTGTTACCTAGGCAAAATAACATATTGTCATGCATGACATAAAAAAATTTTTTCCACACAGACAAAAAAAAAATCTCAAAAAAGAAACCATAGGACTTTACCCTTTGTCCAGGAAATCCTGTAATTCCTTCTTCTCCCTTTTCTCCTGTGACAGCTTGTTGACCCTAAATAAAATGTAAAATGAATGATTCATCATTCGTAGGGGACTCAGGTAAAATCTACATGGAACCTTGAGACCTGGATGGGCGCATGCTGCATAATGTCAAAATAATGCATATTTTAAAATGTTTTAAATCATGTTAGTTACTATTAAAGACCAGAAGTTACTGGTAATTTTGTCTCAGTATCTGAAGGAAAAAGCACGAAGCGTATACATTTCAAAGTATTAAGGCAAAAACATTCTTAACTGAGATTAGTGACAAATTTGCATGCATACTTGACTTAAAAAAAATAACTAAATAAGATTTCACTCACTTTATCACCTCGAATTCCCCTTTCTCCTTGGTCCCCCTTGGCCCCCTAAAAAGAATACATGAATAGTAAATGTTAGAATATCACATACACTAGATATTCCATTGTCTGTCTAATGCCAAAGGTGATATTAAATTCACAATGTCTTTTTTTGTAAAAATTTGTGGTGTCGTTTTGGAAATTTATTTTTATTTTACTTCTGAAAAGTTATCAGCATGTTTTATACTATTCATTTTGCTCTAGGAGGGAGTGGAATCACTATCCATATATCCAGCTCAAAAAAGTATCATATCACAAACGTAGGATAAAGTATACCACTTATTTTCAAAATAAGCAGGCACCTAGTCAGGTCATAGAATCTTGATTGTAATTAGTGAATGTCTGATTATTACATTTCAGCCAGCCTACAGAATGTGAGAAATATAAATGTTTATATAAGTCAGCTGCTACAATACAGACACTTTATAACATACCTCCCAACATTTTGGAAATAAAAAGAGGGACAAAAAAGTTGCTGCAAAATGTTTTGACCACGCCCATTTTTGTGGCCAC
This sequence comes from Xenopus petersii, assembly GCA_038501925.1. NCBI lineage: Eukaryota > Metazoa > Chordata > Amphibia > Anura > Pipidae > Xenopus > Xenopus petersii. The sequence goes on along the minus strand of CM076674.1, from coordinate 73,033,932 downwards.
ACCCTTAATTACCATGTTAATTTTACAAAATTTGACAGGTTATGAAAGTTTGAACATATTTCTGTGTTTTTTTTAGTTATTACAGTTTGGCTAATGAAGGAGAATTGCTCTTTAAGCTGTGAATCTAACATTTCCAAAGGGACCTGTTATCTTATATTGTTACAATTACTTATTTGCTTATCTCTAATTGTTACAAAAGTATTTTATATGCTGCTTCGGCTGTTCTGGACTCTCTGACAAAAGCCAATTAAGTTAGAAACTTTGTTTCTTTTTCTGGCTGTTCAGTGCAGAGTACAACGGGACTTTCCAGTACAAACGAGGGATTGTGGGTTGAGCTGTCAAAAGAGGGACTGTCCCTCTAAAAATGGGACAGCTTGACTATTGCATTAACACACATGTGTAGTATATAGCTGTATGCATTTAAACCAGAATTGACCACTACTCTCAGACTAGTGTATACACATCCTGGCTACCTGTAATGACCTCTATTACACAAGTGTATAATACCTACAGTATATATTGAATGGGCACTGTCAGTGATGGGCGAATTTATTTGGCAGGCGTGAATTTGCGGCGAATAAATTCCCGAATTTGCAGCAAAAATTCGCCGTCGTCAGAGGTTTTTTTTTTTGGACGCCGGTGACAATTCAGACTTTTCAGACAAATTTTTTCGCCTGTTGGAAATTCGCACAATTCATGGCAAAGCGAGACGGGACAAATTCGCCCATCACTAGCCATTGTATAAAAGTTAGAACTGGCTTCCGCCACTCCATTTATACAAGACCTGTGTATACAGGTACCACAGCTACCACATTTAAATTATAATTCATATATAGGCTGGGCCCTTAAGCCATTGTTGACTGCTGTATTTATGAAGCGTATGATACAAAAATAGCATGTTTGCAAGAGTAATCCATGCTTATAACTTGATTTGAATGTTATATAAAACAAACATAGGGCTATCAAACAGTAATGTATGTTACCCATGCTTACATACAAACCTGGAGCTGCTTAACCAATACCTTCAGTTTAGTTGTATTATTAATTGGTGTCAAAACCAGAGAAATATATCATGTACATCTGTATCCCAATACATACACACCTACACTGGCTGAACAGTGTACTACTAAGACAGCATTGCCTTAGCTTCTAAGCTAGCTAGAAATACATGTTAGTTAATACTAACAAACAGTAACACAATTATAACACAGAAATCTTAACTGATGTTCTGAGCTTCACTCTGAGCTTCACTCTGAGCTTCACTCTGAGCTTCACTCTGAGCTTCACTCTGAGCTTCACTCTGAGCTTCACTCTGAGCTGCTAAGGGAGGGAATCTACCTACTTATTAACTGCACCTGAATACTGTCCTCCAGAGTAATTACCAGATTACCTACAGCTGGTGTCTGCACCGACTGGCATTGGACTTGCACTGTTCACAGAACATACTGACCAGCATTGAATTTGCAGTGTTCACAGAACATACAGACCTGCATTATATTTGCACTGCTCTCAGAACATACAGACCAGCATTGCACTCATGCAATAGCTAAGATGGCCAAAGGCCAAGTTAAGAGACTCCGGAATCAGGATGGTGCTCAAAGCATCACCTGTAACCACTAGCAGATTAAAGGCTTCAGGTTTTTTTAAAGTAATTACCTCAACCTTGGTAAAGATTTGAGAGGGAGTCAGCTGGCTCTGAAACCTAGATTCCTCATGAAGAAAAAAAATTATACCCCAGTATAGGGGAAAAAGAGATGGAGGCCATTACGCTTAGGCTGCTAACTAAACATACTCCACCACAGAGATGTCTGCTATCTACCAGGGCAACTATAACCAGGCCCGGAGGGCACATGGATCAAAGGCAAACCAATTATACCAGCCATAGTACCACTGTGCCTACCTTATCCAGATGATGAAACATTGAAGACTCCATTCAAATGAGGTAATGTGCTTATGGGGATAAAAGAACTCAAGGACCAAAACCCCAATCCCTAGGACACTTTCTGGCAAGCCCTAATGCTTTTCCAATGCTAAAATGAAAAAGCTGCTTCCAACAGGAGCAAAAAAAATAAAAAGGCACCAGCAGATATAATGACATATTTTAGAAGGAAAAGTGCCTTCAAAATGTTTTTTTACACATTACTATATATTATAAAAAAGAAAGTGTATTATTACTAAAGATAAACATTATATAAAATGTCTCCTTTAAAGTAATTTGACTTGTTGTTGCTTACTTTATGCAGTGTTACAACCAAACATAAAAGAGATGCACACAGCTTTCCAGTAAAAACCGGCACAAGCAATAACACTGATTTTTATGAACATTTTTTCACCTTCACGTTCATAAATTAACTTGGGAACACAATAGGTTTTTTTTCATATACAATAGTAATTTGTCCTCTTGGAATATCCTGACAAGACACCTATGACTAAGTGCCGGAGGGTACGAAACACGTAAGGTGGGCCATGTGGGGTCAGTATGTACCTAATTTTTAAATATGAACTTTAATAAATAAATTATTTTTACTAAATACAAGCCTTGGGATATATATCTTTTGATATAAAAACATTTTTCCTTATTGGCTGCCTTTGGAACTGGGGCATATCCCTCTGGCTGTGGTGAAAGATATATGGAAATCAGATGTATGGACTCCCAATTATGCAATGACTCTTGGAATATCCTGACAAAACACTGCACATATACAGATACTGGAATGCACATGCAGACTATGCACCCAAGTGATAATAAATATGATTGCACATCAAGATACTTACCTTATATTTTAGCAAGAGAATTTCAGTTTTGTGCTGTTGTTCTCTCTCTCCTGGAGGAATTTGTTCACCAGGTGGACCTGGATCACCCTGGTGATATAAACAGTATAGTACATGTAATTATTATAATTGTATAAATGTAATCAATATAGAATCTATTTTCACTAAATGACAATTGTGTCTTCGTTTATATCTTATTTTTTTATTTTTCAATGGGACGACTAAGAGGTAAATGCATAATTATTTCTAATTTGATTTCCTTACTACCAGAAAACCTCAGAAAACGCATCATCCAATTGAAGCTTTGTCTACATTGCCTCATCTCTCCTACTGACCAGCCACAACATATTCAAATTCCTAGTATAGCTAAACAAAAAGTTCTGAAGGTCCTAGCCTTACAATTCCTGGGCATCTTCTAATGTAATTGAGGGTATGTTGAGCCAGGTGAGGCCTAAAGTGACTATAATATGTAATAATGTGTTTCCCTGTAGTAAAAGCATTTCTCTGTAAAATGAGAGGGTGTAGTATCTGTTTAAAATGTCTTTGTGACTTTACCTTGTTAAATAGCAACAGTTTGATAAGTATATGTTATGTGGTTTAAAAATGTATACTGTATGTATGGGTATTGGCATCTTCATGAGATACAATGTGCACCTCCAATCAAAAGTGGTTTGTACTTCCGACCTATTGTTCACATTTCTAAATGTACATCAGATGTCATTTAAGCTGGTGACCAATCTTAGGCTAGGAAGCAAAATTCTTCAGTATGAAATGTAGGCTTTTGATTGGATTTGGGGAGAGGGGGTTGTGCACAGTGGTGTAAAATTGGTCCTTAAAGCAGGCACTTTGTTTTGAATTCCTGAGTTGGAGGCAAATTTTGGTTGCATGAAACCAGATGTACTGCCAAACAGGTCCTCCTTTAGACTGCCAGTCCAATACCAAATAGCTAATAAGAGCCCTTATTTGTTCCCCCCGGAAACTCTTTTCATGCTTATGTTGCTCCCAGTCTCTTTTTACAATTTAATGTGGCTAACAGGTAAAAAAGTTGGGGATCCCTGATCCATATAATGTAGTACATTTACAGAGGCTTACAACATAATAAAGCTTGAGGAACCTTAGCCTTTCCAAACCAGAAAATCACCCTCCACCTATGGACATGCATTTTATTGTAGCTTCCTGCCCTGTGATCCTTCATTGTGGTTTTTATTGTGTGTGTGTGTGTGTGTGCAGCTCATGATTAATGCAGAATGCATGGCTGATGATTTGACACACATCTATGGAGCTTCCACGGAGCCCTCCACCTCAATACTGCAAATAAGGATTGTGTATTACAGACTTCTAGTAGTATAGTAATCAGGGATTTTGCATGCTGCTCCCCTTTATATGACCTCCAGCATATGTTTTTCAATAGATTGTCTTCTACATTACAGCAGAGGTGATGTTAGAAGTGAAGCATTTGTACTGTACATTTTGCAGGAAAATATATCACTTACAGTGTCTCCTTTTTCTCCATAATAGCCAAGTCCTCTGTTGCCCTATGAAAAACAGCACATTAGTGTATATTGGTAATGGTTGTTGTATGGTGATGTAATAAAAAATGCAACATTTGGTTTACATTTCGTGTCAACAAAGAGCTATCTATATGATTAGGGATGCATTGTATCCATCAGTTATTCTTAACAAAACATTTGGCTCAATAGAAAACTGAAACCAAAATCCATAGAGGGCATATGCATTTTACTAAATAGCATAATTTGTGAGCAGTTTGGTTTGGATTCAGTGTAATGTAGAATTTGGCTGAATCCAAACCATGCAAACATTCTTGGGATTTGTCTATATCTTGTACAAAGTCATGTCTGTATCCCTAAATATGATCATGCTGCTAGTTATAGATGAGATAAGTATATAATAAAAAATTCTAAAAATCATCCACTTCTTATCTTTTATCTAATCAGTATTGGTTAAACTATTTTTAAGTTTCAAAAATTGCTAACAAAAATGGTGATCTTCAAGCAAGCAAAACTTACTTGTAGTCCTTGTGGCCCAGGAGGTCCAGGTGGCCCCTACACAGAACAACATAAGAAAGTGAAGAGAGTAAAAATACTACAATGGTTGTACCCCTAATAATGATAGAGAGGGCCCAAACACAAATATATATTATAATAAAACAAATCGGTCACATTTTATCAAAAGTAGTTATTTAAGTGAAAATTATACTAAGTCACATTTCTCATATGTAAATAGTAAAGAAATATACTCACACGAGGGCCACGATAACCCTGTGGCCCAATGAATCCTGCTATTCCAGGAGAACCCCTTGGACCCTAAAAATGCAATGGATGTCATACATATGTTATATTCATATTAAGATTAATCAAAAATGGTACAGAAATGCAATTACTAACCTGAATGCCATTAAAGCCTGGTTCACCAGGATCTCCCTAAGGGGAAAAAGATTTAAATTAACACAATAACAATGCACAGCAATTGATATACTGTACATCTGAACACCAAACAAACTATGTTACTATGTTATTTTTATTATTTCTACCCAGCTCACACAACTCTGTGAGGGTTCCTCCTGCATTTACCAGCTGAGTCTCATCTGATACAAAACATATGGGGACAAATGAAAAGCTCTTGAAAGCTTAAGAGAAATCATGTACCAAAATGTGATAGCCATACTCTGCATAGCTACATTCAGTGCACTAAGCGAAGAGAATCTTGGTCTACAAAAATATGTCAACATTACTGGGGCATTATAGAAATGGTTATATGGCTGTGGATTTTCTTCTTTATGTACTTATTAAAAAAAACAGGATATCATCTCTGACTTTAAAGTGTTTATGCAACAAGGGAGGCTAGATGTGATATTATACCATTGATTTGAATTGTTACTCTTTCTGTTATTAAGATTTAAAAGCAGGGCAGCTTCTCAAGACAAAAGACTTACTCTAAGTCTGTTTTTCACCTCAATGGATACATGAAATGGTTCTCCTTTTTGGCCTTTGACACCAAATCCACCCTGCAATTTAAACACAGTTTACATTATTGATACAGAATATTCTAATCAGCAGCGTTCCTAGAGGGGGGCGGGCCCTGGTGCGTGATGCGCAGACGCCCCCCCCCCTACTCCGTACGGCGAGATGTCGGGTTGATTTCAGTAAAAAAAATACATTATAAATAACTAATATAAAATACATCTGATTGCAGATTGTAGTTCCTTGGCAAGTATTATGAACAGGAGACAGCAAAATATCCAAAATGCCAGATGTCTTGTTTAAGCTGTCATTGAGCACCAGGTAAAGCATCATAGACTGATCATTCCTCTCTCATCTCTGTGCTTGATAAAGAGCCAAACTAGGCTTGAGAGGTTGCTACTGCCTTTGATTTTAATTGAATGATGTGCTGCTCATGACCATGATTTCAACAATAGAATTCCATCTATTACTAAGCTGTGCAATAAGGTGTGTACTACATAAATAGTTACTTACAAGAATTCCAGGAGGGCCTCTTGGACCATGTGAGCCCCCATCACCAGCATCACCTTTTGTTCCATTACAACCATCATGACCTGGTTTACCTCTTGAGCCACCCTGACCTGTATGTCCCTGCAGAATTTAAAGACAGACTGTTAGCAGAATAACAAACATGGCACCACCTCATAAAGTAAGGTTCATACATAAAAATTAAATGTGTGTGTTTTTTTTAAACAAATTTATTCTATATGAAAAATACCCTATTTCGCCCAGTACTATTACAAGGTACATTGACATAACAGTTTTGGTAGAGGAATTGTGATAATGCCTCAGACCATCGTAACTTTGGATAAAACCAAGCCAATTGTAGTGCATCTGGCTATAAGCCAGAACACAATTGGTATAGGCACCTTATAGTTGAGTACAACGTTTCCCTGTACCTCCAAACCAACTGCTCTGTGGTGGCAACTACTGTGCTGCCCATATGAAGGGTAATTGCCCCAGTGATACTTTTAGCACAAGGAATTTTAAATACCCACATTGGTTCAAAAACACTGGAGGGGCACAGGAGAAACAACCACTTTTTAAATTTCCCCATTGCTCCAGTCCCAGTAATGAAAACTTGCACTAATAAAAGGGAGGGGACAGGCGCGAGGGACGGCAGTGGGCCATGGGGCACCCGCTATGTAAATCTGGCCCTGCTAATTCTATAAACCTTATGCAACAAGCAAGAACTCACAAACAGAAGTATACAGACTTGAACTCCCTTTAGTATTTAATTTCTTAAATTAACATCTTAATTATAATATATCATCAATCATATATATCATCAATCATCGACTTATGCAAACTACTATACAATCATGTTATGTGCTTGTGTTTTATCAGTAAAACATTAATATGGATGCAATGCATTACTTACAGGTATGCCATCAGCTCCGGAAAAACCTGTAACACCTCTTTGGCCCTAAAATTACAAAACATTAATGTAAACATTTAACAGTCTTTGCTTAAGGATTATAACTACTGTAGGTCTCATTTTTTGAATAGATAAATATCCTTATCCTTTACCTTGTCTCCAAAGGGTCCAGTCACTCCAGGAAATCCTCGCTCTCCTTTGTCTCCCTTACGTCCCTGGAGACCTGCTATTCCTATGAGTCCTGGTGGGCCAGGGGTACCTTGCGGGCCAAGAGGTCCTGGTTGTCCCTAAAAAAAATGAAAAAATATAAAGCATTAGAACTTATTACATTGATTAAAAATGAATATTATGCAATAGTGGTTATAATACATATATTTCCTGCAAAAAAGTATGCAACCTTAAATACATGAGTTTTATAACATCATAAAAAACTTTAAAAATTATAATTTATATGGCAACACCACTTGAATGCTATTGGTCAATGCATATCATCTCTGTAAACTCTGCATGACAGAGTGAGGTGAAGCATCTTGAAAGAAGAAGAAATGTCCAGCACCAAAATATTTTTCTTATTTTTGTACTACCTATCTAAAAAAAAAAAAAAAATATATATATATATATATATATATATATATATATATATATATATCCTCTTTACTGTGATGAACAGAAGAAAATGTTCTAAGCAGGCCATAGACGAGCAGAGTTTGTACGATGGACAATCGTTTGTTCGATATGGTCCAAACTGTTACTAACAATTCAGATTAAATAAAGTGACAGACAGCAATTGAACGAAAATTATGTCTGATAAATTTTAGTGACAGCCATCCATAGATATTGTCCGACAGGCAATACATGCTGACATATTATCGTTAGCCGTCAGAAATCTTCTAACCTGTCTGATCGACTAAATGACCAATCGCTGTGGTAAGAAAAATGTTGGGACAATCCACACAAAGTCCGAAAATCATCTGAATCTTCGTTTCATACAATTGTATCAATGCATCTATGGCCAATTTAGTTGTTTCACATCCTTTTTTAACTATATCATAAAACAGCAGCAGAGGGAGCTCTCGCTTTACCCATAAGATGTTTGCTGACTGAGGCAGGCTATAGCAGTTTCATGTTTGATGAAAATATTTTTAGTGGAGTTTGGGAGCAGAAAAAACATTAAAAATGCAAATGACACTAAAAATGTACATTGTGGCAAAATTATTGTATTATTGTATATTAAAATGCTATTTTAATTGACAACACACATTTCCGTGGATGCAGATGCTAATTTGTGGCTGCATCATTAGATCATGTACAGTTGCACAACACACGGTTTTGCATTTCACAATAATACTGTCTGTTGAGTTTTTGGAAATACTGCCACATTGTGGATAAAAATGTATTTGACGGCTTCATTTATTAAAGAGTATGTGTTCTGCACTTTATATGTGCATGTGCACAAAAAAACATTTTTTGTTGGAACTCAGTGGCCTAGAAAGATCTAGTTGGCAGCTGACAATTGCTTGGGATAAAAGTGCAAGAAGTGTTCCCTTATAAAACCACAGTGGGTACTGTTTTCTTGCTCGTTTTCCCTTTCAGTGACCATAATGATTGACTTGTGATAAGAAGACAGTAAGGACTCTAGAACATGGGTGTTTCTGCCTGCATTCCCCTGCAGTATATCTTTCATTCATTTCACTGGGGAATAGCAGGAAGAAATGCAGCCCCTTATTTCAAATGACGCTGGGGGTATAAAAACAAATATGGGATAGGATGATAGTTTCTTGTAAAACATGCAAATAATGGAGTAGTACTATATGTGGAAAGGAAAACAAGAGGGGGACATAAGAGAAGGTGTATGTAAAAGTAATGAAAAGAAAGGCTAAAGGGAAGGAAGAGGAGAAAGGTAGAGAAGAGAGCAACATAAGAGAAAGTATATGTGCAAGTATAGAAAAGAAAGGGAGGGCGGAAGAAAAGGAAAATATATAACAAGGAGAGAAAGAGAGAGAGAGAGAGGGGAGGGGAGGGAGATGCAAAGATGGAAGAGGAAATGGTGGAAAAAGGAGGAAAAGCAAGAAAAAAGATGTGAAAATATGAAAACTAGTAAAGAGATGGCCATAAGTGCTTTAAGATTTTGGGACTAAGTGGCTTGATCAGTGACAGTGGTCATATTTTGTCTCGAGGTATTATTGACAAAAGTTGTGGGCTTTAATATATTCACTATTGTATCACTGTTTTAGGAGGGTTCTTTCAGCCACAGTTTTTGGCTCATTTGGCAGCCATGGCCATTATTTAGGGAGGCAAAACAATGTATGTAAAAGAAAACAATGTATTCTGTGTAGTAATATATTCACAATTTTAAACTCTGTCAAGGACATCATTTCCTTTTAATTACAATCTCTTTTTAAACTGATGAACTACAGCAGGACAATAAGCAGTGACATTCCTCATTGTGTCCCTGGGTAACAATCTGAACTATTAGTTCAAGGAAATGACACAACTGTCAGACTATGTTGTTCCACAGAGGAAACTGTAACTCTAAACAGGGAATATTCAACTCCCAAACCTCAAAGCATCTTTCATTTTTTCCCTTCCAGGCAAAAAAAAAAACTTAAACACACTCGGGTTATGCATATGGTTTAGTAATTAAATGGGGATTGACCCTTTCAGTGACTAGACACTGCTCAGCACACAGTTATACATATGGTTATACATATGGCACTCATTTCAATGTGGTTCATTTATGAAAAAATTCAAATTGAACTAACACAAATCAATGTTTGATATATATATCCTATAAAAACACATTACAAAAACAACGTAGGATACCTTAATTCAATGCAGCAGGACAAGCAAATAACAGAACTGTGCACTGTGGGCATTGTAGAATGCATAGGAATTAAAGGACAAGTTCTTTATTGATGGGAAACAGCAATTTAACAGTTCACATTAATGTTTACGTAAACTATAGACAGGATGCCCTTTTGGGGGGGGGGTGTTATAGTACACTCTGGCTGCCACTGAACTATTAAAGGTGAAGGCCATTGAGAATGGTAAGAAGAACTATTCAATGGCTGGAAACTGTTTTAAAGACAAGATGACTGGTATCAGGACTTAACTGTGGATTTTGAGGTTGTGAACATGTCGTAATTTTGTGTTTCCAAGACAATATCTGCTCTACCTAGCTCCACAGTGGAGCTACAGCAGTGAGCACATGATAGCTTGGGTTCAAAATGCCAGAGGAGGAAAATGGACAATCTGCTTCTGCTCTTGCCCTTAAGTTAGCATTCTGATGCTCCGTACATGAGAGAGGCACTGTGTGTATAGAATGGGACTATATTGTGCTCCACTTTCTACTTATGTTGCTGTTGCTTATGACCGCCAGATGGTTATGCTGAGGAGTTTTTGCTCCTGTTGGAATCTGTTTATGGACTGTGCTACACATGTAACCTATACAAAAGAACTAGTAGCAAGTTGTCATGGTTGCATTACTCTGCTTGGGATTGGCATTTAGAAATCATAATTCCATGGGGTTGCTGGCTGTGACAAGAGAAGTGAACAAAGAAGTGCTAGTATGAAAAATGTTTTGGGATCACTGATCTGTGATGATTTTGAGAATAATTTTGCAAAGTTGACAAATTACAAGACATCAGTAAAGGAGAAAAATATTACTGCTCCAATAAACTGAGCACATACAAACTTCGATGTCATGGAATGTTGGGTGCCAAATAATTATGGAATTTTCTTTTCTGATTTGCTCAGTGAATGGCTTAGTTTTCCTGCCTGTTCAAGTATGATATTTTGCTGATAATAGGCTTTGTGAATAGATCCATAAAGTGCCAAAACAATAGACTTGCTGTGTTGCACTGCATTTGTCCATCTGCCAGAGGAAGTTCCCTGTATAGGAAGAAAACAAGTCCTGAATTTTTTAGAAAGTGTCACGAACTCTCCTCCATTTTACAGAAAGTACAGAAAGTCTCTGGCTTTGTCTCTCTGTTCTTGAAATTGTCCCTGTCCCTAAAGTTTCAGCCATCTTCTTACCATAGGAAGGCAAGAAAGCAGTAACTTCTCTGAAAGAAGTGGTACATACATATAACAACTTGCTAATTCAGACAGGAGGTAGACACAGTAACTAAAGGACACACTAAGGATTAAACTAACCCTGATATCATTGACCAGATGGGCAGAATATGTGAACCAGACACTGAATTTCAAAAATATTCTGAAGCCCAAACACTTTGTGCTATTTCATTTGTTTTGACATATTAAACACAATTGAGGCAAAGGCAACACTGCACTCAGCTGCAATGAAGCTGGAATTATGGAGAACATCGGTAAAATAAATCTCTTTTATGAACACAAATACAAGAATTACAAGAAATTAATGCTGCAGTGTACCAACCCACCTGTTAATTTTCTTCTGTATTGCTAAATCCTTCAATTTTGATAAGGCAAAGTGAGAACAAGTGAGAACAAAGTGAGAAAAAGCTGCCTCTGATCATTTTTTAAATGGAAATGAGCAATGTGTTCACCCATACTGACGATGGTGAAGAGAAAAGGTGAGTTCAGGGAGTTGGGGAGGGAGGACTGTTTGGGGCAGGCATGGGGTTCGGAAATGACCCTGCCAGGAATTCTAAGAAAAATGCTAAGGCTAATGTTTTCAACTTGAGTTTCTTAGGGACCTCCATAGTGTTTTTACTATTCCAATAAACTGAGCTCATACTGGTACTACATGCTTATAAATATACCCTGTAATGTTTCTCAAGATAAAATTTTAAAAAAACTTTCTATGTCACCAAATGGCTCATTTATGACTGCAAGCGCAGCATGCACAGTGCAATTTTAGACACATAAATGTTTCTTAATAAATCTGAATATTCTTTTACCTATAATAGAGCTGTTATTCCCGTAGTAGCAGCAAATTGGCTGCAAGTTGCAGCAAACATTTTCAGAGTCGGATTGTGTCACCTCCGATGCTTACTTTTAAGGGAGACATATTATTTAAAAAAAACAAGACTGTGCCAGTGCATTATAATTAGATATAGAAGGAATGTGCTTTAAAAGTTTTGTTTCTGGTTACTTTATTGAAAATTTTTGCAAAAACCCTATTTTTCCTGCCCAGCTGTTCCATTTGCTGCTGCTTCCTTTCCCAGGCTGTGCAGGGGAGCCTGCAGCACTCAGCACACTGCATTGTAGGATAGGAACCAATCAGCAGCTAGACTGACCTGATAGGAAATTGAAGCCTGCCTTTGCTTGTGTGGCTGCAGGGCTGTGATTGGATATCCCCCACTACTGTGCTTCTGGCAGGGACCGTTAGGACATACCCACCCTTCATTTGAAACAGGGACCAGAGAACATCTACTGTATAGGGAGCTCCAATAAAGGGGGCATTTTAAAATAATATTAAATTACAGCCAAAAGTAAGTCCAGCACAATAGATCTCCTTTAAGATGACGTGTGTGAATCTTGAATGCAAGGTATCTTGAATGCAATCTGGAATGAAAGTTTAGGCAAGCAGATGAACTGATTCTCAGTCTGCGTTTATCTGGAGGCCAAGAGTCAGCCCCATCTAACATTAGCCTACATGCTATTGAGAGCTAAGTTATGACACAAGCTTCTGTGCTGATCTACAATATAAATAGCTTATTTTTTACTTAGGCTTTATGAATAGAGCCATAAAGTGCTAAGACAATAGACTTGCTGTTTTGCAGTGCAATTTCCCATCTCTCAGAGGAAGTTCTCTGGATAGTAGGAAAAAGCTAAAAAATGAATTATGGTAATGTATGTAATGTGAACAGGCAAATAAAAAATCTCAAAATTCAGGTTGCAGAGCAGTTGGTACATCTTATAATGTCTTACACTTGTTTTGACAAAGGGAGCATCAGAAATAGGCACAAACGTCTCTGCCAAGCAATTGTTTTGTAGTAGTGAGTGTGGGAGTGTTCTCAGGCATTCACAACGTACCAAACAGATGTTTTTTGTCAGCAGGCGGTAGGCTTTCCAAAAGCTGCAAGTACATCTGTCCTGAGTTTGATATTTGTGAGAACATTCTTTTCTCCCCAAAGTGGTCCCTGCTGAAATTTTGAAGCATGGCCCATAATCAGGATAACAGTGGGATTCTCAAAATAAAAAGTACACGGATGAGTCAGTTGTTGCGGATGTGAAATCCCACTCAGAACTGAGAATGGCCTTAGGCAGATTCTGTTCCCAGAGGACAGGAGCTGAGAATCTCTGTATTATTTATTTCTTTTTGATCCGAGTCTGGAAAAGAGGGTTCTGGCAGCATTGCACATGAAAAACCAACATTTTATTCACTGCAGCATTTGTAATTCAACGTGACAACAAAAGAAAAAGCTACAAATCAAAAGAACTACAGGAATCTGCTGCATCACAGCAGCTTCAATTACCTATGCAACAACAGCAGTCTGAAAGCAGCTGGACAACCACCTTGTGAAAATACATAACTGAACTCAATAGAACTAGTTACAATACACCTAGTATTTCAGCAGCTCTGAACTGATACAAAGAGGCAAATGGCATCTTAATTCTCTTAATTTTTCTATGGTGCCAATTTTGCAGCCCGTCAGATATTTAACTATTCTAACCACACTAGACTAGTTATCAAGTTTTTACAGCTTTAATTTCACTCATCGTTATAGATTGTTGACATTATAGGGCTATTATTATAAAAGGCGCAACATCTAGTAACCCATAGCAACCAATCAGATCTATACAAGGCAGTAAATGTCTGCTGATTGGTTGGTATAGGTTACTAGCCCTATAGCTAACTGTGCCAGTTTATTGCATTGCAGACTTACTATATAAGCCTATATGGGAATCCTTCTTTTTATAACAAAGCAAATCCAGTACAATATAGCTTTGAACATTAAACATCAAACCAAATTTAACTAAAAAATATACTATAAACAAGTAAGTAAGATGTGAAATATACAGTGCAGTATTTACAGATCTGGATGTAGTTATAAGCTACAGCATTAGATTTACATGGGAAACACACATTGGTTACATTTCTGAGAATACTTAAAGCCTCCCACAACTTGTTTTTTTAAAGTACATTAGAGGTACCTTTGATCCTGATAACTCACATATGGATCCAATCTTGTTGCTTTCGAGCAGTAACAAGAGCTGAATATATGACATCTTATCCCCCAAATCCCAAATTGACAATGCTAATAAGCATTACATTATTTCTGTTTTCATAAATGCTTCTCCTAGCCCTCCAATAATAGATTTGCAGACAAATAATTTCATCAACATGAATTTTAAAATAATGGGGATCATTCACTGCAGTGTACCATTGACCAGTAAATGCTGCCTGCTGAGTGGTTGCAATAGGCAGACAGACCTGTAACAAGCTTTGCACCTTTTACTATACAGTCTATGGACTATAATCTACTTAATTCACCTATATGTCCTTTCTGTCTCTCATTAGAAAATATAGTTTACATAAGTAATTTCTTTGTGATTAACACTGGCAATTCATAATCTTCTGTCGGCAAAAGGATAATTAAGTAACTTTTTTTCATTATAATGAGCTGACACTTATTTTAAAAGATATGTGTCTTTCCTTTATCACAGGCATATGATGAATCAGTCGTACTGGCTGATACATTAGATAGCTTTAAAGGAAAAACCTGTACCCCCCACCACACGGAGACTCCCCTTCCTCCTCCCCCCAGCCTAACTGCCCCTCCGAGGAAATGCCCCATACTTTATACTTACCCCTCGACACAGATTCTGTCGTTGAAGAATCTTCCGGGTCTTCGGCAAGCTGAGTGGGAGATCAGCATGTTGGCGCATGCGCAGTTGGAGCAATTTACCAGTTTGCGGCAACTGCATGCCCCGAAACTAACGAAAATTGCAGAACCGCTGGAAGAAGACACGAAGATGGCTGCGTGGAACTCTGATGCCAGAATCTGTGCTGAGGTGTAAGTATAAATTATGAGGCATTTCCGGGGGGGGGGGGCAGCTAGGCTGGGGGGAGGAGGAAGGGGGGTCTACATGGGTTGAGGGGGTATGGGTTTTTTCTTAAAGGGTTGAATTCTCCTTTAAGAAGGGGTTGGATGTTTTTTTAGCAAGTGAAGGAATACAGGGTTCTGGAAGATAGCTCATAGTACAAGTTGATCCAGGGAATGGTCATTTTGGAGTCCGGGAGTCAGGAAGGATTTTTTTTCCCTCTGAGGCAAATTGGAGAGACCTCAAATTTTGCCTTCCTCTGGATCAACTAGCAGTTAGGCAGTTTAAAATAGAGTTAAAAGGTGTCTGGGAAGTGAAAGTTTGGATGGTGTAATTTTCAGTGTTTTGCATGATTATGCATGCCTCGCTATTCTTTAGATGCAATGTACTGTGCCTATTGATGCAGGGCGCTCAAGTAACCCAGGAGCTAATGCCTGGTCCTGAGGTGGCTGTAGCTCTAGGGTTCCCCTTAGTCAATAGGCACAGCCACAATCATATGAAACAGGAAGGCAGCGGCTGTGAGCACAACTACTGTATATGGAAGTGCAGGGAGCGCATTTTGATGCAAGTACCTTTAATAAATGATGTTTTACATGCAACTGGCTGCAACTGTGCTTGCAGATGAGTAAATGAGTAAATGTGCTAATTTTTGAAAACTTGTGAAAAAATAATTAATGTAAAGGGCAGAAAACATGCTCAGAAAAGTGCTCAGGGCGTTTAGTTTCCTTTCACAAAACAAAAATGCGATCATTATGATATTGTACTGCTCTCAAGATAAAAATTCATGCCTTTGCACACCATAGTTTAGTGTCAGAGGGCTTCTTTCATTCATTAAGACGACACAAATGATTTAATTCTTCCATAATTCTGCCTTTATTTCACCCATCATAGCTCTCTTTGTGCCAGTGCTGCAGACAATTCTCATCTGAGCTGAAATCTATTCTTATAAGCAGAGTTATAACTTTTGTTACTTATGGTATGTCCAAAATGAGTGCCACTGTCTTTAAACTTTGTATTACTAAGAAAGCTTGAAATGGTGGAGTATGTTAAAAACATAACAATTGCAGAAGTCTTTTTGTTCTGTACAAGTGTTTTTGATGCCAAATAATGAAAATCATAATGGGCACGAACCCACAGGTGCAATATAAATGATTTGCAACTTCACAATCTCATTACATGCTACTTTGCAATTACAATTTAGTGAAAGGAACTTGTTGGCATTGTACAGTTGATTTAATGGCCGTACAAATTCACAGATCAGCAACAGCTTGTAAGAGTCTGTTGAGAGCAATGGGAGGAATGTTTGAGTCACACAAGTCAGTGGCACGCAGAAGCACAATGTGTACTATGTGAATTATATATTTTTTAAAAAATCGCTGAAAAATTTAAGAGATAGAACCCAAAGACATATGCTTCAGTGTAATTTTTAAAATATATTGCTGGATAAGGTTATTCAAGTATGATTTTTATGAGTGATAGCACAGTTACACCAGATGGACCCAACATTCAGTAAGAACAGCTGGAATAATATAAATGCATCCATTAGATCCAATTAAGTGTTATTTAACCAGACTGGAAAGAATATGTCATCACTCTTGGGCAATGAGCAAGTGACACTGGGGTGGTCACCCCTGCCTGTAAGTAGCCTGGATAAAGCGGTTGCCAAAACTGATAGCTGTAAATTGTCACGTGTTTACATTTAATGCTTGACACTATGTACTATTTATGGGTGCTGTTGCTTTGCTGTTGGCAATGTTTTTCCTGTCCTGGACATGCTTAAATCTTCTATGTAGAAATCATTAAGTATGTAGGGTAGGGCATGCATAGATGGGTGTTACATTTGTAACTCTTTCCTGGCAGGGATTCTTTTGAGTCAGAACTGAACAATGCATGGCTACAGAGTTTGCTATGTGTGAGTTGTAAGTTGCAAATTTGACAATAAAGAGCAGAGTTTAGAGCTTAATAATTAAAACTCAACCACATTCGATTGATTCCTATGGGATTGTTTAGAACCATATTTATCAAATGATGTGTTCTAACTTTGACCCATTGTTAAATATAATTCAAAAAATCCTATAGGAATGCATAGAACGTGGTGCATTTTTTAAATTAAACTCAACTCACATTTTTATAAATTTACCCCAAATGTTGAGAAGAAGAATACTAATCTGTCTGTGAAAGTGCATAATTTCACAATATTCATCATTCTGCTTTTGTTCCATAATACTCCTTATCGCTTAACAATGTCCTGGATGCAAATTATAATGACCAGTGGTTTTTACACCGACCACTGTGATACAAACAGTAAGGGGTGGATTTATCAAGGGTTGAATTTCGAAGTACAAAAAACTTCGAAATTCGACCATCGAATTAAAAAACTTTGAATTAGAATATCGAATTTGAAGTTTTTTCAACAAATTTGGCAATCCTGCGGTTGAAATAAAAATCGTTTGATAGAACGATTAAATTGTTCGAAACAAATGATTTGAAAGATTTTAGCGATCGATCAAAGGATTTTTATTCGATGTGTACAGACTTAGAAAAATGTTGTAGAAGGTCCCCATAGGCTAACATAGCACTTCGGCAGGTTTAATTTGGCGAAGTATTGAAGTCGAAGTTTTTTTTAAGAGACAGTACTTTGATTATCGAATGGTTGAATATTCAAACTATTTTACCTCAAATCGAATTCGAAGTCGAAGTCATAGTATCCTATTCGATGGTTGAAGTATCCAAAAAATTACTTCGAATTTTTTTACTTCGAAAATTCCCTCAAATTCACTTCGACCCTTAGTAAATCTGCCCCTTTAAGTTCTCAGGAACAGTTCATTTGGTGCATCTGAGCAACATATATTTATACATCTCAGTTATCAGTAAGTGTAAAAACGAGCATGGAAGTCAGAACCTGAAGCTAAAACATGTCTTCCTTTTTACGTTGTCAGTATGAAAAGATAGTTGGTTTGGTAAGCTTAATTCCAGTTATTATTATTATTTGTTATTTATATAGCAGTGACATGTTATATAGCTCTTTAATGAGATTTAACATTATTCACATCAGTCTCCATCCCAATAAGCTTACAATTTAAGTTATATATCAAACCCACCCCACACAACACATGCTATTAGTCAGTTTTCCCAAAAACCAATTAACTTGCATGTATTTTTTGGAGTGTCGGAGGAAATCCAGAGTACCCAGAGTAAACCAGCTCAGACAAAATGAGAATGCTGGATTCGCTAAAGAGTGCCATAAATTACCAATGTTGTTGGATGGACTTGTGAGCTTTTTGGCCTTTTTTTATTACATATCCTACATGTGTACGGGCTGAGGCCTAAATGGGTGCCAAATTGCAACTTTAGGTCTCATCCACAGAGCACTTGTGCCCATGAGCTGTGTGTTGCACCCAGCACAATGTGCAAAGAGCAGAACTATGGGTGCAACACAGCCCTGTACTTAGTTCCTGCCACAGGCATGCAGTCAGTAAATACAGACTCTTTGTCTTGCACCTATACCACTATTCCCGTAAATAACAAGTCAAGGCAGGTCAACCTGCTGAAATGCTTTCTGTCAAAACATTCCGTTCATTATTCAAAAACAGTTAAATACAAAAACATCAACACCTCTTTCACATTAACTTCTCAAGTGGAATCTTCAAAGGAAATACCCACAAGTAGACCCTTTTATGTCAGATTAATTTACTAATACCCAGCAGGGCATATTAGGGGTCATGTATAATGCAAACACAGTGTGCAAATCACAAAGAAAGAAACCACCATAGTCCATGTTTTTGCAATTACCACACTGGGTTCTTCATTGTGTTAAACTGGCCATAGATGTAAAGATTTTTAAAAGATCCAATCGTTATCGTGAGACCACGATTATCTCGAAATGATCGTTGAAATGTACGATGTGTCCATCAACTAAAAAGACCATTTCAGACAATATTGCCAGCAAAACTGAAGAGTAGCTGCCTGCTTGGCCCTGCAAACATAGATAGATTGCACTGGGACCGATAAAGATTTTTAAACCTGGCTGATTAATTTCCTGACAGATGTCGGGTGAAAAATCGTAAGATGTACGATCGTTCGAAACCCACTAACTGCACGATAATTTGATGAATTGGTCAGAATAACTATTTTCTTCTAGTGATGGGCGAATTTATTATTCCCACGATTCGCCACTGGCGAATAAATTTGCATAACCGCCGTAAACATTTGCAGGCTTCAAACAAATGCACGCACGTTTTTATGGACGCCAGCACATTTTCCCCAGCATCAAAAACCAGATGCCAGCACAGTTTCACATATTTTTTGCCGTTTCGCGAATTTTGTGAATTTTTCGGTGAAGCGAAACGCCCCAAATTCGCCCATCACTAGTTTCTTCCTTTCAGATATTTCCCCTGATCTAACATTCCATCACAGTTATGACATTAACATCATATTCCTTTACGAGGTCTTTCACCTGTGCCCTTAACTGAATTTTTACATTCAAGCATATTTTCCAATTACTTTGCAAGTTCATTGGAAACATCTGTGAGTGTTACATGTAAGGCCCGCCTGTTTTCTGTAATAAAATGTGACTAGTGTGTGTTACTGGGATTCATTTTAAATAATAAATGTATTTCTAATGTAGATTACAATAAACTATTATCACAAATATATTTGTAATGTAATTTGTATCGCTCTTATAAAAATCCTTAACTAAAAACTATGACCTCCATTCATTAACCAACAACATCTGCACAGAATCAAATTCAGAAATGTCAAACAGCCCACACATACATTCTGTCTCATTCCTAAAATACTTCCAGAGTGTTCTGCCAGAGCTTCTTTTATTTGCATCGTATTCATATACTGTACTTGTTCTACATTAAACAATGAAGCCACTAACCAAGCTATCATGTATTATGTATCTTTGATTATCTGTAAAACGCTTTGTGTTTTATTCTAAGAAAATATTAATTATGCCATTTTTGGTATGTTTTTAATCATAACTCTTACTAGCCTTTTAATTAAGTACAAATAATGTACTTAAATCGCAGTATGAGATATGACATATAACATACAATAAGTTTCCACACTACTATTGTCTACTGTACCTACTTGTTGCCATTACGCATGCTAAATAACTTGGTCTGACCTACATTGCAAACATAAATATTGTATCGTGACATAAGTCTTTATGGAGTCCTACATTTTTCTGTAATGAACAACTGCTCTTGTAAACCAGTAATTAATAAAAATATGTGTATGTTTAACTGTGCCTTTGAGAGTGCAAATTATTATATATGGTATAGATTTCACAATAGAAAGGAGCTTTAAAGTAAAGCTAATTACAGTTTATCCTTAAAGGAGAATGAACCCCATAAAATGGATACAGCTAAAAATACCATATTTCATATACTGATTATTGCACCAGCATAAAGTTTCAGCTTCTCAATAGCAGCAATGATCCAGGACTTCAAACTTGTCACGGGGGGTCACCATCTTGGAAAGTGTCTGCTCTGAGCAGCTGCTTAGGGGTTGTCTCAAATTATCAAGCAGAAAATGAGGTTGTCCTGTAATATAAGCTGATGCTACAGGGCTGATTATTAAATTCTGATGCTAATTGCATTGGTTTCTGTGCTGCCATGTAGTAATTACATGCATTAATTACTTATCAGCCTTATTTGTGACAATTATATTCTATGTGTACTGTATGTTGTGAGTTGGTCCCTAAGCTCAGTAAGTGACAGCAGCACAGAGCATGTGCAGTGAATCAGCAGAAAGGAAGATGGGGAGCTACTGGGGCATCATTGGGGGCAGAGATCTTCCCTGCTAAAGGGCTGTGGTTGACTTGGGCTGGTACAGAAGCCCAAAACATAATGTACAACATTTCTAGCCGACTTATTTAGTTAGGCTTTAGTTCTTCTTTAAAGGTGGCGGGCCCAAGAGGTCATATTGTATGTGAAACAGAAGAAGAGAAAGAAGTGTATTTGTCATTTCATTTTTGGTCAAAGGAACCAAGATGGTTGCAAAGAGCTTAGATCTCTATAGTTATGACAAATTATATATATAGTAGTATAAAAGAAGTAGGGTAGATGTGCTGCACATTATGTTTTGGGTTTCTGTATCATCCCAAGGCTACCACAGTCCTTTCGAGATCTGTGCCTATGAATATGCCTCTAGTAGCTCTTCATATTTTTCTTTGCTGATTGACAGCAATTGCTCCGTGCTGTTGTCAGTTAGCTGAGCATAGGGACTCGCAATATACCTTATATATAGAACAGGGGTCCCCAACCTTTTTAACCCGTGCGCCATATTTAAATGTAAACAGAGCTGGCAGCAACACAACTATGAAAAAGTCCATTGGGATGCCAAATAAGGGCTGTGATTGGCTTTTTGGTAGTCCCTGTGTGGACTCGCAGTCTACAAGAGGCTCTACTTGGCACTATACTTACATTTTATGCAATTAAAACTTGCTTTCACGCTTGAAATATCAAAAATAAGTACCTACTTTGAGGACCCCGAGAGCAACATCCAAGGGGTTGGAGAGCAACATGTTGCTCATGAGCTACTGGTTGGGGATCACTGATACAGAACATAAAAGTCTTGATACAAGGCTGATTAGTAATTCATTTAGATTACCATTGCATGTCAATTCCAAATCCAGTGAAATTAGAATCACAATTTAATAATCATCCCTCCAGCATCAGCTCATATGACAGGTGGACCTTATTTAATGCTTGTTGATTTGAGATGGCTCTTAATCTTAGCTCCTCAATAGTAGCCCAAAGAACACGAGCATGTGAGTATTACTTAATTGCCAAACAAAATCCAAGAAGGCGAGCCCATGTGCACAAATTTGATGGTCTGGATCATTACTGATATAGAGATGCTGAATCTTTAGGCTCGTGCAGTGAGTTTAGGGTTTAGTTAAGGTTTATTTCTAATTTAACATCTGGCTTTGCTATGTTACTGCTACATGCCACACGTTTCCCAAGTGGAAAGAGCGGAAGTGCTGGATGTGGGGCCTTTTTGAATGAACGACATATATGATGTCAGTGGGAAGCTCAGCAATAACAATTTTATTCCTAGACTGTCTGCTGACTCACTCGCAGTATCTACCAGTCCCAGGAGCCAAAAGTAAAACAATGCAGGGGAAGATTTATTTTCCCAGCTATTCTCAAATTAATTATAAACATTTTCCTATTCTACATATGGGTATAGAATAAAATGAAGAATACTAGGATGTTGTATATGGGTTTGCTCTGGTTGTGATACTGCAAATAGACTGATTTGTACTGTGAGTTGTGTGATGTACTGATATCCTTTGACTGTACATGGTCCATACCAACAAAGCTTGCATGAAAAATCTTTTATTTTTATTGAAACAAGCCATATTTCATTTTCTTTCATTTTAAAATGCGAGTATACACTTTGGTGGGATTAACTATGGAGGGGATATATAATGTCGTGTAAAATAAACCTTGCTTAAAATGGCCACAGGTACCCTGATTTTATCCAACCCCACAGATAGTTGTAAGTAAACTGCATCTGGTAGGCTGCAGGTTGTTCTGCTGTCTTCTCCTATGATTATAATGCACGAATGTTGTATTCATTGTATGATCCTTCCTGCCAAAGGATGTATTTTGATGTGTCTGTGGAAACAGAACTTCTGCTTTACCCATTTGCTTTAGTGGACAACAATTTAGTCCTGCTCAGCTAGGATATCTTCTCCCACATAATGGGAAGTGCTTCTGTGTTCCTAGCTAGAGCAAAGTAAGCAATTTTTCTAGCGGTTAGAAAAACAGTTTTGACCAGTCTCCTGGGGAAATCATACATTCATTACTCTTCCTTCACATAGAAAAACTTTCAAGAATCTTTCTAGGAAAATATACACTCTTGAATTTATACCTGACAATTTAAAAGCACTACACCTTCAAAGATATGGACTTGATGAATCTGAATTGATAAGCTGGCTTGAGCAAGGAATATTTCTATTTCTTATAATAAATGTAGCTATTTGGTGTGCTTTAAGCAACTAGGAGTCCATGTGTTATGAAGCTTTCGAGGCTAATGAGGATTAACACAAAAAAATGCTTTGAGCTTGAAGCAGTTCTTTTCTATAAGACATTCTTATACAGGTATTCAACAAATAGTTTCTATGAAAGCAGAGAAACTTTCAAAATTAGGTTTTTACCTGCAATTTCAGCATATTTACAAGCGCCTGCTAAGCTGTGTCCATCACAATATGGACCAGTATTGACACGGCACACATTTTCCCCTTTGCATTTATGTTCATATGGTATAATTTGTGGTGCAACTAAATTGCTTAATTTAAGCTGCATTAAATTCAGCATTGATATATATAGATATATATAGATATACAAATAGATATATAGAAAACCATTTCTGTATGCAAAACTGCAGTTTGCACTATATGCATCATTCGTAAATAAGAATTGATGACACTTATATACATCGGGGCAGATTTATCAATGTATGAAATTAGAGCTCACCACAGTAAAATCCTACCACTTTCTTTTAATTTCTATGGGATTTTTAGAGGCATATTAATGAAATCATGAACTCAAACTATCCCCATTGATAAATATGCCTATAAACTAGGGATGCACCGAATCCAGGATTCGGTTCCAGATTCGGGCAGAATTCGGCCTTTTTCAGCAGGATTCAGACGTATCCTTCTGCCAGGTAGAACTGAATCCTAATTTGCATATGCGAATTAGGGTCGGGAAGGGAAATCGCGTGACTTATTGTCACAAGACAAGAAAGTAAAAAATGTTTCCTCTTCCCACAACTAATTAGCATATTCAAATTAGGATTCGGATTCGGTTCGTTCTTCGGCCAAATCTTTTACGAAGGATTCGGGGTTCGGCCAAATCCAAAATATTGGATTCAGTGCATCCCTACTATAGACATTCAGAAATTAATAGAGAGCAGTGGAATTTTACTGTGGGGAGCTCTTATTTCACACTGTGATAAAGTTACTGTAATTATGTCTCAGTGCTAATTTATGTACATGGGCAGCACAGGAATCATACTGGAAAGAATTGGTACTGTAATTTCAATCAGATGTCAGTTTAATTACAGAATGGCAAGATGCACATCAAAAAGTTCAATCATTCAAAATTAAATTAGAAAAAACTTTAACACACTTTAATAGTGGTATTAAAGAGATACTGATATCATAACCTTTTTTATTATCTATCATAACATTGTCTTTGAATGCTATTTATAATTTTGCCATAAAAGTATTTGCCAGATGCTTTTACATTTCCTTTCTTACTACCCTGTTCCTCTATGAGGGGGCTGCCATATTTGTCCAGCAGTAGTCGTTAGCATTAGAAACTCTAAGGGTAGGACTACATGGACGTTTTTGGTGCGATCCTTCCCTTACTGACAGGTTAAGAGGGAACAGACAGGTTGGCAAAACAGTCAGGTTTAGGAACTTCAAGTAACAATTATTACAAAAGCAGAACTATCACCGAAAAAAAGGTCAACATGACATATAGGTAACTTTTAATGTAGATTAATATTTTGAAAACGAAATTTTTCAGTGTCAGTATTACTTTAACCTCAACTCAGCATTACTGACCTATTCTGCAACTTTCCTATTTTTAAGTAGAAGTTGTACAGTCATGATCCACATTTGACTTCAGACTCACAGACATGGTCCTGATGGAATACAGCTGTAGAATTTATTGCTCCCAGCTAAGCATTTTATCCTTTAGGACCAGCTATTTTGAACAGCAGAAATAATGCACATGTTGCATAGTTGTGATGACCCATGCTGACAAATGTTTTGATAGTGTGGGAATCCTGTGCCACTGGAATAAAGGAGCAACAGGGAATAAGTGTTTAAACTAAGTAAAATATAGTCTTTTTTTTATTACACTATGGCCTGCATTATAAAGAATTCTTTAGCTGAATATGTTCCAGGAATTTGACACTGAATTAAAGTACGGAAGTCAAAGAGCATGGGAATCAACAATTAAGTCCCAAATGAATATCTGAATCCATTAAAACTACTGGTAGGCATCCCATTAAATTAGACGTATCCTGTTTAATTCAAGTAGTCTTTATTACTCTATGGCCTAAATGTGTATCTACTTTTTCTATTATTTAGTGCTCAGTTTAGATAAAATCTCTTTTTATTGTGGCCTTGGTATCTTAATCCATTTTATCAACACTCTAGAGCAGACATTTTGTATTTCAAAAGAGGGAGGGGGACCAGGGCTTTAAATGCCATGGGCTGTAGTCAACTGCATGAGAAAAATTGTTGTCTGATGAAAACCCAACTTTAATTTATGAGGAAATGTAGAGATAAAATGTGAGATAAGGTTTTGCCATGCAATTGAACCTATTTCTCCCCATTAGAGCATGCAGTCACGACATCCTCACCACAGTACAGGTGGTTTAGTAAACTACTGACTCTAGAGAAGACTAACTGTCTAAAGAATATGTTACATTTTCAGCAAAAACAAAATCACTTTGTTACTTCCCAGCAGACAATATTCTTGACCTTGATATAAATGTAAAAGGCCATTATTTCATTTGGGAAGACTTCATAATATCACTTTTCAGCTAGCAACTCAAATTAATTAATGTTCATTCGTAATCAATTTTGAATGCAGTGAAATTATTCACGAGAAAAAGATCTCTGAGGAATACCATATAATTCTAAACTAGGCCCTGGCATTTCAACTACACAGAGACCCAAAACAGCCCCCACTTGCCCATTAAATAATAACTGTCTTATGTATGTTACAGCATTCCCTCTGGTTTTTTTCTAGACTCTGAGTCTTTATAGAGATGAATTCCTAAGTTGTCACTATTGTGAACTTTCCCTTTATTTCACTTGATGTGTGATCCTCATCTATATGCCAAATCAAAGAAGGCAGAGCTATATTGGGCAGTGAGAGGTTCACTCATTGCTGCAGCTGGAAAATATCACTGCAACACATACAGTACCCTTCTTAATGTTGAAGGAAAAAAAGGAGTTTTGAATGTCAGAAGTCTATTTAACTTTAGTGTACTGAATTACAAAATAGTATTTTTCAGAACTGGCTATGGTAAAATAAAGATTTCAAATGCAGTTAGGAAAGGCTAGATACAAATGCCTCAGGGAAATTGTTCTTCTTTATTCTAATAGTCTGTATAGACCACAAGGGACAGCAGTAGGATTGTCTCAGCACATTCCATCCCAGAACATTCACATGTTAGTAGAAAAAAAACGTGACGACAGTCTGAAAACCTGCAGACCTAAGAAACCCATTGTGTTTCCCGTGGAACAAGTAAAGATACATTCTTGCTGTATGGGATACCAGAGCACTGTGCCAGCAGATTCAAAATCTTTCCCTTTTCTAGTCATACGTGAAGTGTGTTAAACTCTTTGCATCAATTCCTGATATGAAATATTTTTAAACAAAGGGCCCACTATGTGGCACAACTTTAACTCTGGTAAATATGAAGTGCAAGGCTGGATTAAACATTAGCCACTAACCCTGGGATAAAAGGGAGACAAATTACATTGTATCTGTTTAATAATCCCTAAATACAAGTCACAATCTATTTGTAATGTGTTCCCTGATAAAAAAATGATAAACACATACAGCAGGTACAAAGGAATTTAATCTCATATCTTGGGGTCTACAAGCATGTGTATACACATGGTAGACGCTTATGCACAGAACCAAAAGCATAGTGAACATTAGTTTAAGTGTTATGCAATAAAAGGCAAGGATGTGAAATATCTAATAGATAGCATGTTTAACATTTACATTGTTTGACAAACCTGTACTTATACTCATATCAATGTATGTTCTATATCGTCACACTCCTTAAGGCCCTCATACACGGGCAGATAAAAGCTGCTGACAGCTTTATTGGCCTGTGTGTGGGACCATCCGATGGGCTGCCCCGATCTCGATCGTGCAGGTTAAAAAATCCCGTCGTGGCCGCATATGTGCATTTGTGGTCTTGCGATCTGACAACCCGAATCAAATGCATTATGATCTAATCGTTAGGCCCTAGGGCCCACGATCAGATCAGCCCGATATCACCCACCTCAATGTGAGCATATCGGAGAAAGACCCGCTCGTTTGGCAAGATCGGCAAATGAGTGGATCTCTACGTCTATGGCCACCTTTAGGCTACGTATAGAACTTGCAGTGTATAATGAGATGTTTTCCTAACTAGTGTGATCAATTGTCAATTTGTCATTATAATATAAGCAAAGGCAGCAATTTTTCTCCCTCTCATTTAAATAGATGTGTATAGTTGTGCATAGTTCCAATATGACAGCAGATGTATTCCCCTGTACAGGGCACAATGCTGCTGGATGTTTATGGACACTGTAACTTTAATAATAACATCATCTTAGAACATCTTAGAAATTCTACCACCTCAAGTGTTCAGTATTACCACAGTAGCAATCTGTTATTTGCTGAAGTATTGCTATTACTGTTGATAGATAAGGACGCTGGATTTCTGGTGGAATGTGTAGAGAAGCAGTTATCAGTGCTGTTATGCTAAATAATTCCTACATTTGTCTTTTGCTATGGTGTTTCCTTGTACATATTGTGTGAAAAGGCTTTTGTATCATTCCCAGTGTTCTCTTTTGGAAAATTATCAGGGTATTTTGTATTGGCAGTAAACGGAATGTATGTGTAAATGCATTCTCATTGCTTTGGCCTGGCATGGTATCATCTTATACTCTGCTATTGTTTATAGTATGTTTAATATAGGGAAACTAATATATTAGTGTTGTTGTAGTATATAGCAAAATTATACATTTAGTTGAACAGAATCAGAATAAACTGAACTGTATATGGTTTTAACACAGAAAATGATCTTCGATGCATGATCTCTAAAAGAAGACTACATTCTCAATCAACAAATGATAAAACAACACACTATATAATGTTTAAGCAGTAGTTTAGTCATCAGACAATCTGCTAATACATTAGAGTGCCTTCTACACAATATTCAGTGTACAAAGTAATATTATGATAATGTAAGTATTTAAAAA
Organism: Xenopus petersii; assembly: GCA_038501925.1. Classification (NCBI taxonomy): domain Eukaryota; kingdom Metazoa; phylum Chordata; class Amphibia; order Anura; family Pipidae; genus Xenopus; species Xenopus petersii. Next base: position 73,005,764 of record CM076674.1, on the reverse strand, counting down.
TGTAATCATTAACTAAATAGATGAAATTGTCAGTATTGAAAACAATTAGACGGCTACTTTCATCAGCTAAATAAAAAGGTGACATCCCACCGAATATTAAGCTTTATCAAGGCTCAGAAATGTAAAACGACACACCAGTAAAATTGGGAAGTGGGTGGGGTCTCAGATTTAGGTTGACATTTAAGTGTTAGTGCCCCAATTTCTAGCCTGGGGAGCTTAGACCACATTCTAACAAGTAACATATGATAAGATTGTGACTAAATCCCATTGGATGGACCATGTCAGTGTAGAGGTCTGATTAATATAAGATTTTGTGTTTTTCTGTCATGCTTCAAACTGTAAACAAAGGGGCATATTTATCAAGGGTCAAATTTCGAATTGAAAAAACATTCGATATTCAAAAAGACCAAACGAAATTAAGTTGTTTTTTTTGGTCGAAGAGGTCAGTTTTCGATCAAATATGTCTGTATTCAGCTAAATTCAAATCATACGAATCGAAGGAATATGGCATTCAATCAAATTCGATTCGAAGTTTTTCCAAAAAAAACTTAGATTTTTCGAAGTCCACCAATTGACTCCAAATAGGTTCAAGGAGGTCCTCCATAGGCTAAAACGCTAAAACAGCAATTTGAAAGGTTTTAGATGGTGAATGGTCAAAGTCGAATTTTTAAAGAGAAAGTACATTATAAATTACAATATTCACATTTTTTATTTTTTTCAAATTCGAATCCAATTTGAACAATTCCCTAGTCAAAGTACACAAAAAAATACCTCCTAGTTCGAATTTTTTTCATTCGAAAATTCACCTCGACCTTTGATAAATCTGCCCCAAAATGTTATATCACACCAAGCTATATTATATACCAATCAACACAATTTCTTGTTAAATAAGTCATGCAGAATATTAGGTTATACTTTTACTGTAGTGATTTTATTTTCAACTATATGGCACTTACAGGTTATCCTGTGTTTTACCTTTGCATTAAAATAGCAGAAAGACAAACTTATACATTTGTAATGTTAGAGGGTTGTTAGTCAGATTCCAATTCAATAGCATGGGAGGCTGGACATTATAAATAGTGATGAGGATTTTTGAATTGGGAGTTCTGAGAAAGAGAATTAAAATACAAGGGTAGAATAATTAATTTATGGGATGTGCTTATGTATTCAAAGGGGCAGTATACCCCTTGTTCAATATGAGTTCAATGAATAGGACTTGAACTAAACCTACTTTTTTCCTATTGTTTCAATCACAAAAGACATATCTTTTTTGTTATTTCTTGAGCTAAACAGGGACAATGAAGCTACTCCATTTTTGGTCCTTGCAAGGTAGATATTAGATTACCAGTGCACCCATAACCCCCCTGCATAATGAACTCATGCTAATAAAACAGCCACAAGAAAAGGTTTAGGGAGGGGATTGTATAATGGTAATGTCCTTATTTACCTCGTTAGGACAAAACATGGAGTAGATTTTATTTCCCTGTTTACCCCGTTTAGCTCAAGAGAAAACCGAACCATAGTGCAGAGCTTTTCTGATTTTTTTTTGTAAAAACAATAGACAAAAATTATATAAAGAAGCCCAATTCCTTTCACTTATGTTATCATCATCATCATCATTTATTTATATAGCGCTGTCAAGATACTTGAACAAAATGGTATACTACTACTGATGGGCGAATCTAACCTGTTTCACTTCACCAAAAATGAGTGAAACTGTGAAAATTCACCAAGACGAGCGAGGTGGCTCCACTAATGAGTCTATGGTAGTCATTTTCACATTGAAACTTGCCGAAAAATTTCACTCATCACTACAATAATACCCTAATCAACTGAGATTATATTAGAAACATTTGGTTTATTAAAACAATTATAGGCTGATATTTTTAAATAGATTATATAGAATATATATAGAATATGGACATTGCAATGAGAACTAAAAATGTCAAAGATTATTATCAGATATGTAGGGGATTTGGAGGGGATGAACTTGATGGACTTTGTCTTTTTTCAACTCGATTTAACTATGTCGTCACATACTATTTTACCAATGTATTTTGTGCATTGAAAAAAAAAACCAGTACTGCTTTCAGAGGGTAACCATGTCTATCCTGTCGTGTTCCATTTAGATTTTATGGTTTATTCATCAAGAACAGGAAATTTCCATAATATTTAACTATGACACATGGCCTGTTGTGTGTGAAGACAATGACCCTGAATATTCCGGTTCCAGCTGAAGCTGATGTAGAAGAATCAACTTGGTCCCCAGTAGAGCATGTATCATGAGTCAAACCGCAGAATTTTCAATATTTTGGCAAATTTGACAGTGTCAGCTCAAGAAAAACAAAGAACACTGCATGTGTTATTTAAGGACAACAGAGCTACCAATAGAACTTTTTTTGTGACCCAGAAAAATACAAGCAAAGCCCATTTCTATGAACTTTAAATTTCCCAGGTAAAGAGGGACTAGTACGGAAGAAAATACGATCAGCATTTTGAAGTTACGCTAGCGTTGGCTAATTAGCATACGCGTGCAGTTAAAGTACAATGGCCGTATATGCTGCAGCAAATACATTACACTACACAAGGCCAGGAAACCTTAATAAAATTATATAGAGGTGTTATAATGCCCTACACATGTGCCCACAGTATAGTTTAGGTGCCATATGTTATCAAATGTAGGGGCGAAGGAGGCTACCCCCCCAAAAAAATCTTTTTCAGCCTACCACCCTGTAAAAAGGAAGAGATGCCAGCGTTTTTTGGGACTGGCGTTAGAGTGTGAAGTAGGCGTAATTGCGTCAGCGACCATTAGTAAATTGGTGATGTGCCGAACTAATGTCACACTGGCGAATTTTCGCCATTGTTTGCCACTTCGCCCTTTATTAAATTTCCCCCTAAGCACTTAAATGTATTGCATCCCTGTAAGAGGAGGGTTTCCCCCAAGCCAACTATATATTTTTTGACTGCATTCTTACACAAATTACTTTTAGGAAAATGTTGTCCATGATGTCAAAAATAACCCGTCTGGGATTTTCCTATAGCCTTGTGTAGGTCATGAGAAAAACGATATTAGTTTTGACCTCAAAACAGAAATATAAACACAAATCACTTTCAATGACCATAATACATTTGCATGGTGCATTTTTCATGCACTTAATTTAAACCTTTACCACATTTCCAAAACTGTGGTCTAAAATGATGAGGAACAGATAATGCCACACCCTTATAGTAATTTAGCTGGGATATTTTTTAAATACTTTTAAATACTCAAGGGCCTCACAAGACATATTTTCCAAGTCTAAACAGTACTGAAGTTGTAAACAAAACTGTTTTACAGATGCATCAACATCCTGATGTGAACACTGCCCATACAGATTAGAAAAAAAAATACAAAATCAGGAACTGTATGTTTAAAGAAAGTTTTCTTTGGAATCAAGCAACTAAAGTTCTACCACAATTTCATTTATCCATTGCATACAGTCACTGTGCACCTTTGTACAATAGCTACTGTATATACATCTGATCTTCCTTACCCTCCTCCCAGGTTAACTGACAGTAAGCTTGTCTTCCTAAGTCTGGTGTAATATCACACTCCTGAGCAATGTTTTGTACACATTAGGGATGTAGCGAACTGTTCGCCGGCGAACTAGTTCGCGCGAACTTCGACTGTTCGCGTCCGCCGCATGTTCGCGAACGTCGCGCGACGTTCGGCAATAGGCGTTCGCGTCAAAAATCGTTCGACCATTCGACCATTCGATTCCTTCGACCGCTAAAATCGAAGGATTTTCGTTCGAAACGAACGATCGAAGCCATTGGATTGAATGAAATCATTCGATCGAATGGCTTCGATCGTTCGATTCGAACGAAAATCCTTCGATCGAACGATTAAAATCCTTCGATCGTTCGAATCGAACGATTTTCGGATGTTCGAAGTTCGCAAACTGTTCGAATTTTTTGCCGGTGTTCGCGAACGGCGTTCGCGAACACATACACGGCAGTTCGCTACATCCCTAGTACACATGACAACTGTCCAGGTGCCTCAATGCGTTTGATGTTTGAGCAGCATAAATATATACATATAACTGAGAAGTGTGAGTTAAACCATATGTATTACAGTTATTGGATCCGTTATCAGGAAACCTGTTATCCAGAAAGCTCCAAATTACAGAAAGGCCATTATTACCCAAATAATCCAAATTTTTAAAAATGATTTCCATTTTCTCTATAATAATAAAACAGTACCTTGTAATTGATCCAAACTAAGATATAAATAATCCTTATTGGAAGCAAAACCAGCCTATTGGGTTTATTTAATATTTACATGATTTTCTAGTAGACAAGGTATGATGATCCAAATTAGGGAAAGATATTTTATCCAGAAAGCCCCAGGTCCCGAGCATTCTGTATAACAGGTTCCATACCTGTACCATCACCTTAGCCCTTACATTCATGCAGACCCCTGTAGCACCTTACAGCGTATACTAATTAAAACAATACAAAATATATATTGTTGAATAAAGTGCTACATATAAAGGACAACAAAAGTAAAAAACACTGTTAGTTACCCCTGTATCTAAACTCACTAATCTACTTTGGGCCATTTTTTTTTTGGGCCAAGGGTACTGCCATACTACCTTATTTAATTATTGCCCCAGTGTTTTTTACTTTTTTTTTAAAGATATTTTTATTAAGTTTCCTTACAAGTATAACATAAATTATAATAAGACAAATTAAAGTTTAGAAAAACATAAAAAAACTGTGAAACCCCTTAAGAAGAGGTTAAAGAAGAAGAAGAAAAGAAAGAAAGGAAGAAAAAAACACCGGGGCAATAATTAAACAAGGTGGTATGGCAGTACCCTTGGCCAGTGTGTTTATTTATCTTTTTTAGTTGCCCTCTTTTAAACGAGTTTTCTATCATTTCAATGGCAATTTGGCCAATATGTTACTGGAGTGGATGAATGGGATTTTAACCAGTTAATCCAATGAGGAACAAACAGTTTTACTTCTATTGATATAAATAAAATATGATTAATTTTGGGTAGAAATATTCTTACGAAATATATGAATAAAATGTGTGCCATATATATATACAAGGCCAAATGTTAAGTGTACTACAAGGCTGTCCTGAGCTTCTGCATTATAGGAAACACATCAATAATCAGAATAAACGGTATTTATTCTGCTCCAGGGAAACTTCTTCTGTCCATAGGTTCTACTCTACCACTTTCTATTGCAACATATGTGGCATGTTTTCTGTTGGAGTGGTATTTCCAACATTGCTATTCCAATAAACATTTATTTTCTAAATTAAATTTAAGATGTAACTGATTATTGATATTTGGAAGATTTTCCTGTTCTGTACACAGACACTATATTTTTTTTATCACCACTTGCAAAATGTGTGCAACTACAAAGATGTTCTTGATAATGTAGTGAGAGACACTAAAGCCAGTGAATCACGTCATGTCTTTGCCTTTCTTCAGTACAATGCGTAAAAAATTTAATTCATAAGGGGTATTACAAAACAGGTGCTGCTTTACATCTGGTTGACATCAATTAAGTAATCCATTAAAAATATAGGCATTTATAGTGAGTAGACACATGTAGGGTTTAGTCTTGACATCCATTAATCTGATTTTCCCTCTCTTTTAACAGGTGCAGCTAAAATACAGTGTCCCTAGAGACAGAGCAAATGATGCAAATTGTTCTGCCAAAAAGACTCAGCCATGAACAAGAGACTTGTATCTTAACATCTGATCCAATCCACACCCATCTTGTTCTGAGGCCTGGAAAGAGTAGCTATTGAATATTGAAGCAAAAACAAACCAAACAATGAATTTCGTAAACACATGGATAGTGGCAGAACGATTCTAAACATCTTATCTGTTATCTTCGATGCAGATGTGGGCCCCATATCCTACATCATATATGTGTATATATATATATATATATATATATATATATATATATATATATATATATATATATATATTCCAGTAAATGGACCCGCACTCCGTCATTATGGTGAAATAAATCAATGTGCATTATTCACAAATTCATCTCCAACGTTTCGGTCCTCTTTGGGACCTTTTTTCAAGGATACTGGAATATATTATAAAGTCTTGACCAACGCACCACCATCTATACTTTAAATCCGGAAAGAGTGCGCTCACTGTACTGACATTATATATATATATATATATATATATATATATATAGTCCTTTAACAATACATTCTTTAACATGAAGCAACGTCAATTAAAGGGCAACTAAACCCTAACACAGAAAAAATGAATAATAACTGGTAATGCTGTATTTTAATGAATGTACCAGCCAGGAGGTTTAGCTTCCCTATAACTGTAATGATCCATGCATTCAAAGTTGTGCACAGGAGCTTGCCATATTGAATTTTGTTATGCCATTTTTTAAGCATCACTGACACTGCAGATGCTCAGTGTGTGCTGGGCAGCTGTTATAAGATTCGCCCGTCATAGACGCTGGTTCTACAGGGGCCAATTTTTAATTTCTGTTACTAATTGCACTGGTTTCTGAGCTGCCATATAATGAGAATTAGAATCAATTAATAATCAGTCTTCTATTAGGAATTAAGTATTTTATAAATACAATGTATTGTAAATTGGTCCCTAATCTCAGCAGCACAGAGCATGTGCAGAGAATCAGCAGAAAACAAGATGGGGGGCTACTGGGGGCATCTTTGGAGAGACAGATCTTTCCTGCTAAAGGGCTGTGGTTGCCTTGGGCTGGTACAGAGCCACAAAAGATAATGAGCATTTTTAGCCTAACTCTTTGTTAAGATATAGTTGTCTGAAAATGTCTCCAATTTGGCACCCTGAACATATTTTCATGATGAGGTATAACTTGCAGAGGCTGTGCGATATTGCATCCCCTTTTCTACAAGATGGCTATCTGCTTATTATGCAGTGACATATACTTGCTTGGGTAGAAAAACAGCAGGCTTAACTAAATTCTGTCTCTATACATATAAAGGTGTTGCAGTCAGTGGCATTTGATCAATACATTTACCACAAGGTAGTCAAAACAAGTTCCCCATAATACATTATAATGAACCAGAAGCCAAATGGAAAATAGCATTGCCTGTGCATAATAAGATGGTTATCAGCATGCTAACTTAGGGCAGAGACACGCGGTCAAATTCGGGAGAATTAGCCGGCGGGAAGGCAGGTGAAGGCAGTTTGGGGAGATTAGTCGCCCCGAAGAAGAGGAGATTTGTCACCAAGCGACTAATCTCCCTGAATCTGACCGTTTGTCTCTGCCCTTACTCCATTCCTTTTCCAGGCATTTACAAGGTAATCTCATGACTAAGTATATTGTTAGAAGAGCCTGATAAAGTGAAAGTTTCTGGTCTAAATTTGTCTTAAGCTTTCCCACTGGAAAAAGACACTCAACATCACCTTGCAGGCTTCAGTAGCTGATAGACATGGATAGGAACCAATTATTATATAGGAATAGGAATTTAGCATGTGGCATGGCAAGAGAGCTGGTTTACATTTCCCATCACTATGACAAAATGTAGAATGCACCATTCCAAAATAAAGAGAATTACTAGTAAATGAGTGCCAAGGAAAACTGAAATCCAGTAAATGTTAATCTAAGAATACATCCATGAAAACTCTGCTTTGCAATAAAATAAACACTACAAAAACATTTTTAATTTTTTGAAGATCAAAGTGGTACACTTCCTTTAAATAGTTATTTGAATTATTCCTTAAGTGCCACATATTTCATATAAATTTAAGATCAAAGTGTAGAAAATATGATGTTTATTTATGTGAAAACATCATACAAAAACTTCTCCTAAAGGCTACAGAATGTTATTTGGAAAGGCGAGCGTCCTTCCTGCCAGCAGTCGATTAAGGACATCAGCTGATTTACTGTATATTCAAAGTAGGAAATTAGGAAATCCTTCCTGCATCCGTTCCTGCTGTAAGTGTCTGATAGGATTTCCAAAGCTTTTCGGCAGCAGCATGCTTAGGAGAAATATGGATCAGTGCCGTTAAACAGATAAGGTCCCTTAACAGTACTGAATTAGACATCAACATTAAAAGGAGTAGCTGAGCATTACAGAACTCAGGGTCAAATTCAACTAGGGGGTTATGCAAATTCCATTTGAGTTTTTTAAAATATTTGAATTTGATTTTGAGATTTATCATACTCTGGCCCTTTAAGAACTTAAATTGGACTATTTGCCACCTAAAAACTGCCGAATTGCTGTTTAAGTCAATGGGAGAAGTAGAGGGATCAATTCTGAGTTGTTTGCAGCCTTCCTGACATTCAAGTTTTTTTTAGGAGAGAAAAAACTCAAATTGAGTTTTTAAAATTAGAATCAAAAACAGATTCCAGTTTTCGGTCGATTTCATTCATCCGAATTTTACAAATTTACATTTATATAATACATTTCGATTGGTTGAATTTCTAATTATTGGGAGTTTAGAGGAGTTTTTAAAAACTCACATTAATTCGAAATTCAACCTTTGATAAATGAGCCTCTAATTGTATCAGGAGCTGGCCTTAATGTCCTTAATATATGGAAAATGGTGCAGAGGACTTCTTGTCTTTGTCTGTATGAATTTTGTTGCACAACCTCATTGCACCCCGCTTAATGGCTTAAGATGTTTTAGTAGTGAGCGTAACTACTTTTTTTGCTAAAGTTATACAGGGGCTGAGTGAAGTGAGTGTAGGACTAGCCAGATAATGGGTGACGTAGATGGTCAACCTGAATATATTGCAATGCAATGTGGACAAAGCATCCCTGTTTTGCTTAAAGGGAGGGCAATTTTAGTATCTTAATTCACAAAATGTTTCAATATCATTAATATATTATGGTCACAACTTTATTGCACACCAGCTTATTTGTTAAAAATTGTTAAGTGGTAATCACAACAATGCCTATTTTGCTATTATATTAGGAGCTGTCATACCTGTAAAACACACTTGGGGCAGATTTATTAAGGGTCGAATAGTAAATTTGAATTTGAATTCACACATTCAAACTTTATCCCCCATATTCAAGGGTAAATTTGAATGTGAGATTCATCACACCTCAACCGTGGAAACAGTCTTAATTTGAATATTCAACACCTAAAACCTGCTGAGTTCATGTACAAGTCAATGACAGAGGTCCATTGAGCCATTTGGAGATGTAAATAGCCTTCCTGACATTCACATTTTTTTGATTTGTACGATTCAAATACGTTTCGAATACAATTTGGATTTTTCGAGTCTGAACTATTAAATTGAATAATAGAAATTATAACTTTTTCTTAAATAACCTCTCAGCCGAATTGCGAGTATATTCAAATTTATTAGAGTAAAGAAATTCACATAAATTCGAAATTCCACCTTTGATAAATGGGCCTCTTATACTTAAATGCAAACATTTGCTTCATTAGTACATGTATGTTATTGAATTCTTATTCTTGCTGCAGTGACTTTTATTAGTATACTGAGCATAAGCATCATTATAGTTACTACTTGAGCAGGTAGTATTTAATAATCACCTGTTTAAAAACAAACATCTGATTTGTTGCTGTTGGTTACTTCTCCTGGGCAGACTTAGGGGCAGATTTATCAAGGGTCAAATTTTGAAGTAGAAAAAAATTCGAAATTCGACCATCGAATAGAATCCTCCCACATTCGAATTCGAAGTCGGAGGATTTTATACATCGTACGATCGTATTCCGATTGTAGTACGTTCGTATGATCGTACTCCGATCGTACGTCGAATCGAATGGTTCAAAGATTTTATCGTACGATCGTAAGATTTTCATTCGAGTACAAAAAACTTGAAATATGCTCTGGAAGGTCCCCATAGGCTAACACAGCAGTTCGGCAGGTTTAAGTTGGCGAAGTATTGAAGTCAAAGTTTTTTTAAAGAGGCAGTACTTCGATTATCGAATGGTCGAATAGTTGAACGATTTTTACTTCAAATCGCAGTCGAAGTAAATTCGAAGTCATAGTATCCTATTTGATATCCAAAAAATTACTTTGAATTTCGAATTTATTTACTTCGAAAATTCCCTCAAATTCACTTTGACCCTTGATAAATCTGCCCCTTAGTGACTTATATTACATATGGGGGATATAGTTTAAGGGGAAGATTTCTTAATATTCAATATATTGTTTTTTTCTTCCTGCAATATGAGGAAATCATAGCAAAAACCACAATCGCAAGTGTTTTCAAATTAAATGAGGACATCACAGCAAAAAACACAATCACATATGTTTCACGTTTTTCCAAAACTTAAATTTTCAATATTTAACCATTAAAAAAATCTGAAACAATAATTTTAATGATATATAGTTCCTAAATGTGATTTCATATATACAGTATGTTATCTACCATATATGTGATTTCAGAAATGGTTTGCAGAAAATATCAAGAGGACCTGCATGAACAAGAACAAAGGTAACCAGCAGGTGTTTTTATGGCAAGGTTTTGCAATATAGCAACCCAAAAAATAGGACTTTTCATATTAAAAGCACAACTGCTTAAGATGGCGATAAAACCCTCTGGTAGACTTACAGCCAATATAATTATTATTCTATTGTATATGTTGCATAATATAAAAAGAGATTTCAAGACTACCAAATGTACCAAACCACAATAATATATAAAAGCTACATATATGTTGTGTTTTTCATCCTTAAAGAAAAAGTCAGTTTGAATAAATAACCCCTTCTCATAATGTCTTTACAAAGGTTGGGACCATAATAAATGTAATCCTATTAGTACCTGTATTCCCAAAAGACTTCCCTGTTATATATGAGGGACATCTCCATAAGAAATAGACAAGTCTGTATTTTTGGTCTATTTTATTTGAACAGAAGCAACAAGTTGCATTTGCTCTATGTCTCTCAAACAACATCCTTATTCATTTCCTTGCCAGATGTGGTACAATACCAGTGACAATACTAAAGAAGTTCCCCCTTGGCAGGAAATAGTCAGAACAGCTGGCCTCTTTTCAAGGATCTGTAACTCCTGTTTCCCCTGACATAACCTTGGTAATTTAGGGTGGAGGATGAGGAGGAAATCCTCTAATGTATAATTTTCACATAGATTTTTCTATTTTTTATAAATCTGTTGCATTTGATCCATTTTCCTTTTTAGGTAGCGTTAATAAGTGCTCCAACATAGAGTAACAGTTTTATGACTATATCTTTGGAATATGAGGTCAGGCAGTAAAGGTTTCTCAGAATACACATTTATCACTTTTCTCTGTGTGCTTTAGTTCAAAAGTATAGGCAACACGTGCCTTTTTGCAACAGTTATATATGGGTGCACATCCCCCACATCCTTCCAGCTGTTGGCTTACCTTGAAGACATGCAGCACTCCATTGAAAGAAAAAGCCCTTCTTTTACATTAAGAGCAACAGCAGAATTTAAAGTCTGTCCTGGATCTTTCTCAAGCTTGATAAGCATGATTAATAACCAAGAAAGGCTTCAAATGTAGCTTTTGCCCTTGATGTAAAATAAAGACATTTAGGGGCAGATTCGAGTTGTGTTTTCCATGACAATTCAAGATTTAGGGGCGCATTTACTTTGCTTGAGTGAAGGAATAGAATACAAAAAACTTCGAATTTCGATTGTTTTTTTTGGCTACTTCGACCTTTGACTACGACTTCGACTTTGAATCGAACGATTCAAACTAAAAATCGTTCGAATATTTGACCATTCGATAGTCAAAGTACTGTCTCTTTAAAAAAAACTTCAACCCCCTACTTCACCACCTAAAACCTACCAAGGTGCAATGTTAGCCTATGGGGAAGGTCCCCATAGGCCAGTGATCCCCAACCAGTAGCTCGTGAGGAACATGTTGCTCTCCAACCCCTTGGATGTTGCTCCCAATGGCCTCAAAGCAGGAGCTTATTTTTGAATTCCAGGCTTGGAGGCAAGTTTTAGTTGTATAAAAACCAGGTGCACTGCCAAACAGAACCTCAATGTAGGTTGACAATCCACATAGGAGCTACCAAATGGCCAATCACAGCACTTATTTGGCATCCCAAGAAAACTTTTCATGCTAGTGTTGCTCCCCAACTCCTTTTACTTCTGAATGTTGCTCACGGGTTCAAAAGGTTGGGGATCCCTGCCATAGGCTTTCCTATGTTTTTTTGGTTGTAGAAAAATCGTTCAATCGAAGGATTAAAATCATTCGAATCGTTCGATCAAACGATTTTTCGTTCGATCTAACTAATTGCGGTAAAGATTTACATTCAGCAGTCGAATATCGAGGGTTAATTAACCCTCGATATTCGACCATATGTAAATCTGCCCCTTACAGTTATTTTTTTTGGTCAAAGAAATAGCTTGAATCTGAAAATACACCATATAAAACCTGTCAAAGTCACGTAGAAGTCAATAGCAGAAGTCCCTTGAACCATTTGAAGGTATTAATAGTCTTCAAGTTTTTTTGGAGGCTTGCACTAAAAACTCAATCAATTCGAGCGATTTGAGTTTTTTCCTGCTGAAAACATTATCAATTAAGAGTTTTCTGATTGTTAACTTCAAACTCGCTGATGCAATTTTTTCAATTACAGTTTTTTTTTTTAAATTAGAAACCATTCAAGTTGTTAGTTCATTCGAGGTATACAAAACTTTTGGACCTTTGATAAATAACCCCCTTAATTTCAATGGAGTGCTGTCTTAGTGGAATGTCACTTTTGGTGCCAGGTTCTTCTGATGCCTAGCAGGATGTCAGCCATAAACACAACAAATCTTTAAAGGGGTACTTCTAGTGTGACATTGATATTTGAAGAAAATCTTCATTTGGTTTTTATTTATTATTAGTTGTAGTTTTTCAGTTATTTCGCTTTTTGTTCAGCAGCTCTGCAGTTTGGTATATCAGCAGTTATCTGGTTGCTAAGGCTTTATTTCGTAGCTTTATTTCATAGCAACCAGGAAGTGGTTTGAATGAGAGACTGAATAAAAATAGGAGAATAAGAGAGCATCTAAATATGAAGATAACTAATAAAAAATAACAAAGAAATTGCAGCTTGACAGAGCAATAGCTTTTTGGCTGCCCCCATTTGAATGCTGGAAAGAGGCAGGAGAGGAAGGCAAAAAATAATTAAAAAAACATAAAAACAAATAATGAAAATTAATTGAAAAAATGCTAGGGAAAGTACATTCTGTAACATATTAAAGTTAAAGTAAGGGTGAACCACTCCTTTAACTGGGAAATGAATACATATGAACAAAATATTGTAGGGTAAGCTATTCTATGGAAATGTTCACTTGTCACAAGTCATGGCTAATAATGAGTTAAACACCCTAAATTAATAAATGTGCCTGTTTTTCTTACATGTGAATTTGATTTTTGGATTCAAATGTACAAACAGTCAAAAACATATGTTCTGCGAAGGAGATCATTGCACACATTTTCATAATTATATCATTTGTTTCTGAGTCGGTCATAAAATGCTCTTCTGGTCAAAACCAAAGACTTTATATTTGTTTGTGAGTGTATTGACTTATAAGCAAATATGAAGATAACAAGATACATCCAGTTTATGGCACTTACGCGACTTCCTTTCTCCGGCAGACACTGGCACCCCTGACTGCAGTCTCTTCCTCCACAGGGCCCTGTATATGACTTGTCACCCTAAAACAAACACAAGACAATACTTTAATAAAAAGCAATTCCCACGAAAAAAAAGATCAATCAAAAATAAACTTTTAGCATGAATATAAACTAGATTTAAAAATCTCATTAAAATATACGTTCACTTCATATAAACATTGAATTTAAAGGGAAAGCAACAAAAGTGTGTTTTAATTGACAGCAGAGAACTTTGACTGCTATGGTATATAAATCGCGTTGTAAAAGCTAAAGATCATCTGGAGTACTGTATTTGCACTGGATCAAATTGCCCTATGCATTATGTTAACTGCTTCCCAAACTTTATTTGTTTGATATTTGACTCAGATCATATCTAATTTGTGCATCAATCATCAGCATGATCAATTCTTTACTATATTCTAAGGGGCTGATTTTTCAACATTTTCATTTTAATTTCTGTCATGATTTGATTTTTCTTTGTGCTAAAACTCAAATAATAGTTTCAAAAACTGAAATGTTTGGTATTTATTAAGCACAAAAATCTCAGTGCAAAACGTTGGCATCTAAAAGCTTGTGAGTTCATGTAGAAGTCAATGGGAGTTGTCCTAGGCAAATTTTAAACTACTTTTTTCAATTCAAGATTTTGACATTTTTCTAATTTCTTTGAGAGTTTGTAGACCCCTTGAGTATAATATACATTTGATGCATTCAAGTTTTTCCCCTTTTTATTTGATCACGTTTTTAAATAAATAAGTAAATATTTGGGTCTGTAAAATTTCAAGTTTATTCGAATTAGAATAAAATATGAATATTTCACAAATTAAAATTTTGATAAAAAGGCCTCCTAATGCCTCACTTGATATGGTCCTACTTCAATGACTTTGCTTGAGAAAGGGGTCACGCCCCGAAACATTGCATCCGCAATAAACTAGCAAGGTTATACCTGCTAGCAGTACCCATGTTGTGCCGGTGTGTTCTGTTTCTGGTTCCTACTTCAATGACATCATTCAGAAATGAAGCTATTTCTATGTAAATATATGTATGTGTGTATTTATTTATATAGTGGTATTAGGGTAAGTAGCAATGTAAAATTTGACAATACAAAAGTACCCACAATTAGGACAAACAAGTAAGTAAATCAGTGTAAATGAACAGAGATTATGTGCCAGAGAAAGAAAGTGACCTCTGCCATGTAGAACCTGTATATCAAAACCCTGCCTACTGGCTGCTTGGTCAGTACCACTGCTGTCTTCTTTTAAGGGTAGTGGCAGACGGGGAGAATAGTCACCCAGTGACAAGTCTTCTCTTCTTCGGGCGACTAATCTCCCCGAATTGCCTTCCCGCTGGCAAGAATACAAATTGCCGGCAGGATGGCATACGAATCGCTTCGGATTTCCGAAGTCGCCCGAAGTTTCCACGTAGGGAGATGGGGGGTAGTGGCAATAGAGTCTGTTTACCAACAACTTAATTATATATGCAGATTTACTGGTTTCCCAGTTGTTCACCAAAAAATATAGATAGGATTTAAGAGGATTAACAGTGAGAAAATAAATATGCACATTAACACCTGGAGAAACCCAACGTTTGCTTAGATTTTGTCTCAACGATAACAGGCAAACAAAATAAAAAAGTATTATAGGGGCAATTTTTTTTACAAGCAGTTCACAAATCATCTTCAGAAACTAACCATACAAAATCTTTTTTTCATACAAAATCTTTTTCTGCTGCATAATAGTAATGCTGCTGGTCTCCACTCGGGTTTTTTATGTTTATTTATTATTACATTTTTCCGAAAATTTGGTTTGCGGGAAAATCAGATTTTCAAAATTTTTTGGGGTTTTGCATCTGATTTTCACGAATTTTACATTTTTTTGAGGAATTTTCACTGAAAACTTCAGGGTATTGCATGAAACCCAGCAGACATCAAAAAAACATTGGGACTTATCCCATTGACTTATATGCAACCTCGACAGGTCTGAGATGCCGGATTTTCAGATTCAGACTTTTACATACTCAGGGTTTAATAAATTCAGAAAAATGTGTGATTACTGATCTTATTGAAAAAAACCCCACACATTTTTCGTAATTTATGCATTCAGAGTTTAGTAAATAACCCCCTAAGGGAGAGATTTACTAAAATTCTGATTTTTTTTTCACGAATCATAATTTAATTGTACATTACAAGTAGTGAATTTTCTGGAATATTTGGACATACTAATTTAGATGTAGCAGCTTGTGGTTTGGGGAATAACCCAGGAATGCTCTTATCACTGCACAAACAACCACTAAGCAGAGATATAAACTTATAAATATTTAACTTCCTGGACCTAATCTGAATCATGTCAGCAGACACCCCTCTTAAATTCTTTTGGTTTTGATCAAGTCTATTATTTATTTTGAGAAAGTTCCCTTTTGGGAAGTTGGAAATAAACAACAGTGATAAACACCTGTTTAAAAACTGAAATGGAAATAACATCCATCCTGATAGAGGAAGTGATATTTTTCTCATAACTAGAAAAATCAGGTATTTAGTGGACAGTGGAAACAAAGTCTGATGGGACCAGGACATACTTATTTGTTCTGAATAGGCAATCCCTGGGCAGAATCGTCAATTAAAGGGGTTGTTCACCTTTGAGTTAACTTTTAGTATGATGTAGACAGAGAGTGATATTCTGAGACAATTTGCAATTGGTTTTCATTTTCTATTATTTGTGGCTTTTGAGTTATTTAGCTTTTTATTCAGTAGTTTGCGATTTCAGACATCTGTTTGTTAGGGTCCAAATTACCCTAGCAATCGTATCCTGATTTGAATAAGAGACTGGAATATGAATAGGAGAGACCTGAATAGAAAGATGAGTAATAACAAGTAGCAACAACAATAAATGTGTAGCCTTACATTTGTTTTTAAGAGTCAGTGACCCCCACTTGAAAGCTGGAAAGAATCCAAAGAAGAAGAAGCAAATAATTAAAAAACTATCAAAAATAAATAATGAAGACCAATTGAAAAGTTGTTTAGAATTCTATAACATATATGAAAAGTTAACATAAAGATGAACCACTTCATTACAAACGTCAGAAGTGGAAGGGAACAGTAGCCTGACATGCATATTAATTATTATTATTTATACTTGGCAATCTGATCACTCAGACTTTAGGATCTCGTTTGTAACTAGTGCTATTTGCTTGTTTTCATTCATGACTAGATTCTTTTCAATGGGCTGAACAAATGGGTTTAACTGCAACTAAGCTGATCATACATTTCCAAAATGACTGTATTGACAAGCAGAAATTGGCCACTGGTTATGTTTGAAGTGAATCTCTTTGAATTGCTAAATTCTACAGACTGCTTCATTTAAGCCATATACAGTATCAAGTATGTCATTAGAGGAATCCCATTAGATTTGGGAAGACTGTATTTCAGTTCATATTAACACAGAACTATACATGGACCTATGACGTCATGCTGGCGCCAAAATTCACTGGTGGGTGGGTTAACTGGTTACACTGTAGATGCACAATATCCTTGAAAAAGGTCCCCAGGTGGGACTGAAACGTCGGATAATAATGCAAAAATAAATGCATATTTACACTTTTGACAACAAGGAGTGTGCAGATACCTTATTCTTACATATATATTTATTTATGTGTGTGTGTGCGTTTTACTGCTTGAGCGAGACTCTCTAGGGAGCCTGCAGATTTCCAGCTCCTAATCTTTTTCCAAATAGCTAAAATTAATTCTGCATTGTCTGCGCTAAACTGGGCTTCAGCTTTTTCTGGCATAAGAGTAGATCACTGATAATGTTCAGCTGCTAACAATACACAAAGAAACCTCAAATAATGGGGTCCATTATAAAACTGCAGTCATTAAAATCACGGTAAGGCCCAGTCATCAAAGGTCAAATATCAAATTCATGTGAATTTTTTTAAATTTTAATATACTCACAATTTCGACTGGGAGGTTATTTAAGAAAGAATGTGAATGTCTAATATTTGATCAAATGGTTCTGACCTGAAAATTCGTATTCGATTCTCACAAATCGAGTTTTTCCTGAAAAAAAAACCTTGAATGTCAGGAAGGCTAATAATGTCTCCAAAAGGATCAACGGACCTCTGCCATTGACTTATACATGAACTCAGCAGGTTTTAGGTGGTGAATATTCTAATTAGGAATCTTTCCATGGTCGTGGTGTGATAAATCTCACATTTTAATTTACATTCAAATAGGGAGATTAAAATTTGAATGTGTGAATTTTGAAACTAGAAGATTCAAATTCTAATTTACTATTCAACCCTTGATAAATCTGCCCCTAAATATAGTATAAAATTTATAAAAAATTTTTTGCATAATTTTACGTGTAATACAAATTCTCCCTTAACACTATGAACCAATTTTTGTAGTGTTAAGGGTAATACTAACTGCAACACTTGCATTAGTTTTGTATGAAGTCGCCACACTGGTATTTTAACCAAGAGGCATACATAATTTGCAACAATGATTACTTTTATTGGATTCTTTATGTGCACGTAGCTCGCCTACTGATACACCTGTCTCCTTCACATTTAACCATGGCCCCATGGAATTATGGGGCTGTGTAACCTTCAGTGAGCTATATTCTGACAAGCAAATACATGGTACAATCCCCAGCTATAATAAAGCCCCAAAGACATAGGAGCAGATGTATCAGAATTAGAATTTTGGTTTTTTTTTTCAACTCAAAAAACTCAAAAGGGTCACAATCACGAATGTACTCTTATTTATGAAAAAAATCCCAATTCAATCTAAACTTGAACTAAATCACATTCTACATTTAATACTTAATAAGTCTGACAAATTTCAAATTGATCTCAGAGAAAACTCTAAAGTGAAAACTGAAGCTTGAAATTTGTAAAAAAACTAATTTGAAGGTTGATCGATCTTCCCCCATAGTAATTGGAACTGGTAATAGCAACATGTTACAAATCTCAGATGATGTGGCAAATTTTATAGGAACCCCCCCAAGAATTTCTAGAAAAAAAATAATTCAGTGATATAATGATATATATACCATATATACTCGAGTATAAGCCGAGTTTTTCAGCCCCCAAAATATGCTGAAAAACTCTACCTCGGCTTATACTCGGGTCAAGCGCAAAAACGGCGCCTAAGAATATTCGCCGGCGCCTTAGAATAGTAGCCGGCGCCTAAGAATATTCGCCGGCACCTTAGAATATTCGCCGGCGCCTAAGAATATTCGCCGGCGCCTTAGAATAGTAGCCGGCGCCTAAGAATAGTAGCCGGCGCCTAAGAATAGTCATCCAAAAACGAGATTGAAACTTACCAGAAGCTGCTGCATTTCTCACCCTCGGCTTACACTCGAGTCAATAAGCTTTCCCAGTTGTTGGGAAAAATTAGGTACCTCGGCTTATACTCGGGATGGCTTATACTCGAGTATATACGGTATATATATATATGACTGGCCAGATAAGGGATGACTTTGACGTAGTTGGCCAGCTTAAATATATTGCAATATATGGACAAACAATCCCTGTGTTGTTTAAAGGGTAAGGCATTTTTCAGTAGCAGTATGCACAAAGTGTCTCTGTCTTAAATATATTGATAATGGGTTGAGTGCAGAGGATCTCTTGTTTCTACTATATATATATATATATATTATAAATTATGAACTATATATAATATATATATTATATGTATATATACAATGAATTATTTACTAGACTTTTAATCTTAACTATTACTGTCATACTGTCAACATGCCAAATAGTTAACACTCTCAATATTAATGTTATTACAATATATCATAATAATGGACAGTTGTAATGTATATTAGTGATGGGCGAATATATTTGCGAGGCATAGATTTGCAGCGAATTTCAGTGTTTCGCCACCTGCGAATGTTTTCACAAAACTGCAACAAAAATTCGGCAAAATTTGCGCACGCATTACAATTGTTGCGCATCAAAATTATTTTGATGCCCATTGACTTTAATGTATTTGGACAAAATAGTCGTGCGTATAAAAATTGTTGTTCGCATCAAAATTGTCGCAATGAAAATAATTATTACGCCTATTAACTTCAATGAGTTTCATGAATTTTTCACCGTTTTGCAAATTTTCCGGTGAAACAGGACAGATTCGGCCATCACTAATGTATTTATATTTTTATTATTCTAGTATGTGGCTTCGAACTTTTTCACACATGATAACAAGACATCATTTGGGACCCCAACAATACTCAATGATAGAAATCTCTGTCTTCTTACATAAAGACATTTATCTAAAACAACCAAAAGTGTAAAACTTATTCATTCTGGGATTTTCTCATCCATATACATCTACTTTTGCACCAGAGTCTGCAGTTTTGGAGCAAGAAGCAATTTTTCTGACATGGAAGGAAAGAAATTGCTCTGCATTATCTCAGCTGTAGTCCATTCTGTCTACATCCAACAGAAGTTCTTTATTTTTCTCAAAACTTCTCTTGTTTCACATGGACTGGAATGAAGCTTCACAAAACATCAAAAGTATGCGAAAAGTTATTTAAGACATGGGAAAATTAAGTTTTCTTCCAGTGGAGAAAAATCAGTCAATGTTACAGTACTTTTAAACAGCACATCCTTGTATGAAATGAGATTGATGATAAATAACTCACTTTGATAGTGAATGACCCAATTGTAATGAGTCTGAGTTATGTGGCTCTCTAATACAAAGTCAAAAGTCTGAGAATGGCCAACAACCAAAGTGCCCTTGTGACTAAATGGGCTTAAGTTCTTGTCTGACCATTATTTGTTTCATTATTAATTAATTTGGGCGATGATTTTATAGGAAGCTTTTATATATTGAAAAAACACAAACAAAATAATGGAACAAACCATGGATCAGAAAAGGGGCCACCCAACCCCTTCAGATATAGAGACAGCCCAATTTTCTGTAGCATAAAATACATCTGCTCTTATGTCTGAGTATTTAATTGGGCTGATAACTGCAGTGCTGGGAACCAAATGGTTTTTAAATATATGACCCATCTGCTCAGATGTATATTTGCCAAACTCTTCTCAGTTTTCACGCATTTGTTTCAGCTGCTTATGGTAATAAATACATTTGTAAGCAGTTTAAGAAGTGACGGTATAGATCTCCCTCTGAAATCTGCTTGAATAAATAAGTGCAATAAATAAAAATTCGAAGCTGGCTATTTCACATTCAGTCTCAAAAACATTAAATAAACACTAAAACATGGAAGTTTGTTTTTCTTTTATTTTACTTTTAGAACGGCTTTAAAATTGGTGGCAACAGGAAACCTTAGAAATATGAACCAGGCGCCTAGCTGTGTGACTGTATATAAATACTGTAAGACATTGAAAGAAGAAACTCTAACATACGTTTTCCCAGGAATCCAAAAGATTGCTGAATTTTGGTAGTTCATCTACTGTAACTAATTAAATTAACTTTCAGGAAGAAATGTACTAACTAACATTTAAAACCAGCTTAAAATAAAGCACTGTATAGCAAGCTAATAGCTGATTTGACAGATGTTTAGTAAAATGCCCTTTCAGACCCAACCTGACCCACAAGAAATGAGACCAGCACCCAGTCTGAACCTGCATTATTTTTGACACAGGGAGCAACACTTAACAAATGATCATATGTTTTCAAAACAAGTTTAAAGAGATTGCTGCAGTTGCAACATCTCCCTCTTAGCATGTTATAGTCCATTGGATACCCAGACCTAACATGCTTATCTTAGCAAACATTAACAGCCCTTTCGAAACTGGGTATAGTGTTATAGGGTCTGTAAACGTATGGCTAAAAACATTTTACATTGCCTGTACAGAAAATATCATAACCAGAACAAAACATACATAGACGCCCCTCACTCCTCTCCTCAGCCTAAGTGTTACCCCGGGCAAATGCCCCTAACGTTTTACTTACCCCTCTGTGCAGATTCAGGCATTGGAGTTCACAGGGGCCATTTTCTTCTCTTCAGAAATCTACAGAATGAGACCGACGTGAACTGCACATGCACAGAAACAAAAATTGCAGAATCGCCGGTTTCATTCTGAAGATTACCAAAGCAGCTGAAGGTGGCGCCTGTGAACGCTGATGCCTAAATCTGCACCGAGGGGTAAGTAAAACATTAGGGATATTTGCCCAGGG
Source organism: Xenopus petersii (assembly GCA_038501925.1). Taxonomy (NCBI): domain Eukaryota; kingdom Metazoa; phylum Chordata; class Amphibia; order Anura; family Pipidae; genus Xenopus; species Xenopus petersii. The sequence continues at coordinate 72,984,017 of CM076674.1, read as the reverse complement.
TAACACTTAGTCTGGGGGGGAGGAGGGAGGGAGGGTCTATGTAGGGTAGGGGGCTAGGTTTTTTTTAACTTTAGGGTTGAATTCTCCTGTAAGACGTGCAAGTCAGAGAGTAGTGATGAATGCAGGCCACAATGCAGGCCATTGGCAGTTGGTAAGAACAGGGCTGCCTGCGCCCATTAGCGTTATACTATACTATATAAGGTGCAGAGCGCAACCAGACCCAGTGCAGAACTCCTATATGCACTCTTGTTCCGGGTCTTGGTAAATGACCCCCTTATATGTTTACCTATTTTCCTTACCTATTATAAAGAAACAAAGATTTATTAATCTATAATCTACAGATCAGCACATTCCCTATGGGGCAGACTGTAATTTATATCATTATAAACAGTGTATTTCTACATCAGAACACAACGTTTATATCTTAAAACGACAGCAGTTGTTACTGCCGTGCTCTCCTTGAATCTTCTCTCCACCTCACATCTGACTTCCCCTGCTTCCTTATATCAAACGGTGCACACACTTGCTCCTCCTTCTCTGTCTTTCCTTCCCTCCTAGCTCTTCTCAGGTCTTGCACCCTCTGCTGATGCTCCCTCAGACTTGCCCTCCTTCTTCTGCTCCCCCCCTCCATCTCAGGTCACACTTCCTCTGTGTCTCTCTCCCTCTTCCGCCCCCCTCCTTCTCCAGTGACACTCAGAGGCCCATTTACTAAGGGTCAAATATCGAGGGTTAATTAACCCTCGCTATTCGACCATCAAAGTAAAATCCTCGACTTTGAATATCGAAGTCGGAGGATATACCGCAAATACTTTGATCGAACGATTGAAGGAAAAATCTTTCGACCGAACGATTAAATCCTTCAAATCTAACGGTTCGAAGGATTTTTGATCGAAGGATTTTCCTTCGATCAAAAAAATCTTAAAAAGCTTATGGGGAAGGTCCCCATAGGCTAACATTCGTGCTCGGTAGGTTTAAAGTGCCGAAGTAGGTAGTCAAAGTTTTTTTTAAAGAGACAGTACTTCAACTATCGAATGGTCGAAAAGTTGGAATCCTTCACTCGAGCTTAGTAAATGTGCCCCTCAGAGTCTCTCATCCATCCCCCCATTTCCACCCCAGGTCTTGCTCCTGTGTCTCTCCCTCTTCCACGCTCCCTCTGTCTATCCCACCCTCCATCACTCTCTGGTTTTGTTTCACCAACCTTCATCTATCAATCTAGTGGCTTACAATGTGTCTCGCTCACTCTGTACCGCCAGCCCAGGTCCCTCTCTAGTCTTGTGCCCTCTGCCTCTCCTATTCGCACATTCAACATCAATTGCCTGTCTTTATTGCTCACACGGCCGCTTCAACCCTCTGCCCCTCTGCCACAGAAGTCAAAAGGACAAAAATGCAGCTACAATACACATGCAGAAGTACTACAGGCAGACATACACTGCATATTGAAAAGCACAGAGGAATGAAACACATAGAAACCCTGTAGATTATAATGAATAATGAACCCCCTACCAAAATGTATATGGTCACATTACTTCTCAGTGACTTGTAATATCTTTATAAATTACGGTAGGGCGTACATTATCCACTATATTAATGACCATGTCATGTTGATTTTTGCTGTGTTGTATGTTTAACAAAATGAAGTATCACAGCAGTGCTAACTTACTGTATAAGCAATATGCAGAGAAGTTATGTGGTGTACATCTAATATGTCCTAGTAATACTTTACTGTTTTACAGACAATAGTTGATTGAAAGCTATTAACTGTAAAATAAATATATTTTCATCTTCATACAAAAGTACAAACACACCCTGTCTATTGTTTGTTACAGACTGTACTAAATATCTCCTTGTTCTTGCTGAATTAACACTAGACCATTTATACTGTATTTTAATAATTTGATGAAAGCTTTGAAACATTGCCACGTTCCTTGTCTTCCTGAAGGTAACATACCCACAGGATACAGACCCATTAAAAGCATCTCATCTGGAAATAAAGTACAAAGGAATCATTAAATAATGACTAAGACATGCCAGCCATTACTGTACATCAGTATAAAGTACTAAAAATGTTTCTATTACCAAAACAGTAATACACTTGAGGTAGGGCTGATTTATCAAAAGTTGAATGTTAGAGTTATCTTTACCTCAATTGAACTTGAATGACCTCGAAACTCAAATGGTATTTTATTAAGAAAAAACTCAAATGTCTAAAATTCGAACGAATGTTAGCAACCCGAAAACTTGAATTGAATCTAATTTGAATGCAACTTGAATCGAGTTTTTCTCCAAAAAAAACTTGATTGTCAGAAAGACTATTAACTTCTTCATATAGGTCAGCAGACCTCTGCCATTGACTTCTACGTGAACTCTGAAGGTTTTAGGTGGCGAGCTATCAAATTAAATTTACTTCTAGGGGGATGATAAATCTTGGATTTCAAATTCAACTTGGTGCTTTTAAACTCAAAATTGTGAGTTCCGACCAAAAAACTCGAAATTTGAATTTACCATTCGAATCTTAGTAAATCTGCCCCTTAAACCGTCTCTACAGGAAGAATCTATAGCGTAGTAGGTCTCTCTAATGTGAATATTTGATCAACTTCATAATGAGATTTCAAACAAGACAGCACTGTTTTCAGTTGAAATTGTGATTGTGCTTGTTTCTGGGAGACAGCTGTCAAAACAGGATGCTAAAATCTCAGCATAGTGTTCTGCTTTAAATACCATTAAAATGGTATTATACCATTACTTACTAAATGAAATAAAGAAACTGATTTTGGACCCATCTGATACTCATCAGCAAGAGGGCAAATAGTTTGTACTTTCAACCTCACCACGGCCCTTTTGTCATGTCATCACTGGGGCAGCACAGGCCTATAAATAGAGGGGAGGAGTCGGGTGCGGGCAGGCTAGTGTTGGGTGCAGTCTAAGTAAAATCTGACCCAACCATCACTACTGAGATTTCATAGGACTAATAATGTGCCATCAATGAATATCATTCATATATCAAATATCATGACCGACAGTGAGACTCTCCTTTCTAATGGTTTTTTTAAGACAGTCTATAATCTATCCATAATGATAATGAAGATTATTGGTGATAAGACATTGCACTTTAGCATTTTCTTTATTTAATAGGTTCAGACAGGGTCGCCATGCATATTACTAGAGGTCCTGATTGTATATGTCCATGGGACATCTCTGGGAGTTCTAAAGTACTGAGGAGCAGAAACTTAGGTAATCAATCAAATACCATTTGTTCCATTCATTCCTACCAGGTATGCTTGCTCATCATTGAAAGGTTGTAATGCATGTACAAAATGAATTATCCTGGTGTTATTACATTCCAGTGGGAATATTTAATTTGCTGGAACGTTAGCAATAAGCATGTCATTTAAATGAAAACCCCAGTTGAATGAAGAGATCATTTTAAAAGACTCACTGACTGATCTCATTGAATTACAACATCAGCCTCCTGCTGTATTTGATCAGACTCTTCTCAAAATGGTTAATACTACTTAGTCTGCTTATGTTCTCACATTGTGTCACGGAAACAAAACATCTATAACTCACTCTGAACGGGTTTCCGGATTCTCATACTTTTATCAATTTAGTAAGCTCCCAGTCTGCATTTCATTTAAGCCAAATTCTGTTCAAGTAATGCAAAACAGAAGTTAGCTATTTGTAAGGTTAAAGATTATTCATGTATATAAATGGTTTACGTTTTTTGAAAAAAGACATCCTAATAATTATTTTTTTACATTCCACAGAAGATATTATGAAAGGATAGAAATCTTAAATTTTTGGTTCTCTCTTAAAATATTATGTATTGTATTGCCTATCTTTACTACTACATTCAAGTTTTCCTTGTATAACCCATCTCCTGTTCACTGATATCAATGTTTTCCTTTTTGTCTGTAAATTAAACAAACCAACAACTTTGTGACGTACACTGGCAATTTTCAACAAAGCAGATACCATAACAGTATTCAAAACAATGGAAAATGATAGAAATGCATTGTTAATATTTAATATGTTAAGATTTTACTTGTATTTTTTTAAAACTTTAACAGGATTAATCTCCATGTGTTTTACCATTTACCCTAAATGTTATAGATTCCGTATTCGTTACATAAACTACAATTTATGTACAGCGATTTAATGATAAACACATTATTGACACGTAAAAGTACATGTTCATTTCACTACTCTTTGCATTTCCTTCTAATGTGCAGGGGTGCTGCGCCAATGGGGTGAGTTGAGAAACTCGTCTCAGGCAATTGCACCCCCAAAGGTACCAGGGGCAGCTAAATCCTGCTCCTGGTAAATGTAAGTGTTGAATTTCAAACCAGAAATGTGGCTCTTCTAGTGCAAGTGCACTCTCAGCACTTGCAATGCGGAGCCCACATGGACCCGCAATTGTGACTCCCCTGGACCCCCCTGAAAATGTGAGCATGTGGAAGGGGGGGAAGCAGCAGGAAAGAGTCCTCAGGAGGCAGAGGGGTCAGGATCACCCCTGCTAATGTGTAAGAGTGTTACACCTGTATCTCTAGCCCGAGATAGTTTTTAAAAAAGCTACTTTCTACATTCTTAAAGATAATGGCAATTTAGGGAATGTGTTAGTTGTCACCAAAAATATGTTATGGCACAACTCTATACCAGTAAATGAGCACATATTTAAGTGACAGTCACACAGGTGTGCCACACTTAAAGGGGTTAAACTTGAACTTTTAGTATATTATAGAATGACAAATTCTAAACATCTTTTCAAGGGGTCTACATTATTTATTTCTTAAAGTTTTTTTTTATTATTTGCCTTTTTCTTCTGACTCTTTCCAGCTTTCAAATGAGGGTCACTAGGGCCATCTTCAGCACTTTGGTAATCTTCAGTAAGTAAGCGCTGTATCAGTGCATGCACAGATGGAGCATTTTCCCGGTTCATTACAACTGCGCCTGCTCCGAATGTGTCAAAAATGACCAAAGCGATGGAAGAAGACCCGAATATTATCGAAGCTCCGTGAGCTCTGCTGCGCTGACTCTGCAACAAGGGGTAATTACCGGCTTAGGGGCATTTACTTGTGTTAACACATGTGCATTGGGAGCAGGGAGGGGGGACTATGGAGGGTAGGGGTTTTTATTAGCAAGGGGGTTTAGTTCTCTTATAAGTCAGTTCCAATTGTCCAATTATTATGGCCATAATAAGGTGTTAATAATCTTTCAGTGATTCTTTAGCATATCATGAGCAATTGCAAAATTACCTATGCAATAAAATATGGCAAAGACACTTTGATATTTTAATAAATGATGCCCCTTGACTGTGCACACTTCAGCTACTTTGTCTAAACCAGTGTCACCAAACTGCACACTTAGAATACGAAGCCCATGAAAATGCATGTCACTGGGAAAGTTTTGTCAAAACTTTGTCATCAAGTAAATCCCACATTCATATATTTTAGTGGTATTTCTATCTTATAGCTGCTTTCTCACAAAAAGAAGCCCTGTACACTACTAAATTTTGAAGATTTTCAGAATTATTTTGTTCTACCATTTGTTTGTTTACATTTGTGCTTTATCAACATTTTCTGAGTGGCTAATTTAAAAGGACTACAGATAAATTTAATTAGAAGAAAAGACTTTTCTCCTAATTCAATTATCGATTTTAGTCGAGATCCCATAAGATAAGGCATAACATAAGTTTTTCTCATCCAATAAATTCTGACCTTTTATTGGAAGTACAGCCACAAAAATAATTCCAATGCCAGTATGGGAAGCCAGGGCCCAAGCTGGTCTTAATCTGCATCACTTCCCCTTGGCGGATATTGATACCTTTGTACATTTTTCTTCCAAGTCTGGACAGATGGTTGTAAAAATCGCAAAACTTCTTTATCGTTTTCATCTATGTACAGCCACCAGAGATGCAAGGCTAATAGAGCCAGTACTCCAGTTGAGGGAAACAATAGTTTTTTTCTAAATAAAATACCCCCTGCAAGCTCTATGTCAGCTTCACCGGGATGGAGCTACTGGGGTAGGCAGCCATGTTCAGTGCGTGCACATAATGAGCATTTCTTCCAGCGTGCTCATTTGTGTAGGCCCGGATTTGTGGAAAGGCCACCTAGGCCCGGGCCTAGGGTGGCAGGATTTTAGGGGGGGCGGCGAGCTATTCAACCACACCCACATTGGTTCAAAACAATCATTTTTTAAATTTCCCATGCACCAATCCCCATTGCTGCGGTCCAGATCATGAAAATTTGCACAAATTAAGGGGAGGGGACAGGAGCGACAAACGGCAGTGGGCCTAGGGGCGCCCACTTTGTAAATCCGTCACTGATCACATGCGTTTGTATAATGAGAGAAAGCTGTGGCACTATTTTCATTACCACAACATGGCCTCCCACACAGGAGCTCCCTCCCATTGCAGGTGGCCCAGCATTTGTGTGTGCGTGTGGTGAGGGGGTGTTAAATATATGTATAGTTTCTCCCAACCAGAGTGCAGACTCCATTAGCCTGCGGCTATGGTGGTGGAAGTGGAGGAAACTATTTTGGGGTGGCAGGTGCCCTTTAAGACCAAAGAACAACTGATGCCCATTACTTTGTGAGTAAAGTCATGCAACAGAGCGAGGGTTGGAATACGTGAATGCCTGTGTTTTCTCAGTGAGAGTTAGAAGGACTTAACTTAAAGTGTTAAACATTATTTGTCAGAATATCACTTTAAGGGACAATACAAATTCAGTCCTATTTTACTTCATTCCCTTAATCGACAGTAAGAACGTGGAATGGGGCTACATTAGTAAGTTGAAATGCGAACATGTAAAAGTCAAATCTGTGCAAAACCAACTTAATCACATGCTACTTTTCCATTAGCTCTTCAAGCTCATGCTCCCCTAGGCAATGGTACAGGTTTTGATTAGCCATTCACATAGTTTTCTTCTCAGGCACTGGGTTAATAAAGTTAAGGTTTCAAAGATCCCCAATGACTGCAAGCACACTAGTATCTGCAATTAACATGTGCTGCATTTTCACATACATTATAATAAGTGGAGCAGCGTTCTTAAACTCACATACATCAACAGATTTCAAGAAACAGCTGATGAACTATTATTCTGGAAAATAATATGATATTTGTGAATCCTTTCTAATATTGTTCTTTTTCAAGTTCATTTTACAGTGTATGCAAATTAATAATATGCAGGCATTTATTTTTACCCACAGGAACTTTACTAAATGGACATGCAACATAAATAATTAACAAGGACAAAAACCATACTGTTAACATAATGGGTCCAAAGAACAATTTAAAGTGGACCTGTCACCCAGACATAAAAAGATGTATAATAAAAGTCCTTTTCAAATTAGAGATTAAATCCAAACTCTATTTTTTATTAAACTATTCATAGCTGTTGTAAACTCATTTAAAATTTGCAGCTGACAATCAAATATTGTCTGCCCCGCCTCTATGCCTTAGGCATAGAGGCGGGGCAGGCAGTTACTTTCACCTTCCATTCAGTACTTCCTAGATGTCACTGCTCTCCCCACATTCATTCATTCTCTCTAACATTTAATTGTGTAACCAGTGCATGGGAATAGACATCAGGTCCCCCATTCTGGTGCACACACAAAATTCTGAGATGATGCAAGGCTTGTATTAATAACAGTGTCCACAAAATGGCTCCGGTCTGCTTGTTATAATTATGAATTCCCAGACTGAAGGAAACAGTGTAATTGAAGTTCATTTTGCTTGACTAATGTGATAAAATAGGATTTGAAATCATTTTTATATGTGACAGGTCCCCTTTAAAAAAATATATGACAAATTATTTTACAAAATTAACTGAAGATAATACAGCAACATTCCAAAGAGGTTAATAATAGTTGTTGAGAAATGGAACATACAGTTAGAGAGATTCTTCCCATTTTAAGTCAGCTAGAGCCCTTTTTACTTGGGCTTCAGCAAGTGTTGTCATTTGGTCTGGCTGGTGAGAAATATACATTATATAATACCTAGCTTAGGCTTAAACTATCTCATACATTTTGAAGAGGTTCTGGGAATAATCATAATCAAGTAATCAAGTAATTAAAAAATCTAAACATCAATACAAAAATATTGCTCCAAAATTTGTATTCCTTAAAGTGCTATAGAGGAAGCAGACACTGTGGTGTGGGCCCCCCTGTTCCTCGGGCCCATGAGGTCTGCTTCCTCATAGTTTTTCTTTTTCAAGGTTTTAGAGGCCCAAAGCAAGAGCCGAAAAGTCAGTGGGGCTCATTTATCAACACTGTGCAAATTTGCCCATGGTCAGTTACCCATTGCACCGAATGAGTGATTATTTTTTTAAAGTCAGCTGCAAGTAGAACAATGAATGCAGCTATTTGATTGGTTGCCATGGGTTACTGCCCATGGGCAAATTTGCCCAGTTTGAGAAATGACCCCCAGTGAATTTTTATGTTTTCAAGCACGGATCACCTTTATTGTTTGTAATATACTTTTTGGTTCTTAGCACCCAGCTTTATATATATATATATATATATATATACTTTAGAGATATTGATATACTGAGATGGTTCAGAGGGTTCCATCCCTGTGTCACTTCCTTGAGAATTTGGACAAATAACTTTTATCCTCAACAACAAACTTAGACTGTAAGCTCTGCAGGGCAAGAAATCAGTGTAAAGTTAGTCACATTATATAAGGATAGAAATATTAGTCATTTGATATGACTCCTTTAACTCTACAACCCTGTTGATGACATTTTGATGCACTCAAATAAGTGTGTCAATTTACTTTTGGAAGTATATTTTAGTTGAAGGAACAACAGGCTTTTGCAGATATTTCCCACACAAGAACCATCTGGCCCATATGTTTTACCCTGTGTTTGATAGTTTTTCCAGGCAATCCTCTAGACACCCACTGGCCGAGGGTGTAACATATAATCATCTCACATCAGGGAAAAAGTTATTAAAAGATATTAAAATCTGTTTGGGAAAAATATATTGCTTGAAATGTCTACTAGGTTAGGGATACTTATAATTAAGCTTGTCTGGTTTTTAATTATTATATTCATGGATTTCCCAATTTCTTATTACTAGAGCCATAATAGGTTAGTAACTACACTGGACTGGATGGAAAAATGTCAACAGCTAGTGGGAATAATATGCCTATTGCATTACATTTCAATATTTAATTTCTTCCTTGCATCAATGTACCCTTATCTATATGTATCTGTTCTAGGAAAGTCATTGTAGGAAATATGCTTATGTTACCAAAAGAAAACCTTCTCTTAAAGTACAGGTGCGAGGATGAGTGAAATTAACAAACTTAGTGCAGAATATTTCCATATTTCATATCCATATTTTCCTTATGTATTCACATCTGCATACATGTTACCTTAAGTTATATATACTACATAATGTTATACTGCACTTGAAACATTTTGAGAATTGTGTCCAGACAGTTTTAAGTCTTAAGTATATTTGCCTTAAACATATGTAGTTGTAAATTAAATTGGAAGGGTGAATTATTTCTAATGATTGAACAACATATCTTAAAAATAATACCATTTAAGACTTACATTTTGCTTGTCTCAACTGAATAAAGCTATGCTGTACTTTTCCTTTCTATTATTAGTTTTGGAGCTATTCTGTCTTAATAATCTAGAAAATGTGCATATACTCACAGCATGGGCATTTCCAGCAAAAAGTGTCACCAGTACAACGAACAGCACGTACCTAGACATTGCAAGAGAGTACACGTTAAAGTATCTTACACACATCCGGTTTCTTCTCATAGCAAAAGCAATTTACTGTCATACTACAATTACTTTGTGTCTTTAAGTATAATTTATGGTGGTGCTTGACATTTTGTGAATTGTTTTTTCAATTTACAATATTTCTGCATAAATATGATCTTATATGTGATCTCATCTGTGTTGACGCAAGTCCTGAAATAGGAGCCAAATTAACCAGAAGGAATGCTGTATACACTTTATACACATGGCCCTAGTTGTATTCCTAACAATACCAAACATTCAAAAGGAAACTTAATGAAAAAGAATCTATGGAGAAATAGAATTAGCATTATTTTGAATTCATTTTTACTATAGTGTCTAATCAATGCAATATGATTTATGGTCAATTTTAAGGTATTGGCACACTAAAAATTAATAGCTTTCTGAGGGATGGACTGAATGTTTGTGATTGCTCCCCCTCATCTGAACAGCAATCACTTGCAACTGATAGTGTAATCACATGCTCATAATAGTCTGCATTTCTTATCGACACACGTGTGCATCTATAATTGCAAGTTATTGCCATTTTAATAAATACAATGAAATGTCAAAAGTTTTACTCTCTGTCCTTGGATTTACTAATCACCATGTGACATAATGCCTGATATTTTTATGTGTGCCAGGGCCCCCAAAAATGTAAATGATTTTTACTGGATAATAATCAAGAATAAAATGTACTCCTCTTTTGCTATTTTCCTAATAAATAATAGAAGAATGAAGGTCAGAAATGATCACCTAAGGCCTAATATGCTCATATTTTACAACAGGGGGTACATTAGTTATAATAATGTACAGGTTTCAGTGAGTCGTGTGACAGAACGACTGAGCACCAATTTTAACTGATGACATCACTAAGCTCTATTTACAGGATATTCATGGCGTGACCGATTTTAAGACATGTAAGGTTGTCAATAGCCTTTTTTTAACAAGATGCATATTATTTTTAATAATGTTCCTTGATAATTCTACATTTTCAAGAGTAAAACTGATTAAGACATAGTGATGAGCAAATCTGGGCCGTTTCACCAACAAATTGGCAAAACTGACAAAAAAATTTAGAATTGTTTTTGTAATTCATTGAGAACATTTTGTTGTGCAATACATTATTTTTGACACTCATCATTTTGTAGTAAACTACATTAGAGTCTATGGATATTTTTTTGGTGGCACCTTGTTTCTGCTTTAGGGCTACCAATAAAAATTGGAATCACATGCATTTTTCGCTCAGTATACCACTACACACATGCCCTACATTGTTAGAGGGCCTCATTTTTCCCTGGTTTCTTATAGTTTATTCAGGAGCAGTGACCAGCTCCATGTTGTAGTTCCCACCCTACCCAGCTAGAGTCAGGTGATCCCACTGGTGTCTAATAAAAGGGCAACCAAGTTTGGGAGCTTTACTTTGCAAGCAGCAAGTAAGTTGCAGGTAAAATGTATAATGAAGCAATTTATATCTTAATGAATCAGATTCAAGTTGAGTGTAGGACTGGCCAGATATGGGATGACTTTGACGTAGTTGTCCAGCTTAAATATAATACAATATATGGACAAACAATCCCTGTTTTGTTTAAAGGGTAAGGCATTTTTAGTAGCTTAAGGTACAAAATGTCTCAATGTCCTAAATATATTGATATATTGTTTGCCTTTGGATATTTTGCTTCTAGATACTGTATCAAAGGGAACCCAGAATGTTGTTAAATATAAATTTAATGTGGGTGCACAATAAGCCGTACTGGCACACAGACAAGATTACAAGGTGCTTTATAGTTAAACTTTTGGTATCAGATTATAGGTGCATTGTAGGAATGCAATAGTCCCTTACTTACCAAGTGACTGAATGATGTTGGAATAGAAAATGGTTATGCTCTTTGCTGCTTGTGGCACATCTTTTGGTGCTTTGAGTTCTTGTCATTCTTGCAACTCTGTTCTTCTTGGCATGTAATCAATCTATTCAGGAGAAAGTTGCAGACAACAATAAACAAATGTTCTTCAAAATGTCTTGTTTGACAAGAAAACATTTGTACAAAAGCACACAAAAACAACTGGTTAATACTAGATAACACTCTGTAGTAGACACAACAGAAATGATGATCCAGTTTAAGAAATAGCTGAGTTTACAGCCACAGGTTTAGTGTTTGTGCAGGGACAAAGTAAAGTGTTATGCACCTTAAACAGATTTTGCTATACCAGTGAATACTTTCCTTTATATTTTGCACAAGGCGTCATTTATACCATAGGTTTAGAATACCAACGAGTTAGGGAGGCCTAGCCCCCTAAAATGATCATTTATACTGTATTATTGTATGTTCATATATAATACAAAAGAGCCATGAATATCCTGTAAATGATATCCTTATAAATGGTGCTTAGTGATGTCCCCCTCCCCTATGTGCATACACGGAAAAGCATGAACCACATACACAGAATACCGTGTGCATGAGTAAAACCTATGGAGGCTGGGTAAACAATGGTGGAACAAGATCTTGGACTAGGGGTAGGCATCAGAAGAGGTATGTGCCTAGCACCCCCTATCATTGTGCCCTAGGTACGTGCCTCTTCTGCCTACTCCTAGTTACAGCCCTGTAATGATGTCATTTCTGTCACATGACCCATTGAAACTTGTTTAAGTTAAATAATGCACCCCCTGTTGTAAGATATTAGGATATTGGCTTTCCACGAGGTCCTCTGCATCATGCTTACATAGGGCCATGGAACTCCTTAATCAGAACACATATTTTACAACAGGGGTACATCATTTATTATAATACACAAATTTAAATGAGTAATTTTACGATAGGCGGCACATTATTCATTATATAAGAATACATTCCCCATACAGCCAGTGACACATGTATCAGTACAATAAAGAACGTCCTCTCCTTTGGTGGGAGTAAAGCTGGCCATTGACGCAGAGATCTCATCGTATGAATCGAGGATTCATCTGATTTTCGGAACGTGTGTGGAGAGTCCCGACATTTTTCGTCCGGCGGAGATCGGTCATTTGGTCGATCGGACAGGTTAGAAAATTTCTGTCAGCTGCCGATAATATCTCTGCGTATATTGCCGATCGTACCATTTTCAGTGGGAGACTGTCACTAGCTTTGTCAGACATAACTATCGTACGATTGCTGTCAGGGGTGGTATGGTAAGACTTTGATCTGAATGGTTAGTGGCAGGTCGGGAGATGGGAAAGTCCGATCGTACATTGATTCGTACGATCGGATCTTTGCGTCTGTGGCCAGCTTTAGGCTAGGGCCACACTAGGCAGTATTGATGTGCGGGCCGGCCCGATACCCGTGGTACCTGCAGATTTACCCATGGGTCAGTCGTGTTCGGGCCGACCTCTCATCCCCATTTGCGGTTGGCGGGGGCCCGCCACCTTACACTGCCGGCTTCCATCTTCCGGTTTTATAGCCGCACGCCTGCTAGTCCCTTTTATGATGTCATCGACAAGCGGGTTGGTGCGGGTTGGTTACAAGTTCCCTTCCTTTCATTTTCCCCTGTCGCTCGTCTATTTTTTTGTGTGCGGGTTGGGTTTTACCCGACACACATATCACTACTAGGCAGATCTCGCTTCTACACTGCTGTTGTCTCTTTGATGTGCCCCCACCCAGAAGCATATTCTCATCTTGGATACAGACAGAAGCAGTGGATTTTGGCTGTGAAATGCAAACGCTCAAATTTTTTGCCTTAATTCACCGCTTCTGCCTGCACCTGAGCAGAGACTTCTGGAGGAGTCAAAACAGCAGAAGAAGGTCAGCTGGAGAGCAGATTCTCTGCAGGCCCAGATCCGCATTTATATTGCCCTAGCCTTACAGTATGTCACCTGCCTCAAACCATGCAGGAAAAGGAATGGTTTTGTGCTTGAGTAAAGATTTGATTCTAGTTGGCAAGCTGTTCTGGTTTTGAGCAAATCACCTAATCATCTTATAATAGTTATGTGCCCTATACTGGGTAAAACAATGTTTTCAAGTAGGAATCCAGCTGGTACAGAAATATGATTGTTACCATTCTAATAGGACAGCGTATAGGTGACAAAAGCCCAAAGCATCAAGGCATAGAGGTAGAGATGTTAGGCAGACATAAGACTTAAGTATATAGTACAAGGTTCCTGTTTTCTGGCAGCCAGCCCATTTGAGGTCTTCGGGAGAGAGCAAGTAGGCAGTAGGTAGTTGGCAGAAGAACTGAAGCGAAAAAAATCACATACAGAAATTTGAATTTCCCACAATATATTTAAATATTTTCAATGGCCACTTGGCATCACTGGGTCTCACATATGCACACAATGGGTCCTGTTGGTGAGGGGGAGGAAGAAAATTTCTTCCTGCTGGGCTCTGGAGGGACTTGGCCTGGTGGCTGGCTACTCTGCAAAGTCCCCCTCTTCCACCCCCCCCCGAACTGTCAGTGCAGAGAGAATATACTGTATGCAGATCATTAAATCTGAATACCACACATTTCTCCCAAACACTTCCCTTTTCACTTATCTTGCAACAATTTAATTTGGCATAATTTCTTTCCCATTACCTTTTTCATTGCCTTAACACCAATCTGATTTTTAACCTCTAAAAATATATTTACTTATTCTAATGTATGTGCTGAGGCTACTGTGCATAATGGATGTGTTTAGATTAAACTGTGTTCAGGGGTATTATATAGGAAATTGTTGCTGTGTTCATCCTGCTATGAGTTCTGGAGTATTATACATGAAATTGCCACTGGTCACCTTAAGTCACTTTTGTAATTGGCATAGCAATCAAGAAGTACTAGTATTGTTCCAGCTCAGAATTTTCATTCTATAGGCAACACTTTGAATCACATGCCAGCACTAAACACTATTTGGCACACATGTGGAAAATACATATAGTATACATTCAAGCTGCACATCACGTAGGAAAGCAAAGGAGTGCATACAGTTTACACAGTGACTGTATATTCAACAGCATATAAGCAGGCGATGCAGTTAGTAAACATGTAAAACATGTTAACACATTAGCTTGATAGCAGTTATAAACCTTCTGGCACTAACATGAGGACAAGAACATGTATTTAAAATCACTGCTTTCCATCCCCAGCCAAGCCAGCTCTCAGGATTCAGGAACTCACCAGCTCAGCAGCGACCAAGTCCCTGTCTGTGTGCTCATTCCTGTGCAGTCGGAACTCAGGAGGGAGAAACAGCAGATCCCAGCAGTTCTTTCCTGAACTGAGTTTCCACTCCACTGCGAGTGCTGCCCGTGTGCTCTACTGCTGCTACTAGGGCGGTGGGTGATGAAGGCTCATTGAGGGTCCTCTGTGAGGAGGGTGGGGGGAGCAGTGGGTGGGGTGTCAGCACCAACAAAGTGTCTATATGTGTCTATAGCTCAGTTCATTCTGATCCTGCTCTCGAAGAGAGGGAACTTTAAGGATATGACTCTTCCACCTCCCTTGCCAGCACCCAGACATTAAGCAAAGGAGGGACTCGAGCTGCACCCATTGAAGTATCCTAGGGTGAGTGTGTGAGTGGCAGGGGACCATGAGCTGGAGGCTACTGATTGCGCTGCTCATATTGATAGGGCTTGTCGGCACCGGTGATTCTGCGGTGAGTGCACTTAAATTTAAGCTTGTCTTTTTAACTCCCTATTGCAGTGCTGAATGTTGGGGAAATCTTTTATAATATAAACCATCAAGGGACAATCATAGACCCCTTAACATTATGGTGAGCTAATTTTCAAAGTGAAATCTGGGGACAGGGTTAAGAGTAGAGAGCACCCAAGTATAATTACCCCCAGAACTTATAGCAGGATAAGCATACGGGCAATTTAATGTATAATACCCCCCCAGAACTCATAGCAGGATGAACACAGTAATTATTCTATGTACAATAACCCCTGAACACAATGTATGTTAAACACTTCTGCACAATAACCTCAGCAGATACAGTAGAATAGGTAAATCTCACATTTTCAGAGATAAAAAATCATAAGTGGTTAATTCAGACAAGGAAAGAGTTAAGCGTGTCACTGTGTGGGAGAAATGAAGAAGGAGCCAAAATCAAATTGCTGCAAGATTAGTGGTAAGGGAAGCACCAAGTACTGTAGATCAGTACTAAAGCTGTGTATGCTTACTGGTATATTCTCTTTGCACTGACAGTTCATGGGGGGGGGGAGGGGGGAATCTACTGAGTAGCCAACCAAGTCCCTCCAGAGCCAAGCATGAAGAAATTCCTTCCCTCCCCTTCACCAACAGGACCCAATGTGTGTGTGAGAGACCCAGTGATCCCAATCACCCACTGAAAATACTTTACTACGGGGCGGGAAATTTAAATATGTCATCTTACTGTATGTGATCTGTTCACTGCAGCTCTTCTGCCGACTACCTGTTTCCTGCTTGCTCTCTTCAGCGCTCCCTGTCTGTATAAATATCCACTGCAGTCCACTGCAATTTGGGGGATGTGTCCCAGGGTCATTCTCTACTGGGACTGATGTCCTTAAACAGGGTCAGTTGCCAGGAAACGGGCCAAATAGGGACCTTACTTTACATTCTGAAACGTCACCCAACTAGTCATGGCGCTTAGTGCACACAGAAGTACATGCAAGGACTCATTTTCGATGGAACATACCAATTACAAACTAGTTCCATTTATATCCAAACCAATAAGGGCCCATGAGCATTACCAACCGGGCAGTGCATAGTGGCCTGCACTTGAACACATGTTTGCATCCAGCATTCCATTCTACATTTGAATGCATTGCTATCTCCATAAGGGCACCAGTATACTGTATATAGTACTGGTTTCTAGTAGCCTTGACTACATATATCCAGCATTGATCATTTTGTTTTAGGAGCCTATTTTATAGAAGCCTGTGGTAACCCAGGCTGCTAAAGATAAATAGCTTCCAGCAGCTACTCCCTAAGAAACCACAGTCACCACATCTAGCTCTGACCCTTTTTCATATAACTCACTAATTCACCATGACACCACAAATGACTAGATTACAGCTTAGAAAATACCTCAAACCATTTAAAAAGCAGCAGACTATATTTTAGCTGATACTGACCAAAGTAAACTCCCTCAGATTGCTCAGCACAATCAGCAACCTATCAGCACCATCATAGATCAAGACTGCTATAAGGTTAGCTCAATAGCCTATCCCCCACTAACCTCAACCAATCTGCAGAATATATGACAGGACTATGTTGCACTACCCAAAGTACATCTAATGCACATTCACGGGATTAACAGGGCATCTTATTATTATTATTGCTATTATATTTTTTATTTATATAGTGCAGTCATATTTCACACTGCATTACAATGATTGTACATCATTTACAACAGGCTCTGCCACTGTGGAGCTTACAATCTAAGGTCTCTATTGCATTCACACATACCACAGCCAATGCTATCAGCAGCCAGTTAACCGTAAGTTTTGGGAGTGTGGAAAAAAGGAAACCCACACAAGCACAGGGAGAATATACACATCTGTATTGTTACTAAATATAAGAGAAAGTCTAAAGCTGGAAATATATTTGACATGTCTACCTAGTCGGGATGCAGAGGTAGTTATCCTTTACTAGATAGACTGAAATTAGAAATTGTTGCTGTAATAATACTGCTTTTAGCACACATTCATAGTACTAGATAGCAGCAGTGAGGTTGCTGAAGTCTCTTTGACTGGTGGGAGTCTGCTTTCTCCAAAATCTCTAGTTATTTGGCCTTTGGCCACTGCTTCCTACTTACAGATAAATGCATCCAGGCCTTTCAGCCCCTGCTTGTCCCCATACATTGCATTCAATTTTTATTAAAGACATTTTGATGTATCATTTATGGAAGTTAAACAGCATTGGATTATTATATGTGAATTCATTTATTCTGTGCAATTTTTTTTTTTTGGAATTTTGACAACTGCCAGTATGCTATTTTAAAAAGAATATCATTGGGACCCATATTATCTTAGGAATTTCCAGTTAATTGGAATATTCTCTTTAATGGTATGTGGACTATGTCTTTAATGCAGGAGACTCCATCACTTGCAGTGCATGTTGGATCACAAAACAATTACTTATTTCTGACATTTGCCTTTTTATCATTACATGTGTCATCATGCTGTGTAAAACATTGAAGAAAAATGTCATCGGTGATGTTGTTCACATGAACCAATCAGCAATTAGATTTCAGTAGTCATCTACAAGTGAGAAAACAACAGGAAAGATCTGATTGGTTGCTATGGGCAACATCACTGGTGATGTTTCTCTCCAATGTTTTACATAGCATGATGACACTCAACATGCCACTGTTAGTGGGTGGAAAGTTCTTCACATGGAAAATAGCAATTGCACGTACCCCTCAGGTTTCACTGGATAATTGTAAAAATCGTCCAAGAAGAGCATAGGTTTCCCAAAGGGACAGTAAATGGACAGTATAACTCTTGCTGAGCATGAGCTAAATGATCAGGGCTTGTGGTAATCTACTGGTTTGCTTTGCAACGACCAACCATGGAGTAGATTCAATTTCCCCGTTTGGCCTGTTAATCCCAGAAAATATCAAAATCCATTTTCTTGATTGAAAAGCAAAAAGTTTGTTCAGCATTAACCCTGTTCAATGAACCACTACATATTAAATCTCACTGGGTGTAACTGAACTCTACTACATGGCTCCTTGACTACATTTGCTAGATTTAATAGCGAAAGGAAACATTTGAACAAGGGGGTATACTTACTCTTTAAAACATGTCTGTCCCCACTCGTTTAGTGGTGGGATATTACAGGAAGATACTTTATTTTTAATATGATAATGACAAGTTGTGGGTGAGATAAAAAACAAATCCCTCCTCCCTGCAATCTTCTGTGAATCCTTACAGAGAAGCAGATCGTGATGCATCCAGTATATGTGCTGAACTATAATGTATTCAAAGAAATTGGTTTATTGCATATACTCAGAAAATGTACTTTGATGCAGGCTCTGATCAAGTGTGCCTTTTTACAGTAGAAGAGATACAATTTCAGCTGAAACGAGAAATTTCAGTTTATTTAACATAGAGGGAAGCTGATTTTTTCCCAGCAATTTTATTTAATCACCAGTGGGTCTGGCATATTAATCCAATATCAGCAGAGTTAGGAATTAGTATCTTGCATGTAATGCAGACATAACAGTACATGGCTTACACATTATGGCCTTCAGACATGCATGGCCATTTCTATATACAGTAACTGCATTCTGTAATCAGCACAGTTTGAGATTTATAGCAATTTGGTTAACTGATCTGTATATTTCTAGACAACACCATGTTGTTTTCATATGTGTTTGTTTTATCGCACACAATATAAATAAGATTTTGGCCATCAAAGAATATGTTCAGAGACGAACCATGGCACATCATGAGAGACAATACGCTTCTTTTTAGAGTATGGTGGGTTAAACAAGAAAAGCAGTAGGCTGTGGGAGTTCAGAACGTATAACAAAATCTGAATATTTAAAAGTATATATATATACATTTATATAGAACCAGAATCCAGGCCATGGGACAAAGGAGAGACACATAAACCTTCCATGTCACAGAAGAAAAATCTGCCAGTATAAAGGAGAAAGCACAATACAGCATAGGTAGCTTTGATGGAATTCATTCCATTATGAGAACACTTGTTTTTGTTTTTTTGCAAACAGAATGTTGTAAGAGTAACACGCCTACATGCATTTCATGCAATCATTAAAACTCTTGCACATTTCTCACGGAGCAAACCAATGAAGCATTATATGGTTTAATTAGGTATGCTATAACAAAAAGATTAACCATTAACACTTGGGTTTTATTTCAAATACTTTCCTCTGCACATTTGAAAACAAACTCTTACAAACACAGAATGCTGAAGTTTCTGTAACACAGACCAAAAAACCCTCAAGTACGCAGAAAACAGCTTAATTACAGCTAAATTCTCCTTGCTTGGACCATCGTATTAATTGCATCAGAGTCTACCTAATGTTTACCTAATGGTTAGGTAAATCTGATTTAGAGGTGTTTCTTTTTTGGTGGAATATTGACAGTATCCTAATATCAGAGCTGCTTATAATGATATGGTCCATTAAGACACAACTCCACCTTTTCATTTGCAGCACACCACTTACTTGTTATTGCAGGGTGCATTCATATCCCGAACCGCTTCCAAGCCCAATATTCCAACCAGGTTCCAAATAGGGATGAAGCATAACAACTCAGCTGGGCAATGCCTTTATCATATTTAATGCAGAAGTATTAAAGCGCAAGCTTTCGGGGACCGACCTGAAGAAGGGGTTGCCCCCCGAAAGCTTGTGCTTTAATGCTTCTGCATTAAATGTGATAAAGGAATTGCCTGGCTGAGTTGGTATGCTTCATCCCTATTTGGAACCATTAAGACACAAGTCAAGGTCACAGTACAGGATATGGGTTTAACAATAGCACAGTGTGAAGGAAAATTGCATATAGAGAAATTGTTTACCAGAGGCTGTATTTTAAAAAATACAGTGGTGCTGTGTATACAGTTATACTAAGTAGCACAGTGGGGATACTGATAACTTGAAAATTGAAGGACATGTCTAGAAATTCCAGCTAGAAGGGCTGCACTGATTGCAATTAATGCATATAAAATGCATTTTTTAGACATGGCCCAGAATTTTGAAGTGATTTGGTATCCCTATGGCACAGTCTGAGCAAAGTTTGTGTGAGAGGGACAGAGCAGGGCCGAAACTAGCGGTAAGTATAGGAGGCACATGCCAAGGGAGTTCTAGGCATGTACCTTTTCTGTCATCTACCCCTAGTCCAGGCCCTTGTTCCCCCAACAACTGTAACGGGCCCGAAGGCGCAGTAATAGTGTAGACCAAAGAGGAGACCAAACCAAGTTCGAGGTACAAGAGGGTTTATCAAAAAGAATCGTCAAGGTACAGGCAAAAGGATCAGACCAGGCAGCAGACAACAGGAATCGTAATAACAGGCAAAAGTCGGTACACAAGAATCAAAAGCAGAATATCACACCCAGGAACTGACGAACAGGAACCTATAGTTGGGCAAGGACTGAAAGGGGGAGTGGGTTTATATAGTCCCAGAGTTGGCGCCAAATTTTGACGCGCTTGCGTCAGACGCAGACGCCAACGTCCTCACGTTGACGTCTTGACGCCGGCGCCCGATTATGACGCCGACGTCCGTTCTGTCGCCGACAACCAATCCTGGACTGGGAAGGAGATGAGGTCATTGACCTGTGCCCGGCAGGAGCCATGTGGAGAGGTAGGCGGTCGCCATCTTGGACGCCATCTTGGAGACCTGGGGTAGGTTCCATTACAGTACCCCCCTCCTTAGGGGGGGCCTCAGGACCACCGAGTCTAGGGGAGAGAGGGAACAATTTGTGGAACCTACGAACCAAGATGGGCGCATGGACATCCGAGCTCTTGACCCAGGAGCACTCTTCGGGACCGAACCCTTTCCACTCGATAAGATATTGGAGAGTGCCCCTGGAAAGACGAGAATCCAAGATCCTTTTCACCTCGAATTCCTGATGATCATCAACCAGGACTGGAGCTGGGGAGGAAGAAGAAGAAGAAGAACAAGACACAGCAGGCTTAAGGAGAGAGACATGGAAGGCGTTCGGGATTCGCATCTCTGGAGGAAGTTGAAGACGAACCGCCACCGGATTGATGACTTCGATGACAGGGAAGGGACCAATGAATCTGGGACCAAGCTTTGGGGTAGGGATCTTCAGGCGGATGTTGCGGGTGGAAAGCCAAACCTTGTCACCAGGAGCGTAGGGTGGAGCGGGAATCCTCTTCTTGTCGGCAAACCTCTTCTGGATTAGGGAGCTCTTCTGCAAATTAGAGGCCACGGCAGCCCAAATAGCCATCATGTGGGCAGCCTGATCATTGGCGGCAGGAACATTGGTGAGAAGAAGATCCTGAGGGAACGCCAATGGATTTTGACCATAGACACAGAAGAAAGGGGACTGATGAGAGGAAGAATGCAAAGCGTTGTTATGGGCGAACTCAGCCCAGGGAAGGAGATCTGACCAGTCGTCTTGGCACAGGGAAACATGGCAGCGAAGAAACTGTTCCAAGGCCTGGTTCACTCTCTCAGCGGCTCCATTGGATTGTGGATGATAGGCAGAAGAAAACTGTAAAGAAATGTTGAGGGCTTTGCACAAGGATCTCCAGAATCTAGATACGAATTGTGAGCCACGGTCAGAGACGATCTCGGCAGGAAACCCATGAAGACGGAAAATATGCTGGATGAAAAACTTGGAAAGTTCAGGAGCCGAGGGAAGCTTATGGAGGGGGATGAAATGAGCCATTTTGCTGAACCTGTCAACGACAACCCAGATAACAGTGTGACTGGAGGAGACAGGCAGATCCACAATAAAATCCATGGCAAGATGAGTCCAGGGACGAGATGGAATGGGTAAAGGAAGAAGGAGTCCTTTGGGAGGGGAATGTCCAGACTTGGAAATGGCACAGATGGTACAGGAAGAAACAAAGTCTCTGACATCCTTTCTCATGGAAGGCCACCACACCAGGCGAGAAAGGAGTTCGGTAGTCTTCTCCACTCCGGGATGACCAGCCTGTTTAGAACTGTGAGCCTGGGATAAAATAGACTGGCGACAATCAGGTGGAACAAATGCAACCCCCAGAGGAATGTTGTCCGGAGCAGAGGCCTGAGCGGAAAGGATTTGTGAAGCCAAGGAAGGAAATAAGGCAGCGACAATCTTGGAAGAAGGTACAATGGGTTCGGGATCTTCGGAGCAGGGAATTTCAGGAACAAAACTTCTAGACAAAGCATCCGCCTTTCTATTTCTAGAGCCAGGACGAAAGGTGATGATGAAGTTAAAACGGGAAAAGAACAGTGACCATCTGGCTTGACGAGGATTTAGACGTTTGAGGGATTGGATAAATTCGAGGTTCTTATGGTCTGTAAAGATGGTCACGGGAATGGAGGATCCTTCCAATAAATGTCTCCACTCTTCCAGAGCGAGTTTCACTGCCAGTAACTCACGATTCCCCACATCGTAGTTTTGCTCAGAAGAGGAAAATTTCTTAGAGAAGAAAGCACAGGGATGTAACTTCCCATCCAAGGAAGATCTTTGAGACAAGACAGCTCCAGCTCCCACATCTGAGGCGTCGACTTCGAGGAAGAAAGGAAGAAGAATTTCGGGGTGTCTGAGAATAGGTGCAGAGGAAAAGGCAGTTTTCAGGGATTCAAAGGCTTCTAAGGCTAGAGGAGACCAGTGCTGTGGTTTACCCCCTTTGCGGATAAGGGCCAAGATGGGAGAGATCTTGGAAGAGAAACCTTTAATGAATTGTCTGTAATAATTGGCAAAGCCAATAAATCTTTGGATAGCCTTGAGACTTGTGGGGAGGGGCCAATCAAGGATTGCTGAAACTTTGGCTGGATCCATCTTAAAACCCTGCTGGGAGATGATGTACCCAAGAAAAGGAATGGAGGACACTTCGAATGAACACTTTTCCAATTTGGAGAAGAGATTATTCTTCCTGAGGCGAAGAAGAACTTCCTTCACTTGGGAGCGATGTTCGAGGAGATTTTTGGAAAAGATAAGTATGTCATCCAGATAGACAACAACACTTTGCCCCAACAGGTCTCTGAAAATATCATTCACGAACTCTTGGAAGACCGCGGGAGCGTTACAAAGTCCAAAAGGCATAACTAGGTATTCGTAATGCCCATCTCGGGTATTGAAGGCGGTCTTCCATTCGTCCCCTTCACGAACTCTAATGAGGTTATAGGCACCCCGAAGATCCAGCTTGGTGAAGATCTTGGCCCCTCTTAATTGATCAAAGAGTTCGGAGATGAGGGGGAGAGGGTAGCGGTTTTTAATGGTGATTTTATTTAACCCCCTATAGTCAATGCATGGTCGCAACCCTCCGTCCTTCTTTTCTACAAAAAAGAATCCAGCACCGGCAGGGGAGGAAGAAGGGCGGATGAAGCCTCTTTGGAGATTTTCCTGGATGTAAGTCTTCATGGCAGCCGTCTCAGAGGGGGAAAGAGGATAGGTGCGACCCCGGGGAGGCATGGAACCAGGAAGGAGTTCAACCGGGCAGTCGTAGGGTCGATGAGGAGGAAGGGTCTCTGCAGAGCCCTTATTGAAGACATCAGCAAAATCCTGGTAGATGAGTGGAAGGGACAACTTGGAAGAAACAGAAGAAGCTTTGACAAGAGGTGTAGCAGGCAGACAGTTCTGTTGACAATAGGGGCTCCAGCGGGAGACTTGAGTAGAGGACCAGTCAATGACTGGGTTATGGGCGCATAACCAGGGGAGCCCCAAAACGAGTGGAGTTGAAGGGCAGTCGATGAGAAGAAACGCCAATCTCTCCAGATGCATGGAGCCCACTCTAAGAGAAAGTTCAGCGGTGGTTTGGGAAATGATGGCTGAAGACAAAGGGCGGTCATCAATAGCCAGGACCCGCAGAGGATTGGCCAAGGATTGTAGAGGAACCGCATGACGAGCAGCAAAAACTCTGTCCATGAAGTTTCCGGCAGCACCAGAGTCCAGGAAAGCTTGCACTGGAACTTTTTGGGAACCAAATTGGATCTGTGCCGGGAGAAGGAAACGTTGAGAAGAGGGTTGGGGAGAATGACAAACACCACCCAGATAGGTCTCCCCAAACCTACCTAGGTGCTGGCGTTTCCCGGCTTCAAAGGACACTCATAGGCGAAGTGCGACTTGCCCCCGCAATACAGGCATAGGCCGGCAGCCCTTCTCCGTAGCTTCTCCTGTTCCGAAAGACGAGCCCGTCCGATCTGCATGGGTTCCTCAGAAGATGGAGTAGAGGAAGCAGAAGCCGCAGGAGTAGGAGAGGGGAGAGTAGAAGCCGGACTGAAGAGTAGGGGTCTCTGGAAGCGAGGAGCCAGGGAGGACTGAAACCGGGGATATTTCTTTGAACGCTCTCTGTCGAGCTCGAGTTGAAATTCCCTCTGACGGGTGTCAACCTTTATAGCCAACGCCACCAGATCCTCCCACCGAGAAGGAATTTCCCGGGAGACCAAGTCATTCTTGATCCGTATGGCTAGGCCATTGTAAAAGGCGGCATGGTACCCATCATTGTTCCAGGAGGTCTCTGCTACTAGGGTGCGGAACTCAATAGCATACTCCGCAACAGAGCGAGTGCCTTGCTGGATCTGGAACAGGCGAGCAGAGGATGCAGTAGCTCGGCCAGGGGCGTCAAAAACGACCCGAAGTTCACGAATGAAGGCACTGGCGTCATCAATCAAAGGATCCCTCTTTTCCCACAAAGGTGATGCCCACTCCAAAGCCTTCCCCTGCAGGCGAGTAATCATGTACCCCACTTTAGCTTGTTCGGACACAAACTGACCTGGCAGCAGGGCGAACTGGATCTCGCATTGGTTGATGAAACCTCTGCACGCATCCGGATCGCCGCTGTAGAGGGGAGGCGCAGGAATACGGGGTTCCGAAGGCTGACGTGGGCTTGCAGGAACGGCCACAGGGACCGGGACCACAGGTGACAATGCCGACAACTTGTCCAGAATAGCTTCGAGAGCCTGGCCGAAGTGTGACTGCTGGGCTTCATATGACTGCATGCGGGAAGCCAAACCGCGGATAGCGCCACCGACATCAGGTGGAGCTGGAGTCTCCTCCGAAGGGTCCATGGCCCAACTATACTGTAACGGGCCCGAAGGCGCAGTAATAGTGTAGACCAAAGAGGAGACCAAACCAAGTTCGAGGTACAAGAGGGTTTATCAAAAAGAATCGTCAAGGTACAGGCAAAAGGATCAGACCAGGCAGCAGACAACAGGAATCGTAATAACAGGCAAAAGTCGGTACACAAGAATCAAAAGCAGAATATCACACCCAGGAACTGACGAACAGGAACCTATAGTTGGGCAAGGACTGAAAGGGGGAGTGGGTTTATATAGTCCCAGAGTTGGCGCCAAATTTTGACGCGCTTGCGTCAGACGCAGACGCCAACGTCCTCACGTTGACGTCTTGACGCCGGCGCCCGATTATGACGCCGACGTCCGTTCTGTCGCCGACAACCAATCCTGGACTGGGAAGGAGATGAGGTCATTGACCTGTGCCCGGCAGGAGCCATGTGGAGAGGTAGGCGGTCGCCATCTTGGACGCCATCTTGGAGACCTGGGGTAGGTTCCATTACAACAACTCACTGGTCTGATTGTTACCCCTGTCTCCCCATGTCGTCTGAGCACGTGCTCGGGGTGTCTAGAGCGCACGACCACCTTGGGGCAGAGAAATCAGTAGAGCAACATTTACTAACACTGGAAAAAATATTCAACCTGTCTTTTTCATGGGTTTTTTCTTGCAATTTGCTATTTGCAAAGTATATTTTTTCCTCCTCCTCTCCAGTTTAAGCATCTGCCAGTGATCATATGGGGTGGATTTAAGCTTGAAAATTTAGGGTCTAAATATGCCCTAGATGGCATTTCTCAGCAAGTGTATTTATGCTGGCAGAGAAAAAATCCACATGGGGCTTGCCTGCTCATAGGCTATAAACTACAACTGCGTCCACAGAATCAAGTATAAGAGCAATGTCACACAGGGTGATTTGGGGCTTTTCTCCTATACATGGTTTCTGCCCTCTTTTTCAGTTTTCAGATGGGAAACACTTTCAATCTATACTTGGAAAACTATTTGGTTGCCCCAAAATGTTTGGCCAAATATAAATATCTTTAAATATCCATAATATTCCTTTGCTCACCTGTACTTATAAACAACAGATAGAGGCAGATTCAATAATGAATTGGCCTGGTAACAGACATCAAATGAAAACCCAAACACAACCCAAACAATTACATATTGTCAGAGTTTAATAATAGGCGATAGAAGGGTTATTAAGGCATCTAATATAGAATAGGCAAAGGATAAGCTTGTGATTCTATTCTGTGAGTGAATTGTTGGTCTTTTGGAAATATTTTTGTACTGTGTTTTTCTATTTTTAATGCTTTATACAGTTTTCCCTACATTAATGCAATCAGATTGGGAAACCTTTTTGTGTTAAACTCTGTTAGGTCACTAGACACCCAGAAAATGTAACCACAAGATATTGCTGTGGTGGAGAATATTATCCTATGTAGTAAACATACACAATATTGAGCAAAGTGAAATTAAAAGGAAAACCTTTAAAGTGTTCCCCTTTTTGGACAAGCATGGATACACATTTATATCATGGTGCAATTTATTTAGGTACTAATTGCAAATAGAAACATCTAATCACAAAACTCTGTGGAGATTTATGTAGGCTTCCAGCTCACATTTTCACATATTGTAAAGCTTAACTTGTTGAAGAGAATGCAATGCCATATGTCATTGGCCTATTTAGGCATATGTTTCTGATCAAGGTAATTTTGTCCTTCTTAGCATGATGACAGAACTGCAAAAAAGACCAGGAGTTTGATGAGAAACAGATGATCATGATGAACAGCATTGCAAAGGTGTACATTCTTGAGAACTTTAGAATAGACTGTTACAGCTGTCTCTTCTGCCATGTTCTCTTTCCAATACTGAATATTTTCTATGTTTGTATCAACAAGTTCATAAAAATATACCAAATATTAAATTCATTAAATAATTATGTATATAAATTGAATAGACTTTTTTTTAATCACAAAACATTTATATGCAGATTAGTATGTGCTGTATTTCAGGAAAACTTTGGACTTCAGCTGCTTATGTACTACAGCTTCCAATTAGTGTAGAGGCTGCTAATCTGTAATTCATATCTTATCATGTTTTAATGAACTTTGAACTGAAAACATCTGGACATATATTGAATTATGTTACAAATACTGTTTTCCCCCCTGGAGAGTAGGCAAATACTTCTCATTTCCTTGCCAGGAGGAATCTTACTTGCCATTGTACTTTACCTCCTGCTGATAACAGCACATGCACATATTAATTTCTGTCAAACATGGGAAATATTTACCCATAGTATATACCTACATAGTATATACTTACATTTTACATATTCATAGAAGTTCATTCCTGAAGTAACTGTTGCCAGTGGGAAACATATGCAGAACTGTAATGTGAATTGGCAATAGAATATATATATATATATATATATATATATATATATATATATATATATATATATATATATATATATATATATATATATATATATCATACTTGGTTAGAATCTTTGGTTTCTAGGAATATACCACAGATCAAGCTAGACTTGCACTTGGATTTGGACAGAGCCAAAATCGTAGAAGGAGTGTACTTACTCATTTTAAAATAAAATGTTCTGTAATGGAAATCTAAATTAAGTGTCCTTGTCATCTCACAATTTGCTTTGATTCTTGTGCTTAGGTGTAAGGGGTAATTTGTTTAGCAAGTACAGGTATGGGATCTGTTATCCGGAAACCTATTATCCAGAAAGTTCTGAATTACGGAAAGGCCGTCTCCCATACACTCCATTATAATCAAATAATCTTAATTTTAAAAAATGATTTCCCTTTTCTCTGTAATTATAATACAGTAGCTTGTACTTGATCCCAACTAAAATATAATTAATCCTTATTGGAAGCAAAACCAGCCTATTGGGTGTATTTAATGTTTACATGATTTTCTAGTAGACTTAAGGTGGGAAGATCCAAATTACAGAAAGACCCGTTATCCGGAAAGCCCCAGGTCCCGAGCATTCTGGATAATAGGTCCCATACCTGTACTAGTAATATCCAGAAGAGGGAAACAAAACAGCAAAAAGGTCTTCTCTTCCTCTGCGTTATTGCCCAGTTGCCCATGGGATAGATTCCAGGTGTTTACTGCTTTGCTGTATTAAACGAACGGAAGACTGTCCAGTCACGTAAATGTAGAGTATGTTGCTTTGTTGTTATTCTGTTGAGGTTACGTGTTTAGCAGTAAAAGCATTCAAGATGTCCTTGTGTTAAAGGGTAAGGTTACACAGATATTTACTCATCTTTTTCAACCTGTCTTGTAATGCTCTAACACCAATTTATCACACATTTGCAGTTACATAAAACCCCTGCAAGAAAAGAGAGGTATAAGTTTACTGTGGTTGTGAAAATGATCCTCTTGAACAGGAAATCTGGAGCTTATTTCCTAACATATCCATGAAGCATCTTTATGGGCCAGGAAGCACCAGAAATACAACTTCATGCCTGTCGTCCCACAGTTCATCCTAAATGCCAGTTTATTTTTCCTGTAATACTAAACCAAATGAATACTATTATACAAGGAAATAGGTTCTAACAATTGAAACAAAGTGAATTTTACATATATTGTTATTGCAGTTTACCTTATAATCGGTACAATTTATAGGGAGTAAACAAGGGTAATATCAACTAATATCATTATTTCCATTTTCAACACCATTGTCATTTCCCCCCTCTGTTTCTAGACCTCTATATACAGTATTACAAAGCACATCAAGCAAGTCAATGCATTTCCCTTTTTGGTAATCATTGACAATAATATATAGTATATTTTTTAATTTTACATTAAATTAGTAATGTTGCACCTTTAATGTGAAATGCTTAGGTCTGTAGGCCCTTCGCCATAATACCCACACATTGGCCATGACGCATTACTAGATTTGCCTATTCAATGTTACCTTATTAGGAGGAGAGAACATAAATTAGTCTGAAACATCTAAAGTTATGTTTCATTAACAACATTTTAGTAACATTACTCTTTATAGACCCACCATAAGAAATATAAGTTAACTGATTTACATCTCATTCTTAAATATGATCCACTGAATAAATTTACTGAAGACTGGAGTACCTTAAAAACCATACATGGACATGGAAGGACATATATCACTTTAGTAAAATAAGGCACTAAAAGAGCAAAGGTCACCCAAAAGAAATAAACACTTCCTGTGAAGTCACTAGAAATGGCCACAGCATGGTACCAAACTCCAGTTACCAGCTGGTTCCCTCAGTAATAAAATATGGGAATGTAAACCAAACAATTTCCATTGCCTTGACCTGAACTCTGGCCTTTAGCATAATAAGATAAAGACAAGTTGAATGTGTTGACAAGGTGGTGGATTTCCAAACAGCAAACACCAGAGGCAACTTGTGTCAACTACTGTTTTAGGTAGAATCAAACAGATTCAGATTGGCATCACATATTAATTACTATAGGATACCATTCTAAACTATGCACATGGTTTCATTACTAATCCTATTGAGATTGGATGTCTATAACTTCTTTAAACAAGGAGGTTGTTAAAAACAGATACATGTATTGTATTTTAGATTTTAATTGTGCATATATTTTTTCCAAGACCTTTGTGAGGTGTGTTTTTACTGAGTTAAATTTGTTAGTACAGTATTTTGTTCACTTATTATGTTTATTTTTTCAAGTGGTTGTCTGGGCTCATGACAATTCTGTTTCCCTTAGCAACATTTTTGACTAATTTGTTCTGTAACAATAATACAGTATTTTGTACTTAATGGTAACTAAGCTAGCATAAATGCAAAATGATGGCAAAACAATCCTGTAACGTTTACCTGGAAATCCCCAGGTCCTAAGCATTCCAGATAATAGATTCCATAACTGTATATATATAAATATATATATATATATTTGTATGTAATCTGGCCTGATGTCAAGATGTTGACATACTTAATGATTTTGGTGTGGTTGGCTGGAATTTCCTTTCTGAATTCCTAAAAGAGACAAAAGCCAAGAGGTATAAATTGTTCTTTGTCTTAAATGAAATGATTAGCAGTAAGCAAGTTTGAGCAATCCCTTTGGAACTGACTTTCAACCTTAAGATTTTCCATGTGTACCGGTACTAAGAACCACTGTCTTAATGACATGAAATTTCAAAGTGAAAAGGAAACAAAAAAGGAACAATTTGTAAACAAAGTGTAAATCATCCTTTTTAATCTAGAACGTTGACTTTTTAAAGTGGCTATTTATGCAGTTTTAATTCATATCTGAGCCACAAAAGAGTTTTCTCATATGAATAAAAACTTTTACTACCCCTAGCGTTGTTAACACAGGTTCATTTGTTACTACAATTAACAACAGTATTCTTAAAGGAACAGTAACACCAAAAAATGAAAGTGTTAGGAATGACAATATAATGTGCTGTTGCCCTGCACTGGTAAAATTAGTGTATTTGCTTCAGAAACACAACTATAGATTATATAAACAAGCTGCTGTGTAGCCATGGGGTCAGCTATTCAAGCACAGGATACATAGAAGATAACAGATAAGTTATGAAGAATCCCATTGTATATTATAGAGCTTATCTGTTACTTATTTACATAGTTAAATTGGGTTGAAAAACACCAAAGTTCATCAATTTCAACCCATCCACATTAAACCCAGCAGCCATACACTCACACACTGACACTGACCACTCCATACCCTCGCATAAGTTATATATACCCATCAATCAATACTCAATCAATACTAACTAGTTATGTGAAGGTCGGGCTTTTCCCAACCCGCACCTGCCTGCCGCCCGCCTTCTCACCACCCATGCCCGCCCAAGCCCAACTTTCTGGTTCCATTTATAGACCCCCGCCGACCTGTCCAGCTGATGACGTCACAAAAGGGCGGGACAAGAGGCGCACGTCTATAAATGCTGAACCCGGAAGTCGAAAGCCAGCATTTGGAAGGTCTGGACCGGAAGGAAGCATGCAAGGTCGACCCGAACCTGCCTGGGTCGCATGGCCATCACTAATACCTACTATAGATTTTAGTCTCATAATTGCCTTGGAAATAATGTTTCTCCAAGAAATCATCCAAGCCACTCTTTATAGCATTAAAAGAATTAGCCATCACAACATCATACAGCAGTGCATTCCACAACCTGTTTACTGTTGGTTATCACCAGATGGTTTAGAGATGGCAGAGAAAACATCACTTTCTTGAGTGATTTTCAGTTCACATGTGCATTTAATTGAAAAGCTTGATGGCGGTAGTTCAGATTCAGCTGGTTTCCAGAATTTTGCAAAAGAGAACTTTGATCGAATGAAACTATAAGGTTCACGTTAACAGACTTCATGTTTTTATAGCTAATTGCTCTCAGCAAAGATAGCAGGAAATGTGGGTATCATTGTGGCCTATCATTGTCGTCAGGACTAAAGCACAAGTAAAACAAATCAATTAATAAAAGATACAGAAGGGAATAAACAATGCTCTTCGGGGGAAACTGGATGTATTTTCTGACACATTTGGAGGCTGAAGAGGATGAGTTCATATTTATCTTAAAATAACAATTAAACATCTTAAAACTGTTATTAAAAACAGATGTAGTTTGGAACATAAAATATTTGTATTGCATAACAGTTGGTAAACAAATATTTTTGACCTGGAAAGCAAATGTGTAGACTGGGATCTGTGAGGTTCTACTTGCTTATGATGCTTATGTTTTAGATGGGCATGCCCCTCCTTCCAAAAAGTCCAACTGCCAAAAAATGCTTTGTTATCCAGATAATTTGCAGTTGATAATTTTAAGGATTTGAGCTAATTGCATATTAACACCATTAACAAGTACAGGTATGACATCCTTTATCCGGAAACCCATTATCTAGAAAGCTCCCAGTTACATGAAGGCTATTTCCCATAGATTCAATTTTCAAAATGGTTTGCTTTTTCTCTGTAATAATAAAACAGTATCTTGTACTTGAGCCCAACTAAGATAAAATGAATCCTTATAGGACGAAAACAATCCGGTTTATTTAATGTTTGAATTACTTTTCAGCAGACTTAAGGCATGCAGATCCAAATTCCAGAAAAACCCAGATCCCGAGTATTCTGGATAACAGGTCCCATACCTGTATACTGTATACTTTTAATTGTTGGCACTTTTTTTTACCATGTTTAGTGTTTAAACTTTCTTCCTTAAAAAAATAGGTCTGCTTTTATTTTCAGTCTGGGTTAGAAATAGAAATGCACTACAGTATCTAGAACTATCTTAAAAATTTAATTCCCACTCAGTGCCACCATGTATGATATTTTAGATAAATGCAATTTGCAGTTTCACAGAAGCAGACCAATTGTATACACACAAAGAACATGATGGCAATCTATGAAACAATCTCTGCTATTATTCTGCTAGAAGGCATTCCAGTCGCATGATTCAGACCACAGTGAAGGAAGCTTCTTTATTAATATGCAGTCTTTTTTAAACAATTAAAATATTCTCATGTAACTTCAGTGTAAATCAATTTAATGAAACGGTGGATAGAAACAAACTTGTTTATTTTAGGAGATGGAAACAGAATTCCTTAATTACTTTTTTATTGCAAATATTAACTCACCCATTTATTTGCCACACACAAGCCATGAATATTTTGTAAATTATATCCTTAAAAAGGGTGCTTAGTGATGTAATCAGTTATAATTGGAGCTTAGTGATGTCACTTGTCACATGACTCACTGAAACTTGTGTATTATCATAAATAAAGTACCCCCTGTTGAAAAATATGAGGATATTAGAAGTCCATGACCTTCGGCCTGATGTTTTTATATGGTCATGGACCACTTCGGTAAAATAATATCCTTATATTTTACAAGAGGGGGTACTTTATTCATTATATAAATGTATCATAGTGATAGTACCTTTAATGCTCAACCATTTTGAACTTCAAAATTGAAATGACAGAAAAAAAAATGATTTGGGTTTACTTTTTCTTAAATAAACTATTGAGTCACAATCCAAAGCAGTTCAATAGAAGAGGAGACT
Organism: Xenopus petersii; assembly: GCA_038501925.1. Classification (NCBI taxonomy): domain Eukaryota; kingdom Metazoa; phylum Chordata; class Amphibia; order Anura; family Pipidae; genus Xenopus; species Xenopus petersii. The sequence continues at coordinate 72,950,585 of CM076674.1, read as the reverse complement.
AGCACTGTAGAGAATTAATGAAGCTTTAGCACCAGACATATGTGGTGTTATATAATTCAAAGTAAAAGAACGGTATTTTCATATTCACATTTTGTTTGCCAGTATTAACATGCAATATATTATGTTTGGGTTTTTTTACTTATAAATTATTTGCCCAACAGTCCAGGGCTGATGGATTAAGGACAGTTTTCTATGCCACATTTCATATATGCATTAATAATTATTTTTGTTGCATAAAAGATAATTGTGTATTGATGATAATAATATAAGGGTGCCATTCATTAGCATGGAATCTGTCTGCTTTAAATTTAATTGCATGTTGACCTTTATCTAGAATAGTCACACATGGCCATTTTATGAGAATAGATGAAGTGCCTTTAATTCTGTTTAATAAAGGACTTTATTGTTCCGTTGAACAGAACTTTCCAAAGAAAATTCTTTAGATCACAAATTTCAATTATGTGAATTAAGTGACCATTTTAGTTCGTGCCTCCATGTTTTGACTGATAAAATGAAAATCACTGAACAAAGACACCTTGTATAATTTATAAAAACATCCCAAAAAGCCTGAAAAAAATTAACATCTAATGCATACAAATTTCATGCCTCATAATTGGAGATTTATTTCTCATAATGTCAGCATTATGCAGCATTACACATCATGGCAATGATGTAGCCTGTGACATTGAAAAGCAATGGATAGGGCAAAATATTGTAAAATTAATATGGCTAAAAAGATGCAGGTCTGCAGAGATACTTTAAAAGCAGTGAGAGAAATCTAATTTTGATATAATTGACTTTTGATTCCTTTTCATTTCTTCATTAATTATTTTTTTTACATTTTCTTCATATAGTACAAAATATTTCATTAAGAGCATTTCCTTTAATTTCATAGACTATTGTTCAAAAGAAGATACTCCGTGCTTTATCGGTAATCACCCAGTAATGAATAGCACAGGTATAGGATCTGTTTTCCGGAAACCCGTTATCCAACCATAATATCATAGGCATTATCACAGGAATTACAGGAAGGCTATCTCCTAAAGAGTCCATTTCACTCAAACAATTGAATACCTTGTACTCTATGTTAACTAAGGTGTATGAATCCATATTGGTGGCAAAACAATCCTATTGAGTTTATTTAATGTTTAAATAACTTTTGGCAGATTTAAGGTAAGCGGATCCCAATAACAGAAAGCTCTTTTATGTGGAAATAGGTCCCAAGCAGTCTTGATAAAAAGATGACATTTCTGTACAGACAAATTCAGTGTGATTACCTTTATCTTTTTAAGTTAGCATACTGGCCTGGGTGCAGTATTTAAAAATCAAAGTAATAGTCCATCGAATAGAAACCACACTCACAGGTCTTAAGTATTTTTTACTCATCATTCCTCCTTGGTTTCTCAGCTCAGTCAGTCATTAAATTTTTTTTGTTATAATGTACTAACAAGATCAAATGAGCTCTTATATAAAATATTTTGCTATGCTTCCCTCAGAATTGCTGCATCAAAAATATTTGAATCCAGTAATTCATCATAGTAATATCTTGGCCTGATTTGAAAAAAAATAATTAAGCAGGGTTGTCAAAATATTTATTGTAAAATTCTAGTTTGTGTTTTTTCCCTCAAAAATATACATACTGAACAGTAAGCATGTTTTCATTGTTTTTTATTTCTAAAATTTATGGGTTTGAATAAAGATTCTACTGTGGATACATCTGGTGAAGTATGCATTGCCAAGTGCTGAATTTTGGAGAGAACATGGTGAACTTTTAATTCTGTTAGGGTTTTTACAGATGTTCTGGCATCAAATAAATGTAATATGTTCTATCTTTTGGTATGTTGCAGCAGAAGCAGATGTGACATTTATCACAAATAGTTTTAGTTATTTTGTATATTGCTTATAAATAAGGAAACAGAGTGATAGCATTCATGAAAGGTACATTGACATTAAACGATGCAGCACCTATAGGGACTCATGCAAATTATGCAGATGTTATTTACCCACTGGAAAAGAGCACACATGTTGTTTGGTTGTCTTTACAACATAGGCTGTGCTAATTATATTAGCACTGAATTCAAAGAACGCTATACCTAACTAATAAAGCTTCCAAGATTAAATAGAAAATTCCATTATGCTTCCAGTGATTTTATTTTCCTGGTCTGAACATGGCAGTGGGAACCAGTTGATTAATCCCTGTGAAGGACTGCTTGAAATTACATCAAACCCCACAAAAGTGTTTCCTTCACTCAGAGAACTCTCCTGATTTTGAAAAGCTTTCCCCAATTAGGGACAGTGCCATGTTCTGCCCAGGAAAAGAAAATCACTATGTGAGTATTTTCTACTACTATTTTTTTCTCATGGCAGTTGGCACCAAAAGGATCTTCCCAAGTGGTAATAGGCAAAAGCAGGGTCGAATTTCAAAACATTAATTTTACTATTCAAACAAATACAAACTTTTTTCCAGCTTAGAATGTTTAAAACATATCAAGTTTTAAAACTTAACATAAAGTTACATAGAAGAATCGGGTTGAAAAAAGACCAAAGTCCATCAAGTACAACCCCTCCAAATTAAACCCAGTGCGCATACACACTCACAAACTATATATACCAATATCTATTCTAAATGTAGATTTTAGTATCACAATAGCCTATGATGGTTGGCTAAGTAATCATCCAAGCCACTCTTAAAAGCATTAACGGAATCTGCCATCACAACATCACCCAGCAGTGCATTCCACAATCTCACTGTCCTAACTGTGAAGAACCACCTATGTTGCTTCAAATGAAAGTTCTTTTCCTCTAGTCTGAAGGGGTGGCCTCTGGTACAGTGATCCTCTTTTTGTGAAACAAAAGGTCCCCTGCTGTCACGCCCAGTAGCCCAATCCCCACAAAGGAATGACCACCTGGGCCACAGGGCTTATGTTTAAAGTATAGACTAGGAGGGAGTAGACTGGCAACGAGACTAGAAGGATGATTGCACACAAAACAGTTTATTAAGCAAACAAAGTGAACAACTACTGTTGTACTGAAACAGGCAGGATAATAAAATAAGCAACCTACTGAAGTCCAGGAACAGGCAAAAATACTAGCAGAATACAAGATAAATGCAAGGAAAAGGGTCAGGAATCAGGATCAGAACCAGGTACAGGGTTAGGGTGCCTACCCGGCAATCAGGAATATTGACAGGGTGCTTGGCAATGACAAACAAGGGCAGGGTGCCCAACCCAACAGGGCGATCAGCAGGTATGCAGACCTAGGAACTGGAAAGGAGAGAAGCCAGGTCAGGGTTTAAAAAAGGGCTCTCTTCTGGGAGCTCTTTAGGGATAGGCTGCACCTTAATGCAGAGCAGCTGAGTATAATTAACTGCACTAGTGATAGCCATATGAACAGGGTAAGCCTATACCTCTAACCAGCCTGAATCGTGAAGAGGCAAGGCAACAGTCCGCAACACACAAGGCACCCGGTTAAAACCCTGCAAAGGAATAATACCCTACACCTACTATTTGTCTATAATTTTCTCTAATGCACTTGTAAAGTGTACTCATGTCCCCTTACAAGTGTCTTTTTTTGCCAGAGAAAACAATCCCAACCTTGACAGTCTACCCTCATAATTTGTCTTTCATCCATCTGGCCTGTTTAATTGCACGCAGGGGCGATCCTGGTAATTTTGCCGCCTGAGGCGACCTTCCTTTTGCTGCCCCCACCCCTCTCTACGGCACTCACCTCTTCAGTGCCCGAGGGGGTCGGGGGCAGTCCACGTGGCACCAGAGGGGTCGGGGGTGGTCCACATCACTAGTGCAGAGAACACGATTGCGCTCTCTGCACTAGAAGAGCCGAATTTCCAGTTTGAAAAGCGGAAATTTGGCTCTTAGTTACCAGGAGAGCCATTTTGCTGCCACCTGAGGTGAGTGCCTCATTGGTGGAGCCCCCTGATTGCACATCTCTGCACTCTCTCCAGCTCATTTTTATCTTAAGTACTGGAGCCAAAAACTGCACTTCATACTGCCGGTGTGACCTTACCAGGGACCTTGAGTCCCTTGAGTTAATGCCCTTTTGTATACAAGATAGTACTTTATTTGATTTAGTAGCCACAGAATGACACTGTGTGGAATTAGACAACTCGTTATCTACAAAAACTCCTAGGTCCTTCTCATTTAAGGAAACTTCCAACAAACTGCCATTTAGTGTATAGCATGCATGTATATTATTTCTGCCACAGTGCATACCCTTGCATTTATCAACATTGAACCTCTGCTGCCAGTTTTCCAATTTAGTCAAATCACTCTTTAAAGTGGCAGCATTTTACATGGAACTTATAGTTCTGCACAATTAAGTATCATCAGCAAAAATAGAAACAGTACTTTCAATGCCCCACTCCAGGGCATTAACACAAGTCAAACAGCAAAGGACCCATACAGACCCTTGCGGAACTCCACTAACACTGGTCCAATTGGAAAATGTTCAATTTACCCCCACTCTCTGTAATCTTTTAGCCAGTTCTCTATCCAAGTATAAATACTCTGTTACAGGCCAACATTCCTTAATTTAACTAGTAACCTTCTGTGTGGTACTGCATCAAATGCTTTAGCAAAGTCTAAGTATATTACATCCACTGCCATCCCAGAGCCAAGGTCTCGTCTCACCTTTTCATAAAAAGAAATTAAATTAGTCTGGCAAGATCTATATACCCCTTCGAAAAGCTTTCCTACCACTGATGTCAGACTAAGTGGCTTATAGTTTTGAGGCTGAGAATGGGATCCCTTTTTGAATAGTGGCACCACATTAGCAATTCGCACCATATAGGCACCATGCCAGACCAATACCATTCGGTAGTATTACTAGAACTGGGACTACTAAAAAGGAAACCTTTATTAGGTGGTATTCAGTGATTACTACATCTGCTCAGAAGGTGTAAACTACCTTTGTAGATTAAGGGGTGTTTTTACTAAAGCTCTAATTAATCTCCGTTGTTTATCGAAACAAAGTCGACCAAACTCCTATCCATGAACTGAACTCATTTATCAATAATTTTTCTTGAAAAAGCAAAAAAAACCGCTACGACTAAATCAAGAGTTAATTCAAATCATACGATTGATGATCTAAAGACTTAGCTTTATCAAATTTCCACTGTCAAACCCTGATTTTTTCGGATTATCCAGAATAAGGTGTCAAGAAACCACCTCAGGAACATCTGCCATTGACTTCTACTTGACCTCGGCAGGTTTGAAATGTAGTATTTTCAGATTTGGATTTTTAGCAACTTTGCAAATTTGAGGGTTTTTTTTCTTATTGCCAATAGATTAACCACAATAATGCAGGATATAATGCTATATTTATTCTGTAGAGCTAGAAGCTCTCTCTGTTAGTTTAAGATAGCATTACCATGTTAGCTTGGTGTGACATCACTTCCTGTCTGAGTCTCTCATAGCTCTAGGCTCAGATTACTGTAGGGAGGGGAGAAGGGAGGAAGGAGAAGGGAGGGGTCGAAGAGCAAATTGAACATGCTCAAGCCCAAGCCCTAGAGGTTTAAACTGAATATAGGAAGTCTGATACAGAAGCCTATGTATACACAATAGAAGGAAAGAAATGTGGTCTTTCTTTTGACAGAGGACTCAGAGCAGCATTACTTGGAAGGTTTGCTGATGTATTTTTATAGACCTTTCTGATAAAGCGTGCTTAGTTTTAACCTCTTCTTTTCCTTTAAAAACTCATCCAGATAAATTTGAGGTTTAATAAATGGACCACTTTGCATTTATGTAAATTTATGCAAATTATGTAATTTGTCAGGAGTCTTGACCACACATTCTTCTCTAAATATAAGGTGAAAATCTACAGCTGAATCTCCCCAATCCTTTTGGCTGATGTTATATCCAGAAGAAAAGCAGTTTTCTAAGTAGCTAAAATTAATGCTGCAGTTTCTAGATCAGACTTAGGTCCCAGGGAGTTACTCTATTCTTTTTCTTATGCCTGGCTACTAGTGGTACATACTTCCCCATAAAACATAATGCTTGGCCCAATGTACCACCTCTTTGGCTACCCAATCCAACTTTGACAATGAATGAAATGAAAAATAGCAGTAGAAGTAGGAAACTTCACAAAGTTCAGGACTAGGTTATGAATTCACAAAGCTTTCTTGGTAAGAATTTTTTTTTATTCGTATTGTACTTTTATTTAGTAAAATTACATAATACAATTTTGCATGTTTTTATAAATAACATTTATTTTTCCAAAAATACATTTGAATGTAAGAATCTTGCCACTGAACCATAGTAGGTTTCTTGGAGTTCATTATCCTTCCATGGGTGGGTAACAAATTCAACACCTATCTGTATGGCTTTTTAATGTGACTGGTGACTTCACTTTTATTAGGATATCATCAAGATATGTGAAAATCGTGATGTCCTGGAGTCTGAAGGATGCAATCAGAGAAGAGAGAAATTTTGTCCTTGACAATGTAGCTAGTCCAAATGGAAAAGCTTTGTACTGGTAGTGGTTGTTCAAGACAGACTCTTAGAGATATTTAAGGAATTCCCGTACTTAATATTATGAAGGATTACCCATTTTTTTCTCATCAAATAAATGGTTACATTATGTGGACGGTCTCTCCATAATTAAAGTTAACAGTATGAGCCACCATGAAAAGCCTCACATTAAAACATGTTTTGTATTTCCAAGGCAATAGAATAGACTGCCAACAATACATTCAGCCAGAAGCTTTAAACATAAATAAATAAATAAATTACTGAAATTCAAGAAAACATTTAGGCAGATGTTGCAATCTTAAAGAATAGCTAAACACAGCCACATTGTATTATATCTATTGTTTTGTATTAGATAATTATCATATTACTTGTTTTTTAAAAGCTTTATAAAAATAGTTATGCTTACATATTGTCTGTGAGTGGGGCAGTGGCCTTTTTTTAGATTTTATCTTTTGACATTGTTTATAGCTGAACTTCCTATCTATCTGCCTTCCTTACAGGAGGTGGGTGCTTTTCTTGCCTCGTGGCAGAATGACCCCTGGGAAAAAAATTGATTCTGTAAATGAGGAGGGGAAACTCTCAGAAATAACAATACACTAAAATGCAATGGTTGTTTAAAATATTTGTTTACACTTTGTTTTATTATTTTATGAGAAATCAAATGGTTTAAAACCAAAAATTAAAATCAGTCTAACATGTACTTTCACAATACACCAAAATGTACTGAAAATTTCATAAATCTGTTTCGTTCTTTAGTAAAATCCAAATGTATCTTATTATTTAAATAAAAAAAAAAAACCACAACCAAACTCCCATACACAATTTTATTGTATTTATTATTAAAAAAGCTCAATTTAATTGGTTCGGGTAAAAACTAGATAAAATCATGTGAAAACCCAACTCATATGATTTTTTCAGACTTTTTCTTTTTTCCTCGAAAAGCTCTAATTTTTAAAAATTTTGCCTGAAAAGTCAGAAATGGTAGGATTTTCAGGCTAATTCCAGCTCAGACCACAGGAACTTCAAAATAGTATATTGACTTCTGCCACTGACTTATACACAACTTTGGCAGGTTAGAGGATTTGATTGCGGATTTTTGGATTCTTTCTGTTTGCTGCATCGGGCTTTAATAAATCTTGAAAACTTCCAATTTAACAAAAAATGCTACACACATTGAACATCTTAAATATTACAAGAAAAAAATAAAGATTAATTTGCTAATGTAAGAAAATGTGCAAAGTATGCTAAAGGTCTAGTCACCCATAGCAACCAATCAGCAGGTGGTATTTAGTGGTCACCTGTCATAAAATATATACAGTAATATATTATTATTATAATCATTGGCCTTTTATTACATACACCAAATGTGAAATACATACCAAATCCCTTGTTCTTAATGACAGTAGGCAGCATTTACTGGCACCTGTTTAAAAGAAAAACATCTTACTAGTTACTATTGGATGCTTGGATAGTAGACTGATATCACTCTGGCTTTGTGTTTAAGCAACAGTCTTGTGTGTGTTTTGTGTTGCGTTTTCTGTAGCCATGTATGTCTTAATATAAAAACAAATTTGCTAATCTAATTGCATTGCTTGACTGTATAATAAACAATTGTTTCTTTTTATTTTTTGGAGATTGTAAACAGTATACTAACAAGGAACAACAGCAGGGAAAAAACAGACTTGCAGGCATATAATAGATTTTAATGGAATCATTCTTTTATCTGCTAGATCTGATGACTTTCTTTTGTTCTCTCAGGATACTTGTAATAGAGAATAAAACATAAATAATAAACTTTTTCAGGAAAACTACGTTTGTGCAGGTTTCCTGTCTAGCCACAGAGGATGGACAGTCCTCTTTCCTTCAATTCTGTTTTTTTCTTGGGGTCAGGAGTTCAAAATAGATTAGCGGGTAAACTGCTTTAATTAATGGGAGTTCTCCATCAGCTAAATTATAATGCAGTACAGAGTTTGCACAACCAGAATGATCAGATCTTCTCTACCAACATGCAATGACATGCTTTGAAGAGAAGGAATAAGATGAGTTTGGTCTTGAGTCTTGTTCTTGAGTCTTATCTAGCAAACGCCCCTCAGCACCAACAAAATATTACCTGCTGTTTTCATTTTTCTCATTTTCGATTGGATTGATGAGATCAATGTAATGTCGCCTAACTTGTTGTGGACAAATTGGGGAAAGATCTGCTTTTTTGGCAACCTTGATAAATGAGAGGATCTTTATATGTATTGCCAGTTTAACTCCTGGAACAACATAGCAGAAGCCAACTTATTAACAGATCTGGAGGAGAACTGAGTTTTGCTACATAGTTTTAAGAATTCAAGTAAATAGCTAGGGATAAACAAATACTGGCTTTAATTGCAAATACATTGACAAATAACCAGCAGATGATTAATGGCAGATTTATTATTTGCTTGATAGGTGTTGTTCATTTGCCTAGATGTTTTACATGGTTACGGTACATATTATGTACATCTTCCAGTATTTAAACAGGTAATAATACATTAAACAAAGCATCTATACTAACTGCAGTTAAAGGCTCAGTGCGCATTCAGCTTGTATTCATGTTTCTCATGTTGGTGGTCTGATTTGTTTTTACTTTAGGCCACAAAACACCTCTATTAATCTTTTAACCAGATGCAAGCAAACTTCATCCAAAACGTGTCAAGCAGCAGTTTATTGACTTTGGCTTCTGTAAACATGAAATGTTACCCAACATGCAATATAAAGAATTGGGAGTGCTTTACACATTTCTTCTTTATATTATAATAAATTATAATAAATATTATATTATAATAAATTGCAACTTGTTCTTTGTAAATCCTAAAGGTCTCCTTTATAGCTCCAAATAACTTTCTCCAGACCTCCAATGTTATGCTTTTTAATGCTGCATTGAAATGGCCCCTAGCTTCTGAAATTGGTATTGGAATTGGTCCTCCAATTCATCCTCCAGTACCCCACATGTTCATTGTAGCAGTGCCATCCTACATCCATGTTCCCTTCTGAACTAAAGTTGTAATGTGTGAAAAACCTCAGTTAAAACAATGTGGTTGGGGAATGGGCATGAAGGGGCATTATAATGGTACATATTCAGCAGGTTGGGTTGCCTTTGGCTAATGGTAGATGATCCAACATACAGTCACCCTGTTTGTGTATTGAGTGCATTGACAGGAATAAAATGTCACAGTTTTAACAAAATAACACTTTACAATCTTTTTTTATAATTTTAATGGATTTGGGGTATTCAAAAGGATTTGGGTGTCCAAAATAGATACAAATAAAAGCTTGCAGTATTTTCTGTTTTTTGCACCTTTCCATTGTTTCTACCTATCCAACTATTGTCCTCTAAATTCCTACTTTTCACCACATCATGCAATCAGGTTGCTTTATTGTGGAAAATAAAGTTAAGAGATATAGCCACCACAGTTACCACTGCCAACTTTAAATTAATTGTTATAATTTATTTTCTTTGATTTACCCTTTTCTCCATTCAAATGTATCTGTCAGTATATTTATACATATACAATAGGGCACACAACTTAAACACAGAAAGCGTCCCTTCCATGTTGAAACCTTCCTGTCTGGCTGAAAGAAACAATGTATAGCCATATACAGATGAGGAAGAAAACAATAAAATTGTGTGTCATTTCATCAGTACAAGGAAATCAAAGTTTGTTTATTCTCCACTGACCTTTACCAGGCAGTACTATAATGTATTTTGGTAAAGGCTATAAGCAAATTGCTTTTTTAATATGATTTAATGCAGTTCCCTAAGTTACTCAAGAGTTTGCGGTCCTTTAATGCAGTGTACACGTAATGCTAATATTCTGCTTTAATTGCTGATGGGATAGGGATGAGAGGAAGACACATTTGCATTATTCATATATTAAATTATAATCCAAATAGTACATTTTACAGTATTTTTAGCCTCAAAGTTTAAAAAAATATATATTTTTGGTTCCTGTATCACAATGGTTCCCAAATTATGGTAGAGGTCCTCCCACAGGGTCCTAAAGCAGTTGCTAGAGGGCCAAGCCTGAGGGTCAATTAGGATGAAATTTGGGGAGAATGTCTGTTTGCTCTCTTATGTTCTCTTGGAAGCCCAGCTGAAGCTGACCTGAAGCTGGGTGAGATTTTGGATGAACATTTATTGCTGAAAAGAGAATTCAATCCCTTAACTAATAAAAACCCCTACCCCTCTACCCTACATAGCCCCCCCTCTCTGCTCCCCTCACACAGGTATTAAAACCTGCAAATGCCCCTAATCCTGCAATTACCCCACATTACAGCGTCAGCACAGAGGAGCTCACGGGCACCATCTTCCGGCACTTCAGTAATCGCGGAATTGCAGAAAATATTTGCAAAAGAGTTTGATTACTGTTAACATTATTTTCGTGCAAAAAATGACCTTGCACAGTCGTAAACACCCATCTCATTTGCGAATATTTTTGCACAATGCGAATTCACAAAAACGGAAAGACAGGCACAGCAGTGCAATATTTCAGAGTTCAGGAAAAAATAAGGGCAATACAACCATTTATGAAGAAATATGCTGTGCACAAACTTATTAAACGACCCCCAATGACTTAATAGAAATAGACAAAAATGTCAATCTTGGGTCTTAGGTCTTTTTGAATTTCCACAATTCAGTGCTGTACAGAAATTACTAGATGCAAACTTTTCTTTAATTGATTTTGTATGCTGGAAAAAAACTTCAATGGCCATATTTCCATTATGATTCATTGTAAGTGAAATGGATATGATCATTTCCTGATTTGTTTTCCTTGTGAAAAACAGTTATTTTCAGTGCATGACTTGCTTCGATTTTTAGTTTCCTATTTGGAAAAAACAATGCAATTTCTTCTGTCCAAACAAGAAAGAAAAACAAAATTGAAAACAACGACAACAAAATCAGTCTCTGTTAACTTGTTGGCCCACATTATTCTATTCGTGTGCTGTAGCGTGTGATATTCACTAACCCTTATTAATACTTTATTTAATTTATTGGTACATTTGTGAGTACAAATCTACCATCTGTCAGAGATGCAATAGCCATTAACATGGTAATGGACATAATGGAAGTTTGATTACATTTTTACATTACATTTTCTTTTATTATACAAAAGACAAAGTACAAGCTATTAAAAACTAGTTACAGCTGGAATTTAATTGGCCAGATGTGGATCAAACTAGTACAGAAATCCCTTTGCACCAAGCAAATAATTTCTAGCCTAATCATTTGTCTTGCTAGATTTGGTATCTGTGTAAAATAGGCATGGGTGTCTAGTTGTTGCAGCAAATACAACTCAAATAAAGAGATTGACAACAACATATACAAGTGCAGGGTAGTTAACATACAGTGTAAAGTGATGCAAATGAAACAGTGGGATAGCACGTGTGCAGTGAATCATGCGCAGCAATGTTTGTTGTGATTATTTTTTTGGCATTGATAGAAATTGATTTCATTCTGCATCTGTAGACTTCTGCTTCCTGATAATATGGCTCTTTCTAGGATAGCAGCCAGGTCTGAACTATTGAATAACTTCCACATTACTGAAATTGTGCTAGAAATTCTTCAGATAAGCAGTGCTACACACACAACCCTCCTTATTTGGTAGGGATGGTGGCAGTTTAGGAAGATGTAATGCATGACATCTAAGTAGGAAGCGAATTCTAATCAGGTATATGCAACAGGAATGAATATTAATGCTTAGAGAAATAGCAGGGAAAGAAAAAATCCTAGCCTAACTGGAAAAATACATCAGCAACAGTTCATTATTTGGAATGCATACTGTGTCCAGACAGATATAACCAATGCCAAATACAGATACAGAGTTACAGCGTCACATAGTACTAATTTAATTATAGTACAGTGAAAAAAGAATTTTGGGCTGATTTATTAATGTTTGTACTTTTGCAAACTAAGTTCACTGTTAAGCTCTCTTTTGTTTTTTCTCACTTCATATTGCTATTAAACTGGAGGTATAAACACAAAAAAAACCTTACTTTTTTATTTTTATAATTTAAATAAACATGTCAAGTATACAAAGTTGAGCATTCAGAGAGACATTAGAAGGCCCTTCAACAACATTTCCTGTTTTCCTGGGAACACAATAGTTATACACAACATCAAAAATGAAACATTAATTTTAAATATTATACTTTATGATATATTTGTGATGGCAAAGGGAGAATAAAGCCAACACTCCTAAGTATACAATGATAACAATTTCATGTAAAATATTTTCTTTTCTTTCTCTAACAGGCCTGTAATGGATGTGGAACTAGCAAATGTGACTGCAGTGGAGTAAAAGGACAAAAAGTAAGTTTCCTGATAAAACTTCACAAAGAATCCAACATATTCTGTTCAGTTATTGGGTAATCCTTACATGATTGCATAGCCCTGACAGAATGGCCCTATAGAACTTACTAGGCAACAACAAAAAACAATCAAATAAACAACAGAACACTCATTTTACATTTTTCGGGAGGCCATAAAAAAATTGGAGAAAGTGTAAATCCGCATTAGCATTATATATATGAAACTTAAAATCAGGGTATGTAGAATTGAAGTTTCACTGTATGACATATGGGAGGTTTGGGCCCAGGTCCACCCCTTCCTCTGCCCAAGTTGGGTATTATGCTTATTTAGGAAGTCATCAAAGGCATTAAAAAAATGAGCCATCAACATGGCATTCTACAATCTTATTGCCCTCACCTTAAAGAACCACCTACTCTGCTTCAACTGAATGCAGCATTCCTCAAGTGCCTTGAGGAATAACCTCTGGTACCTTGGTCTTTTCAGTATCCCCTGTTATCTATTCTAATGCCATCTAATGTACTTGCAAAGCGTAATCATGTCTCCTAAAAAGCACCTTTTTCTCCAGAGACAACAACCCCATCCATGACAGGCTACACTCATAGTTTAAATCATTCATCCCTCTAACCAGTTTACGGTAGTTGCACTTCTCTGCACTCTCTCCAGCACATTAATATCCTTTTTAAAGGAGAACTAAACCCTAAAAATTAATGTGGCTAAAAATGCCATATTTTATATACTGTAATGAACTTATTGCACCAGCCTAAAGTTTTAGCTTCTCAATAGCAGCAATGATTCAAGACTTTAAAATTGTCACAGGGGTCACCATCTTGGAAAATGTCTGCGACACTCACATGCTCAGTGGGCTCTTAGAAGCTGTTGAGACGCTAAGCTTAGGGGCCATTGCAAATTATCAAGCAGAAAATCAAATATGTCTGTAATATAAGCTAATGCTACAGGGCTGGTTATTAAATTATGATGCTAATTGCACTGGTTTCTATGCTGTCATGTAGTAATTATCTGTATTAATTACTAATCAGCCTTATATAGTGAATAAAGTACCCCCTCTTGTAAAATATGGATATACTGTAAAGGATATTATAAGTTACCGAGGAGTTTCATGACCATATAAAAACACAAGGCCGAAGGCCGAGTGTTTTTATACAGGTCATGGAACTCTGAGGTAACTTCTAATATCCTGATATTTGGGGGTACTTTATTTATTATAATACACAAGTTTCAGTGAGTAATGTGACAGAAATGACATCAGAACTCACCGTTTATAACTGATGACATCAGAACTCACCGTTTATAAGGATATAACTTACAAGATATTCATGGCTTTTGTGTATTATATTGTGATATTTATATTATATGTGCACTGTATATTGTGAGAGGGTCCCTAAGCTCAGTAACAGACAGCAGCACAGAGCATGTGCAGTGAATCAGCAGAAAAGAAGATGGAGAGCTACTGTGGCATCTTTAGAGACACAGATCTTTGATCCTAAAGGGCTGTGGTTGCCTTGGGCTTTTACAGAAGCCCAAAACATACTGTACAACATCATTAGTTAGGCTTTAGTTCTCATTTAAGAGAAACTGGGGCCCAAAGCTGCACTGCAAACTCCAAATGAGGCCTTACCAGGGAAGGAGAAAGAGGTAAAATTATGTTTTCATTCCGTTAGTTAATGCCCTTTTTTATGCAAGACAGTACTTTATTTCTTTAGTAGCTACTGAATGACACTGCCTAGAGTTACACCACTTCTCAAGACCGTTCTCAATTAAGGATATCCCCAACACACTACCATTTAGTGTATAACTTGCATTTATGTTATTTCTAGTCAAATAACTCTGCAAAGTGGAAACATCCTGCAAAGAGCTTATAGTTGTGCACAATGTAGTATCATCATCAAAAATAGAAACGGTACCAAGTGCCCACTATCAGTCAGTTAAAATGCAATGGCCCAAGTAAAGAACCCTGCAGTACTCAGCTAACAACACTGGTCCAAATAAAAAATGTTCCATTTACCACACTCTCTGTAATGTTTCCATTCAGCCAATTCTCTATTCTAGTACAAATATTATGTTCCAGGCAAGTACTCATCTAATCAGTAATCGTTTGTGTGGTATTGTATCAAATATTTTTAGCAAAGTCTAAGTGAATCATATTCGAGTCAATGTTCCTGCTCACCTCCACATAGAAGTGTATTAAATTAGTCTGCCAAGATCTATTATGCATAAAACCATGCTGGCACAGACTAATGGTATTGATTTTCAATGTTTTCAAGTATCTTACCTCATTAAAATCGACAATCTCTTAGCACCATGCTGGACCTCAAGGAATTCTGAAAAATGAAGTAAACAGTTTTGGCAATCACAGAGCTAATCTTGTTTAGTACCCTGGGATGAATACCATCCAGTCCTGAACCTTTGTTACTATAACATGCCTCTAGTCTCTTTAGATTTTGCATTCATTTTACTCTTCACTGAAATACCCCTTTCCATCTTTGTCCTTGTACCTAATAAAGGTTTCTGCTGTCTCAGCTAACCTAAATAAACCTCTGCGGGGACTCTATAATATAGGCCGAATGGCACAGCCATTGTAGTGCTGTTTCACAGTGCCTGCCTTCATACTCGATGTCCCACCCCACACACTAACACATACTTTATAATCTACTTAGGATCTCCTACATCTTTTACCACAATACCTTATTGAGTGTTTTTGCAATGAAACCCAAGCACTGAACCTCCTTGATTTTCCAGGTTCTCCCCTAAAATGTACTCACTAACTCAAAGCAGTTAGCAGCTTTGATGGGTCACAATATAGTACCCTCAATGTGCTTTATTTTTTATTACTATTCTGTAATATGCCAAATAAATTTTTTTTTATTGCATAATTCCCCACAAAGCTGTCCCCAATAATTCTGCCAGAAAGCAAGTAGGAGCGGATGCACACCCACAACATCCCTTAAATAGTGTAGCCCAGTGCTTAGTAATGGAGGATTCGGCAACCTCCCATATAATGTAGAAAACAAATTTACCGGCACTCAAGGCGTTAGTTTGCAGGAAAAACCTTGCTTTATTGTAGTGCGGAAGTGCAACGTTTCGAGGCCACACCCCTTTATCAAGCATAAAAAGTAAGAAATAAAACATCAGCAATCACCTTTTATCATAAATTTATAGAGTGTGTACATTGCATGGTCATCTAAGGAAACACATTATTAAAGGAGAACTAAATCCTAAAAAGAGGCTTAAAATGCGGTATCTTACTAGACCATCTTTTGAATGTTAGTGACACTTCATAGAAATTGATACAAAACTACCGATTTGCACATCTCCTAACATTTTCCAAAAAAAACACATTATTTCTACCCACCCTCCCACTCCCAGATTCACTCCCAGATCCACTCTCCCACTCCCAGATCCACCCCAGTATTCACTACCCACGCCCAAAATGCATTATTTAATAGTGCCGCTCCAGCAGAAAATTGCACTAAAATCCGTTTCTCAAAAGAGCAAACAGATTTTTTTATACTTTATTTTGAAATCTGACATGGGGCTAGACATATTGTCCATTTCCCAGGTGGTGCCCCCAGTCAAGTGACTTGTACTCTGATAACTCAAGTGACTCTGTACTCTTTACTGCTGTACTGCAAGTTGGAGTGCTATAACCTTCCTCTCTCCCCCCTACCCACAGCAGGCTAACAACAGAACAATGGGAAGTTAACCAGATTGCAGTTCCCTAACACAAGATAGCAGCTCCCTGGTAGATATAAGAACAGCACTCACTAGTAAAATCCAGGTCCCACTGAGACACTTTCAGTTACACTGAGTAGGAGAAACAACAGCCTGCCCGAAAGCAGTTCCATCCTACAGTGCTGGCTCTTTCTGAAAGCACATGCCTAGGCAAAATCACCTGAGATGGCTACCTACACACCAATATTACAAATAAAAAAAAATACTTGCTGGTTCAGGAATAAAATTTTATATGGTATGAACTATGTGCAGTGTAAACAGTATTATTTAGAAATAAAAACTACACCATTAAAATCATGACAGAATCCCTTTAAAATTAAGACCATAGTGGGTGTAACTGCACATGCTCCTGCCACAAAAACAGGCAGATATATAAGCTGATTAACATATTTGAAAGAATGGCAGCGCACTCAACTAAATATTCATTGAAGATTACTGCAAGATGTAGAAGCTGCCAGACATGTAGGCCACAAATCTCACTATGTTACTCTGTCTTTTATGATCAGACAGACTGGTGAGGAGCAGTGCAGGAGAGGTAAGGAGTCTTTGTAGGGTCCTCATGATTATACTTTGTTCTCCTCTTTAAATAAAATCTCAGGGATGCACAGAATACATTTTAACAAAATCCTGTGAAAATAAATGTCCCATTGAACCAAAAGTGACATGTGCAAATTACTATCTATATCAGAACACTATTAGCTCAGCTATATTGTTCAATTTGCAGTTACGTTATTGTACTTGTAAAAGGGGCAGGATGTTTTCATTATTTTTAATTTATTATTTTTAAATTATTTTCTATTATATTCTATTATATTATTTTTCTCCTTATCGATTTCAGCTGATGCTCATGTCAAATACTTCTATTGTGTTTATTCGGTAAAATTTTCCAATATTCAAAAACAATGTTGTGGGGATCCTTGGCATAGATCCCGATTTTCTTTTGCAAGCCTAAAAAGAAAAATAACATTTTCTGCAGCTGTGTATGCTTTCTATGAGTCTCCCAGGATTTTGTTTTTACAAAAAAATATAACAAGATATTCTTATTGGAACAAATGGCCGGAAATTATTTATCTTTCCTTGGAAAAATGTTCGTTTCAAATAAAGAAACAAGGTTTCATGAATTTCATGCAAGAATACACAGGAAACGTTGAGATCTAGTTTATATTTACTTGATTTTGTGATTATGGGTAAAAAAAACCCTCTGTTGTACAGATGGAGCATTTATTTGCATTTGGAACATTTGGTTTAGATGTTCCATATTGTCACTTCATATAAACTGATCATTATTGCATCTTTTGTTATTGAAATGAGTGCTTTGAGATGGCTCACTGTGGGCAGTGTGATATCAAAACAAATTGCGCTCATCTGTATGTCAATTTACTTGAATTACATTTAGAATAAACACTAAACGTTAAAACAAACAGATTAAAGAGTTAAGAAGTCCTTTTCACATCTGCTTTCTTTATTGTTTAGCTATTTGGCATCAGTATAAATGTAATGTTTCACCATGAAGATTAAATTAACTGAAACACTGGCAATATAGATACAAAGAATACTTGTTGGGTGCTTTTTTGAGCATTACCATTTCCCTCATTATCCTTACTTTCCAAAATGTCCAGAAACAGGCTGCAGCGAGGATAAAAAAACATTTAAGCTTCATAACATTCAGTTGTACCTATTAATGAATTACCCTGATTTGTAGGCCTCCAAAGTGTTAGCCTATGCATAAGATGTCAGGGTTTACAGAATATTCGGAGTGTTACTAGGCTGTGATGTTGTTCTCATGGACTTTGCATTTCTTACAGGTTTAAACCAAAATAAAGAGTTACCTTCTTATGACTACTCCTTTACTTACTACTAATTAAAGCACTTTGACAAATATACCAACACTGCATATATACATATTCTGTTTAATGTTGCCCATATATAACATCACCCTATCTATAATGCTATTGGTCTGTGTTTTAATTACACATGATATCAAGGAAGAAAATTAACTTAGTCAAAAGAGTGATAACTGTAGTAACTGTACAATTGTAAACTCTAATGAAAGAAGCAGTATGAGGGACGCTTTTAAAGCCAAGTTTTGAAGGAAGTCTAGGAAATATATTCTTAAAAAGAGGAATATTTGCAGTTTCTTTTTATGAATCAGTGTTAGTGGGAATGTTGATTTTTAAAGAATCCCATATGGTCCTAGTGATAGAATCATAAAATTGATTTAAACTGACAAAATTCCAAAAGAGTGGAATTCCATGTATGATAATGGGGGGAAATAATCCTAACAGCTGGTAGGTTGAGATCATGCAATTAATTCTTGATTTTTGCGCACCAGCTGCTTCTAATCCCAAACGGATTTCATGTTTTGGTTTCCCACTTCAAATTAATACCAGTTGGACAACTGATTTATTGATATGTACTGAGGGGGTAAATTGTCAAATGATCTTGACAATACTTTCTTTAAAGCTGGAATCCACTTGTAAATATCACCTTCCTGAATGTGCATTTTGTCCTATTGTTACACTCTGCGCCTTCTTATATGATGTATTAAACACTTTAAACCCCTTCAGTTCATTCTTTACACAAACAATTTATTAACTGTAATAATAACATACTGTATATAATAGCAGATGTAAGGAAATCAGCACTATGACTGTCTCTATAGGCATAACAAGCCATAAAGGAAAGATGACAAGACACAAGACAAATGTTTTCTTGGCTAGAAATGTATATTTAAGGAAGCATGAAGGCCATCTAAGGTTACTATAATAATACAGTCTAGTTGCTCTATACTCTATTTAACTGCCTTGCTAACTGGTTATGGGAACTGAATGAGAAATTAACTGCTATTTGTAAAAAAAGAAAGAACCCTTATAATTATTTAATGCCTCCCTTCCCCCCCCCTGGCATATAAATAAATTGTAGGGCACCCAGTTTGTGGTTCAACAGCACTGATACATGTTAGGATACGTTCACTGGAGACAAAGATGCCTTTGCCTCCTTCAACTAAAAGAAGAGTTATTGCCAATGAGTATAATTTGACTAGACTTCTAACTCCAAAGTTTACTAAGGAGGCCGGAAACTCTCATGTCACTGCATGTTTTTGTCACGTTTTGTGAACCCAAACCCCACGGGGAGTGACTGGATCCTGCCTATAACAGCCACTCTTGGCCTCGGGCCTAACCCTCAGCTACTCAACTGCCACAAGGTCTTACCTCACAAGAATCTAGTACTCCCACAGAGGCAAGCAAGGGAGCCAAACTTTACAGCAGGGAAGAAGCCAGTAGAGACTGAATAACCATAGTCAGACAGACCGGGCCAGTACCAGAAAAACAACCACTGAGACATGAGACAAATGCTAGAGATCAGGAACCAGAGCAGGAGCCAGAATCAGGAACAAGAAATCAGCACTGAGGGTTTTTTTTTATAGCTATGCTGATGGCAAACTCTGCTCACCTGTGGCCTCATTGACAACATGTGAATTCAGTGGGGGGTCATTTATAAACTTTGTGCAAGGCAGATTGGTTTGCAAAGTGAATATATTTGCCCTGTGCATGGTTATATTTATAAAGCTGAATAAGTGTGGTGCAAACAGAATTGCAAATTTTTTTTCACAATGCGAATGTCTATAAGAGCGGTTTAAATATGTCAAAAATTTGCAAATTGCGAGTTGTGACATACTGTCGCATATGCTTACAGCAGTAATTATAGTAAGCTTTAAGATGGTACTTGTTATTTTTGTACAGTAGCACATTTCTGCTGTTCCTATTTTTGATGGATTACGACAATTTATTTTTCTGATTCTGCCTCCTTCCTGTCTGGCAAAGTTGAACTACAATGTAAACAGACTTTCTAGCTAATTGGAGCCTTGTATAACTCCTAGCTATAGTTGTATGTGAAAGCTCAACACAGGGTGGAAACCACTCTTTTCCAAACAGAGAATTTACAATTCAGACAGGTGTTAGAGCTTAGTGCCTATGATGAGCTCTATACCCCATACAACCAAATGAGGATTGACTACTCAAAGCATTCAATCACATTCTGTCTGTTTGATAAATGGTATAAATTTGGAAAAGTATTCTCCAGTTTGAGTTGTAAATGTGCCCCTAAATTAACCTTAATTTGTAATATTATAACACTTGCATATTTTCAGTAAAATCACAGGGTCCCTTGGCAGCCTAATGGGTATTGATTCACCTCAAAAATAGATTCAGAAGTTATTTAAGCATAAAGGAGATCTTGTGTTTTTCTGGTGCAATATGTGTAAACAATGGTCTGATCTTAACAATAAGATACACAAGAAGGAAGGGTGTATACGTCAGTGGATTTATGTGATAATATAACCATCAGTGACTGAACACAATGTTCTGTAAAGCTGGGGAACAAAAAAAAACAAACTTTTTAAAGGAAATTGAGAAAACACATTGACAATGCGTGGTTGGACAAAGGAATATATATATATATTGTTAATTCCTGGGATATGTGTCAGTTTCCTATGGCGTGGGATGTATCACTGGGCACATCTACATGTAACAACTACAAAACACATTTCATGCAGAAATACATTACACACACACATTACTTAGTTTGTCCAACAGATGACAGTGGTAGCTATCCTCTAGGAAAGTTCTAAAGAGTAGGCAGGTCCCAGGACAGGAAACATGTATAAACTGCAGATGGAAATACAGGTATGGGATCATTATCCAAAAACCTGTTATCCAGAAAGCATCAAATTACTGGAAAGCCATCTCCTATATTCTTAAGTAATTCACATTTTTAAAAATGATTTCTTCTTTCTCTATACAGGTATGGGATCCGCTATCTGGAAACCCGTTATCCAGAAAACTCCGAATTACAAAAGGCTGTCTCCCATAGACCCCATTATAATCAAATAATCCAAAAAATTTTCTCTGTAATAATAAACAGTAGCTTGTACTTGATCCCAACTAACATATACTTAATCCTTATTGGTGCAAAACCAGCCTATTGGGTTTATTTAATGTTTACACAATATTCTAGTAGACTTAAGGTAAGAAGTTCCATATCACGGAAAGACCTGTTATCCGGAAAACCCCAGGTCCCGAGCATTCTGGATAACAGGTCCCATACCTGTAGTAATAAAACAGTACTTTGTATTTGATCCCTATTAAAATAGAATTAATCTTTATTACGGCCAAAACATCCTATTAGGTATACAGAATTTAATATTTAGATTATTTTTTAACGGAACTAAAGTATGACAATCCAAATTAATGAAAAACCCATTATCCCCCAGGTCCTAAGCATTTTGGATAAAATGTCCCATACCTGTACAGAATTTTGAAGCAGGCCCAGGTGGGGGAAGCTGTTCTTTGTTAGTTGCTAGTTAGTATCTACTATGGCCAGTAGAGCTTGCTTTAGAAGTGAGAGACAGCTAGGCCAGCCAGCAAGGTCAGTTGTGGCCTCAATGAGAACCTTAATATATGGAGTAGGACCCCAGGAGTGATTGTGCAAACCTGCAGCTTTTTGCTGCCCCTGGTAAAACGTTCTGTGTTGCTGCCAATAGGAAAAGTGACCTATGAAAGAAACTTACCAAAGTGGCATATATGTATTCAGGGCCACCATTAGAAATCACCGGGCCCCATACAACAACATTTTCAGGGCCCCCTGGGCCCAGCCCATACTAGCGCCCAAGCCCCACCCCAGATCCCGCACACTCCACCCAAGCCCCACTCCCAAAGACCACACAGACATCAGTGCTAAAAAAGTAACCCCCCCCCCCCACACAAGTTATAAAAAGCTATTGATATATATATATATGATGGTCAGGGCCCCCTTATAAGTTCATCATCATCATCATCATTTATTTATATAGCGCTGCCAAGATATGCAGTGCTTTACTGCAGTTATAGCAAACAGGGAATAAATGGTGGATAACAAACAAGGATTACAGAATACAATGGGGTTAGAAGGACCTAGAGATTAGAGTTTACAAACTAAAAGGTTAGGGTACAATTGAGACATTAGGATTATATAAACATTTTGTCATTTTTGATACAGCAATGATTAATTTAGGTACATCGAATAAGCCTCTTTAAACAGATGGGTCTTTAAGGAGCACTTGAAAGTTTGGAAAGAAGGAGAAAGTCTGATAGCTTGGGGCAGAGAGTTCCAGAGAAAAGCAGAAGCCAGAGAGAAGTTAAAAAAAAACATTGGTGCAGGGTCTCCCTTACAAATAAAAAAAAAATTGGGGCCCCAAAATTTTGTTTTTTAAAAAAAAAACATTGGTGCCACGGCCCCCCTTACAAGTTAAAAAAAATTGGGGCCCCAAAATTTTTTTTAAATAAAAACATTGGTGGCAGGGACCCCCTTACAAGTTCAAAAAAATTGGGGCCCCAAATTTTTTTTTTAAAAAAAAACATTGGTGGCAGGGGCCTATAGAATATTAAAATAATGCATTGGTGGCCATGGGATTAAAAAAAAAACAAAAAACCCTACATTGGTGTTCAGTAAAATTGAACTCGTGGCTTCAGCACTTCAACTTCACCTCCTTTCGTGACTTCAGGACTTCAATTTCGTCTGTTTTCGTGACTTCGAGTCTTTTCGTCGCTTCGGGAGTTCGGCTTCGGCCGTTTTTGTTCTCGACACTTCCACATTTCAGCTGTTCAGGATGGCTGCAAGCACGGCTTTGGCGCTCTCAAGGGGGCCCGGCTCTTTTCAAAACTGCACCACTGCCGGCCCCCCTTCATGCCCGGGCCCAGGACACTTGTCCCCCCTGTTCCCCCCTGATGGCGGCCCTGTATGTATTATATCACTTGCCTTAAGCCACCATTTTGTGATGGTCTGTGTATTCTGTGACACAGGAAATAATGCAGGTCCTAACTGGATCAGGAAGAATAGTTGAAGTAAAAGACTTAGTTCTGTCTGTTGATTGGCTAATGAAGCCTAGCAAGTATGTGTGCTCTCTGGCTTCTGTGTGATTTCACAGTGAATCAGTGCTTTACATAGGGCTGTATTATAGCATACTGTATATTTTTATAAAAGCCTGCAATGTTCAGGGGGTTTGAGCAGAAAAATTAGATAATGTCCTAAAAGTTGCAACAGTATGGGATCTGGGTACAATGAGCATGTGCCCTGCAACCAGGCCTCTAAATAAGGAAATTGGGCAGTAAATAAATTAATAGTTAACTACAGTATTTCACCATGGATATGCATAAAATTATTTACACAGTTTGAGCAGATTGGGCAAACATTTTACTTAAGCATGACATAGATAAAACAATGTGTTTTTTTGTGTGTTAAAACCAGATTATAATTTTTTTTATTGTTTTTAAAGAAGTGCTGGCTCCATTACACATGTTTTAATGTGGGTAAAATTTATTGCGAACATCCAGACAAAACAAAACTGATGCAAAGCTTCACAGCAACTTGGCATGGTAAAGTGCACCCTCTTGTGGTGAAATGCAAATATGTTTCATACTAGTTGGTAAAAAAGATTTCAATACTGTATGTATAAGCCTCCCCCAGTGCAAAAAAAAAGGCAAAGACTAAGGAACAGCAAGCACTAAGCTGAAATAAACAGCAAGAATTTATCTTATTGCAGAGGAGGTTATTTACTGCTCAGTTAGTTGGTAGATTTTCTATTGTAAATGCAGAAAGTTCTGGTTAAGACCTCTGCAGATCAGTCACTCAGTTTAATTTCTTAATTAGGTCTTTATCAGCCCTTGAGCAGGTGAACCAGTGGGAGTTTGCAACTGCCCTAGGCATTGGCCATGCATGGACTCTTCCCACCTGTATTGGCTCCCAATGTCTTTTTATTATCAAGTGTAAATGGAAACAAGTATCATTATATATGTTATTTGTTAGGTGTGCACTTTTGATAAACCGTGTCTTTTCTGAAATGCCCAATTCTGGTTGTTGTAATTTTTGGACTGCCTCTACAGCTATACAGCAGATTTAATTCCTACACAATATTTTTCACACAGTATGTACATGTTGATTCTTAATATCACCTATAAACAATGGCTCATAGAAGATTCTCTATGAATCCTTCCTTCATGAAAATGTCAAAGATATACTTAGAAGATAATGAATGACTCAAGCAAATACAGTTTGTATAAGATGACATTTAAATCACAGATTAAATCAACATGCCGAAAAACAAGCAGTGAAAGAATATATAAAACACAGAAGCTGGCAAATACTAGAGAATTAAAAATAAATAGATTGAAGATCATTTTTAACAAAATGTGTTGCTTTCCACAGGGGGAAAGAGGTCTGCCTGGTTTAACTGGATTAATGGGCTTTCCGGGACTCCAAGGACCAGAAGGGCCACCTGGACCAATGGGTCAGAAGGTAATTATCATAACCATTGTTATGCTTTTGCCTTTATCACCTCTGAAATACTGGAATTCATTTTTTTTAATTTAAACATGTTTCAGGGTGACACAGGAGAACCAGGTCTTCCCGGCACAAAAGGAACCAGAGTAAGTTATGTTTAGTTGTTAATTTTCCAGCATATGAATTATTTTGTTTTTCTCTGTTGTATTGCAAAATGTAATCTATTTCATACTGTAAAGCAGATGCTTAAGCTCCATGTCTCCTTTTTTACAAAGTGTAGGACAAAGCACAAACAGACAGACACAAACTGCCATGTATTTTGCACACTTGGGCCCTTCATTTTTCTAAAATGCCACATTTCTCTGTACTCTAAAATGTACAGTACAGAGTAAAGAGAACTAGGAATGCCCCATAAATACTGTGCAGCCTGCATTTGGCTCTGCCCCTGCCCTTAGCGCTAGATTTCCAATCCAGCTTTATGTTTTAGAGCACATTGAGCTGGCCCTAACCTCACCAAACCAACCTCATCCATTTGTCAGCAATTTGCCTAGTGGCCTTTATATTGACTCCACTGTCGCCTGATCCAAGTACAGAGGGTGCAGATATGGGAAGGTATTATACATTATAGGTAAAAAAAAACTAAGGAAGGGGTTGTCCCCAAAGCTTGTGCCATATTTCTGCTGAAATAAATGCTTTAAAGATAGGAGCCAAAGTATAGTGTGCTTCTTTTCCCCTTTTTTCAAAATATAGGTAAAAACATATCACTTTGTGCTCCTTTAGTGAATTAGCCCTTATTTAAGCATAAGGAAAAGCTTCTTTTTAAGACTTAGTGCAGATTTTGGACTTGAATGAATATGAAAAACAGAACAAAGGAACAGTTATACTGGTTATTTTATATCTAGTTATTATATCAAATGCAACAGGAATGGGAGTAAAAGGTAGCAGCACATTAAAGAAAATAAACACCCTTATGAAACGGAATAGGCTAAATAAACTAACTGTGAAACACAGCAGCAGTAATCTAAGGTTCTGTTATGCTGACAGCAAACAATTCATCAGATCTAATTTCTGATACTCTGCAAAAAGTTGTATACACGTTGCTTCCTAATTTTAACTATAAAAAATGGCCCTTGCAAATAGTGATGGGCGAATTTGCGCAGTTTTGCTTTGCCGAAAAATTCGCGAATTTTGCGCGAAATTCGCGAAATGGCGAAAAATTCGTGAAACGGCGCCGGCGTCTTGTTTTTGACGCCAGCGCCCGTTTTTGACGCCGGCGCCCGTTTTTTCGACGCCGGCGCCCGTTTTTGACGCCGGCGTCCTTTTTTTCGAAAAAATTTTTTGACGCCGGCGAATTTTGGACGCGAATTTTCACGGGAGTTTCGCGAATTTATTCGCTGGCGGGCGAATCGCGCAAATTCGCCGCGAATTCGCACCTGGCGAATAAATTTGCCATCACTACTTGCAAATGTTAAAAATTAACCTTAAATGCAATGTATGACACCAGTAAAAGTCTTTCAATGCTGCCACCTTGAGGCCGTCCATGACAGGTTTACTGCAGTTTGAGTATGTCACTGCATGCTATTAGAATGCAGATTTCCATATATTTTATTTGCCGATTTTGATCTCACTCTTTTTGTTTCATTTCAGGGTCCACCTGGTTCTCATGGATTTCCAGGAAACCCAGGTCTTCCTGTATGTATAATAATAACTAAAATGTGCCCTGCATTGTGCTATGTGATGCTATATTATCTAATTTACTTTTTTTCTCTTGCAGGGTATACCTGGGCAGGATGGTCCACCAGGTCCATCTGGGATTCCAGGGTGTAATGGCACAAAGGTAGGAAATTGTTTGTTTACTTAAATATAACCTGTAACACAGAGTTCCATAGTGATCAGTAGCAGTCAAGAACTGGCTTCCCAGATGTTGCAGACGCAGGTACTTGCATTGCGTCAAAAGTTGATCTGTCAGAAGTCTGCTGATAGTTGCAAGTCTACAACATCAAGGCTGCAATATGTTGGCAGTTACCAAATATATCATTTTCTGTATTCCTTCTGATAAAGAACTACAGTTTGCTTTAGTCTCAAACTATAACAGCAGTTTAATTGTGGTTGAAAAACCAGAGATGTGGTCTCTGCTCATTTGTGATATTTATCCTAGGGTGAAAGAGGACCTGTTGGACCATCTGGGCTTCCTGGAATAATTGGGTATCCTGTAAGTAATACTTTTAAGCTCTTCCATTTTTATCAGCAAAATATGTTATTCATATTCTGTTGTCCGCAGATTAAGTGGGAAAGGAATTATATGGCTGGGTTATATTTTGATAACAGAAAAGTACTGAACATGATGTTTTCTATTTTAGTGCAATGTTTTACACTTTAAGACAGTGGTGGATCAAGAGAGTGTATTAACCCAGTGCAACAAAAGTGAAAAACAATGCATGGATAATTTATTGTCTGTTAAAGCACAACACTTTTTATTCTTTTTTATAACTGTAACAAATTACAGCAAATTAATCATTTAGCTGGTTTCTCTGCCACTGTCATGCTGCCTTGCCATGAAATGACTTTAGACTTCCTAAATGAACAAGAGGTAACATACAATCAGATATAAAAAAGTTAATAGGAATAAAGAAGACATATTGGTTACAAGGGAAGCTAAAAAAAAAAATGTGCATAATAAGTTATTTTACTAAATGTGTACAGGTGAGGTCAGTTACAGGGAACGCTATAAAGGTTCTCATAGCTAAGCTCTATCAAGTTGTCATTGCTGAAGCTTTATTAACCAATAGGTTATTCCAGTGAACATGAGGACATCCATTCAGATTAGAAGAAAGTAAGTTGATCTGAAGATGTGGAAAGGTTTTTTTTACAATGATGACTTCTCTCCCTGAGGCTGTTGTATTGGCAAAAACATTAGATAGTTTCAAGAGAGGTCTGGATTAGCAAATGCTTGCAGATTTGGTGACATGGAACTTCTGTGTCTTAGTTGTTAAAGACCGAGGCGATGTAAAAATTAATACAATAATGTTTTTGGCAGCACTATTACCTATGGCACCCAGGTTAGCACCTTTAGATAGTATCTGGAATTATAAAATTCACATGACTGCTTTGGTGGCTCTCACACCAAAGCCATGCCACCTATTTTGGTTTTTCACTCTGTTTTATGGATTAAGCTGTTTACTTCTGTGTAGCTAAATGGTTACCTCCAAAATGATATATATTTATCTTATATTGTTATCTATTGACTGCTGTTATTTTGCTTTTTAGGGATCACCTGGGCAACCAGGGCCAAAAGTAAGTCCCCATTTACTTTTATGCAATTGTTATTAACACAGTCTGGAAAATATGTAAAACTCTCTCAACATGAAATGTGTTTTTCCTTTGAATAATATACCTTTCTTCACATTGATTAGAATATTAGTAGAAAGTCTCTAACAGATGTGGCACAAGGCAAAACATACATATCCGGAGAACACTGTCAGACTCACTACCCTCATTTAAATATCTGATTTGTTTGCAATGGCACACTTACTTATAATATCAAATTGAATAAAAATAAATTCTTACATTCATTTCATATGTCAAACTGTCTAGTATGTTAATCTGTAAGATTCAGAGGGAGGCAGTAATTGCAGACAAGATTTCTCTTGTGAGGAAGTCACTTGAAATTACATTTTATTGCACATAATATAGAGGTGATATTAAAATGATACCCAACTCGAGTATTACAGAGCTCCATATTATACTTGTAATAAAGAAGTTTGCATTTGAGGTGAATTCAGACGCATTGTTTAAGTTAAAGGGAAAGGAGATTTTTTATAAATAACAAAACATTATGTAATTATAAGCAAGCATCTTTCCATTATACATTAATACAATGATTTCCAATGGTTTACAGTTAGTTGTAAATGCAATTGCAATTAAACGTAGTATTTGTCCCTTCTGACTAAATTCCTACAATGTCTTGTATGCTTATTCGACAATCTGTTAATCAGGGCTGTGTTTAGTTGTATGTGCAGGTGCATATGCTTCTATCCTAGTTTCAAAGCTTTGGAGTTGTTGAGGTTTCAGAGAAGCATGTTTTTAGGTGCTTGAAGTTAACCATCAACCTCTTTTTATAATCCCTATCTCAAAATTCACTCATTGCCCAATGTAGAACAAATTAGCTTGTTCCTTAGTCTACTGATTCTTGCTGCTGTTTTTGATTCCTGCTCCCCTGGTCCTGTCCCTGACTTTGACCCCAGCTTGTTCCTGTTTATGAATTGCCTACAGATTCTAAATGTGTTATCTGGTTCTGACTTGGCCTATCTGAAGACATTTGGTTTTGTCTTCACCAACTCCTTCTCTACGTCAGGCTCCCTTGCATGTCCCTGCAGGAGTCTCTGGATTCTTCTGTGGTAAGACCTGGTGCCACCTGAGTAGCTGAGAGCCAGGTCAAAAGGCAAAAGGGCACGCATAGACCAGAATCAAGTTACTCCCTTTGGGTTTGGTTTTACTTTATGCAACAGAATGTCTCATGAAATATCCATCCAATTTGTCAATATATCACAAAGCTCAGAATTGTATTCTAAGGGAATTGATTGATTTTCTCTGATTATCTTCTAATTAACTAAAAAAAATAAAGTAATTTGTGAAACTATTTACATTTTCTAGGGAGAACCTGGAGATATTACTGGAATCGATGTATCTATGGTAAAAGGAGAAAAAGGTTTTCCTGGAATTAATGGATTACCGGTAAATTATTTCTTTCTTCACATACCACAAACAGAAGGCAGCTATGTAAGATATCCAACATTAAGATGTTTCTACAATCTTCCACAGGGTACACCTGGATTGCCAGGGACGCCAGGAGTTATGGGACCAATTGGGCCAGCAGGACCTTCAGTAAGTGATCTTTTTCTCAAAATCATATTTAAATGAGAATAAAATCCTGACGTACAATATCGCCCCAAATGCTGTATTTATATTCTGCACCAGCCTATAGGTTGAGCGGCCACAGTAATAATCCATATGTCATCAATATTGTCCACAGAGGCTTCCTATCTTCTGATCTTGTTAGGCTATCTTTTGACTGCCACTGCACGTGCTCAGTGTGTTCTGTGCTGCTGTAATATCTGTCATAAATGTTGATGTTACATGGATGATTCTTGATCAATTCTGATGGAGAATTAACTGGTTTCTATGTTGCCAATGGTAATAGTAATTTTAATTCATTACTACGCAGCCTTTTTTTATATATTGGCTGGGCCAAAAATTTTCTTTTCTAAAATATTTAGTTAGCCAAAAATGTAATCTATAAAGGCTGGAGTGACTGGATGTCTAACAGAACACTACTTCCTGCTTTGCAGCTCTCTTGGTTTCCAATGATTGGTTACCAGGCAGTAACCAATCAGATATTCGAGGGAGGGGCACATGGGTCATAACTGTTGCTTTAAATCTGAGCTGCATGCTAAGGAAGACGCTGACTAACACAGAGTTAGAGATCTGAAAAGCAGGAAGTAGTGTTCTGGCTATTATGTTAGACATCCACTCACTCCAGCCTTTATAGATTACATTTTTGGCTAACTAACTATATTAGAAACATTTTTTATTTTGTACAGCCTATCTATTTAACCAGGTTTTATTTTTACACTGAACTGTTCCTTTAAAGTGGTTGAGATTTTTTTTAAATAAATAAGACCAAATTCGAGTTTGGTAAGTTTTCACATAAAAAACGATATATTTTTTTATTTGATTTTTGATGAATAAGCCTCTTTGTACTTGCACTCTATTTGATTTAATATGTAAGAAAAGAGGTTGACACAACCACACAGAATAAGGGATTTTAGAGAAATGAATAGTCACCCAGTCTGAAAGCCAATTAGGTTAATATGAGGGGTAAATACATTTTGTTTTTTGTCTGTCTAGGCAAAGAGATGTAAAGTTTGAACTATGCTTTTTTTTCCAAAAAGGTATTAATGTGAACCCCAGGCGAAAAGTGCATATTCAAACAGAAAAAAATATAACCTTTTTTTTGTTACTCACTATACTTTGCTATAGCACAAAACTGGAAACAATATGTAAAATATATTCCCATTGTTCTACTGTTCCGATTTAGCCTAAACGTATAAATGTGCAATTCCTTTCAGGGACCTCCAGGTACACCGGGTGCTCCAGGACCAAAGGTAAGTGCTTTCAAAAGGTTAATATAAAACATGCCAATCACATAAACATTATTTTTTTTTTCTTATTAAAGATCTGTTTATTTGTTCCGAGATAAGGACCCATCCTCCATTTTTACATTTTATTCACTCTTTCCTGATTTCTTTCACTTTACCCTTTTCTTTGCCCTCCTCTAAGTTTACACCTTCTCCATTTTATTTTTGTTCCTTCTATCTCTTCACAGCCCTTTTATTCTTCTACTCCTCTTTTCTTTCATCTTTGCCTCTTCATTTCCCATCTGGATTAAAGAGGATGTGCTTATTTAATTGTATATGCAATATATGTAGGCATCAGTAAAGGCTGCATGCATGACATTGAATTGAAAAAAAGTGTGTTGCATTATTATTATTGTCTTTTCTTTTCTATGCTCTATAGCTATGTATATATATGTATGTATGGTAGATGTCTTAACTGCGTGAATGTAATGCCTTGAAAATTTGCAACTGTACTTCCTTTTAGCTGCAGAATCTTAAACTTTATGTTTCCTTACCTTACCTTAACAAATGCAGAATACCAAAGGCAAATTAATATTATAATATATGTGGATTTTTTTCATCCATTGTTCATATTCCCTAGGGTGAAATGGGCATAAGTTTTTATGGACCAAAGGGGGAAAAGGTAAGTAAGACACCCTGGACTCTTTTACAGTAAACAGTGTTTTATTTCCCATTATAGTTTAGACAGTTTAAATATAATGGTAAGATGCAAAAATGCATTGCATATTGCTGTATAACAAAAAATATCTAAAAGTGTCACACATTATCTGTGCTTAATATTTTATCCTATGCTATTGCTTCCTTTGATTGCTGGATACTTTGACAGCTTATTTATACAGGGGTTGAAAAAACATAGCTAAATTCCTCACTACAACACCAGAGTACACAATATAAAATATTATGATATAAAATATATTTTTGTGTAAAACATTGGCTTAAAAAAGTCAAAGGCCAAAGAGAGTTGAACTTTATTAGTAAGTAATTGTGTGCTAGTGAGAACTTTTCATAAACATGCAGCTTTTATTTATTTTTTTACACAAAGGGTAACAATTTATATGTCCAAAACACAGCGTGGTTTTATTGGAATCAGCAGTCTCTTAAATGTGACAATAGATTTTATTATATTTATTAATTATAGCCAGACCAGCTCTTTTCTCTAGCATTCATACAGTGAGCCGTGCAACTAGACAGTAGTGTTAATGCAAATGTAGATATGAGTAACCAAAACACAAAATCCCCAAACACACAAAAAAATTGTCCTACCACTGCAGTTAATATTTTTCTTTCTATCTGTGGATTTATGAAGACTAATAATAATAAGGAGATACTGTAAGCAATTTTTTATTATATACCTATTTTTATTCCTACAAGAAGTTCCAGATTACTATTAGATCTAAATGTGTTGCATATATTGTAGGTGCTTTAATTTCTATATTGATTTATTTTTATTTGTATATATGGAACTTTGAAGCATGCAGTGCTGAAAACAAATCTGACCAATGAGAGCTCTGGTATATTCACAAATGTGAGCTACCAACTGCAACTGTAACAACAGGGAAATGTGAAGAATGATCTGTGTATGAAATTGAGGTTATATATATATATATACAGTATATTATATATAATTTTTTTTCCTTTTTAACAGGGTGAACAGGGACCTGTAGGTGCTCCTTGCAAATCCACAACTGAACCTCAAGACAGAGATAAGGATGATCAGATATATTATGGAGAAAAGGTAATATTAGTATATGTTGTTGAGAACCCTGTATCTTTCTCTTTTTATAGCATTTAGTTCAACATAATACGTTATATTTATCATTTACATGAAAAGGCAATAGTATGGGGATTATGACAACTATTTGGGTGTAATAAGAAATTGAAAGCTTATAAGTATGCATGTTTATCACTATATTTTTAAATAATATTGTATGTGTATACAATGCAGTAATAAATGTAGGGATGCTGATTGCATTAACAATTTACTGTCAGAATATTCTACTGCCAGTTTATAGGGATGGGCAAATTTGACTTCGACAAAAATTCACTGCCGGCGAAATGTTCGCCCGACGCCCACAAAAGCCTATTGGCGTCAAAAATGTTTTGATGCGCAGTGGAATTTTTTTGAGACGCGTCTTTTTTTTTTTGACGACTGTTGCCATACAAGTCTATGGGCGATATTTTCGCAGCGAAACAAGCCGAAAAAATTTGCCCATCCCTACCAGTTTAGCCTCTATCTCAGGAATATATTTTGTTCATCAGCAATATGTACTATGGAATGTTGTATAAGGAATGGCTTTTTAAAGTTTCCTTGGTATAGTCAAAACCAAAAGCTTATTGGAATTTGAAAAAGTTAGGTGAAGCGGCTAACATATAAAAATCCCAATTAGCTGTAGTTTTTGACTACACCCAGGAAACAACATTACATAATGGAAACAATATAATATGATATAACCTCCCAACTATCCCTTTTCAGTGGGACAGTCCCACTTTTGAAAGCTCAAACCACAGTCCTGCATATGTACTAAAAAGTCCCACTTTCTCGGCACTGAACAGCCAGAAAAAGATACAAAGTTTCTAACTTAATTGGGTTTTGGCAGAGAGCAGGCACCAGGTGAAACTAAGATACTTTTGTAGCAATTTTGAGATAAGCAAATAAGTAATTGTAACAATTTAGATAAACAGGTTCTCTTGGGAGAAGTTAGACTCACAGCTTAAAGGGCAATTCACCTTCATTAGCAAAACTGTAATAACTGAAAAAAATAAAGAAATATGTTCAAACTTTCATAACTTGGCAAATTTAGCAAAATTAACATGATAATTAGGGGTGTGGCCTAAAAAATGGGCATAATCAAAATGTGCCACGCTACACGCAACAACTTTTTTTGTCCCTCTTTTTATTTACAAAATGTTGGGAGGTATGTATATAGTTAATTCATTAATTTTGGTACTGAAAGCAAATCTGTCCCCATGATTCCCATAATACATATAGGCCATTGGTCAGAGGGACCATTAAAGTTTTTTTAGTCGCTGTCACTCAAAAATCCATTGTTTTCTACTGTTAACGTTAATAAACATATTTAACTCTGGAATGCCAGTTTGCACTAAAATAATTTGTACTATGTTTTACTTCTCCTTCATTAGGGAGAAAAGGGTATGCCTGGTGAAGAGGGAGAACGTGGACAACCAGTGAGTATCACAGTAACATAAAAACTTTCTATGACTATGACATAATGAGGTAAGGGTTTAGTTGATCCAAACATTAAAAAGATTGTTATACCACTGAAAAAGCCAATGTTATCAATTTCCATTTGGTACAGATTAAAAATATTCTGTTCCATGGTGTAAATAACTCGAAACTCGAACTATAAAAATGGGACGGTAACCAGAAAACAGCTCCCTGACACTTGCATTGCTAAAATTGCTGCCATGCCCCACTTAGTGATACATATACAAACAGCACTCAATAATAAAAATTCAAGTCCAGCTAACCCAAGTTGTGACTCTTAGGGGCCGATTCACGAAGGGTCAAATATCGAGGGTTAATTAACCCTCGATATTCGACTAGGAACTAAAATCGTTCAACTTCGAATATCGAAGTCGAACGATTTTGCGCAAATCCTGCGATCGATCGATCGAAGGATTTTTCATTCGATCGAACGATTAAATCCTTCGAATCGAAGGATTCGAAGGATTTTAATCCAACGATCGAAGGAAAATCCTTTGATCAAAAAATCACAGGCAAGCCTATGGGGACCTTCCCCATAGGCTAACATTGACTTCGGTAGCTTTTAGCTGCCGAAGTAGGGGGTCAAAGTTTTTCTTAAAGGGACAGTACTTCGACTATCGAATGGTCGAATAGTCGAACGATTTTTAGTTCAAATCGTTCGATTTTCGTAGTCGAAGTAGCACATTCGATGGTCGAAGTAGCCCAAAAAAACTTCGAATTTCGAATTTTTTTTCATTCGAACCCTTCACTCGAATTTCGTGAATCGGATCCTAAAAGTTACATCGAGTAGTAGAAACAATAGCCTATCTGAAAGTAGTTCCATAGTAAAGTGCTGGCTCTTTCTGAAAGCACATGGCCAGACCCAATGATTTGAGATGGCTGCCTACACACCAATATTGCAACAATAAAAAAGTACATTTATTGGTTCAATAATAAAATTTTAAATTGTAAAATGAATTTCTTGCAATGATATGGTATAAAAGCTATACCATAAAAATGATGACAGAATCCTTTTAAGGTGTCAACTGCAATGTTTCAGGGTACACCCCATTATCAAGTGTGCTTTTTTTACACCATTGCTACTAAGCTATAGTGTATTAATGGCAATATATGGCACTATATATGACAACACGGCACTTGTAAATGGTAAATAATCTTTTTTTCCAGGGACAAAGCTTTAAGGGGGAAAAAGGAGAGCCTGGGCCATCAGGGCCCCGAGTAAGTATGCTGATTTTGCATGAAAGAAGGTATTGAATTTTTAGATATTACATACTCGAAAAAGCCAAAAAGGACAATAACTAAGGGGCATATTAATTAAGGGTCGTGTTACGTTTTCCATGAAAATGTGAGGTTATTTTTTAGGTCAAAAATTTATTTTTTGGCTCAAAAAAAACACTCAAATTATTTGAGATTTTTTATACCCCGACCATAGAAAGAACTCAAATCAGAAAATACACCATCTAAAACCTGTCAAGGTCATGTAGGAGTCGCTGGCAGAGGTCCCTTGAACCATTTGAAAATGTTAGTAGCCTACATTTTTTTTGGTGGGTTTTGCTCAAAAACTTTTTCAATTCGAGCGATTCAATTTTTTTTTAAAAAAAACTCGATCAATTCAAGTTTCAATTCAAGCTCACATAACTCTAAAATCCATCTTTTGATAAATAACCCATATATACTTACTTGTGATCCTTTTTAAAAGTATGATATGTATGAGGACGAAAAGAATAGAAATACTGTGAAGGGCAGATTTTCCAAGGCTCAAGCAGGAAAGCTTGCAGGATTCCCAGCCATTCCACCTATCAAATCAATCATAATCAATAGGCCAGTTCAATCATAATAAATATTAACTTTGTCTGAAAAGTCTCTGAATCTCTGGATTCAGTACGTCAAAAAGAATGACTGGGCCGAAGCATGAATATTATTAAAATAAATATATGATCAATCCATAACGACTTGATACAATTCAGTATGTTTAAATCGTGTAAAATATTTCAATATTGCAGATCAATCATTCATAATAAATGGTTCCATAATGTAGATCAGGCTGCTAAATATTTTTCTATACGTCAGATTTATAAAGTAAACACAATAATGGAGTCATAGCCACTAAGTTGGTCAGGATCTGTTATACTAAAAATCTGATTTGTTTAAAAATCTTTTAATTTTAACAGTAAGTGGTATTCTTCAAGGTTTTCTCTATAGATTTGTTATTACTTGGGGGTAGGAATAAAAGTAAGTATAAACAATTCAAAATACAATAGTGTTTTAAGTATGTTAAGCAAGTTGTGAAATTATGTTTTTATTTATTTTTTAGTAGTAAAAACAATAAAAAATTATTTTTTTATCTTTAAGGGAAAACCTGGAAAAGATGGTGACCAGGGTGATAAGGGATTTCAAGTAAGTATGAACCGCTATTTCATTTTTCTTTGTGAGAATTTTTTTCTATCTCGGGAATAAGATCACAAAGTTACTTCTCTTCCACTAAATCAATAACAATCAATACATATGGGATTAATGAGGATTTATTTTAGGATTGCATACAAATATTTGATTTATCTTGCTAATCAGAGGTGCTATATACAACTGCAAAGTGTGAAGAAAGGAGACATGGTATAATTGTGAGGGTCAACAAAGGGCCGATCTCCCATGAGCCTGCAGCTTTCTTTTAGACAGAGGAGAAACTACACACAGACACCATGCTTCTCTAGCTTCAAGAAGGCATAACTTTATTAATACTTCTGCAGTAGCAGACAAAGGTCATGTTACATGACACTATATCAGTATCAGATTACTATGGGATCTGTATGAGAGCACGACCATTAATACATATCTTAACAAAGGGCAATATGTGGAGTATATATGATGCACATTAGCAAAGTTTAGGCAAAAGCACAGGGCACCATTATGCTTCAGAAATGTTGAGCTGCACTCAACTACTTGAGCGCCTAGTCTACAACCGACTAACCTCATTCCTCTCTGACAATAACTTGCTGGACCCCCTACAATCTGGTTTCAAGCCACAACACTCCACAGAAACTGCCCTGACTCGACTAACTAATGACCTTTTAACCGCTAAAGCCAACAATCATTTCTCACTACTAATACTGCTTGATCTCTCAGCCGCATTTGACACTGTAGATCACCCTCTCCTCCTCCAGTCCCTCCAGTCGCTTGGCCTTCGTGACACAGTCCTGTCCTGGTTCTCTTCTTACATCACCAATCGTTCCTTCAGTGTCTCCTACAATGGAGTATCATCTTCTCCCCTACCTCTTTCTGTTGGTGTTCCTCAAGGCTCTGTCCTGGGACCATTACTATTCTCCCTCTATACTTCCTCCCTTGGCAAATTAATAACTACCACCTCTATGCTGACGATACTCAGATCTATCTCTCATCTCCTGATCTCAACCCAGAACTCCTAACTCGCGTCTCCTCCTGCCTGTCCGCTATCTCTACCTGGATGTCGCAACGCTACCTTAAATTAAACCTCTCTAAAACTGAAATGATTCTCTTTCCTCCAACTAACACCAGTAGCATCCCCGAAGTATCCATCATAGTTAACAATTCCACTATCACCCCCTCTCCCCATGCCCGGTGCCTTGGGGTTATCCTAGATTATGCCCTGTCATTCACTCCTCATATCCAGTCACTTATTAAATCATGTCACTTCCACCTAAGGAACATATCTAAAATAAGATCATTTATCACCCAAGACGCTGCCAAAATTCTTATTCACTCTCTCATCATATAGCGTCTAGACTACTGTAACTCTCTTTTAATTGGCCTCCCCCTCCAGAGACTGTCACCTTTCCAGTCCATAATGAACACTGCTGCGAGGCTCATACACCTCAGCAACCGCTCCTCCTCTGCCTCGCCATTCTGTCAATCCCTGCACTGGCTTCCGTTACCTTTCAGAATCAAATTCAAATTAATGACACTGACTTTCAAAGCACTTCATAACTCTGCCCCACCCTACATCTCTGAACTCATCTCTATATACTCACCCACTCGCTTACTACGGTCCTCTACTGACCTGCTACTCAACTCTTCTCTCATTAAATCCTCACATGCTCGCATTCAAGACTTTGCAAGGGCTGCACCCCACCTCTGGAACGCTCTCCCACGGTCTGTCCGACTTTCTCCCAACCTTTCTGCTTTCAAAAAATCTCTGAAAACTCACTTCTTTTTCGAGAAGCCTACCCTCACACAGCTTAACTACCAAACGCAACACCACATACAATACCACATTTGTCACCCACTTAATTCGATCTTGCCCACTCCCACACCTTGTGTATTACTCCCTTCCCTTTAGACTGTATGCAAATCAACAAGAGGGCTGAGAGAAAGCAAACAAAGAGGCAGAGCTTGCTGCTAAGTGCTCTTTATTGCATGCCTATGCATAGGGCATTCCTCACCTTTTTGTACCTGTATTGATTGTGATGTTTGTTACTCCATATATTCTATATATGTAATTCATGTGATATAGTTGTATAATCACATTTACTTTACAGTGCTACGCAATATGTTGGCGCTATATAAATACATGTTAATAATAATAATAATAATAATAACATGTAATCCATGTTCTGTTAACTTGCACTTACTCACTACAATGTACTACACAGCTTAGTAAAGACCATTACTATACTATAAAGGTCTCAATACAGGCATCCTGGTGAAGTTTTTCTGTTAAATGGTATGGCATTTACTTAAATATAATAGCATGGCAGACCTTTGAAAATTAAAACCAACCCTGTGTAAATTTTTGAGAAAACCCTGAAGCAGTCTATAAAGAGACCTATATGTGCTCTATCCAAACCATGGGGTATATTTATCAAAGAGTAAAGTTAGAGATCGCCTTAGTCCGCTAGAGTGAAATCCCGCCACACTTCATATATTTCTATGGGATTTTGAAAGGTGTATTTATGAAAGGATGAATTTTCACTTTCACCCATTGATAAATACTCTTTGAAAAATCCCATAGAAATGAATGGAGAGTGGCAGAATTTCACTCTAGAGGACTGTAGCGACCTCTAACTTCACTCTTTAATAAATATATCCCATTGACTGTTGGATATAAAAGCAGGAATGAAACACACCGGGATGTAGTTATCAAAGAGTGGAGTTAGAGATCACCACAATCTGCTAGAGTGAAATTCCGCCACTCTCCATTCATTTCTATGGGATTTTGAAAGGCGTTTTGATCAAAAGCTGAACTTTCACTTGCACCCATTGATAAATGTTCTTTAAAAGATCCCATGAAAATTAATGGATATTGGCAGAATTTCACTCTAGAGGACTATGGCAATCTCTAACTTTATTCTTTGATAAATATACCCCTATGACTTGTCAGTTTGCATTTAAACAGGAGACCAGTAAATGCTAATGCTAAACTGAACTTTTGTGGACCAGTAAATGCTACCTGCTGATTGGTTGCTATGGTTTATGGAACCTTGCCTAAATTAGTGGTGTTCATTTAAAAACACTGAGCTGCTGACTAAACAATGAAAGCAAATATATGATTAATTGCCACAAGTTACTGCACAGGTGCAAATGTGCCCACTGTTAAAAAATTATCCCTACTAGTGTCTTTTATTACATAGCCATTAGTAACTTATTTTATCTACATTTTCATTATTGATAACAATTTTGCTGTTATATATTTTCTGCGCTCAATCAGTTTGTGCATTTTCTTTATAAAGGAGAACTAAACCCCCCATTGTGATAAGTCCCCACTGCACCCCCTCCGCTGGCCCCCCTCCCTGCCTCACCCCTGCACAGTCTTACCCCTGAATTCTGCCCCCTATAGAAATAGCTACCGCACATGCAGAGTGAGCAGAGTGGAGCTCACAGGTGCCATTTCCAGTAATCTTCATGAAGTGAGCAGCGTATTGCACATGTGCAGTTGGAGCAACTTCCAGTTTGTGACAACTGTGCATGCGCCAAAAGAGACAGACATTGCCAAAGGGGAGAAAGAAGATACAAAGGTTACCAAAGAGAAGAAGATGGCGCCCGTAAGCTCAGCTGTGCTCAATCAGCATGTGCTGTCGCTATTTTTAAAGGGGACAGAATTCAGGGGTAAGGCCATGCAGGGGGCGAGGCAGGGAGGGAGCCAGTGGAGGGGGGGCAGTGGGGACTTATCACAATGGGGGGTTTAGTTCTCCTTTAAAGAAGAAGGAAAGGGTTAATCACAGAGGGTGCCATATGATAAGCACCCACCCAGTGATTGTAGTTGCGTACCCAATGCCCTAGGTCAGTGCTCTTGTTAGCAGAAAAATGCACCAGTCCACAATACTCTTCAATGATCTTTTTCCTGTCTCATCTTTGTTTATGAGGGTGTGCATGCGCAGTAGAAGGAAAAGCCAAACTTTAACCAAAACATCTGGCAATTTCACTCTACTGAGCATGCATCTGCCTGAGGGCACAGAAGATAAAAGAGGATCACTCTGTGGTGGTTGCTGAAAAGTACCTTGGGCTGGTGTAGTTCTCTGAAGTGGTTGTCCTGGCAGATACATTAGAAAGCTTCAAAAAGGGGTTGGAGTTGTAAGAAAATACAAAGTTACTGACATGAGCTTAGTACAAATTTGATTCAAGAACTGATCCGATTGTCCCCTTGGAGTCAGGATGGAATTTTTACTTCTCTGAGGCAAATTAGAAAAGGTTTCAGATGAGGTTTTTGGCCTTTTTTTGGGATAAGCTAGCAGTTAGGCAGGGTTAATTTAGATGAAAGGTGAAACTTGATGGAAGGGTGTCTTTTTTTAACTTAAATTGCTATGTTGCTATTAACATGCAAAATTACTAAAATTACTATGTTACTTATTTCTTTATCTAGGGAGTTCCAGGTAATCCAGGATTTTCAGGACCTCCAGGACTGGGTGGAACAAAAGTAAGTAGACTTACTGTATATGAGTAATTCACATATATTTAAAAAAGAAAAGAAAAAGCCTATACATAATTCATATTAAAAATCATAAAAATTATGTGGCGCTCACCAAATGTATTTACATCTCAACAGGACTGAAACATCATGTTAACTTTAAGGAGGTGAAATATGTCTACATACGTAGTTATGCAATACTATAGTCAGCCAGCAGGTGGCACCAACCCATAAGGTTGGCCTTTAGGGCGATTCACCTTCAGTAGTCTATGAAAGAGAATATCTGAGGTGGGAAGTTCCGGTTTGGCCTGCCAAAATCTGAGGGCAAGACAAACAGCTGGGCCAGATCAGAAAAGGGTTCTTCTAGGTAAGACAAGTGGGAGTAGACATCCAGCAGCAGTATTACCTCAGAGATGAGAGACAGCTGTTGCAGCCATTGGCTCAAACAAGGAGGCAGTGATTGGGGCTAGGACTCCAGATGATTGTGCGCCAGTCAGGGAACTCAGTGTGAATAGTGAGGATGTGAG
The DNA here is from genome assembly GCA_038501925.1 of Xenopus petersii. Lineage (NCBI taxonomy): Eukaryota > Metazoa > Chordata > Amphibia > Anura > Pipidae > Xenopus > Xenopus petersii. The sequence goes on along the minus strand of CM076674.1, from coordinate 72,908,873 downwards.
AAGATCCTTATGAGAGTACCTAATTTATTTGTATGCAACCAAGATACACACAAGTTGGGTCATCTGTGCTCTAGTGCTGTACATTGTCCTTCCCTGTGTGGAACTGCTAAAATAAAATCTGCCTGGTTCATCTCATTCACATTTAGGAACAGTAAAAGCCTACCCCATATGTGTGCCTGTGCCCCAGTTACAAACTGGTCTACATTTCTCATCTCTTTTCTATTATAATTGCACTCCTCTTTTTTGTATTTTGCATTATACTTATTTCATATAATAAAATATTATACAAATGTGAAACTTAAGTAAATAGATAAGCACTTATATACATAGGCGCCTAAGACTAGTGATTGTAACTGATAGAATAGTTCAAGATACTGCAAGTTACATTTCTGGGTTTTTTTTTAGGGAGAAAAAGGTGAAACTGGACCACAAGGGCCTCCAGGAACTGTAAGTAAAACTATTTCTGAATAAGTCAACTAATATTTAGAGACTAGAAGAAGATCTTAAAGAGATACTGACACCAGAAAGTATGCCCTTTTTACATCTATTATAATATTAGCTTTGCATGCTACTTATAATTTTGCCATAAAGTAATTGCACAATGCTTTTACATTACCTGTCTGATGTCCCATGTTCCTGTATGAGGGGGTTATCATATTTGTGCAGCAGGAGTCCGTTAGCTGACAGGCTGAGATGAGACAGTCAGGTTGGCAAAACAATCAGGTTTATAAACTTCAACTAACAATTACTTACAAAAACAAACCTCTCAGCAAAAAACAGCATGTCCTATAGGTAACTTTTCAAAAAGTATTTTTTTACTGACAGTATCACTTTAAAGTGGATCTCCACCCCAAAACATTTTTTGCTTTTGCTGAAAGAAAAAGTAATTCAAAGCACCCTTTTAATTCACTTAAATTAAACATTTTCAATGTTTTCTTTCATTATGCAAAAATAAATGTTTTTTTGACTGGTGATCTTTAAAGCGTGCCCTAGTTGTAATGCATATTTTTGTTTTGTGAGCACTGCATTATACTGCTATATATCACAAATATAACAACATTTAATACATACAGCAGGAGAGTGAAGTTTTAGTGACAAATTTGGGCACATTCACTAGAAAAAACAAGTGATTCACTAGAAGGGAGAACAGAGTTTAAAAAACCCAACATTCATTTAGCTCAATCTAATCTTTATCTTTTAATTCTTATGTATATAGGTAATTGGGGATGGTGATACCACAGTATGTGAAAAAGGAGACCGTGGACTGCCTGGTTTTAGTGGAAACAAAGGAGAAAAAGGTCTTAAAGGTAATTATATTCAAACTACTTTGAAATTATCCTGATCTATTAAATACGTAACCATGGAATGTACACCTAAAACATAGATGTAAAAAATGAAGATACACCTAAAAGAGATGCATAGGCAACTCTTTTAAAGGGGACCCATCACCCAAAAAAATTATTCCAAATCCTATTTTATCATGTTGCAAAATGAACTTTAATTACACTTTACAAATTATTTGAATTTTGTTTCCACCAGGGAATTCATAATTATAGCAAGCAGGCAGGAGCCATTTTGTGGACACTGTTCTTAAGACAAGCCTTCCATCATCTTAGAATCTTGTTTGTGCACCAAATGGGGGACCTGATGTCCATCTCCATGCCCTGGCTACACAATTAAATGGTTGAGAACTGGGGGAATGTGGGGAGAGCAGTGACATCTAGGAAGTGCTGAATGGAAAGTGCCCAAGGCATAGAGAAGGGGCAGACAATATTTGATTGACAGCTGAGATATTTAAATTCATCTACAACAGCTTTGAATGCTTTAATAAAGGCTTTGAAAGGGACTTTTATTATACAGATTTTTATTTCTGGGTGACATGTCCACTTTAAAGGCACTTATATTGTGCCAATAGGAAAAAGCACTTTAGAACACATGAAAAATACCCCGATGTTAAAACCAAATGAGGGGTTATTTACAACCACATGTGCAGTCGCACTCCTGCATTTTTTCCTAAAGTGAGTTGTTCGTTATATCCAATTCTTTAATGGGTACAGTCAAAATAGATTTGCACTTCTATATAGTTGTGCTCAGCAGCACTCAGTTCTTTTAGATCAAGTGCTGTTGTGCTTTTGCCTACTGATGCAAGGGACATTGGAGCTACCACCACCTCCTGAATAAGCAGTAGCTCCAAGGTTTAATAATGTGCGGGCCGGCCTGAAACCCCGCAGGTCAGTTGGGTTCGGACTGACTACCACAAATCTTCGGGTCGCACTGCAGACTTCCTGCCCGTCAATTTATAGACTTGCACCTGCCCTGCCCCTTTCATGATAGCACCGTGGGGCAGGATGGATGTGGATCTATAAATAGAGGGGACAGAGCGGGCCGTTCGAGAAAAACTCGACCTGAATATCAATACCAGGGTTTCCCTTGTGCAAAACATCAATAGGCAAAGCACACTTGTGCCTAAAGAATTGGGTGCAGATGTCACACACCTGAAAATTACTCCAGCTGAACTTCCCTGCAGTTAATTCTGAAGAGAAAATATGACAATTGCATTAAAAATGCACTCCGTTCACTGCACTTGCCGATGTGAATAAGCCCTATACTGTAAATATGAACATGTCAAAAGTTTCATCTTTGGGATGTATATACAGTATACTCAACCAATATAGTCTAAAGCAGTGATGCCCAACCAGTGGCTCGTGAGCAACATGTTGCTCTCCAACCCTTTGGGTGTTGCTCCCAGTGGCCCCCAAGCAGGTGCTCATTTTTAAATTCTTGGTTAAAGGAAAACTATACCCCCCAAACAATGTAAGTCTCTATTAAAAGACACTGAGTAAAACAGCTCATGTGTAAAACCCTGCTTCATGTAAATGAACCATTATCATAATAATATACTTTTTTAGTAGTATGTGCCATTGGGTAATCATAAATAGAAAATTGCCATTTTAAAAAATAAGGGCCGCCCCCTGAGATCGTATGATTCACTTTGCACACATACAAACCAAATGTAAGGTCACATGAGCCAATTAACAGACAGAGTTGTGTCTTTTGCTTCCTCACTTCTTCCTGTTACAGTTAGTGTTGTAGTATTTCTGGTCAGGTGATCTCTGAGGCAGCACAGATAGAGTCACAAAATGGTGGTTCAAGGCAAGAGATGTAAAAGGGCAATATTTATGTAAATATATATTCCAGTTTGGGAAGATTCTTTAATATGACATGCAATTTGATATAAACTATATGTTGCTTAAGTATTCATTTTGGGGGTATAGTTTTCCTTTAAAGGGAAGCTTGCATAAAAACCATGTGTATTGCCAAACAGAGCCTCCTGTTGGCTTCAAGTCAACATAGAAGCTACCAATGCCCCATGAACTTTTTGCATGCTTATGTTGCTCTACAACACTATTTTACATTTGAACGTTGCTCACAGGTAAAAAAATGTTGGGGACCCCTGGTCTAAAGCATATCCAAACATGATATATTAAAGGTACACTTTGTTATATTGGCGTATAAATATTTGTTCTTATGTAATACAACCTGTTTTATTAAAAAATTACATCTGAGGCAGGTAAACAAGAATCTTTTAATTATATTTAATTAATGTATTTTATTTTAGGTACTCATGGAGTGCCAGGCTTACCAGGATCCCCAGGTACAGATTTTATCATGCAGTTGCTTAATATAAGATTTAATTTTATTTATTGTTCAATTTACTGTTTATAAAGGTTTAGAATAGTCATTTAAACATATAGCTTTATAAACAAAACAAAACTTAAAGCAACATAACTCTTCTCTTGTGATGCAACAATTTTTTTCATTTTTTTGTGAAAATATTCTGTTGAGACAGATCATTTGTGATCAGTATGGCATTTTACAAATGCTAGAAATATTTGTAAAATGGTGAGATAGAGACACGCATACATTGACATTGTTCACATAGTTCTGTAATTGCTCCTTGGCACTTTTTGAAGAGCAGCAATTTACCCACTCAGCCTGCTCTGATAAACTGCATGCAGTTTGATGTATCTACCTATAATTTCAGTGTTCCTTTACTGGGATTTGCCCATTTGAACTGGACATTAATGTCATTATTGACTTCATGCATAATTGCCACTGTGAAAACCTTGCACAGCAACTTAGGCACAATTTGGCAGTAGAGTGAGAGCTGAACTTAGCAGTCATTCTACTGCACATGCACCTGTCAGCATTCGAAGAAATAAAGGCAGAAGAGGAAAGAGATAGCACTAAAACAGCTTCTACAGAAACATCCTGGGCTGGTGCAGTTTTCTTCTAACAGGATGGTTGCCTCCAGGACCGGCAGCCAAGGATAGGGCTGTTATTATGAATTTAAGAGCTGGTACATTTGTAGACACTTGTCAACTCACCCCTGACACTCACCAAATCCTGTGTTGTTTAGGTCCTTGCCAACCTGGCTCTGCTCCCTTTGATGACACAACCTCGCCCTGTGACATCACACTCACATTTATGTCACTGCCCTTTACTCACAGTCCCACTCCTGGTATGCCATTATAGAATTTTTAAAAAGGTGGCAAACCTAGCTAAATAGCTAAATGCCAGCCTGAGGTATCAAACATTTTAGTATCCCACCAAGTTATTTAACCTTTTGTTGTCCTTGGTTTTTTTTTATGATGGAGGAAATATAGTTTCAGGAATCCCTGGCTGTTTGCACACAAGGGGCTTTTTTTAAACTCTGGGGTCACGTAGACCACATAATCCTATACCCATTGGCTATTTTTTTTTCAAATTTGTGTGTGTTTTGTCACAATTTGTTTTACACAATTGTGTTGTTTTTCCTCAAATTTGAAAACTGAAAAATTTGCCCTAAGTGACAACATAGCCCGTATAGCCTATATCTTTATATTTACAAATGATAAAATAGAAAACTACAGGGCATGAAATTGAGCTTTTTGTTTCACAAATAACCTCATATTTTTTTTACAGATTCTAAATTTTTAATTACATCTAATAAAAACCAAAACAGGGGGTGAACTGTATACAGTTTATGAGTTATCAAGTATAATTCATTTAGTTTCAGATTTTGTTGTACAAAAGTTGTACATCATTAATATATTTGTTTATTTGTTTTCATGCTTCAAAGAGAAAAGGTAACTTTTATTGGTAAATATTCACACACAAATAATCAGTGAGCTGGATAAGTATTTGTCTGTAGAAAGTGTCATACTATGTGTAAACATTTATTACCACAAGTTCAAATTAATTTCCCACTGATTATTAGTGGTATTTATTTTCTGACCTTTATACTTTTATCAAATGCATTTTGCCCCTATTACCCTTAATTGGTAGACCATACCATGCATATATGATCATAGGTGAACTTGAATTCTTTAATTTAAAGGGCTTCCTGTTCCTGGAGCTACTGGACCACCTGGTTTTCCTGGTGAGAGAGGTGAAAAGGGTGAACATGGATTGCCAGGGCTAGCTCTTCAAGGGCCAAAAGGCAGAGATGGCTTTACTGGTCCTCCTGGATTGCCTGGTCCACCAGGTGTTATAGGTAAGTAAGAAAACATTTATTATTTATATATAAGTAAATGATAAGTGATAGTGATGAACACAATTTTTCACCAAGTTTCGCTGCAAAAATGTTGCCCATAGACTCCAATGGGGGAAAAAAATGTTACCCATCAAAAAAAATTGCTGTGCATCAAAAAAATTTGTTACCCGTAGACTTCAATGCATTTTGGTGAATTTTCGCTGTTTCGCTAGTTTTCGGCAAAGCGAAACAGGTCAGATTCGTCCATCACTACTGAGTGCTATTAAGCTCTAACAGCCCATAGAGCAGAATGAAGATTTGCTAAATGTGTCCATTTTAAAACATTGGTCTAGAATGGTCTAGAAGTACTGATTAATGGGGGAAATATTGGACTTCAGGAAATCCTCTAGATTCCTCATTTCAATATTTGATACATCTGTGCTCAAGTATATCTCAATAACCAGTTCTGTGCTGATGAAAATCACTGCTTTCAAAATCATGAAAAATTTGTGATTTTTTTTTAATAAAATCTGACTTTTAAAAAATCACGAAATTTTCATAATTTATTAAACCCTGAGGATGGAAAAGTCTCAATCTGAAAATCCGGCACCCCAGACCTGTCAAGATTGTATATAAGTCAATGGGAGAAGTCCTAATGATTTTTTGATGTGCGCTGGGTTTCATGCAATTACCCGAAGTTTTCGTGTGAAAATTACGAAAAAATCACAACATTCGTGAAAATCAGATGAAAAAGCCAAAAAAAATTGTAAAATCTGATTTTTTCCCGCAAAGCAAATTTTTGGGAAAATGTAATAATAAATAAGAGTTTGTAGAAGAAACTATTGAGATAAATTCAGAATTTGATAAATAACCCTCTAGCGTAAATTGATGTAAACTGATGTATAATGTTGATGTATAATGTAGCTTATGTTTAGTTATTACCCACAGAACAAATATAGCCATGAACAGATTTCAAAACAGATATAGTTTATTAATCTCCCCAATACCATTAACTAACTGCATTTTATCTGCCTGGATGCTGAAGAACATGTTATTATAACCTATGACTATTGTTTTCATAGATACAAGTCTAGAATGTGTAAGTGGGCTGCAGGGAGACTCTGGATTACCTGGAAATCCTGGACAAAATGGATTCCAAGGGGAGAGAGGGCAGAAAGGTATGATATTCTGGTTAGGAAGAGACTCATTATCAGGACCTTGATTAGTTAAATATTGAGTGTTTATGGCCAGTTTCCCCACTGTTTAAGTATAACTCTACAGTATGTGCATGTGTAGTGAATGTATGTATATAAATATTCATCTCAGTAACCTTGGGAATGTAATGGTATATCCACACGGAACCCTCTACTAAGAGGGATATTGGTAATGTTAGCAAAGAACAAATCCATTCCATAAACAAAGCAATAGCATAACAATAATCTATTTATAAGAAGAGCTAAAAACTTCATATACAGCCACTCACCACCAAGTATAGGGTGGTGGTATGAGTAGTGAATCTATTATTTGGAAACCCATTGTTCAGAAAGCTCTAAAATACAGGAATGCAATTTTCCATATAACAAATCTTATTTCAGTAACAATTTCCATTTTCTCTGCAATAAAAACAGTACCATAGCCTTGCTGGTAACTAAGCCATAACGTACGTAGATCCAAATTATGGAAAGTTTTCATATCCAAGAAACCATAGCATACCTAATAATAGTTCCCATTCTGGTTATCAGTTATGTTTGTGTAAATACACCATTTTTTATTTGCTTCACAATTTGTTTCTTGCAAATAAAAAGATCAAGATTCATACAAATTTGAATACAATTTACTTTACCCTGTGGTTGTAAAAACATGGGTTTGATTTATAAATATACTTTATAGTTTACCCAGTGGTAAAACTAGTTGCTGCTTGGTAAAATAATAAAGACTGATGGTCAGGGAAGTGTTGTAAATGAGGAAAACTGTTGAAAAAGCATGAAAATGTATATTCTAGTAAATCTGCATCCCCATAGTTTTTAGCATTTATAAAGAAGTCATCATTTGTATGTTAAGTTGCTTGTTATTTATACAAAGTCTGCAATTATTTTAACTATTTTTCAGGTGATAAAGGTGACGCTTGCCCTTCATGCGATTTAGTTCCACCAGGACTTCCTGGTCCACCAGGTCCGCAAGGACCTCCTGGAGATCAAGGTGAGTACATAATGACGGAGAAAAAATTAATATCAACTGACTTTGCTTTTATGTATAGGTTTGTGCCATTTAAGCACTAAAGAAATTGATTTTCCCTCTGTCAAAGCAGAGTTACCATAGCCACCATTCTCCATGGCTAGGACAAACAAAACACAAACAATTATGTTGTCTATAAATATACAAAGGGAATGGGAAATCTGTTTTTATTTCCTTTTAACTAGTGAACAAAATAGACTGTGCTTGTTGGTTTGGATGATTATTTTAATCAGGCTGAGTGTAACCATCACAATAAATGATAGGAGCACTGTAAAGCATCAGGAATTAGATACACATTTTAGGTTGTCTTCTGTTTGAATGTAATGCCTTGTAATGATTGTTAGAATAGAACTTCTTATTTTAAGTTTTCATTGTGTGTAAATGTATTGTTGTTGTAAGGTGTGCCTGGTGTACCAGGAATCAAAGGCGATAGAGGTCAACCAGGCTATGATGGGTTACCAGGAGCTCCGGTGAGTAATTCTTTTTAACTATATCCATCTTTTATACAAAAATGGTTGTTATTTTATTGGTACTAAGGGGCCGATTTATGAAAGTTCGTAGAACGTTGGGTTTACATGTTTTTTTCAACAGCTATTTTCTTTCATACTTTTTTAATTTAGATATTTTAATAACTTTCAAGGCATTCATGATTTTTGAGAAATAGAGTGGTTTCAAAAAGCTATAATACCACTAAATTCACCTTTTAGTAAGTTCTACAAATTTTTGCTTTGAAAATATATCTAACCTCTGTTTAACGTATTTGTATGTAAGTGTTTATTTTATAAACATAAGATTTTATAATCTAAAAAGGCAGAACCTCTACCCAGGAAGAATACACACTGCATAGTATATTGTTCTTTAATGTTACAATATAAACAAATCAATCAAGAGCATACTTGACTAAATGACCCCCCGGCTTACATTTATAAAGAATGCACAGTAAAGGACAACCTAATACTTATGCTGAGAATGTTTACAATTTAACCAAGAATAACAGTCAGTTTATGGGGTATTTATTTTTATTTTTAGGCAGGGGATAATGATTTACTTTTTTTTTTCAGGGACCTCAAGGTGGGCCAGGTTTAATGGGAAGCCCTGGTGCAAAAGGAGAACCAGGGGACGTATATTTTGAGCCAAGGCTAAAAGGAGATAAAGGAGATGGAGGATTACCTGGGCAGCCTGGAACACCTGGAAGAGATGGAAGACCAGGCAGTGATGGGCAACAAGGACAACCGGGTCCAAAAGGTGTATCGGTAAGTTTGCATAAACAATGACTTCCAAGAGCTTGAACTGTTGCATTTTTAGCATCAACAGCTTTGTAAATTTGACAGTTGATTATAAACCATGCACAATAATAATCAGGATATTAAGTAAAAGGAAGCTCTTTTTTTCATTCTTGATTAATATTTGTGTCATTTGGCAGTATATTTTTAACCTCAAAGTTCTTACGCACAAGTGTTGAAATATGTAAAAAAAAAATAGGAGTGTATCAGAACGTTTAAAGAACGTTTAAAAGTTCATAAAACTCAAATGAGCAATCATAATGAACACATAATTTTTCAAGTACATTGATATAAATAATTTGAAACATTGATATCACACTCCATTGAGTGATCACACATTTAAACCTATTCAGTGTTCAATTAAGTTAATATTGAACAGTATGGCAGTATATTTTTAACCTCAAAGTTCTTACGCACAAGTGTTGAAATATGTAAAAAAAAAAAAATAGGAGAGTATCAGAACGTTTAAAGAACGTTTAAAAGTTCATAAAACTCAAATGAACAATCATAATGAACACATAATTTTTCAAGTACATTGATATAAATAATTTGAAACATTGATATCACACTCCATTGAGTGATCACACATTTAAACCTATTCAGTGTTCAATTAAGTTAATATTGAACATTTGAGAATCACAAATTTGTTTTTATTTACTTTTTTTAAATGTGAGCGTCAAATAACTTACATAGTTAGTTACATAGTTACATAGTTAAATTGGGTTGAAAAAAGACAAAGTCCATCAAGTTCAACCCCTCCAAATGAAAACCTAGCATCCATACATACACCCCTCCCTACTTTTAGTTAAATTCTATATACCCATACCTATACTAACTATAGAGCTTAGTATCACAATAACCTTTGATATTATGTCTGTCCAAAAAATCATCCAAGCCATTCTTAAAGGCATTAACTGAATCAGCCATCACAACATCACCCGGCAGTGCATTCCACAACCTCACTGTCCTGACTGTGAAGAACCCCCTACGTTGCTTCAAATGAAAGTTCTTTTCTTCTAGTCTAAAGGGGTGACCTCTGTATGGTGATCCACTTCATGGGTAAAAAGGTCCCCTGCCAATAGTACTTAATAAACTATTACTTTTTAGGGAACAATAGGTTCAAAAGGTGAACAAGGACCTCCTGGTGACAGAGGATCTCCTGGAAACCCTGGAGAACGTGGATTTCCAGGACCAGCTGGCATAGGGCCTTCTGGACCATCTGGTGACAAAGGAGAAGCTGGTGTTCCTGGATTTGTAGGCATACCTGGTGCACCTGGTAAACAATTTTTTGATTCATATAAAACAATTTACAGTCAGTTTGGTTCTTTAACAATTTGTTCCCCTGAAAAGAAAGAGCTTAAGCCATCTTGGTTCTATGCAATTCATGACTGAAGAAAACTCATTTACATCATTACATTACATTGTAGCTCAGCATCATGTAGCATCAGCTACAAATAAAAATATAGCCCCATATTTAGCATGGTGATTTCCAACAGCTCCTTAGGTTAGCATACCAGCTGCTTAGAGCATATTGAGCATGTACTGTATATGTCACTGAAAAGATAGTTATCTGCTGTCGACAACTTTGAAGGCCTGGATGTTTACTATTATAGAACTGCTAAATGCCACTACAGAAAGTTCACTATATAAAGTAAATAATTTAAAGCCATATTTCGTTTCGGCCTGTCCATTAAAATGTTTCTATGATAATAAAGCATTGACTGTCAGGCAATAGGGAAGCATTTTACATATCTAATTTGTTTTTTTTTTGCAGGTGCTAAAGGTGAACCTGGAAAAGCTATTATCAAAACAGGGCCACCAGGACCAATGGGAGGTGCAGGAGTTCCTGGCTTTCCAGGGGATCAAGGTACTTTAGAATGGCTATATGATGGGATGGTTAGCATTAGGAAAATATGAACATGTATGATTAGTAATTTATTATTCATTTAACAGGTGAAAAAGGATCTCCAGGACTTCCTGGAAGACCAGGACCCCAGGGGGAGAAAGGCGAACATGGTTTACATGGTATAGGATATCCTGGGCCTCCTGGTGAAAAAGGTAGGCTTGATATCATTTACACTACAGACCAAACGACTTATAGTAGCACCCTATGTACAATATTAACTTTGGTTTTTAAATTAGCTTTCTATCTTGATGTAAACCTTTTTTTCCCAAATTAATTTAATAATCAAGAGGTTAGTTTCCTCATTTTCTGTCTTGTGTTTGATGAAAAGTTTGTTAAAGCAAACCCAGAATTGGGATTAGCATTGACTTTCCATAAATTTGGGTTGGACCCAAATGGGGTTATCACACCAAATCACAAGGTGAGTACGATTCACTTTGTGGTGGTCTGGAAAGGGGTGTGTTTTTTTTGGAGATCTAGAGAAATTATTTTAAAGACTGCCGCACAGTAATCACACAGCCTCTACTTTTGTGTAATAACCTTTGCAATCTAAAACCTCTTAGTAGCCAGTTAGCACAAGCTATAGTTATAAATACTCATTGACTGACTGTAAAAATTGTATAAGTTTATTTAAGAAACTGTTTCTAGAAACTAATTTTGTGCAAAGTATGTAGAAGTGCTGCATTTATTGCAACACAACATTATAATTGGGCACAATATTTAAAACATTTTCTTTTTACACCACTTTGTGTGTAGTTGGATCACCTTGCAATTTTACACAAAGGGTTATCCAATCCATTGTGAAGCAATATAACATTTTTCACCACCTATGGTTCTCTCAAAAAATTTAATTTACTGCTCTTAAACAATAATAATGTTTGTTTAACTGACAAATATACATATTGGTTTATTGGAAATAATTAAGTTGGCAAATTCTATCATTTGTAGGTTGTCTTTATTTTTTGCTATTATTTTATAGGTTTTCAAGGAATGCCAGGCACACCTGGTCAAGCTGGGTTTCCTGGTCCACAGGGACTTGATGGATTACCAGGGTTAAGAGGGGAACTTGGACAAAAGGTAATCATTTTTGTATCTTTTGTAGACAGATAGAGGCACATTTATCAGGGGTCGAATTTCGAATTCATGTGAGTTTTTTAAAACTCCCATAAACTCCCATGAACTCAAAATTCGACCAATCAAAATATATTATAAAAATCGAATTTTTTAATCTCGGGTGAATAGGCTTGACCAGAAAACTCAAACTCTGAAAATAACTTGAATGTCCGGAAGGCTGCAAACAACTCCAAATTGATCCCTTGACATTGCCCATTAACTTAAACAGCAATTCGGGCCAGAGTATGATAAATCTCAAAAATCGAATTCGAAATTTTTAAAAAAACTCTAATCGAATTAGAATAACTCCCTAGTCGAATTTGACATTTTTGACCATAAAAAAAACTTGAAAATTGAATTTCAATTCGAATTTTCAATTCGACCCTTGATATATCTGCCCCATAGTGTTACATAATTTCAATACAACAAAAAAAAACCTGCTGTCTTACTTTCTTTCTTAAATTGTTACTGATCACCTGATTTAATGGTTTGCTTATTTGTATCCAGACTCTGGGGCAGATTTATTAAGGTTCGAGGTGTTTTTTCCTTAAAAATTTGAGTTTTCAAATTACATTTTTTGGTCAAAAAATCCTCCAATCAGACAAGTTTAAAACGAAAAAAAAAAACTCTAATATTTGGATATAGTATCCAAAAATACACCACCTAAAACTTGTTGAGGTTTTGTAGAGGTCAATGGCAGAGGTAACTTGAACCATTTGAAGATAACAGCCTGCTTAATATTCAAGTTTTTTTCAGAGGGTTTTGCCTGAAAACTTGAATGATTCAAGCAACCCAAGTTTTTTTGCTGAAAGCTCGATCAATTAGAGTTTTCAGGTCGCAGGACTCATCTTGCAGAATCAGTTTTTTTTAAATTCAAGTTTTTTCTTATTGAAGATACCATTTGAGTTCATTTGAGTTCATTCGAGGTAAAAAAAACTCTAACACTTGACCTTTAATAAATAACCCTATCTGTGTGTATATATACTTGCAAATGTTTGGGTATGATTTTGCAAAAAATGCTAGAGTTATATACAATGCTGGTCACATCAATCACATTTTTGGGCAGCAAAAATTAAGGAATGTGCTCTAATAAAAGCAGACAAATGGTAGAATATTGTCTTCTATAAAAGCGCTAATGAAATGTCTAATAATTATATTGAATATAATTTTTGTATGCTTTCCTTTGTTGAATCATGGCATATCTGAGGGATGCTTTGTTTAAAATTATTGTATATATAAAAACCAAACCTTCTGCTGTGGTTCATGAAATCTCAGTTTCATTAAAACTGAGTGGCAGTAAAACTAGTTTCAGTGCTTGGTATTGTGCAGGTTGTCACAAAAAGCCTTTTAAAGGGATTGTTTGGAAATGTTTGCAAATTTTGGGATTAAGGGACCCACATAAATTGGTGTGACCTTCTTGACAACTTGTATTCCCCTGTACGAATTCTGCAGAAATCCCTTTAAATGCTTTGTGGCTTTTACATTGGCCTGTAGAGAATTAGTAAAAAAAAATGAAAAGATTGCATATACATAATTTAACTTTTAAATAAAAAATTCCCTGTTACAAAACATTTTGCAGTTTTCAGCCATAATGCTAGTTAGTGTTTTAACCCATCCCACCTCCAACACTTTGTTAGCTAGGGCCTAAAAATTATGATTTACATTTGTTGCTGTTACTGATATAGACTAATATAGCTAGATATGGTTCTTTAAAATGTATTACATTGGACATATTTTGCTTACATTTCGTTTATTTTAAACTCATTAGGGCGAACCAGGTTTGGGTCTTCCAGGCCCAAAAGGAGTACAAGGACCACCTGGACCTTTTGGAATTCCTGGAGAGAAAGGACATTATGGTGCACCAGGTGTGCCAGGGGAACAGGGATTTTCAGGTGTTCCAGGCCATCCAGGGACCAAAGGTAATATATATATATATATATATAATATAATTATCTTTTCATTTTCAGAATTCACATACAGGGGCAGGCTTTCAAACAATATATAAATATCAGTTTCTGGCCTTACTGACCATAGCATGCTGTTTTATGCAAATATCCTTAGTCGACATTTTAAGGCAGAGTTTCTTCTCCTAACAGCAATATTATTATATTATATTTAAAGATTTGTGTCAATTTGTGTTTTAAGTTGACAACAGTCCCAAGACAACTTATAGCTGGATTTTTCCTTTGAGTTAAGCCCAGTGGATGTTACCACATCTTGCATGCAAATACAGTTTGTGATGCACCTTGCTAGCTTTGAATGTAATGATCAAACACACAGTTACAAGACATTTAAATAATTACGTATTCACATATATTTAATGTTTATAGGCTAGAGATAAGCGAATCTGTCCTGCTTCACTTTGCAGAAAAATCTACAAAACACATTGGGGACAATTTTTTTTTGACTTGCAACAATATTTTTACACACGCAACTTTTTTTCTCACACCAAATGCATAAAAGTCAAAGGGAGTTTTTTCTTGTGGAGACTTTTTTGTCTTGGTGACTTTTTGTCCAAATGCATTAAAGTCAATGGGCATTTTTTTTGTCTCTGAAACTTTTATGTGTTGGTGACTTTTTTGTTTCACAAAAAAGTTTGCAGATGGCAAAATAAGGAATATTGTGGCAAATTGATGAAAGGCTAACACTAATGTATTATATTTTTTAAACAAGGTGAGCCTGGTATTGTGGGTGTTCCAGGAATTCAAGGACCTCCAGGTGTACCTGGAATGGGACCTAAAGGGCAACCAGGACTTATGGGACCACAAGGTCCTCCAGGATTTCAAGGTACAAAGAAATTTGTTTGCGTTTATTCTATTTATTATCCCTTCTTAGTTAATAAAGAAACAGAAAGCCAAATACCCTGTCTTGAGCACCCATATTCCCTAGTTAAACAGCAGATGTTTAAAAAATACAAAAAATATACATCTATTGGAGCAGAACGCTCCCCAAAACATAGATGTATCTTATCCAATTCCTTATATAGTGACTATAATACCTCAGTTCTTGAGAAAAAATATATACTGTATACCTTCCAGAAATCAAAAAGCTGCTTTCTCTTCTCATTGGCATTTGCTGGGCTAGTCATACTGGACACTTATGGCAACTTGTGACTGTCACGTTATACTGGCATATTCTATTTATTATATGATTGGATAGGGATGCCCCAGGCTGAGGTTAGCAGGAGCATTTAAGGTCACTTCCACTAGTTTTCTTCTCTGTCCTTTCACCATGTTCCACCTCCACCTCCTTCCAAACTCCAAAAAAATGCAGAATGTGACATAGCAAATTACTCGTCAGGTTTACAATTACAAACTGACAAGGAACGAGGATGGTCTAAATATGATTAAAGCAGGAAAACCTTACATAACACTTCTCATCCTGTAGTTTTGAAATAGCAGAATCACATCAGGACTTCTGACTTCTTCAGCTATACAGTACTACTATAATACACAGATAAGTTGTAATTCAATCTTATAGAAGGAAACATTCATTTTCCAGTATGGATTCAAGCTTGTATTAATTTGCAATTACAGGACCTGCTGGAGTTAAAGGAGAACGTGGCTATGCTGGTTTCCCAGGATTAGACATGCCAGGACCAAAGGGAGACAAAGGAAATGTAGGATTTCCTGGACAAACAGGTGTAACAGGAATTCCAGGCCTGCCAGGTGCACCAGGGAAAGAGGGCCTTCCAGGTTATCAAGGTAAAAACATTAATAAGTAAAGTACATTATTTTATATCAATGTGGACATTGTATACAAGTACTTATGAACGATGGAGCACATTAACATAGTTTATAAATAAGTATATGAGTGCTAGAGGACAAACCCATTGATTAGGCACCTCTTGCTACCAAAATGAGGAAGACGAGAGCTTTAAAATTCTGCTGTCCTGGAAAAAAGATGCATCACTGGAATCCCAAATGATTCTAAGAGACTTATAAAAAACTCGGACCAGGCAACTTCTCACACTGAAGTGAGCAGCTCAAATCACACTTTCCTTTACATTTAAAGGAGAAGAGGAGTAATAAATACACTTTTAAAATAACCCATTGCACATATACTGTAAGGCATGTAAACTGCTCTTGAAGCCAGTTACAGAATTGTCTTTACCACATGATCATCTTAACACCACATATTTCAATATTATTTTGACACAAAATGGTTACTACTCTATTATAATTGAGAACTTTGGCAGAGAGGAAACAATTGACATATGGATCTATCCCTTATTGCTCTAGAGGCTAAGCCAAGATTACTTTATTTCAACTGTTTCAACAAAGAAAGTTGCTGGTGAATATTACATCGCTAAGCAAACACCTGCTCTGGAATTTTGTTAAATATTTTGTTGCAAAATATGCTTTGCGATTGTGAAATTTTAGTACATATGTTGAGAATGTTATCAAAAGCCATTTAGTTGCAAACTCTACAAGGACGTTGTTGAGGTCTGTAGTCCGTCAAAAAGGATGCAAACATGATGTCATTCTCTTTCATAATCACTTTTATAGGCATTCCTATAAGTTTAGGATTGGGCACCTGGTTCAACATAGTATTTGTAATACAAACCCCAAATAGAGTTTGAATGTGTAGCAAGTTCAGGGATTAGTATTGTCATTTCCTGGGGAAGATGATGGAGCAAACACTGAAAAAAACAGAGACTCCGCACAGCAGACAAGGATACTTTTCAGATTGTCAGTCACAACATGGCAAAAATAATATAAATGCAAGTTATACACATAGGGGCTGATTCACTAAGGGTTGAATATCGAGGGTTAATTAACCCTCGATATTCGACTAGGAACTAAAATACTTTGAATATCGAAGGATTTAGCGCAGATAGTATGATCGAACGATCGAAGGATTACTCCTTCGATTGAACGATTAAATCGTTCGAATCAAAAAAAGTTAGCCAAGCCTATGGGGACCTTCCCCATAGGCTAACATTAACTGCGGTAGCATTTAGATGCCGAACTAGGGGGTCGAAGTTTTTTTTAAAGAGACAGTACTTCGACTATCGAATGGTCGAATAGTCGAACGATTTTTAGTTCGAATCCTTCGATTCGAAGTCGTAGTCGAAGTAGCCCATTCGATGGTCGAAGTAGTAGTACTTGAATCCTTCACTCGAAGTTAGTGAATCGGCCCCATAATATGGCAGTATGTTGGGAGTTTCCTTAAATGAGAAGGATCTAGGGTTTTTTGTAGATAACAAGTTGTCTAATTCTGGGCAGTGTCATTCTGTGGCTACTAAAGCAAATGTAATTCTGTCTTGCATTAAAAAGTGCATTAACTCAAGGGATGAAAACATAATTATGCCTCGTTATTGGTCCCTGGTAAGGCCTCATCTGGAGTATGCAGTGCAGTTTTGGACTCCAGTCCTTAAGAGGGATATAAATGAGCTGGAGAGAGTGCAGAGACTAAGTGCAACTAAATTGGTTAGAGGGATGGAAGACTTAAATTATGAGGGTAGACTGTCCAGGTTGGAGTTCTTTTCTCTGGAAAAAGGCGATTGTGAGGGGACATGATTACACTTTACAAGTACATTAGAGGACATTATAGACAAATAGCAGGGGACCTTTTTACCCATAAAGATGATCACCGCACCAGAGGCCACCCCTACAGACTAGAAGAAAAGAACTTTCATTTGAAGCAACATAGGTGGTTCTTCACAGTGAGGACAGTGAAGTTATGGAATGCACTACTGGGTGATGTTGTGATGGCTGATTCAGTTAATGCCTTTAAGAATGGCTTGGATGATTTTTTGGAGAGACATAATATCAAAGGCTATTGTGATACTAAACTCTATAGTTAGTATAGATATGGGTATATATAATTTATTTGTAAAAAGTAGGGAGGGGTGTGTGTATGGATGCTGGGTTTTCATTTGGAGAGGTTGAACTTGATGGACTTTATCTTTTTTCAACCAGATTTAACTATGTAATTAACTATAATCTAACTATGTAACATAAAATAACAATAAAATCAATCCCTGTCCAACTCTGAATACATAACAAAGGTTCCCAATCGCAACCAAAATATATTTTAGACTGTTTCACTTCTGTCTGTCAAATTTTAAGTATTTTCCCAAACCTCCCTAGTCGAATGGAGAGATTTCAGGTCACGCCACTGTTATTTATGCACCACTTCAGAGTTAATTAATACTAGAAGCACTGGTGTCAATATAATTTTCTTCAATCATTTACACACCTATGAACTCACAACTTTTGATTTTAATAAATTCTGGGGTGACATTGGCATGGAAGTGTCATGCATGGTTGAGTCCAGCTACGTTTCAAAATGTTTTGCTGAAATGAATCCATTTTAACACCGTATTTATAAACAAAAACTTTTTGAAAAACTGCTAAACATTTGGATCATGTTTAATTTGTGCTGCATTCTTTAATAGGACCAAAGGGAGAAATGGGTGTCATGGGAACGCCAGGAAGCATTGGACCACAAGGAACCCCAGGCAGTCCGGGACCATTAGGTGAAAAAGGTAAATATCAGAGCAGAAGTCAGAATAAACACAAATAGCTTTCCATGTGATTTTTTTTTTTGATAGCTTCTTTATTTAAAGTCCCTATAAATGTGTGTAAAGTAAATAAGATATAAATGCATAAACAAATTGAAATGCTTTCTCTAATGTTCATTATTGACAGCATTCTGTACTGGTGCATTTGGTCAGTAGTAAATCAAATATCCATTGGTCTATTAAGGTGTCTTTACTTTAAATACAAATGAAAAACATAATACAAAAAACATGAGAATTTGTAGAATGTTCACTTCATTTATCTGTCTTGCCTTCTGGAATATATATTGTTAATATTAGGAACTAATCTCTAATTATCATTAATATTGGTGTAAAGCATTTTTCCAGAGCACGAGTGGTGCCCTTGGTCTTGTACCCTAATAACATAATTGTTGATTGATCAGTATTTGCTTTCTGAACAAATTATTTTAAAAATTGTGTAGCCCCTCATAAATGTTTCTTTTCTGCAAATTTTTAAGGTGACCCTGGTCCTGTTGGGTCTCCTGGCACAGCTGGATATCCTGGGACAAAAGGAGATAAGGGCGAAGCAGGATTGCCTGGTGTACCTGGTAAAATGTCAGAAACTGACAAGGAAAATATGAAGGGTAGCAAAGGCGATCAAGGAGAAAGAGGTGCGCCATTTTCTATTATTAAAATGTGTCTTGTATATGAAAGTCTGCTAAGGTTCATTGGCCCTTTGGGGCAGATTTACTTATGTGCAAATTTTCGCTTTGGAAGGCCGCCAATGTCTTTGTCACACATTGACGGAATCAAGGGCTTCACTTGTCCCACCTGCACCCAACACTGATAGTGTTAAAGAGGGTTATTTACTTAAATCCGAATTTATCTCACATTTTATTTTCAAAAATATAAAAATATTATAATTATAATTATCCGATCTCGTAAAAAATCAATACAATTTTGAGAAAATCCGAATTCCTCACGTTTTTTAGGCTTGTTTTTTTAAAGTTTTTGCCTGAAAACCCTGAAAAAGTCAGATTTTCGGATTAAACCCAGTGCAAACCAAGATAACTTCAAATTGAGATAGATGCCTCTTCCATTGACTTATACAGGACCTCGACAGGTCTGAGATGGCAGATTTTCAGATTCACAAAAAAAATTTGTTTTGCCCCAAAAAGCCTCACCAGATAAATTCAAAGTTTAGTAAATAATCCCTAAGTGTTATTTCAGGAAAGTTGTGAGTTTGTTGACAGATGGCAATACTGCGCCTCGGCAGCCAAACACTGGCGAAGAATTACTAGGGTAAATTTATTAGCGCAACCTTTGAGCAAACTTTTGCCAACATTCGTTTCTGCTGTGAAACTTCATTAGTACACGTACGCCTGAAGTGGCCACTTATTATTAGAAATGTCCAAAGAAGAAAAATAAATATACAAGAGATCCTCTAATGTCCTAAACATGAGCCCACCCTAAAACAAACATGGCATGCCCCTCAAATGGTTAAAAAAATATTAAAACGATTTTTTTAACAGATCTTATATCTTTTAAACATAGTGGGGTCATTTATAAACACTGGGCAGATTTGCCAGCATTTTTTTTTTTCATTTTTATAACTTTTCGGCATACAGGCTATGATGTCACTGACATAAGATTGAGGAGGATGTAGCTTCATCTTATCAGGTCGCCAGGTCTAAGATGGGAAGGAAACTCTTACAAAAAGGGTAACGTAATGGAAAATTTGCACTTGAGTGAAAATCTGCCTGGCGAAAGGGTGCAAAACTTCGCTAGCGATGTACTCTTTCGCTTGTGAATTATCCTCTATGCCTGTTGGTAAATTGTCGTTGTTCCTGTGGATGCTAATTTTGTCCATAAAGGCCACTTTGCCCGTTAGTAAATTTGTCCCCAAGTGTTCCAATTGCCCTAATTCAAAATATATTGGTGAAAATGTACTGTATGTATTGTTTGTAGGTGAGATTGGCATCTCTGGTGAAAAGGGATCTATTGGCGTATCTGGCAGCGCAGGAATGCCTGGAAAAGATGGACTGAAAGGAGTACCAGGAGAGCCAGGTAAAAATATGTTGTTTGTTTCAAATTATACCGAATAAATAGGAATTCCAGTAAAGTAGACTAACATTATTAGTTTTATCTTTTCATGAATATTTTTTTAGGATCTAAAGGAGAAAAGGGTACACAAGGCATTCAAGGAACCCCAGGACTTCCAGGACACAAGGGATCTATGGGAGAGATGGGTTTGCCAGGTAATTATTCTGAATGCTTGTTTGCCAGTAGAAAAATGAAAAAAGCACCAAAAAAGTTTTTACAAATGTAAAAGGAAAGATTTCTTTGATTTCTACATGACCTAGTCAGTTTTTAGATGAAGAAGCTTTGTATTAGATTTTTCATGGTTTTTAAACTTAATAAATACATTTTAAATAACAAACATGATTTTTTGTGCTAAGAAGTTAGATTTTGTGTAACAAAACAAAAATATGTGTACAGCACTGCGAAATGTGTTGGCTTATATAAATACATGTTAATAATAATAATAATACATAAATTGGCATCCACTTGTCAGCTTGTTAGAGTAAACCATCTGACATAAGCTTTAGAACAGAGCAGACAAATGTCAGAGGGCACTTCCTACATCTTAAAGTGGACCTGTCACCCAGACATAAAAATATGTATAAAAGTAATTTTCAAATTAAACATGAAATTCAATTTATATTTTTTATTAAAGCATTCATAGCTGTTTTAAGCTCATTTAAAAATCTCAACTGTTAATCAAATATTGTCTGCCACTCCTCGATGCCCTGGGCATAGAGGCGGGGCAGACAATTACTTTCACTTTCCATTCAGCACTTCCTAGATGTCACTGCTCTCCACATATTCCCCTGTTCTCTTATCCATTTAATTGTGTAACCAGTGCATAGGGTTGGACATCGGGTCCCCCATTCTGTTGCACAAACAAGATTCAGAGCTGATGCAAGGCTTACCTTTAATAACAGTGTCCACAAAATGGCTCCTGCCTGCTTGCTATAATTTTGAAATCCCAGACTGAAGGAAACAAGATTCAAATAATTTATATAGTGTAATTAAAGTTAATTTTGCTTGACTAATGTGATAAAATAGGATTTTGAATATTTTTTTTGGGTGACGAAGCAAAATTTTCAATTGTTGCATAGTATCATTTTTTTTAATATGGCTGTACTAGATGCCTATATGGCTATTTTTACATGGAACCCCAGAGACTTCTTAAATGGGGTAATGTTCTAAATACAGAGAAGTTGACTTGAATGTAGAAAGCAAATGTACATTAACTGACATATCTTCTCATTTTAATCAAATGTTTAAATGTAAGTTCATTGCAGTAAACATATAAACCAATATTTAGTATTGATTTCCTTACCTTGTGTTTTGTATCTTACATAGGGCCTTTAGGAGAAAAGGGTCACCATGGAATTCCAGGATCAACAGGAAGCCCTGGTTTGGAAGGAATAAAGGGAGAAAAAGGAACAAAGGGTGAAGTGGGTCTTCCAGGTATCGGAATTCCAGGGGTGCCTGGTGTTAAGGTAAATGAACATTCAGTCACCAAGTTTCAGATCACCCCTTACACACAAAGATGCTGATATAACAGTGATAAAGATGTGTACAGGTAGTATAACTGCTGGATATTTGATTGTGGAGTGGTATACTAGGGACGTTCACAAATACTGTTGACAAAAGAGCAGTAAGAGACATAAAAACATACCCTTTTGTGGTCAATGCAGTATAGAGCACAGTGTAAATGGTGTAGGCCAGCCATGTCAGGGCCCCCATTGCCCTGGGTCTGCCACTGCTCCCTAATTTGTGAAGCTTAATGAGGGGGCATACCTACATATCTCCTCTTGCTCACCCCTCATAAATACACTACTGTGAAATATCTACTATAGGTCAATCTAAAAACAACTGGACTTGCTGAGTAATCAAGACGTTTCACTACTCATCCGAGGAGCTTCTTCAGTTCAACTGACTGGTGTGGGAAGTTTTCGGCATATAAACTCTTCCACTAATCAAATTAAACATGAAATTCAATTTAGCAAGTCCAGTTGTTTTTAGATTGACCTATACTAGATATACCATGACCTGGATGAATGAAAATCTTCATAGTCATACTACTGTGAAATGCAGGCAGTTCTGTAGGCATGGGGTTGACTTTAGGTCTTGAAACAAAGGGCAGAGACTTGTAGCAATTCATCTAGTGTGGAAAGTGCAAATACATTATGGATTCCACCCATTTTTTGCCATTTTCAATGTGCTTTCCACTTGTAAAGTACCCTTTACATGTTCTGGGAGTAGCTTTTTCTCAAAAGTACATCTGAAACATCTAGGGACATATTTATTAGCTTTTGATGCCCACATTCATAGGAAACAATGGCAGAAAACATGATAGCAGAATGCAAGATGAATAAATGAGACCTTAAAGGACAAGGAAAGGCAAAAAAATAAAATCCCATTTTTACTTTCTTTAATGAAGAAGAAACCTATCGCCAATATACTTTATTTTAAAAATGTGTACCGTTTTTATAAGAAACCTGACTGTATGCAGTGAAATTCTCCCTTCATTTACTGCTGTGGATAGGAATTGTCAGACATTCCCTAACTGTTCTGCAGGGAAAGAATCATACTTATGAACAGCAGGAGCCCCCGCCTTACTTTCCAGCCATGCAGAATTCAAGCAGCTTTGTTTATGATGATCCCTAAGCAGCCCAGACCACACTGAGCATGTGCAGGGTCAGGGTCAGGCAAAGTTACAAGATGACAGCCCCCTGTGGCCAACTTTGAAAGCATAAATCATTTGTTTGATTAGGCTTTGTGGTGCAGTAAGTTCATGCTTATGTTTAGCATACAAAATACAGCATTTCTAGCTTTATTCTATTTTAGACTTTCCTTGTCCTTTAAATAGAAAGCAATAAACAGTAAAAAAACAAATAAAATTGGATCATCCCAGAGAAACAGTTTTTTTTGGCGGTGTCAGTGGCCCCCCAACAACTAGACAGTGTTTTACATTGCAAGATAGAAAAAGACAGAGGAGGAAGATAAATCATTTTTAAACCACTATTAGAAAAATAAAAAATTAAGAACATTAAAAATCTTGCTAAGGCAAGGACATTATGTAACTAATGATAATGGCACATGGTGCAGTTTTGCAGATTTTTGTTGCCCTGGATTTTTTGTAGCTCAAAGCTGCCTGGTTTTGGACTGAAATGTTTAATGTAGTGGTACTCATTGTTTTTGATAGATAATCACCTGCGTGAATGTGTTTCATATGCTTTCAACTGCTTTCAATCCAAAGTTAAAGAGGGGCAATTTTAAGCTCCAACAAACAAAAAGCCAGGACAACAAAACATTCCAAATCATCCTGTGTACTCTAAAAGTATATCTCTGAAAGTAACACTATAAGTGAATTGTATTATAACATTAAATTTACTTTAAACAGGGTGATGCTGGAAGAGATGGTCCTCATGGGTTACCAGGGGAAAAGGGTGAAAAAGGGTACGTTGGTATTCCAGGAATACCAGGATTCCCAGGTACCAAAGGAGCCACAGGCCAAGTAGGCATCCCAGGTAAATACTTTAGCTGTTCACCAAACATAATAATATACTGATATCAAGGTAACTAATAATAAATATTTGACAACTGCATGGTTTAGGTAGACCAGGTCTTCCAGGAGAAAAAGGTGCCATAGGGACCCCTGGATTAGTGGGCACTCCAGGCCTAAAAGGACAATCAGGTAAGGCAATAATTACATACATATGCCCACTAAAGGAATAAGGAGCAAATATTTTTAAGCACTTTTGCTACTTTCTGTATGTTTCAGTTTGATACACAAATACATGAAACAGTGATATTTTTAATACTATATAATATATATACATATTTATTGATTTGGTATTTAATCTCTGTTCCTTAGGTGATGCAGGTGTTCAAGGTCCTCCTGGCCATTCAGGAGAGAAAGGTGAACCTGGTTATGATGGAATTCCAGGCTCACCTGGTGAGAAGGGAGAGTCAGGTACGTCAATGCAAAGAACATGGGATTAAACTATTACTGGGGCTAGAATGGTCTCCTTTCTAAAATAAAACAATTGTATCCCAGACATAATGATAGAGGGGTTGCGTTTTGACCCAGAAAGAGAATTACTCCTTCCATGAAACTAAGTGTTCCTTTAGTGGCCATTTATTGCGGAATGTACAATAAATGAGGACACCATTTACCAATCCCCTACATTAGATAAATATTTTACAGTTTGCTAAGGCCATATCCCATTGATTTCTATATGAATTCGGAAGCGTTGACATGGCTGTTACATGTTTTATCTTGTTTTTTGTGCTTTTTTCCTTTACTAAACATAAAAATATCGTGGTTTTAATGTAATTATTTAAATGCACAGTTTTAGTGCAAATAAGTCTGATTCACAGAAAAAAAAGATAGGAACTTTAATAAATCAGTTCCCAAAATTGTAAAGAATATCAATGTAAACCTGTACCAACTGCGGCATATTTAGTATAATAATTTTGTTTATTTTATTTATTCTTTAGGTATACCTGGTAGGGGAATTCCAGGATTTCCGGGGGAACAGGGAGAAAAAGGTATGCATTTAATTTAAGATGAAATGGCTAATAATCACAGCAAACTCATATTATCTTTGAATTTAATATTTCCTTCTTTTTAGCTTTGTAGAAACTAAGTATCATGTGATTCAGATTAAAACCTGTTCATGCACTTAAACTTCATTCCCTACATGTTTTGGATTCCACAATCTTTCCTCGGGTGTATAGTATATACTCTATATACATGAGGAAGGATCGGTGAATATGAAGTTCCACATTTCTCATGTATGATAAATGGTGTTCTAAAGGAGCCTTAAAAGCTCTCTGTAGGATCTTCATCTCTTATTTGTTATTGTTTACCAAGCCTGTCTTACTCCATTGTGCATGAAAAGTGTTGGTCTAATTGGTTACAATAAAGTAAATATCAGGCTGGTAAAATGAAATATGTATCAGAAATAGGGGGTTTTGATTCTCAAAGATTCTGCTGTTATATTGAGAGCATTTATGAGCATATTTTTATTATTTTATAATTTTCAAACATGTACATGAAACATTTTATTGTATATTCAAAAATACAACTCGTTTGAAAAGTCATGTGTGCTTTATGTCTGGAAAACACAATGAAGGGAATTCACAAAAGTGGACATTAACTTGGAGTAAAAGTAGGTTTGAAATGGGTGTAAATACTAGCTTCATATTTACAAACAAAAATCGGCCAAAACACCCACTCAGCTGTCGCTTTTCATCTGTAGGTAAAAGAAAGACAGTTTAGAGACACTTTTGTACATTTTGTCATTAAAATGCCAAAGACAGAGAAGAAAAACAACATTCTTAATTACAATTTTTACTTCCATTTTCAGTGGAGCAAAGTTCAGTGTAACTCCCCCCCGTGTCAGTTCTGTATTGCTTCCTTCAATCTCCCACTTTTAGGTGCAGTATGAAGGACTAATTAGCATATTCATGGGGATTAGCAGCCTATTGGCAGGGTACAGGCTCTGGTTTCTTTCTAAAATTGGTCAATAAACAGCTATATAAAGTTTTATGTATAAATACATGTTCACATGTAATGTCCGGTGGTTGACACTCTATTAGGTGTATGCGATGATATTATGATTACACAGGAGAGATTACGCCCACTTTCGATTGTCATGTTAGTTTTGGCGCTTGTTTGTTAGTGTTTAAATAGCCTTGATTTTGTACACAGTACTAACTTCCTGAAGACGGCTCACGTTGTAGAGCCAAAACGTTGAATAAATCCATTTTTTTGGCAATGAAAGACATGAGAGTGCAGTAAATATATCTTATGTACCTGAAATAAAATCAGAAACATTTTGCTAAAACATTGTTCAAAATGTCCTGTGAAAAACAACATCGGGAATCTGTTTAAAAGACAAATTCACATTACTGGAGATGGAGGTTTATGAATATTACAGGAAATTTGACAAATATATTTGTACTCTATCTCCCACATGTCCCTACATACAGAGATAAAACATGATACATATGAAAGCCAGAAGTCTTCTGTACAGTTAAATACAGTATATGCATAGGATTACCAAAGTTCAAGGCATATAGAAATAATTGAAATAGTGTGTATTATATAACTTGCAGTTCACATACTGCAAAAACAACCCACAGTCATATTTCTCGTGTGATAAAATCCCCAACAAGTTGACCCCAGTAAACCACATATAGTCACATGACTTTTTCTGTTTTGTCCTATAGGTTTCAAAGGTGACATTGGCTTCCCCGGTGCACCTGGAATTCCTGGTGTCCCAGGTATCAAAGGTGATCATGGATTACCTGGTAACCAAGGCCCTCAAGGGACACCTGGGTTCCCTGGACCTCCAGGAATACCACTAGAAGGTCCCAAAGGTGACAGAGGACAGCCAGGTCAAGCAGGATTTCCAGGTAAGTGTATTTTTCTCTGCAGCTTTTTTATTGTAGTGATTGGATGACAATAAATATATCTATATCTATATCTATATATATATATATATATATATATATATATATATATATATATATATATATATATTTATATATATATATATATATAAAAAATATATATATATATTCTATATATATATCATATTATGCTATAATCAAATTTGTATTACCATAGCAAAGAACGATTCCAAAAATCACCAAATTGGGACATATATTTTTTAAGATGTAAACCTATAAAAATGTACAGGACTTTGTTGAACCTAAAAGACAAAAAGACTCAAGTAGTTCTGATAACTAATTAGGTCACAGTAAAGTGCCTAATAATTGCCATTTTGTAACCAGTATAATTCAGCTTTTCTTTTTTGGCTACTTCTAACAGAAATATGTTTTAATATCTTTTTAAAGGTTCTCCAGGCCCTGTAGGACTTCCAGGCCTTCCTGGACAGGATGGTATAAAAGGCGAAAGAGGAGAAAGAGGATGGCCTGGAGCACCTGGATTTCAAGGTTTTAAAGGGGATCTTGGAATTGAAGGACCATCAGTAAGCATTTTGTTGATATTATATGTATATATTTGCAATACAATATAGCCATAGACATACATTACTTGTAACATAGTAACATAGTAAGTTAGTTTGAAAAAGGACACATGTCCATCAAGTTCAACCTTTTAACTCTTTTTTTTAACTTACCTAACTGCTAGTTGATCCAGAGGAAGGCAAAAACCCCACGTGAAGCCTCTCCAATTTGCCTCAGAGGGGGAAAAAATTCCTTCCTGATTCCAAAAGATTTGCCTAGTGCAGTCCCATTAAGAGTATAACTGGCTTGGATATTTTAACATCCCCGGTGCAGATTGCCAGTTTGTCAAGATCCTGTTGCAAGGATGCCACATCCTGGATGGAATTAATTGGGCTGGAGAGTTTTGTGTCATCTGCAAACACTGATACATTACTTACAATACCCTACCCTAAGTCATTAATGAACAAGTTAAACAAAAGTGGACCCAATACTGAGCCCTGAGGGACCCAACTAAGAACCTTAAGAATGTACCATTAACAACCACCCTCTGTACACGATTCTGTAGCCAGTTTCCTATCCATGTGCAAATGACTTCATTAAGCCAAACAGACCCTAGTTTAGAAAGCAGTCGTTTGTGGAGCATGGTATCAAACGCTTTCGCAAAATCCAAAAAGATCACATCTACTGTCCCCCCCCACTGTCCAGCATCTTACTTACCTCATTATAAAAAGCAATCAAATTTGTCTGACATGACGTATTCTTCATAAAGCCATGCTGATTGCTGCTCATAGTGCCATTCACTAGGACAAAATTTTGAATGTGATCCCTTAACAAGCCTTCAAATAATTTGCCCACCACAGATGTCAAATTTACTGGCCTATAATTGCCAGGCTGAGATCGTAATCCCTTTTTAAATATTGGAATTACATCAGCTTTTCTGCATTCCATAGGTACCATACATGATGAAAACGAATATGAGAAAATCAGAAATAGGGGCCAGTCTAAAACTGAACTAAGCTCTCTTAGAACCCGGGGTGTATGCCATCTGGCCCTGGCAGCTTGTTTACATTAATTTTTATTAAAGCTTTAGGAATCATATCCTGAGTCAGCCACTGACTAGATTGAGATGAGCCATTGTGCAGCTATGAAGTGAGCCTTGGAACTCAGACTCCTCTATTGTATACACTGAAGAAAATAATTGATTTAGCACATTTGCCTTTTCTGCATCTGTTACAACCATACTGGTACCATTATTTAAAGAAGCAGCACTCTCAACCCGCATCTTTTTACTATTAATATACTTAAAAAACTTTTTGTGGTTAGTCTTAGCTTCAGCTGCGATGCACTCTTCATTTCCTTTCTTTGCCTTCCGATTTGCTGTTTTACAACATTTATTAGTGTTTATATTCATTAAATGCAGCTTCTGTCCCAACAGATTTGTGGTTATTAAATGCCTTTCTCTTTTTTCCTATTAACTTCATTACTTCTACAGTATATTAAGCCACATAGGGTGATTCTTAGTGCTTCTACATTTACTCCTCAAGGGAATAAATTGAGAAGATTAATAATTTAATATTATTTTAAATGACGTCCATTTCTGTTCTGTGTGTTTAGCTGACAACATAATGCCCCAATCAATGCTCTGAAGGGCAGCCCTCAAGGCACTAAAATCAGCTTTTTTGAAATTCATGGTTTTTGTTGCCCCAGTATATATTTGTTTTTTGCACCAGACATCATGGGGCCGATTCACTAAATTCGAGTGAAGGGTTCGAATTAAAAAAACTTCGAATTTCGAAGTTTTTTGGGCTACTTCGACCATCGAATGGGCTACTTCGACCTTCGACTACGAAAATCGAACAATTCGAACTAAAAATCGTTCGACTATTCGACCATTCGATAGTCGAAGTACTGTCTCTTTAAGAAAAACTTGAACCCCCTACTTCGGCAGCTAAAAGCTACCGAAGTCAATGTTAGCCTATGGGGAAGGTCTATCATTGAAGTCGAACGATTTTAGTTCCTAGTCGAATATCGAGGGTTAATTAACCCTCGATATTCGACCCATAGTGAATCGGCCCCCATATGATATAACATTATGGTCACTATTACCCAGGGGTTCAATGACTTGCACATTTGCCATGAGTTCTGGGTCATTAGAGATCACTAGATCCAGAATAGCATTTTTTCTGGTTGGCTCCTGAACAACCTGTGTCATGCAGCAAGTTTATAAACTTCCTATTAACTCATCTGGCAGTACTGTTGCTCCAGTCAATATCTGTGTAATTAAAATCCCCCATTATCATTATTGTACCCAAACTAACAGCCTTTCCTATTTGTATCAGAAGCTTAGCCTCCTCCTCCTCATTTACATTAGGGGGTCCATAGCATACTCCTACAATTAATTTGCTGGACTCTTTACAATTGGTGAAGAACTCCACTCATAAGACTTCTGCCATCTTATTTTTTAACATAACCTCCTCCTTTATATAAGCTTTTAAATCCTGCCTAACAAACAGACACAGACAGCCCTCCTCATTTTCTATTGTCTCTGTCCCTCCGAAACAAAGTATAGCTGCTGATATTAACTGCCCAGTCATGCGACTCATTCAGCCATGTTTAGGCCATACCAATCATATTTTTCACTCCAACACCTCCAGCTCTCCCATTTTACCAGTCAGACTCCTTGCATTTGAAAACATACATTTAATATTGGTACCATATTGAACCATATTGTATACATGTTTAAAATATTTCTAGGGAGATGCAGGTCCTCCAGGTGTAACTGGTCAAAAAGGAGATACTGGACCTCCAGGAATTCCAGGTTTTCCAGGTAAATAGAAAAAATACATGTTTCCATTGACTTTTCTTGTTACTGGTCTTGTAGTAATATTGATAACTCTTGTAAAACTTCCCTACAGCCGTTCAACTACCACACTGTGTCACCCCTGATCAATTCCACTTCCTCCCTCTCCCCATTCCTGGGTACCTGCAGGGCCTTAACATAGTGTCTGGGGTTGCTTTTGGAGAGAGCATTGATGCAGTCTTTTAAAATAAAAGTTAACATATGGCAAGTTCAGGTAAAATTACTTGCACCCATGGGTGGACAGGCAACATTCTTTTGATTTATTAGGTCAGAATAACAGGCACCTTTTGGGCTTAATCCTACCCTTTCTCAAGCCTTCATAAGCTTTCTCACCTCAAATTATAGCACCAACACCTCTTGCCCTAAGTCTTTACATGTAAGCAACATACAGTATGCCTTGTTTAATGAAACTCTGATAGGTATTTCTCAGCATTAGTTTTCTTTCTCTATAATCATAGCATGCTTACTCTAGTAAAAGCATCTCAAAACTGTTGTGGTCTCAGGACTGATTTTGTACTGTATGCTCATAGTGTAATGTTGCTTGGTTCCTTGTAAGATCTGCTATGTTTCTCTTTTGCTTCTCTGTGGTGTAGCATGGTCACCCAGTGACATCACTGATGGCATATAGTGCTTTCATCATGCAACCATCTGGAACTATACATTTTTTGCAGTACTACAACTGATGGCATAATAGCATTACATTGCTGATGGCATTGCAAGTAGCATAATAATGTTGCTTCTGTAGATGAATCAGTTTACCCCTGTACTATGCAGTAAACCATTTTATTGTCTGAATCTTTCCATCTATAACACCTTAAAAATTAAATTCCCTTAAAATAGAGAGCTCAACTGTTTGAGAAGTTGATTAAGATATTTTGTGTTTTAGTTTTAACTTTTCTTTCTTATTTTGCTTAGGTTTAAAAGGTTCTATAGGTATATTTGGAGAAAAAGGTGATCATGGTGACAGAGGGGTACCTGGACCTAAAGGTATTTTTTCAGTAAAGTAGTAAAGACCAAAACAAAATCTACTTGTTATAGGTTTCATGTTTAGTAATAATACAACAGGATTTAGTTTTAATTTAAATATAGACCCAGCCTAAGTTAATGCAACCTGCTCTTTTCTTAAATGTACATATTTGGGTAAGCAGTATTGCATAGCAGAGCAATACAAATAAATATTTATATTCTTTTTAAGGTGATTTGGGTCCACCTGGACCTGCTGGTACACACACAGTCATTAAAGGAGAAGATGGAGGTCCTGGACCACAAGGTCCTTCTGGTCCTAGAGGAATTCAGGGATTGCCTGGTCTAAAAGGGGAAAAAGGTTGGAATAAGATAGATTCAAGCACATTACTTGTAAAAAAAAAAAAACCTATTTTACAAGAAAATACATTTTTCTTCTGTTCCTTACTTTTTCAGGTGTATCTGGTGTTACTGGGTTGCCTGGACCAAGTGGTACGCCAGGGATACATGGTACCCCAGGTCAAAAAGGAGAGAGTGGTCCAAGTGGCCCATCAGGTAAGTGGAAGGTTTAACAATAATAAACACTTTAGTAACAGGTTATATATATTTATGTAAGAGCATGGTGCATCACTAGATGACGAAGTTTGCTTTGAATAACAATCCTGTGTATTGACCTTCTTATGCTTTCCATAAGGCCTACGGGTCTATTAAAGAGTTGACTGTTACATCTATTCTATCTAGATATCAATATACATTTCTATAGTTTGAAGACTAATTAAGACTTGCTTGCTATTTTACCCCTTCTGATTTAAGGTCCAAGAGGATACCCTGGCCCCCCAGGCAGTGATGGCATGCCAGGACCTACAGGCTTGCCTGGGTCACCTTCTATGGCTCATGGTTTTCTTGTTACAAGGCACAGTCAGACAACTGATACACCACAATGTCCTTTTGGAACAACTGCTGTTTATAGTGGATATTCACTGCTCTATGTCCAAGGCAATGAAAGAGCACACGGTCAGGACTTGGGTAAGATATGCATGTTCTGTTCTACAATGGTAAATAAATCCACATTCCATCACTATGTGACTCTTGAATATTATACTAGTAATGAAGATCAAAAGATGAGATTTTAATCTAATAGTATATATCTAGACACATTAACTATGATATTAGACCAAACATTTAGTACAGGATTTTTCTCAATTCAAGAATAATTGAACTGTGAAAAAAATACAAATGGAAAAAAAAGTATTTTCTGTAATCCTTTAATAGCGATTAAAGAAAAAAAGCATTATAGGTTGCCAGAAAAAATTGGACAAGTAAAAGCTGTCGAGTTTCCAGCGAAGTCAAATTCTGTCACTTTTTTTTTCTTAAATAAGGTTGAAACGGTAGAGGTAGAAAAAAACGTGAGCATGTTTGTTGTAGGTTTTTTTCTGTGTTCATGGTTTTTCCCCTCACCCTTGAAATTTGATAAATTGGGCTCCCAGTAATATAGGCAGTGATGTTGCTGGCCAATCTGTAATTCAAATATTTTGTTTTTTTTTTTGTAATAAGTTTTATTAACAAATACATAGACTTACATACATTTCTTGTACACTGTACAATACCAATATTTAACAATTGTCTTGCATAGCATTCTCAATAATTATACAGTTGTTCTTATCTACAAAACATTACAGTCAACTGTATTTTATTTTGGGGGTTTTATCAGCAGCTCTCCAGGTTAGATTGTCAGCAGCTATCTGGTTGCTAGGGGCCAATATATTTGCCTCCCCCTCCTCAAAATCTGTCCAAAATAGCTGGCCATAGATGTTGAGATTTTTAAAAGATCAGATGCTGATCGTGAGACCACGATCTTCTCAGAAAGATCGTACGATCCTACGAATTTACCATCAACTAAAAAGACCAATTTGCCAGGAAAACAAAGGGGAGCTGCCTGCTTGACCCTGCAAACATAGAGAGATTGCACTGGGACCGACAAAGATTTTTTGACCTGGCCGATCAATTTCCCGACAGATGTCGGCTGAAAAATCGTAAGATGTACGATCGTTCGAATACCACTAACCGCACGATAATTTCGAAGGATTGGTCTGGCTTCCCTAAAATCGGTCGTTCGGCAAGAATAATCGTCGCGTCTATGGGGAGCTTTACTTCCTAATTCTAAAAAACCTTATCTTGTAAGACTAGGGTCCTGAGGGTAAGGGTTCCATACTGGGTTATATTATAGAAAGCTGCTTGGCACTAAACAGAGCTTTCACCAAATAAAATTAATTAGAACAAAGGAAAAAAAGTTTTGTATCAGTAAAAAATTTCTCTAATTTTTACTTGTGTTCTTGAGTACCACTACATTTGCTTGAATATACTTTTGTGTTATTTTCCTTATGGATAGCCCTAAAATTATCTCTGTGCTTTTTTGCTTTTTTTAGGGGCTTCCGGGAGTTGTCTTCGTAAATTTAGCACAATGCCTTTCCTCTTCTGCAATATTAATAATGTCTGCAATTTTGCTTCAAGGAATGACTATTCCTATTGGCTTTCCACACCAGAGCCAATGCCAATGAGCATGGCTCCCATCACAGGGGACGGTATTAAACCTTTCATCAGCAGGTGAGCAGACAGTTGCATTAAATACATTATGAACTCCAAAGCACTTTAATTTTTCTTTAGCTGCTGAGAAGGAAAGATTCATTAATAAACTTGTATGGGTTAGTGAAGAGAATCAGTTGTTTGTGTGTAATATGAGTCAATCTCAATATTAATGTCCTTATTATAATACAATCATTTGCAAATGGCAGTCTTATAATGATAGAGTTTCATTTTGATTTTTACAGATATCAGTATAATGTTATCACTTTTTGCCTCGATTTGTATGTGAAAAAAACTAGAAAAAAGCATACAGGGGGTTATTTATTAAAGGTTGAGTGTTAGAGATTTTTTTTTTACCTCCAAAAAAAAAAAAAGGTTTAGGTCTTGTGTTTGTCAGACAAAAGTCTTTGCCTAATTTTTTTCATTGCTTCTTTTTGAATGTTTTTGTCTTTTTTCTTATATCACAATGTATATGTATATCACAATGTATATTTCCAGCTCTCCTGATATGCACATGAAGGTAATAACCTGAATCAGAGTGTTTACTTTGTTGATTAATTAGATTTTTAAATACATTTAAATATTTCTATAGGTGCACTGTGTGTGAGGTTCCTGCCATGGTGATGGCTGTTCATAGTCAAACGATTCAGATACCTCAGTGCCCTGATGGATGGATTTCACTATGGATTGGGTATTCTTTCGTAATGGTAAGTGATTTCCCTGAAGACCCTTCAAGAATGTATCTAAAGACAACTCATTTATTTTTACAAGTGCCCAGCTATATAGATCTGCCAATATTTACTAGAAATTGGCAATATCTACCACTTCTTAGGACATTCTGTTAACTCTGTTCTAAAACACACAAGAGGGCTCACTAATTAGAGACCTACATATAAGTGCTAGAGAACTAAGGGAATGTTTTTCACATTTTTTCCAGCAAAATGTACATATTCTCTTATGTTTTCCAGTGTCTAGAATTCATTATGCTTTAGTACTATCGTCTTATTTTTGCTTATCTTTGTTTTTAGCAAACCAGTGCTGGTGCTGAAGGCTCTGGGCAAGCTCTTGCATCCCCAGGATCCTGTCTAGAAGAGTTCAGGAGTGTACCATTTATTGAGTGCCATGGGCGTGGAACCTGTAACTACTATGCCAATACTTACAGCTTTTGGCTTGCAACAATAGAGAAGAATGAGATGTTCAAGTAAGTTGTCAACTGTTTTTGCAATTATATAGAAAATATTGGTCTGGGGGTACTAGGCCTTTAACTTAGTATCCAGTAAGAGGCACCACATGAATTAATCTATTTGTAAAATGTAGGTTCAGCTCCACCTGCCCTACACAGGGAGTAAGTTGAGAAAGTGAGTTCCTTGAGGCCAAACAGTCATATACTTGGAACTAATCTTGAACTATACAAAGCAGTGACATAAACACAGTATGAACTAACTAGGGAATGCTAGTTTATATGACTAAAATACATACACCTTTCACTGCAGCCCCCTTGGTACCAGACAGGGATGCCCAAATTAATCCCTATTATTCATGTTAGCCAAAGAGCCCTTAGCAGTGCCCGTCTGTTGTAGAATTATAGTTGTCTGTGAGGAAACTCATATCTGACAAACTCACGTTACCTGATATCCTAACCCCCCAAGTTTGTATTCTTGGAGTGAGTGATGATTATGTCTAACAAATCACACCTGAACTAGAAGATCATACTCTGCTCATTTATGCTAGGAAGATTACTGCAAAGACATGGTTGGTGCCCACTGCTCCAACACTGAAAAATAGACTAACTCTTGATAACCATACCCTGCAATATTATTAGGCTTACATTACTGGCCAGGGGCAACCTAAAGACATTCAAGAAAATATGTCTAATAAAATGTTTCCTATAAAATTATATATATATATAATATATGCATCAGTGCAGTGCATCATTTTGTGCATATTTCTTTCATTACTACAGAAAACCAACTCCTTCAACACTAAAGGCTGGAGATCTACGCACACATGTCAGCCGCTGCCAAGTTTGCATGAGAAGGACATAATATTGTTTCCCACTTCCCCACAAAGATATGGTGCTATTGTTTTTAACATGAAAAAGTCTACAAGTACTATATACCTGTACCTCACTATTGTACAATACAAAAGCAAGTAAAGTGCATTTTAAGAACTCTCTTAATTAACTCTGTTCCACTGATCTTTGTCTGCCTCAAGAAAGAAAACATCAAGACGAGCTCTGTTTCTGACGTACAAAACAGCACTTTTAAAACATTATATTATATACAGTATATAATGTAAAGCACTGATGAAAAAAACAGCATTAGCTGAGTTCTTATGTAATAAGGTGCTAGGAGATTTGCAGTACCTTTATGCTGTGTGACTCCTCTTTATTGTATTATAACATCAGGTTATTTTTTCATGAAATATAAATATTTGTTGAATTCATTGTATAATTGCTTTAGCCAGGCTTTCCCTGTCTGTACAAAGTAAGACTTTGATGTGTGATTTTATAGTTGGAAATGGGACCCACAGAAATGTTTTCTACACTTTGGCATATTAGAATTTCATATTTAAATGAAAAACAAAACTAACCTACAAAAAAAATCACTATTGTAAATAATACACTTTTAACTTCAGTTCCACAAAAATAGTCATCTTCCTTAAGAAGATGCAAACTGAAATACATTTCTATTTGTTCAGTACTGATAACAATATTAAAATATTAATCCATAAAGGAGCGACATATGCTACAATATGGTAAACACACATTCTTGTAACCTATAACCTATAATAGTGCTTCAAATTCCTATTATATGGGGGATGTACAATAAAAATGACAACTCTTATCATTTATTGATATAGTTATCATATGCTGAGCGTGTCTTTGCCATCCGAATGTGTCCGGAGTGCACAATGCTCTCTTATGAATCTCCGGAGGAATCTTCCTCTAAATCTGAAGTGATTATGATGTCATAAGTGTACAAATACACACCACAGCTGCATTTTACATTCAGGTCAGAGGTGGGGATATCTGTATATTCCCCCCTGGAGGCTTTTTCACCATTTGTCATATAAATTAGGAT
Organism: Xenopus petersii; assembly: GCA_038501925.1. Taxonomy (NCBI): domain Eukaryota; kingdom Metazoa; phylum Chordata; class Amphibia; order Anura; family Pipidae; genus Xenopus; species Xenopus petersii. The sequence continues at coordinate 72,871,794 of CM076674.1, read as the reverse complement.
ATTTATGTTCTATAATTTTAGAAAATCAATTAAGCCCATTACATTCCATGCAAAGCATTTCTGTGTACTGTATTCTGTTTGCTGGCAACTGTTAGATATTCTAAAAGATAACTTATGGCTTGATCAAATGTACTCTGAATAAGATATATAAGAGAAACAATAATAAATACTACTGATTCTGGTCTGAGGGAGAATTAATTTAAGGTAATTGTTATTGTAGCCCAATGTCATTTTTGCAGCTAGACTTGATATGATCCAACAAACGCCAAGGAATATTAGATTGACTATACCTGCCCAAATGTCATGAAATGATTTTTTTTTTAGCCACAACCAACCACATTGGAGCTTCAAGAACAGAGATAAGCACATTTATCATTTCAAATGTCACAAAAAGATATCTATGGAGCCCTTGTTTGAGGCCTACTTTTAGGCTGTTTTCCACTGGATGGCACAGATAGGAAACACCCCCTATGTGCAAAAAGCATTATGCTAAAATTTCCTATACAATTGGTAAGTATTAGCACAATATTTATTACATGCACGTTGCAGGGTTTTACATTTTATGCACAAAAGACATTAAAGAAAGGATATCATTCTTGAGTCATATTCCTTTTCAGAATACACAACCAATCCAAAATCAGCTGAGTGAGCATGATGGGAGCTGTAAGTTAAACATACAATTCTGTACCTGATATCTGTAATAGCACAATTCATATGGAGCATTACTATCAAGAATTTATTCTTAGACGTCACATAAAGACACTTTATAACAAAAAAAAAGTTTTGTGGTGTGTTTCGCATCAAAGAAAGTAAATCAGATGAGTATACAATAATAAGGCAATATAAATAATGTTCAGTATGTGTCAAATCACTAGGGCTTACATGTAAAATATATTCTGCTTTTAATAAAATAAATCTTTATTATTTGGGCTGATAGATGATAGTCTTGTTTTTATCTTTACTCCTGTAATGTATTCTAGTTTGGAATCAGCAGAGTTAGGTAGGTAGAGTCTACATTCATTGCCAAAGGTCCAATAATAGACAGCTTGGCATTTCAGTGGAGGATTTAAATTTAAAAAGAAATCTTAAGCTCTGTTTAAGATATACACTTTCCCTCAGTGTACTGTGTGTGTTACTGTATCACAAATAAACTCTTCTCTAAACAGTAAAAAATGTGGCATAAAGTATTCATGTCCCTATCATGCTAATATCGCCCAGGTTTACATGGTTTTTATATTACCAATCCTCCATCCAAATGGGGTGCAACTCTAATGCAGAGGCCAACATTTTAAGCAAATCTAGCTCATAAAATGTTATTTTATACTGGTATTAGCATTATTAAGTATGGTGTTAAATAAACATTAAACTATAAAGGATTGCCTATCTGATGCTACAAATAAAACTTATATGACTTATATATCTTGGGCCTTCTAAATACACACAAATTTAAATTTGAATACAGTTATGATGCAAATGTAAATGTGGAAATCTATATAAAACTGACTTTTATATATTGTACTGTATTTTATGTTGTACAATAATTTACTAATCAAATATTGCACTACCTTACTTGAGAGTTTAAACCAAAAATGTCTGTGGTTGCTTTCAGTGTTCATCCTGCAGCTGGCTGAAAAAAAGCTAGACCCTGATTGGTTGCTATGGGTTACTACCTAAGTTAAATTTGCCCAAGTGTTTATAAATGAACCCCATTGTATTTTCGTGAAATTGGGCAAAATTTGAACAGTGTCGACAGTGGCTGTTTTCTATATTCCCAATATTAGGGAATTACATTATAAAAACAGAGTAATAAAAGGACACTAAGGGGCACATTTACTATGGGTCGAATATCGAGGGTTAATTAACCCTTGATATTCGACCATCGAAGTAAAATCCTTCGACTTCGAATATCGAAGTCGAAGGATTTACTGCATTTACTTCGATGGAACGATCGAAGGAAAAATCGTGCGATCGAACGATTAAATCCTTTGAATCGAACGATTCGAAGGATTTTAATCCATCGATCGAACGATTTTACTTCGATCAGAAATTGGTTAGAAAGCTTATGGGGAAGGTCCCCATAGACTAACATTGGTGCTCGGTAGGTTTTAAGTGGCGAAGTAGGTAGTCAAAGTTTTTTTTAAAGAGACAGTACTTCGACTATCAAATGGTCGGATAGTCGATCGATTTTTAGTTCGAATCGTTCGATTCAAAGTCGTCGTCGAAGGTTGAAGTAGCCAATGCGATGGTCGAAGTACCCAAAAAAACTTAAAAATTCTAAGTTTTTTTCATTCTAATCCTTCACTCGAGCTTAGTAAATGTGCCCCTTAGTTTGCAACCAATAAGATATTTGCTTTTAAACAGGTTACCAGTTAAGTTACTTAGTTTGAGCCATGCACTCCCCTGCCTTGCACTTCTGGATTTTGTGATTTTAACGAGGTTCATTAATAAAGGAAAACATTTTATACTGTCCCTTCTATATGTTGACTCTATCCAAAGAAGTTTACCGACGTGTGCGCCTTCATTATAGAGTCTGTACCAGTTAAGTTAACCTGTCTTTTATTACATAACCCTCTGATGTGTTAGGGCAATAATTAGTGCTTGGAACCTGCAGCTGCCATTCAGTGTAGATTTAGGGCCAGATTTACTAAGCTTGACTGATGGTTCGAATTTCAAAAAGTTCAAATTTCAAAGTAAATTTTTGGGTACTTCGACCGTCGAATAGGCTATATTCAACCATTCGAGTTCGATACGAAGGATTCAAAGTAAAGATCGTTCGACTATTCGACCACTCCATAATCTATCTCTTTAAAAAAACTTAGACTTCATACTTCGCCAAATTAAAGCTACCGAAGTGCAATGTTAGCCTATGGGGACCTTCCAGATCACTTTTCTAAGTTTTTTTTGGTTGAATAAAAACCCTTTGATCGATTGCTAAAAATCGTTTGAATCGTTCGATTTCTATTTGATCGATCAATTGATCGAATACGGTAAAAATCCCTCGACTTCGATATTCAAAGTCAAGGGATTTCAATTCGAAGTTTTTTTAACTTCATAATTCGACCCTTAGTAAATCTGCCCCCAAGTAAATTATTCTACAGGAGCATCTACTATACCTAGAAATATAAACTTTAAGGGGCACATTTACCTAGGGTCGAATATTGAGGATTAATTAACCCTCGATAGTCGACCATCGAAGTAAAATCCTTCGACTTTGAATATCGAAGCCAAAGCATTTACCGCTATTCCTACGATCGAACAATCGAAGGAATAATCGTTCAATCGAACAATTAAATCCTTTGAATCGAACAATTCGAAGGATTTTAATCCATCGATCAAAGGATATTCCTTCGATCAGGAAATTGTTAGGAAGCCTACGGGGACCTTCCCCATAGGCAAACATTGGCCTCGGTAGGTTTTAGGTGGCGAACTAGGGGGTCGAAGAATTTTTTAAAGAGACAGTACTTCGACTATTGAATGGTCGACTAGTCGAGCGATTTTTAGTTCGAATCGTTCGATTCGAGGTCGAAGGTCAAGTAGCCCATTCGATGGTTGAAGTAGCCATATTCGACCATTCGAAATTCTAACTATTTTTCCACTATTCCTTCACTCGAACTAAGTAAATGAGCCCCCAACTGTCAATGTTTCCATAGTCTATAGAATGAGCTAGCTGCTTAGAAATATTTAGTTACTGTATACCTGGAGTCTTCTTTCACTGTTTGCACTTAGACATGGAACTCTTTATATTTTCTTTTTTCATACTGAATCCTTAAAGAAATGAGGACTTCACAGGGTAGATAAAAAGAACAGAAAATGAATATACCATATTTACACATAGAAGGTAAATTAAAACCAGCCACTGCACCAAAAACAATGCCTCATTTCTGATCTAGAAAATAGCACCTGATTTTGCATTTGTACATCATACGTGAACTCACACTGTTATGGTCCCATGTAGATCCACTGTTTATATGTAAGTGCAGTCTAAAATGATCTCTCTGGGTCTAAGCCTTGCAATCGTGCTCAATCGAGGTACTGCTGAAACCAGATGATTCTGATTGTTAGGTGCATTGGATGCATTTATGCTCACACTGAAAGATCTGGGATATATCCTTGTTCCCTTGTTAGCTGTGATAGCATTAGAGGAAGTGTTCACACAACTGCATGCATTTTGGATTGCCCTTGTGAACTGCTTTGTGCAGGAACAATTGATCTCACTCTACTCTGATATAGGCCAAAAGCAGGATTCAATTTACTTACTATTTTGGATTATGTAAACAAGCTGGTTATGGATATTGTGGCTTTTATATAACCATGGGGCTTGTCATGTAGATCAGTGATCCCCAGCCAGTGGCTCGCAAGCAACATGTTGCTCCTCGGATGTTGTTCTCAGTGGCCTCAAAGCAGGTGCTTATTTTTCAATTCCTGGCTTGCAGTTCCCCCATGAACTTTATGCATCCTTGTATTGCTCCCCAACTCTTATTACATTTGAATGTGGCTTATGGGTAAAAAAGGCTGGGGACCCCCAATGTAGAGAATCCAAAACGTACCCAAGAGAAAAACACATCAAAATGTGGTTTAAAAAAGTGCCTCTATCTTTAGAAAGCCCCAGCATGTTGCGCCAAGGATTAAATCTTGCTGTGAAGCATGCCCATACTGTGATAAACAGTATAATAATAATACAGTATATGAATGATTTATCAAATGTCCTTTAGAAACGATTGTAACTACTTGCTAAAACATTAACAGCAATGAAGGATTTAATCAACTATTTTGTAATTCATTGCAGCATGGGAAATAATCGTCTCGATCCTTTCTCCCCACAGGTGAGGCACCACCACCCCATTGCACGGAATGCTGTTCGACTGCTCAACAAGATCAAACACATTCTGAGGAACAGACACAGGAATCAGCTTTGATAGCAGCCATTTTTTCAATAACTACTGTCACGAAAATAGTCAAGAAATAGTCAGGAAAGATCTCATAATAAATCATAAAACAGATCAAACTGCTGGAAACCCTTCCGGATTCCCCAATGAGATCTATAATAAATGAGCCCCCAAGTTTATAAAATCAGCTAATTATTTTTTTTTAATTAAAAATAGTGTATGAGGACACCTAAAATACTGTCATCCATGATCTATTTTTATTGAATCAACCACAAACAATCTTATTGTAAATAGCCTTCTATTTACTGTAAATGCTCCAAAAACTATACAGCAGGTGGCGCTGCTACACTATGAGCTACTTAGTTATTGCTAGATAAGAAATTGTGTAAAATTGGCCATAGATGTTGAGATTTTTAAAAGATCAGATCCTCATCGTGAGACCACGATCTTCTTGGAACGATCGTACGAATTTACCATCAACTAAAAAGACCAATTTGCCAGGAAAACAAAGGGTAGCTGCCTGCTTGGCCCTGCAAACATAGATAGATTGCACTGGGACCGACAAAGATTTTTCAACTTGGCCGATCAATTTCCTGACAGATGTCGGCCGAAAAATCGTAAGATGTACGATCGTTTGAATCCCACTAACTGTACGATTATTTCGAAGGATTGGTCGGACTTCCCTAAAATCGGTCGTTCGGCAAGAAGAATCGTCGCGTCTATGGGGAGCTTTAGTCTATTAAGCGACCATAGTTGCATTTCTGTGCTTCTGATTGTTGTATCTTCTACCTTGGAAACAGTATAATGGTTTTATAATTAACTACAGGTGTACTAAAATAAACTCAGTTGAATAAAGCAGCTTAAAGATATATTGGCAGTGATTTTGCCCCCTTTTACTAATACAGTAATGCTATCTCCATGACCTGATACTTGGGGTTGGCATTTCCAAAAATAATCTGTATTTTTAGAACTACAGCAGGTTGAATTCCCACTGCCAGATGGGCAACAACCCAACTGCCCCTGCTCCTTAAAGGGGTTGTTCACTTTTATATTAATGTTTAGTATGATGTAGAGAGTGATATATTCGGAGACAAATTGAAATTGGGTTTAATTTTTTATTATTTGTCGTTTTTGAGTTATCTTTTTATTCAGCAGCTCTCAAGTTTGCACTGATTTGAAAAAGAAACTGATATATGAATAGAAATAGAAAGATGAATAATAAAAAGTAATAATAACAATACATTTGTAGCCTTACAGAGCGTTTGTTTTTTTTTTTTAATTGGGTCAGTGACCCCCATTTGAAAGCTGGAAAGAATCAGAAGAAGAAGGCAAATAACTCAAAAGCTATAAAAAAGAAAAATGTAAACTAATTGAAAAGTTGCTTAGAATTATCCTATAACTATTCCTAAAATTATTCTATCACATAAAAGCTAACTTAAAGGTGAACCACCTTTAAGCACTGCTGTAAAACGTGGATTGTACTATTACAGGGGGTAAAAATTGCTGTCACTATTGTCAGAAAATAAACATATACAGTATGTACCAATTTGCAAGTTTTTACTACTGGTTTTATTAGGGAGTTGATTACATAGGAATTTACAGGGCCTGGTGTACATGGTAAGATTGTGTGCAATCAATCCGTGAAATTCGAGAAATGGGCGAAAAATTAATGAAACTCGAATTTTGTCGCAGCAAATTCACAAATATATTCGCCGGTGGCAAAATGCGCAAATTCGCCACAAATTCGCACCTGGCGAATAAATTTGCCCATCACTAAATATGAGGCTTATATTAACAGGGAGAAATATAAAGTAAAATGAAAGTTTCTGTGCATATGTATTACTGAACATGCACAGGTCATTACTAGTGATGGGTGAATTTGCGGCATTTCGCTTCGCCGAAAAATGTGAAAAATTTCCCACAATTCGCTAAAAGGTGAAAAGTTTGCCAAATGGCGCCGGTGTCTCGTTTTTGACGCCGGCGGACGTTTTTCCGACACCGGCGGCCGTTTTCGACACCGGTGTCCCTATTTTCCGAAATTGTTTGACGCCGTTGAATTTTCGCCGGTGGCGAATCGCGCAAATTCGCCGCGAATTCGCGCCTGCTGAATAAATTCGCCCATGACTAGCCATTACACGTCTGAACTATAGAATTAGGATTTGTAAAGCAAAGATCAGAAGTCTCATATAGTCTGGGTACTGGCGCATGTGCTATCAAGGGTACTGTGCCTTGCACGGCGTGAAAAATGCATTGGCGCAAAAAGCAGCACTCCCAGGTGTACAGGAGCTTCACGGCACAACATGTCACATCATTCATTGCAGTGGTGAGAGGTATGATGATAATCTGTTTAAATGGAATGACTCCATGGGAGGTTGATTTGAAATGACATACCAATTATTTCTTTACTATCTATTGTTCTTATAAATAATCATTTATAAAGTGCCAGTGTATTCTGCAGTGCTGTGCAATAGAAGGCTTCACATATCAAATGTACAGAGTGCAAACACATATTGACAGATACCAACGGTACAGTGGACCCTGCTCACTAGATCTTAAAATGTAACAGGACAAGGAGTAGACACAGGATGTGAAGTTGGGAGACACAGTATAATTGTTTTCTTTCAGGCAGAAATCCTGTTTTCCATCTTACCTGCTGTGTTCATCCATCTTTCCTGCAGTATAAGTAAAGCCCCGGCTAAATAAAACAATAAGCAATTTTAAATCCAATGATCATTTTAGAAATCATAATGATCTTTCTCAAAAGGATTCTGCATTTTCCAAATGACAATTAAATGTTTGCTATATATATAGATATATTTCCGGAAATACTAGTACTGTTTTGCTAATTATATGCTGGAGATAAAAGATTTGTTTTATACAGCTTACCGATTAAAGGGCTGGTTCTCGCTTGTGTCCTTAAGAACAAAGGTTCATCCTCGTTTCTATTTCTGTTCTTAGAACTTGAAATAAATATAGCATCTCCACAGAAGCCGTCTGACAGACTACTGTGATTACAGTCTTTTCTTAGAACTCAGTTACATATTGCACGTGTGTAATTGTTGCCTTCATTCATAGTGCTGCCCTACTCTGTGTTTACTGATGCTGCACATGCAGTGATTACAGCGCATTATATAGCATACTTCTCTAAAACAGCCTTGATGTAATTCTGATTAAAGTTAAATCATACTAACAGCATATGTTCTATCAAACTGTTTGTAGCTCTTTATTATCTAATATATATTATCAAGTTGTGCATGTCTGAATAAACTGCAGTCCACTTACAGAGCCATTGAGTCAGTAGTGTAACTATAGAGGAAGCAGACACAGAGTGGGGGCCCAAGGAACAGTGGGGCCTGGACCCCAGACTTTTCTTCCTCTATAGCTGAAAGAATACCCCCCTCCCCAGCCACTCTCTTACCTGCAGACAGGGAATGGGATGCAGGCAATGGGAGACTCTGTGGGGTGAAGAGTGGGCAGGCGGGAGGGCATTTGGGGATTGCAGTGTGCCAGGTCCCTTCAAAGATTTTTTTATGGGGGGACCCATCGCACTCTAGTTACATCACCAAATTGAGCCAATGATCACTTCAACATACTTTATAATGTTTTTCAGGCCTTTTGTGGAAAAATTATGCTTTTTGTGCAAAAGAGATAAACCACATAATTAAGTAATACATGGGGCGCTTTCATATAAAATTACCATTTGTTGTGTGTGCTGGTCTCAACATTTGTGCTTGCAGACGAGTAAATGCTTAGAGGGAAACATATTGATCTGCTGGAAGTTACTCCAGAAAATATTGAAACTATTGCTTTGACTTTCCTTGGTGGCCCGATAATTATCCTGCTGAAAAAGAACATCTTTAGAATGCTAGCAAGGGGTAATTAGCTCCTATCACCTAGATAAGACAATTACAGTTCAAAATTCAATCCTGCTCAACATGGGCGTACATATTGTTGGATATGGAACAAAAAAGACCAAAACTCATTAATATATGAAAAATCGCATGGAATGATTGCTTGGCTACACTATGAGACTTTTTTATGAAAATGCATATTTGTTTGGTTTTAGCGTTTTTTGAAACCACAAAAATCCCTCATTTACTCTAAAATCACAAATGTCATGAAATGTATTAAAAGAAAAAAAAAAGTGTAAATGGAAAAAAAGTAAAAACACCTCAAAATCAGTGTTTTCTTGTGAGTTTCTGTACAATTAGAAAGGAACAGATTCCTGAAAACCAGTTAAACCATGAAGCAAAAAAAAAGATTTTACAAGAGAAGGACTGCTCTCATTGAGATTTTAGATGGCGTAATTTTGTACTTTGTGTTTTTCATGGAGTACAAGGAAAAAAATATGAATGTTCATATATAATTATGAATGCTTGTATATCATTAAATAGCATTACATCTACTATAAGCATAATTGATAGATTGATAGAGGATTAATAAATATAAGAAATGTATATGAGCTAGAATATGGTTATACTTTAACGCTGTAGTTGTTGCAGGGCAGTCCTAGCTGTTGATCAGTGCCCCTAAAGGTTTGGGAACAATGTAATTTTCCACAATGCCATAATTCCTTGCCAACAACCTACATTACATATAAGGTGGACATTCAATAGAAAATGTGAAAAGTGATTCATGAAGAATTCTATTGCTTCATTATACATTTTCCACAGGGACTAAGTCAGGAAAAGTCAGGAAAAAAGCCTGAAAAATTCAATGGATTTAGGGTTTGCTTGATTTTATTGAGTTTTTTAATTTGGTTTATTTTATTAATAGATAAGGTCAAATCGTGCATGGGAGTTTGGGTGTGATTTTAAAAATAAAAGTTGAGATCAATTTTGATTTTAGTTTATAACCCCCATAATAACTGTAATGCTGTATTATTATATGTATATTATATAACTAAGTATACAAGTCATGCTGTATTATACTATAAATGCTTGCAGGCATCACATGCAAAGAGCTACACTTCACATTCGTTTGTATTCACTCTGTTTGGTATTTATGATTGAATGCACACCATGTACTGATTCTGGATGGCAGATGTCAAGTAAAGCTAAACTCAACCCTTAACTAACAGAATCCGCTAGACAAAGAGAGATAATATCTAGCTTAGCCCCAGCTTTTGTGGCAAAGCAAAAGCTCTTAATGCTAGGGTGAAGAAAATAGTCAAAAAGTTCAAGGTTCATGCCAGTAAATAGACACATTTTCTACTGTCTATGGGCATAAAGAATTTAGTTCTAAATAGAGAGAGGATAATGTTTATTTGTATAATTGCTCCACAAAAGAAGACTACTTCTGCTGCAATTCATTCATTCATTCATTCATTCATTCAATATCATACTCTGTGCTTGACATATATAAATATATATTACACTGTCAACTACCATTTTACATCATATTAGGTCCAATGTTTCGGTCCTCATTATGACCTTTTTCAAGGACCTAGAAAAGGTCCTAATAAGGGCTGGGTTTCCACATAAAGGATCTCATACCTGTATATATTATAATGGAGAAAGCACCAAAATAAAATAAATACCTTGGAGCAGTATTGTAGTTCAATGTAACCACCAGAAGGAGCACATAATTATCAATTTATGTGCTCCTCCTTTTGGTTATATACTGTATATACGGTATGTATGAATATATATATATATATATAAATATATAGAAAAGGTTAGTAACAGCACTCACGCTTAGATGAACTTGAATGTGGTGCCCGTCCTTCGGGATACTCCGGTCAGCTTCCCATAATATGTAGAGACGAACCAAATGGACAGCACTCACTATTAATGCTTATTATGTATTGAAGAATAAAAACTTCACATCACCATATATGTGCACATATCAATCGGCATATATGTGCTGATTGATATGTGCACATATATGGTGATGTGAAGTTTTTATTCTTCAATACATAATAAGCATTAATAGTGAGTGCTGTCCATTTGGTTCGTCTCTATATATATATATATATAGATAACAATCCCAAGGAATCCGCACTCACAGGTCTTAAATAAAATTAAAAATATTTATTAGAACAGATGACTAACGTTTCGGCCTCTCCGAGGCCTTTCTCAAAGTATTCATTCTACAAAAAACATGCCTTATATACACACAATCTGGTGGGAAACAATGGTAGCTCTGACGTTTGTTGCTCGTCAGAACCAGAGCGACTCCATTTATACTAGAAAATCACAAATCCATTGTACTTCGTTATAAGATACGCATTGCAGTTAAATCTAACAATATATTAGATACAATATTAAAACAAGTTAAAACTATTTAAAAACCAATATATCAGGGCACTGTTCCATAATAACTATTTTGTAACAATATGCTGATTATTTATACTCTAATTTTTAACAGTGTTACCAGTGTCACTGATGTAACATTCTTTGAGGATGTCTAAAAGGTCCTGACTGTAACGCTTCCTGCTACTTCACTTGTTGCCCCCAATGCTACAACCTTAATCATGTGTATCCACACACTAAATAGGGCTGGAGGACTATTTACAAGGCCTCTTCAAGGTGCTATTGCCGCAGATGGAACAGCCGTTACTGCAGATTGATAGAGTGCATCGGCTCCCTAAGTCCAAGACCGCACCTAAGTCAGCCCCGCGTGATACTATTGCCCGTATTCACTTCTTCCGAACCAAGGAACAATTGCAGCAAGCGCATCGTACCATGAAGCTACTGCCGGATCCGTACAAAGATCTTAAAATATTTACAGATCTTTCGGCGCAGACAATACTTTCCCTAGCCGTACTCCATGTCATCACGTTACGGGATAGCCCCTCCTCCCTGCTCCCATTAGAAGGAACCTCCCCAAGCCTTTAAAAGGCCAACCACACCCACCTACCGGCGTCTTTTTTTTCCTTCTCTTATGCTCTTGGCTTTGTTCTCTGAACAAATGCCTCAATCATTAGAAGCAATTTTTTCTCTTTTTAAGCCTAGGAAAGCATTAGGCCTGCCCAAAAGGTGTCCTAGGGACAGGGGTTTTGGTCCATGGGACCTTTTTTCCCCCCAGCACACTACCTCAGACCTGGATCCTTCTGAACTTCAGCTCCTGAATCCGGTAAGGCACTGAGGTGCAATGTTTGCTACTCCTTGTCTGCCTGTATTTCAGTTGCCTTCCTGTATTGCTATCAAGAGCATTGGGTGGCAGGTGCTTGTCCCCCCATCCGTGTGCCCTCCCGGCCTGCCCCAAGGGCGTCCGACGGCAGTGGTGTATGTGGCCCCTACACCCCATTTTTACGGCTGGGCGAGGGAGGTGGCAGTTAGTTTAGGCTAATTAGTTTAGGGGCCTGAACCTTACTGCCCCCTGTTACCTTTGTTTTATTTTTGTTTTTATGGGGGCAGGTCATGGCCAACTGCCTTCCTCAACAGACTTTCCTAAGGCGGAGGTAGTTAAAATAACAATAAAAAATAAAAAATATAAAAAAGTTTCGCTATAGGCCTCATATTATAGCAAACTTGGGCCTGTGCAGGAAGCACCAACACTAATTATCCAATTTGCCTCAGTATAACCTACGCAGTTGCTTTGGGTTCCCTGCCTATGCAGACACCAGCTGAGTATAATCAACCCCCCACTGAGTGCAGACACCAGCTGAGTATAATCAGGTCCAGCTAAAGCAAGTGGAGATGGCCCCGCCCACTCTCTAACTCAGCAAGCGAGGAAGCTGCAGCCTCAGGTAAGTCCTGCTGTTGTCAGTAAACTTTTGAGGCCTGTTTTCCCGTTAACAATAGTGTCCTGGAATTTGTGGCATTAAGGGGTCAGCTTCCAGCCTTGCATAATGAGCAGCAGGTAAGAAGTGTCTCCATATGCTGTTCTGCAGTGTACTAAAGTCTAACTAACTGCTTGCATGCTACATATTCATATGCTTATCTGCACTGTGCTTGGTTATGATTGTTTCCTGCCTGAAAGCAGTAGCCCTTATACAAATAGATAATTGGGCTAACACTCTCTTATGCTGACAAGTATTGTTTACTGTCAGGCTGGGTGCCGAATTCAGGCCATTTACAAATAGGACACCAGTAGCCCTATTAAATATGGATCCCTGGGCTGGGGGGCTGCTAGGCTCTGATACTTGCTATACTTGCTATAAACATCAGATAATCCATAATATGTATTGCGCTATTTTTGTTCGGCATTCTATGTTTTGGCTATTACTCACATAGAACAGGTAGCCATAATGGAGGTCGAGCAAAGGTCTGGCTGAAGGCTAGGGCCCGATATAAGCTTGCTCTATGCAGCAGCTAAACTATGGACCTCATGTTTCTGTGATTGTGCCTTTGCTCCTATTTTGTTCTACAGCTTAAGCTCTGGCTATTGCTCACAGGTAAAACATGGCCCTACAGGATGTAGAGCACAGGTCTGGCTGGCTGCTAGGCCCTGAGACATACTTGCTCGAAGCAGCAGCTAACCTAACTATGTATTTCATATTGCTGTGATTGTACCTGTGCTCCTATTTGGTTCTACAGCTTAAGCTCCGGCTATTGCTCACAGGTAAAACGTGGCCCTACAGGATGTAGAGCACAGGTCTGGCTGGCTGCTAGGCCCTGAGACATGCTTGCTCGAAGCAACAGGTAATCTAACTATGTATTTCATGTTGCTGTGATTGTACCTGTGCTACTATTTTGTTATACAGCTTATGCTCTGGCTATTGCTCACAAAGAACATGTAGCCCTGCGAGATGTAGAGCACAGATCTGTCTTGCTGCTAGGCTCTGACACATGCTTGCTATAAGCAGCAGCTAACCTAACTATGTATTACATGTTTTCTGCAGTTTACGATTTGGCTATTTCTCTCATGGAACAAGTAGCCCTAATGGATCAGGCCTTTTGAGTTCCTAGGCCCTGAGATATGCTTGCCCTAAGCAGCAGCTAATATAAACCATGTATTCATGTTACTGTGATTGAATCTGTGCTTATATTTTCTTCCGCAGTATATACCCTGGCTATGGCTCACCTAGAATAGGTAGCCCTAAGGTATGTAAAGCACAGGCCCGGGAACGGCTAGGACCAGATTTACGCTTGCCCTAAGCAGTAGCTAATATTTTATGTATTACATGTTGCCGTGATCATATCTGTAGGCTCCTATTCTCTGCAGTATGATATGCTCTAAGTATTGCTCACCTTGAACCAGTAGCTCTAATAAATGTAGATCACTGGACTGGGTAGCTATGTAGGTCTGATATAGGTTTGCTCTGACTGCAGCTAACCTAAACTATGCATTACATGGGGTTGTAATTGTTTCTGGGGTACATTCAGGTTTAATCCAGATGAGTACCTTCATATGAAGGTCTTTTCATTCCATGGCATTGCTCCTGGGATAAAATAGGGCTTAATAAATTAAGCACTAGGCAATATTTTTTCCCGATGGCAGGTAAGCTTAACTTTGTCTTGATAAACACTACAGGAGTTCTGAAACCTGTCTGTCATAAGGATTGCTGGGTTAACAATAACCACAGGTATGTACTACTTTTGGGACCATTTAAGGTAAATTTTTCCAGATTCAGCAGCCTTGTATCACCGATCACTGCCTGAACGAATGGAGGACCAGATATCCACGCAGCTCGAGTTCTGGGGTCGGGTACTGTGCTCTACCAGGAGCTTAGGACACTAACCGAGGTACATATTATTATCACATATTTTAATATATGTTTGCACCATGGCCCACATCCGGCAGACTGCCTTCAGAACAAATGCTCAATTAATGGATAAGCTCCATAATACAACTGGTCGACCAAGCAACATATATGTTTGCATCTATAAGAGGGCCATAGGCAGGTGCATATATTTTAATACTAAGGCATGTATATGAGTGTGTATATATGTTTGCACAGATATCTATATATGATTTGTGTCCTTGGGATGGGTTCTTTTTTGGAACCAGAAACGTTGGCTCAATAAACCTATATTTTTATGCAACAGATTCCTGGAACAATCAGTACTTGAACTCCTCATCCATATATTTAACTATAGCAGCCAGGACATCTGGCTAGTTTCTAAGGGTGCAACCTGTGGAAATTCCATATTCATAGGTTTAAGGAAGAACAAGGTATACAGTTCTTTATGCTTGGCTGAAGGATCCCCAGATGTATCTCTACCGTTTTCTAGGGTGAATCCCTGGTGCCTCCTACAAATTAGAGAGGGGAGCCACTACCCAGTGTTATTCCTATACTATTTCTACTGATATTCTTAATGTCAGGATAGATGGGACATTTTATCTGCCAATACAGGGGGTCTATAGAGACAGGGTACACATACGTATCAGGCCACTGGGTGTATATTTCAAACCAAGGGTTTTCAGGCTATAGGAGTCCTCAAAGTCTCTTGTTAGTCCTTAGGGATGACCTCTGTTCAAGTCTGGCCCAGGATAGGGATATTCTGCTTATACTACCTTATACTATCAATAAAACAAGACAGCTTTGTGACTTAAGGCTCTGTGTCCAGAAGGCCCTTATTTTGGGTCCATTTATTTTATTTATTTATTTATTTATTTATTTATTTATTTATTTATTTATTTATTTTTTTCTTCAATTTCTCAATCCCCTAGTTAGTGGGTTTTTCTTTTTTAGAATACAGGGCCAGCTGTTCTTCCACACCAGATAGGTATCTGATTGGACAGCAGATGGAGGCATCCTAGGAGCGTTAATTTATTTTTCGTCTCTAGGTATGTGCCCTCTAGGAACACCAGCAGTTTTGGATCTTTCCTCCTCACAGTTACATACTACAGTTGCTACCTGTCCTATTGCTTCAGCTGAGAATGTACTTGGCTCTTCTGAGCAGGATCAGAGTCTTCCCTTAAGTGGGACGGTTGCAGTCATTACAGTAGAGTCTAATCTCTTACCACTTCCAGTCATTAATTTCATTGAGAATGAATTAAGGATATTTTATGTATCTGTCCTACAGGTTTGTCTAGCGTCAAAGGGGAGGTTTGGAAGTATTGTTTTTATCTGTTTTGACCATGTCTGTCACATTGTTCCCTATATTAGAGGTATTACATTTACACCTGCTGAAAATTGTGTCTGAAACATTTGCACAGAGCTCAATGTCCCCTCCAGATACAACACTCCTATTATCCTAGTTTATTCTCGGATTCACATTCCTGTGCCACTCCTGATACATATGATCCAGAATGACTCTAGGAGATCAGAGGCCCTTCTGACACTTACTGGAACATCCATAGGGTTCCTCCAGTTCCAAGGTCAGCCTCAACGATTAAATATGTAGTATAGTTGATTCCACATAGAAATGGGTCCCTTATGGGTAGAAAGAACACAGGTTTGTGGGTGACTGTAAACATTTATCCAAGGCATATAATCTGCCTCCATAGATCTTGGAATTAGTCCTTTAGTTGCACGGTGGTTACTGGATCTGTAACCTTAGGGGTATTCAGTTATACCTCTCAGAGTACTAGGTTGGGTCAACCAACAGGGGTTCTTTCTTAGGTACTGTAGTTGCTCAACTCTTTACAGTTAATTGAGTCTGCCTCATCATAGGACCTTACACAGTGTAAGGAATTCTAATCCCAACTGTTTTCTCAGGTGCCCTTGTCCGATCTTTAGGATCTGTTTTCTGTTAGAACAGTCCTGACTAACACGCATTCTGATATGAAGATATTTAGGTACTGGACTTGGGTACCTCAGGGTACATTGGATATCCTACATATAGGGATATATCCTAAGCAGATCATTCCTATTTTGTGTCCGTTTTGGGTTCTTACTCCTAACAAGTGTTTCTTACAGGTGCCTTACAATGTGCACTGAAATTAGGCATACATGTGATGAATGCTTTTGGTGAGTAGGAGAGTAAGTATTTCAGCTTGCTGAATTCACCTTTTTACAGGAGTGTCTTTCTCTCTCTCTCTCTTCTGGAGGGTGAAGTGGTGGTTAGTGAGCTAACTTGTTCCTCACTCTCAGTGGGCTAACATCTCTCTCTCTCTCGCGCTCTCTCTTTTTCTCTTTAGTATAGGCTATATTATAGCCCTATTCTTAGCCTGGTGAACTTATTCTGGGGTTTTCACCTGGACTCTCTATATTAAAGTAAGGAGTTTGCATGATGGTGGACTATCTAGTCAGAGATACTCCTTTCCTTATTACAGTTTCTTCTTAAAGCATATTCCCTCCCATGGGATAACGTTAACTTGCTATGTCCCATAACGTGATGACATGGAGTACGGCTAGGGAAAAAGGAAGATTATTTCATACTTACCGAAATCTTCCTTTCCTAGACGTACTCCATGTCATCACACCCGCCCATTATTTTCCGGTAATTTAAGAGCTTGTTACAAAGACGCCGGTAGGTGGGTGTGGTTGGCCTTTTAAAGGCTTGGGGAGGTTCCTTCTAATGGGAGCAGGGAGGAGGGGCTATCCCGTAACGTGATGACATGGAGTACGTCTAGGAAAGGAAGATTTCGGTAAGTATGAAATAATCTTCCTTTTTGTCGGAAGGAATTCCAACAGGCCACTAATATTCTTCGCGAGCATGGGATTATGTACAGATGGGGTTTCCCCACCAAGCTCATCGTTTTGAGGGAAAACCGGGCCACCTTCGCAATGTCGCCTGCGGCGGCGATGGCGTTAATTGAGGAGTGGGATCTTCGTGCTCCGGACGCACCAAAGCAAGCTTCCCCTCAGCACTCCCCTAAAGTCGGCCCGAGTTGGCAAACCTCCCCGGGAAGGAGTGAGTGAGTATGACATCGTACTTCACCAATATAGATTCTTGCACGAATCTTTATTCCTCTTTCCATTTTTGAATGGCTGCCTCTCTCTCTGTATGGCGTGCACGCTGCATACAGTGCAACTCTTACCTTATGTATGTGACTTTGCTGCTGACGATTGTCAGCCATAACTTTTGTTCTGATCCCAGTTCACATCAGTAAAGAACTTACTATGTTCATATTTTTCTACTGTTTTAATTTTTACGGTACTATATGGTGCTTTTTCTCTGTTTACAGTGGATGATACTGGACTGTTTTTTTTTTTTTTCTTATTGTTTTTTTTATTCTTTCTATTTGGACTTAATGGTTTTTTTAGTTATATTGCCTTTATATTGCAGATGCTACTACCTACCCCCACATCGGAATACATTCCTATTGCTGGCTAGCTCCGGGAATTATGTGGATTCCAGATTGCTATGCTACCCAGTTGTTTTTGATTTATATGTTAATTTCTCTTTCTCTGTTTTCTACTAATACCTTTCTAGGCACTTTCACACGCTTTACGTATTTTTATGCGCTCTTGGCTCCTGACTTGTTTGCAGGTCCTAGGGACGATTGGATATGGCTTACCAGCTGGATCATCACTTATCAGTTCTCAATCACCCGTTATGTCGTTGAAATGCATGTCACTTAATGTCCGTGGCCTGAATACCCCCTACAAGAGATCCAAACTTTGGAATGAGGCCAGAATCCAAAAAACGGATTTAATCTGGTTACAAGAAACACATATCAGGAAATCTGATCCTCTGCTGTTACATAACCTCAAATATCCGACTATACGGTTGGCATCTGCTTCTACTAAAGTTGCTGGGGTTGCCATTTTGGCCAAACACGATTTAGGTTTGGAGATTGCTGATGAATGGGTTGATCCAGCTGGTAGAGCCATAATTGTGGTGGGTTGCATTAAAAATGTTGATTATACTTTGGTGAATGTGTATGTTCCCAATGAAGGTCAAAATCCCTTTTTACAGAAAGTTTTCGCTAGAATGAATCGGATGAGGCGAGGTTTTTTGATTGTTGGAGGTGATTTTAACCTTGCCCCTGATCCTACGATAGATACCACTAATACTGCATATGTTTCCCAAGCTTCTGCAAGTTACTACAAGCGGAAATTAGCTAATGCAATGAAACTTAGGAAGCTATTCCACACTGAAGGCTTATTTGATATATGGCGGACCCTTTACCCGACTGCGAGGGACTATACCTATTATTCCCCCACCTATAAAGAATACTCTAGGATAGATCTATTCCTGATTGATGCTGCTCTATTGCAAAATGCCCTTAGCCTTACTGTTGGCCCGATAGCCTGGTCGGATCATGGTCCCATCACTATGCTCATTGATAATGGTACTTCAATGCCACGACCTCAGGGTTGGAAATTGAAATCACTTTTACTTACTGATCCCGAATTTCAACGCTTAAATCAGCGATACACAATTTTTTTCTGGAGAATGATACTCCCGATCTATCACAGGCCACTGTATGGTGTGCACATAAAGCCACAATACGGGGGCTACTGATCCAACGCAATAGTCATATCAAGACTCAGAAAGCCAAACAGAAGAAAGATTTATGGGGGCAAATGACCAATTTAACTGCCCTTAATAAAAAGAATCCCACAGATCGAAGAGTGGCCCAAATTCGTGAAATACGGGACCAGTTACAGGAAATAGACATGGCCAATTGCGAGATTGCCCTTAGATCCCTCAAATTGGAGCATTACTATAAGGGAAATAGGGCCTCTAATTACTTGGCTAGGCAGATCAAACAGCAAAGGGCCAAAAACTCCATAGTCAGACTCCGACACCGTAACTGCACCCTCTACAATCCAAAAGATATAGCAGACGCATTTGCTGATTATTACACTAAATTATATAATCTCAGAGATGACGACACTGTTTCTCAGCCTACTATTGCGGTTATACATGATTTTCTGGACGGTTTGACTCTGCCCAAATTGACACTGGAGGAACAAGAACATTTGAATGCACCCTTTTCCCTATTGGAGATTCAGGAAGCTATTAAGGCCCTACCCCTTCGTAAGGCACCGGGCCCTGACGGCTTTTCAAATGTTTACTATAGGGAGTTTGCAGATGTTTTGGCCCCCCATCTTCTCCTGGTATATCAGGAGGCGCAAAGACAAATGTCGTTTCCGGCTGAAATGTTAACGGCCACTATTTCCACTATCCCTAAACCCGGGAAAAATCCTGAATTGGTAACGAACTATCGTCCCATAGCACTACTAAACTCAGATGTAAAGATATATGCCAAATTGTTAGCCACTCGGCTCCAACGAGTCATGCCATCCTTAGTGAACCCGGATCAAGTCGGCTTTATTAGACACCGCCAAGCGTCGGATGCAACGAGACGCATGATTGACCTAATTCAAATAGCTCAGGGTAAACGCACCCCATTGTTGCTATTGGCCCTAGACGCAGAGAAGGCCTTTGACCGGGTTCACTGGGATTTAGTTGCGGAAGCGATGAAACGCTTTGACTTAGGGCCACTGTTTATTGAGGCTACGATGGCTTTATACTCCAACCCTAGGGCTCAAGTTAATGCGGCTGGTTTCATGTCACGTCAGTTTGCCCTAACGAATGGCACGAGACAGGGTTGTCCTTTATCTCCACTTGTGTTTGATTTGACGATGGAAATTTTGGCCCAAAAAATTAGACAAGCCGACATGATAGAAGGCATTAGAGTAGCTGAGACGGTTCATAAAATAGGCCTCTATGCCGACGATGTCATTATTATGACCACTAACCCCCAGAATGCACTCCCCCATCTTTTGCAAATTATAAAAGTATTTGGTGACATCTCTTATTACAGAATTAATGCGGAGAAAACTCAGGCACTGCCCATTGGTCTTAGTTCCCTGGTTATGTCAGATCTACAACAATGTTATTCCTTCGATTGGAGAACTGACTATCTTAATTACCTCGGTGTTAAACTTACCAAAACTGTACATGCTTTGTATAAACATAACCACTGTACTTTGGCAACGGTTTTGAACAGGGAGCTTTTGCAGTATAAAATGACATATGTTTCATGGTTGGGTCGAGTTGCTGTGGTAAAAATGATGATGTTACCGAAAATTTTATATATGCTCAGAACGCTGCCTATCATAACCCCAGATGTTTTTTTTATGTCTGTTCAAAGGTTAATGCTAGACTTTATATGGAATGGCAAGAGAAGGCGGGTTGCTAAAGGCACTCTATTTCGACCGCGGACTTCTGGGGGACTGGGTTTTCCGAATCTCAGGGAATATCACAAAGCGATATTGTTGGAGGCAATTCTTTATTGGTCGCTCACTCACCCAGACAAGCATTGGGTTACTATTGAAAAGCAAGCTGCCTGCCCACTAAGTCTTGAGGAAATTGTCTGGTCACCGAAAGCGGTTAATCCACTTAAATGTAATTTTACCTTGCAAACCGTCAAGGATTTACTCCTAATATGGAGTCGTGTCAGGAAACATAAGATGTTTGCATTTACCACGTCCTACTTACAACCGATTTCTAGTTTTGAAAATGCTATACCGGACTTATCTTTGCAATCCTGGAAGCTCCTAGGCATCCGTACTGTGGCATCAATTGTAAGTAAGGGTTATATTCAGTCATTTCCCAACCTAGTACTGCAGTATGGCCTATCCAATGCAGACCACTACAAATACCTGCAAGTACGCCACTACCTCACTACACAAACAACCTTCCCTCTGGGACAGAAAACCTGGCTGGAAACTATTTGTCTCCAAGATAGACCACTAAAGGGCATGATCTCCTCCTTATATAGATTACTGCTTTCATCTTATACTGAGTCAAAGAGTACTCACATGGTCAGATGGGAAACTAAGCTTCAATTACAGTTAGGGGTGGCTGATTGGGAAAGAGTTATACAGCAAGTTAAAAGGGCTACCAGATGTGGCAACCATCTGGAACAATATACTAAGCTTTTGCTTAACTGGTACCTGACACCACATCAGTTAGCTCGTATATATCCTACTGCTTCTGCTCTCTGTTGGAGACAATGTGGAGATGTTGGATCCCTGCTGCATGTCTTCTGGGACTGCCCCAAGGTTCAGGCTCTGTGGCTAGAGGTTGAGAGACTTCTTAACACACAGCTGGATATCACAATTCAACTTACCCCAGCTATAGCGCTGTTACATATTTTCCCGTCTACTCTAGAACGTGGGGAGGAATATATATTACATCACTTGCTGTTTGCAGTGAGGGCTTCCATAGCTAGATTGTGGAAAGCGAGTACAGCACCAACTCTGCATCAAGTACTTAAAGATGCCAAATACAATATGTCAATGGAGGTGTCCTTGGATTGTGATATCCAGAGAGCAACCCGTAACACCGTTATTTGGAAAATTTGGAGACGTACACAATTGCTAGATCTATGTCGGCAAGCCGGCTCAATTTCAGGTTCATCTGTATCACTGGCCTGATATACCGACACTGGGTATCTCTGTGTTGAGTTTTCTTTTGTTTGGAGCATTATGCTTTTGGGTTAAACTTGAAATGTGCCTTTTTCTTCTTCTTTTTCTTTTGTTCTTTCTTTCTTGCTTTCCCTCTCACTAACAACTTTCTCCCTTTCTCAATGGTATACTTGATATTCGTTATGGAAATTGTATGCTACATAAAACTATGCTGTATACCTGTGCTGCATTCTTTTTCTCTTTGAAAATAATAAAGAATATTTGGAAATAAAAATAATAACAAACTGGAACGTAGTAGCAGATGTCAGATATCCATACCCAGCCAACTCGTTCAATGGCATTGTAGCTGCCGGTAAGTCACTCATGGCCAATGGTCAGAGCTCATCGGTTATGATAAGAAAAGATTCCAGGGTGTCACTGCCTCGCCGGCTCCATTAGCGGAGTTCCCGCTGCAGATAAGTTACAAATGGTTCCTTAATGGCACTCACCATGGCGGGCACCCCTCTCTCCACAATTACCCGGGACAGGCGTGGAACTCATGCTGCTGTCATGGTACTCCACAATCAGGCTCACTGCATCACCGAATCAAGGTTACCGATGAATCCACAAAGTCCGGGAATCAAACTACACCGGGGCATCGCTGCATCTCACGCTGGGGTAGCCGTTCGCACACGATCGCCATTTCCTCCACTCACCGATTTCAGTCAGGACCTTTTAGACATCCTCAAAGAATGTTACATCAGTGACACTGGTAACACTGTTAAAAATTAGAGTATAAATAATCAGCATATTGTTACAAAATAGTTATTATGGAACAGTGCCCTGATATATTGGTTTTTAAATTGTTTTAACTTGTTTTAATATTGTATCTAATATATTGTTAGATTTAACTGCAATGCGTATCTTATAACGAAGTACAATGGATTTGTGATTTTCTAGTATAAATGGAGTCGCTCTGGTTCTGACGAGCAACAAACGTCAGAGCTACCATTGTTTCCCGCCAGATTGTGTGTATATAAGGCATGTTTTTTGTAGAATGAATACTTTGAGAAAGGCCTCGGAGAGGCCGAAACGTTAGTCATCTGTTCTAATAAATATTTTTAATTTTATTTAAGACCTGTGAGTGCGGATTCCTTGGGATTGTTGTGGATGAAATTATTGTTTCTGCACCCAGGCATTCGTTTTTCGTGAGTGCCGACACTATGGTGGAATATATATATATATATATATATATATATATATATAATGTGCAAATGACCAGCAACTCCAGGGATTTCTATGAAAAATTCTTTATGTGGTTAAAGTGCAGTACAGCCAACGTGACGTTTCGGTCCACTCTGGGACCTTTCTCAAGGCAACTCCCTTATATATATATATATATATATATATATATATATATATATATATATATATATATATATATATATATAAATAAATATATTTAATTAAAAAAATCTATAAAAACATAACTGGAATGGCGAAACCATACACACACACATATTCCCTTTTCTGAAGACAAGCAAAAATAAAATACTAAAAGTTCATACATAATCTTGAGGAAGTCTATGAAGTGTATGAATTTTGGCTTTCAGCTGCATATAAAGCATATCTATTAACATTCAGATCATCACTGTTACTACAACTACCAGTAGTATTGCGTGAAAGACATGGATTCGAAATTCTGCAAAAATGTCCCTATGAAAATAGACACATTAATCATTTATAAAGACTGGGGAAATTTGCACTTGGGCAGTAACCTATGGCAATGTGAAAATAAGCTTAAGGCACTCTAGAAGGCGACATATAGATCAGCCCAAAACTGTAGGTTTAATAAGTAGAAAAAAATCTTTATTAAACAATCACCTCAAACCTTACTTAATCATAGGCAGTAACCTATGGCATCCAATCAGATGATTGCTTTCACTGTTCATCCTGCAGCTTGGCGAAAAAAGCGAATTACTGGTTGGTATGGGTTACTGCCTAGGTGCAAATTTGCCCAGTGTTTATAAATAACCACCATTGACTTCAATCTATTTTGCATAAGTAGATGTGAAAAAAACATCAACTGCCTTCAATGAGTTTCACACTTTTTTTGCTGCAAATTTTCATGTGGTTTTGCAAGTTTTCTGCTGAAGAGAGACTCGAGAGATTCACTCCTCAATACTAACTGGGAAGATATTTTCTATATATATACACACACACAATGTGCCTTGCTTAGGGTGGCAGCTTAGGGGAGAGCTGTCCTCAAGTGCCACCCTGGAGTAAAAAAATGTGCTACACATGGATTAGGAATGTGCACTAATGTGGATTATTCTACAGACAAATAGTTTTTCCCTAAACATCCATCTCACTTGGTGAGTTGTCTCAGCATGTCTACAGGGAATATCGGGGGGCACATAAAGTGCAGCAGTAGCAGGTCCCTACTTGAGATTCTCTATATTGGAGTATTCATCTGGCAGCTATAGTGTGAAATGACTGAACAATATCAGTGTTTCATTCATAGCCACATCACATGATTGAAAGTGCTATATGATACTAGAGAGCGCATCATCAAAAGGCTGATCGAAGCACAAAGAATCATTTTCATGGTGCAGCTGAGAACAAATGTCACTTAATACAATGAGAGCCAGTGAGAGCTCCTTCAATCATCTTTGTGCAGAGCAATCCATAAAAAGATTAGCGCAACATTTTTAATCGTACTGTATATTCAGTATAAGTATCTGTGTGAGAGGTAAGGAAATTAGACTATAAATTTCAGTGGAACAGAAAGAAGTATATATATATATATATATATATATATATATATATATATATATATATATACTGTATATATATTCTCTCTCTCTCTCTCTCTCTCTCTCTCTCTCTCTCTCTCTATACAGTATATATATATATAGGTCCTCTGCACTCAACCCATTATCAATTTATTAAGGACATATTAAGGAAACATTGCACCACTGCTTAATGTTTTTAAAAATTAGTGGTGAGCACAACTTTCCCTTGTTTGTTATAGTTTATACAGGAGCAGTGACCAGCATGTTGTAGCCCCCACCCTTTCAGCTATAGTCAGGTGATCCCACTGGTGGCCACTAAAAGGGCAGCCAAGTTTGGGAGTTTTACCTTGAAAGCTGCAAGTTGCAGGTAAGGGGCATGCTTACTGACATTGTAGATAAATATCCGGAGAGATTTCTGTTACCCATAGCAACCAATCAGATCTTTGCTTTTATTTCTAACTTATAGGTGGCTATTTAAATCTAATTGCTGATTGGTTCCCATAGGCAACATCTGCAGAAATCTCTACAGATATTTATCTCCAATGTTAGTAAATAGACCCATTATAAAATGTATAATGAAGTAACATAATTCTTAAAGGGATACTGTCATGGGAAAAAACATTTTTTTCAAAATGAATCAGTTAATAGTGCTGCTCCAGCAGAATTTTGCACTGAAATCCATTTCTCAAAAGAGCAAACAAATTTTTTTTATATTCCCAGCTGCCCCTGGTAACATGACCAGGGGCAGCTGGGAAATTGACAAAATGCCTAGCCCCATGTCAGATTTCAAAAATGAATATAAAAAAATCTGTTTGCTCTTTTGAGAAATGGATTTCATTGCAGAATTCTGCTAGAGTAGCAGAATTCTGCACTGAAATACAATTTTCAAAAGAGCAAACAATATTTTTTAAATCTGACATATTGTGAGTTTCCCAGCTGCCCCCAGTCATGTGACTTGTGCTCTTTACTGCTGTACTGCAAGTTGGAGTGACATCACCCCCTCCCTTCCCCCCCCCCAGCAGCCAAACAACAGAACAATGGGAAGGTAACCAGATAGCTCCCTGATACAAGATAAAAGCTCCCTGGTAGATCTAAGAACCGCACTCATTAGTAAAAAGCCAAGTCCCACTGAGACACATTCATTACATTGAGTTGGAGAAACAACAGCCTGCCAGAAAGCAGTTCCATCCTAAAGTGCTGGCTCTTTCTGAAATCACATGACCAGACAAAATGACCCGAGATGGCTGTCTACACGCCAATATTATAAATTAAAAAAAAAATACACTTGCTGGTTCAGGAATTAAATTTTACATGGTGAATTAGAGTGAATTATTTGCAGTGTAAACAGTGTAATTTAGAAATAAAAACTACACCACCAAAATCATGACAGAATCCCTTTAATATATTGATAATGGGTTGAGTATAGAGGACTTCTTGTATTTGTCTATGTGAATTTTGTGGTCACAACCTCATTGCACCCCGCTTAACGTTTTTAAAAATTAGTGCTAAGAACTACTAGTATAGTATATGGGTAGCACTCCGCTTCCCAACATCACCCAGTTGCACGGTTAAAGCTTACATATGGTTTCCAGAACAGTACCAGCAAAACCGGGATATGCTTGAAAATGAAAAAAATTATTTAGTGAAGCATGTAGTGGCTCTACATGTAATTATGTCCCACTGGAATTTACTGAATATGTACAGAAATATATAAATATACACACACTGTATATTCAACATTATTTGTATATATTAATTAACTAATATAATCATTTTCCCTCTTCTCTGGCCCTCTTTTTGACACCTTGACATGTTTCACATAACTAGAATGGAAATACCTTGACTTTTTTTTGTCAGCTCCATTTCCTGCTTTGCATGTAATAATACAATATCCGTCACATTAATTGAACATGCTACTAAAAATGGATGCACACACTGAATCACAATTTCATGGGGGGGGGGGAAATGAAAGATAAATCAAATAACATGATTGTGTTTTGTGGATAAATTGCAGACAGCTGGTGCAGATTTAACAGGAGGTTGCTTTATAATGAATAAGAAAAAATGTGGCCAAGGTATTTAAAGTGGTTAAATTGAAAATATATTTAATTATACAGTATATTCACTGAGCCTTAGACAGATGGATTTATGTCACAATAAACATAGCTCAGAGATATAGGTTTAAGTTCTAATCTTGCTGTTTCTGCTTTTTTCAATATGGCAATACTTTTTTTCCCCTGTAGATCATCTCAAACTTGAATAAACTCAAATATTTCATGGGAATTCATGAAACAGCAAATTTCGATATTATTTTTTTATTAACTGTGGATGAAATGGACAAAGAAACAACATGTAAATGTACTGTACTAGGTCCCTTGCTTTCAACTTGTTTATTAATGACCTGGAGGTGAGCATTGAAAGTACTGTTTCTATTTTTGCAGATGATACTAAATTGTGCAGAACTATAGGTTCCATGTAGGATGCTGCCACTTTGCAGAGTGATTTGTCTAAATTGGAAAACTGGGCAGCAAATTGGAGAATGAGGTTCGATGTGAATAAATGCAAGGTTATGCACTTTGGCAAAAATAATATAAATGCAAGTTATACACTAAATGGCAGTGTGTTGGGAGTTTCCTTAAATGAGAAGGATCTAGGGGTTTTTGTAGAGAACTCGTTGTCTAATTCTGGACAATGTTATTCTGTGGCTACTAAAGCAAATAAAGTTATTTCTTGTATAAAAAATGGCATTAACTCAAGGGATGAAAACATAATTATGCCTCTTTATAGGTTCCTGGTAAGGCCTCGTCTGGAGTATGCAGTGCAGTTTTGGACTCCATTCCTTAAAGGAGAAGGAAAGCCCCAGGGCGCAAAACCCCTTCCCCCCTCCCCTGTGTTGCCCTCCCTCCCTCCTCCCCCCTGGCCTACCTGTCCCCCTGGGCAAATGCCCCTAACATGTTACTCACCCCTCTGCGCAGGTCCTGTCCACGGAGTTCACAGTCGCCATCTTCTCCCACGCGCGTCTTCTTCCTGCTCTGACCGGCGTTTTCTGGCGCATGCGCAGTGGGAACAGTTACCGGTACGGCTCTACTGCGCATGCGCCGAATGTCACGAAGTGAAATCGGAAAACTTTGTGACATTCGGCGCATGCGCAGTAGAGCTGTACCGCTACCTGTTCCTACTTCGCATGCGCCAGAAAACGCTGGTCAGAGCAGGAAGAAGACGCGCGTGGGAGAAGATGGCGACTGTGAACTCCGTGGACAGAACCTGCGCAGAGGGGTGAGTAACAAGTTAGGGGCATTTGCCCAGGGGGACAGGTAGGCCAGGGGGGAGGAGGGAGGGGGGGCAACGGAGGGGAGGGGGGGAGGGGTTTTGCGCCCTGGGGCTTTCCTTCTCCTTTAAGAGGGATATAAATGAGCTGGAGAGAGTGCAGAGACGTGCAACTAAATTGGTTAGAGGGATGGAAGACTTAAATTATGAGGGTAGACTGTAAAGGTTGGTGTTGTTTTCTCTAGCGCTTGCGAGGGGACATGACTACACTTTACAAGTACATTAGAGGACATTATAGACAAATAGCAGGAGACCTTTTTTCCCATAAAGTGGATCACTGTACCAGAGGCCACCCCTTCAGACTAGAAGAAAATAACTTTCATTTGAAGCAACGTAGAGGGTTCTTCACAGTCAGGACAGTGAGGTTGTGGAATGCACTGCCGGGTGATGTTGTGATGGCTGATTCAATTAATGCCTTTAAGAATGGCTTGGATGATTTTTTGGAAAGACATAATATCAAAGGCTATTGTGATACTAAACTCTATAGTTAGTATAGGTATGGGTATATAGAATTTAATTAAAAGTAGGGAGGGGTGTGTGTATGGATGCTGGGTTTTCATTTGGAGGGGTTGAAGTTGATGGACTTTGTCTTTTTTCAACCCAATTTAACTATGTAACTATGTAACTATGTAACAAATTTACCATATACTGTACATGATAAATTCACTCATGAATATATTAATATGCATTTATATTTTTTATTATTCAGCTGGCAACAGGGTTTAAAGAAGGATCTGTCCAAAATAGTCCAAATTTATTGTACATCAAAACTACATCATAGAATATCCCCTACGCGTTTCAACCATATTGCTCTTCTTCAGGGAAAAAATGACATAAAAAGCAAAAAACAAAAAAAAATAAGCAGAAAGAACACTTGGGGGCACATTTACTAAGGGTTGAATATCGAGGGTTAATTAACCCTCGATATTCGAACATCGAAGTAAAATCCTTCGACTTCGAATATCGAAGTCGAAGGATTTACCGCATTTAGGAAAAATCTTTTGAATCAAACGATTTCCATCGATCGAACGCTTTTCCTTCGATCAGAAATTGCTTAGAAAGCCTATGGGGAAGGTCCCCATAGGCTAACATTGGTGCTCGGTAGGTTTTAGTTTTTTTTAAGATACAGTACTTCGACTATCGAATGGTCGAATAATCAAAGGATTTTTAGTTCGTATCGTTCTATTTGAAGTCAAAGTCGTAGTTAAATGTCGAAGTAGCCAATTCGATGGTCGAAGTAGCCAAAAAAAAAACTTCAAAATTCGAAGTATTTTTCATTCTAATCCTTCACTCAAGCTAAGTAAATGTGCCCCCACAAATTAATAGGTTTTATATCTTAGCCGTGTTTATACAGCATTACTCTGGACGCGATTAGCAAGTGGCATGTGATGTCATATCCGCTTCCTGTTTTACATGTGAAGTGGAAAGATTGCATCAAGCATACCCAAAATTGGTGGAATGCAAATACATTCCATTTTATGTGTTGCAGCTGCACATGTCACCAAACAAGAATGCAATTATTACTGGTGTGTACCAAAACATATTGTGGACAGAAATCTCAATAAACATTATTCTACATCAAGGACACTAAAAAAAACAGTCGGTAGATATGCTAATAATTAACACAATATATCGTAAACAAACTTTATAAATTCAAAGTTTAGTAGTCATAGATACATAGTCACCGGGGCGCCATCCTAACATATGTATAAGAATCATCTGAATAATATAGAGAACATTATGAGGATGAAAATATTCCCAACCAATCATCAGGGCCGTCATCTGAGTGGTACTGGGGGGACAATCCTCCCGGGCTTCTATATGTTAAGGGGGGCTCGGTCGTGCTGCCTTTTCTTTCCTGCCTTTTTAAAACTGGAAATTCGACTTTACTAGTATGAGAGATCGCAATTGCGATATCCACACTAGTGATCCTGCCTCCCCTCCCGACAGGTAAGCCAGTAAGCCTCGGGCATCTCCTTCATCGGAAACGGCGCTGGGAAGAGTCAGGCCGGAGGAGGTAACGGCTCAGCAAGCGAGCAGCAGATGAAACCCGAACCCACTATGTAAGAATAAACTGCAGCCGGCGTTGCATCTCCGCAAACTTTAGAGGACCCAGCGGTGACTGTGGCGCCTTGCCTGGCCTCCCAGCTACCGCAGCTGATTATCTCCGCAAACTCTAGAACCTATTGAAGGCTGCGGCACCCTGCCTGGCCTCTCAGCTCCCACTAGGATACACTGACCTGTTGTCCCAGAGGCCCACCCTCATCTCTAGGCAGATGGTTTGTGCTTTGGCCCTTTCCTCCTCTGCACCCTGTGAGTGCTGCTGCCACTGCGCCCTCCTTCTCACAGTCAGGAGCAGCAGTGACGGACGGGGTTACAGGCTGCACCGCTGCAGGCAGCTGAAGGAAATGTTTTTTTGGCAACTGAATTTTTCCAGGGGGGGGCAACTGCCCCCTCTTGCCCCCTTCTGTGGACGTCCATGATGATTATGTTAAGTGAATCTTTGATGAAGAAACATTTAGATAACTAATGAAAGTTATGTAGCCCTATACTGCTACTGCAGGAATCTGACACTGATTTTCTTCCTTGTGGAGCTACAGGTGTCCTGTGTCTTCATTACAGAGGAGAGCAGGTACACTATTATTTTGCTTTTTCCTAGGCTGCCATTGTTTAAGGTCATCTAGCTAAAACCATTCATATCATCTCCCAAAGAAATCCTTTTGTGTTATAATTCTCTTGTAAGAGGCTAGCAAAATCATTGGATAGAACCCGGGGGCATCTTCTGACAGCTATGGGAACATGGTTAGAAGAACATGGGCAATTTCTGAAATACATTACGCAAGCAGACTGCTCCCTACCATATTTTCTCATAGTGGCTACAAAGACATAAAGCTTTACCAGCATCAGTACACACCAATTCCTCCACTATCCTGCCTGTTTCAAATGAACCATTCATGTCCACATGACCTACTGTAGCTTAAAGTCTTATTATTTGTGTTAAGTATATAGGAATTATCAAAAAAATAAATAAACACATTATAGTGATTCAGTACAAGCACAGAATAAAACATTTTAGGTAGAACTTTATACATAACATTATATAATGTATTTGTGTTAAAACCCATATACTATATTAAGATTTTAAAACATGTTGCTCTAACAAAAATGCCCCTATAACTACAGTTTGTATGCAGTCATCTCTACACTAATGTCTTAATTCAGTGTTTTAGTTCCTAAAGCCACCATAAATGTAAATATAGACTTCTGAGTGCAAGAAAGAGGCTTTGTTACCTGAATATTTGATGGATAGGGGAGTAGGCAGCAAGGATTTCCACATGACTGGCAGACTAGCAGTGCCGCTCAGACTAATAAGCATCACATAAGCCAGAGAAACACCCCCACCTCTTTAATCATACATGGAGGCAATAATAATATTATAGCATACTGGTACAGTTGTTGATGGCAGTTAGAGATCATAATGGGCATTGAAGTTAATAAAAATTAAACTGCATATAGTAACATATATGCTGCACACTACTACATATATTATATTTTTTATACATTTTACATGTGCATGTATTTCAAGTTGCTTTTATGGTTTTATTTAATCTTGCCTTTTACTTAAAAACATGCTGATAAATTGGATCCGATTAATAGCACTGTTAATGCATCCTAGCAAGAAAGCAGTAAGTAGATACTGTATATACTGTACAACGATTCTATAAAAGACTTTAAAAGAAGATTGAAATTGTGTCATGGTTAGGTTTCTAAGCAGGTGAAAATGTAACACATGTATGCCAATGAACCAAGTAGGGGTAGAGTGGAGCATATGAGCTCAAGGCTGCTGAGAAGGAAGCACTTGGGATGGTGTTTTGAGAATCATAGCTCCTGTTAGCAAGCCATTTCAAAATGATCTCCACTTGCTGCATTCTGAGTTACTGTAGGTAGTCTGATGTTAACTATGGAAGGGACTTTAGGTCTGCCTTGTCTAACACAAGGAAAGGTTGTCATTCACATGAAAAGAGGGTACCTTGCTAGAGACTGGTCAGTGAAGAATAGTGAATATACTATGGATTAACATAGAATAGGGAATCTTGTAGGGGGAAATTTACTAAAGGGCAAAGTGACTAACGCTGGCAAAAATTTGTAAATTTACTAACGGGCACTAGTGAAGGAGCTAGACTATATCGATACTTTGCACGTTAACGCCACTATAACTACACAAATTAACTAAGATGCGGTTTTTAATGAAGGTTACCTCTTGCGCCAGACTAGCCTTCGCCACCTCAGACCAGGCGAAGTGCAATAGAGTAGATAGGAATTCCTCAAAAAAAATGTGAACATTTTTCTAAGTCCCAAAAAACGCTGGCGAATTTCTAGCTTTTCAGGGTGATAGGCTGCAAAAAATCATACATTTTTTCATCTTCCCCCCTACATTTCCTTACATATGGCATATAAACTATATACTGGGCTCATGTGTAGGGCATTATAAAACTTTATTTTCTTTTAAGGTTCCCTGGGCTTGTGTAATGTAATGTATTTGCTGCAACATATACATCCATTGAAATTTAACTTCCCCCTGTATGCAAATTAGCCAATGCTAGCGCAACTTCGCTTTGCAAAACTTCGCCATCGTTCGGCGCCCTGGACGAACTTCTCATTTTAGTGAATTAGCGTTGTCCTGGCCAATTTTCACCTGGCGAAATGTGGCGATGTGAGCAAAGCCATCACTGGCAAATTTCCGCAGGTTAGTGAATTTGCCCCGTAGTCTGCAGGACAAATTACCCAACAGGGCTTAATAATGCAGATATAGAGCCAGTGCATCTGAGAGGAAGAAGATTTCCCCCGCGCAGAAAAGCAAGACTATCAGTGCAAGGCAGGAATGCAGTGTATAAAGTATAAAAAGGGTGCATTATGGGCATCACAAATGTCCCCTATAGTCAGCCTCTACATGGTGGTGAAGGAATAAGCACAGTCATGTTAAATCCCTTAAAGGACATGTATACCCCCCACAAAAATGTAATCAGTGAACAGTCTCTTTGAAATCTTTAAATAACTGGCACACTGGTTGTTAAAGGTTATTATTAAGGCTGCAGCATCCCCTTAATTCCTTCGCCTCCTCTAACCCACTCTGCTCCCTCAATCAGGAATTTACTTTGGCTGTTGGCTTTTGAGCATGTTCAGTTCGTTTCAGCTCAGATTAGACACACCCTCCAGTCTAACAGCCAATGAAGAGATTCCCATAGAAACTCTAGCTTTCTGATCATATTTTCTTCTCCTAACCACCTCTCCTGAGCTCAGCTTAACCATTACAGTCAAAGTATATTGTGCATGTGTAAACCTGCATTCTGCGTTGCATGAACTTTACAGCATGCATGTCCTGTTTGCTGATCTCAATGTTACTGATGATGAGTCAGAGGGAAAATGGCTGCCGGGTGAAAGCTGATATTTGTTTTGGGAAAATGTGATGGCGCTAGCAAATGGAAGGGTATATGCAATAAAATGATGTGACTTGTGTGGGAAAGATATGACCAACTTATTTACATGCTAGGAAAATGTAGGTTTTACATGTCCTTTAAGGTGAGCACCTTGCTAAAAAACAAAACAGGGGCAGTAAAAGATAACACTTCTAGTAAAGTGAACTGGAGGACCTGACAGGTTAGTTCTAAATAAAACTGTGTTAGAACAAATACTGATCTGTCACAGTATAAACTGTTAATATGAACTGCTTATTATAGAGTCAAAGAACGATATGAACAGCACCACAATTATTATTGAAGTTAAAATGCCTTTATTGCTCAAGTGACAGGCATTACCACAACGTTTCAGGCCTCAGTTGGCCTTGAAAAAGGTGGTGCTGTTCATATCGTTCTTTGACTGCATTTGCTGGTGGAAAGTGGCCACGGGAGAACTTGCACCCTTCTAAAGAAAGTAAGAAGATTTAACAAGGTTGTGCTGACTACTTTTGATTGTATACTGCTTATTATAGAGTACATATTGGGCCAGATTGGCATATTGGGATCTATTTATTGAATTATACAAGCTTTCCCTTCTTGAATTTTTCTGCAATGGAAGTACTAGTTATTGTGCCCCACAGCAAGATCACTGGGCCCCCTAGTCGCAATTTACGCAACCTATGCAAAAACTTACCTAATTCGCAAAAACATACTTTATGTAAACAACTTGGGTATCAAGCAATGAGAGAGCAGAGCAGTATTACAGGGGAAGGGAGGTGGGCAGGGTTTGACCCCAATGAATTAAAATAAATTCACTGATTTTTAGCACATCAATTAATTATTGTTACTATTTATATGAACTATTACTCACTAGTTATGGGGCCATTTAGCGCATGCACCAAAGCTATCTTTAGAATCTAAAGTCCAATAATTGCTGAAGAGTTAGACATACTGGATTGGGTATTTTATCAATATGCCACATAGCAGTGTATGGTGCAGAAAGTTTTGACCCTTTCTAATAAGCGTCATGGTTTCCGGTAACACATATCTGCCCATTTTCATTACATATTGATGCTGACTAAAACAATAATAGTTGTCAAAATCGAATACAACAAAGGCAAATCGACATCTGCCTCTTTTTTGTTTTGTTTTTTAAAGATTTTTATTGGTTTTAAAATGCATTCAAGGAAAAAAAGACTAAAGTTACCTCATGGTGGCAGTACAGGCAGCAGAGTTTTCTAAATGAGTTCCACGAGCCAATCACAGCAAATGATATTCCCAAAAGCAACATTTTAACAATTAGTGTTTTGTCTGTGGCAGACTGGTGAAAATACATCATTCATGCTCCCCTGTTCTGAATTGTTTGGTTGTTAATATCATCCTG
The DNA here is from genome assembly GCA_038501925.1 of Xenopus petersii. NCBI lineage: Eukaryota > Metazoa > Chordata > Amphibia > Anura > Pipidae > Xenopus > Xenopus petersii. The sequence goes on along the minus strand of CM076674.1, from coordinate 72,836,803 downwards.
GTGCCAGTCTGGCTCATTTGGCTACATGAATATAAAGTTTGCTTTAATATATAATCCATAGACAGCTTGACTCCAGAATTACAGAAGAAAGCCAATGACATAAAAACACTGGAGAGAACATGACAGTAATGTGTGTGTTTGTGTGCATATGGAAAGTGGTTAGGGAAGAGGGGGAGTGTAAAGTGAATAACAAGTTTAATTTGCTGAATAAATTCAATTACAACACATTTGCCTGGAGACAGAGAAAATCCAGCTTGGTGACACATACTGCATCAGTGAAAGAACTGCATCTTGAGCACAGTGCTCATGTTTTACCTTCTCAGTTAAACATTATGAAAGGCTGGTATACAGCTGGGACTGAGCCACTATTTCTCACTGTTCCAAATGTTTAGAATATATAGCAGCAGGCCTGGCCTCAAATGACCTTTTGCTATGCACTTATTTTTGAAGAGGGTATTCAGCAGTCATAGAGCAAATATTTAGTGATGGGCGAATACATTTTCCGTGAATTTCCACGTTTCTGGATTTTTTTGTGGAAACGTTCGAATTGCTCGATTTAGTGAAAATGTTCGAATTGCTCGATTTTTTCGTGAAAATGTTCCAATTGATTGATTTTATAGTGAAAAAGTTAGAATTTCACAATTTTTCTGTGATTTTTCGTGAATTTTTCGCCATTTCGCAAATTTTGCGGGGAATTGGTGAATCTTTCTGCAAAGCGAAACGGGAGAAATTCGCCCATCACTACAAATATTGTATCATGGTACCTTTGTATTATTCTTCAGCACTTATTAGAATGTAACAACAGTTAGGGGCAGATTTACTAAATTCGAGTGAAGGATTCGAAGTAAAAAAACTTCGAATTTCGAAGTGTTTTTTAGGCTACTTCGACCATCGAATGGGCTACTTCGACCTTCGACTACGACTATCGAAGGATTCGAACTAAAAATCGTTCGACTATTCGACCATTCGATAGTCGAAGTACTGTCTCTTTAAAAAAAAATTCGACCCCCTAGTTCGGCAGATAAAAGCTACCGAAGTCAATGTTAGCCTATGGGGAAGGTCCCCATAGGCTTGCCTAAGTTTTTTTGATCGAAGGACATTCCTTCGATCGTTGGATTAAAATCCTTCGAATCGTTCGATTCGAAGGATTTAATCGTTCGATCGAATGAATAATCCTTCGATCGTTCGATCGAATTTTCTGCGCTAAATCCTTCGACTTCGATATTCGAAGTCGAAGGATTTAAATTCCTAGTCGAATATCGAGGGTTAATTAACCCTCGATATTCGACCCATAGTAAATCTGCCCCTTAATGTAAAGTAACAACAATTTTATTACATCTCTACAGAAACACTTTTTGTCAGTTAACATTTACCCACAGGGTCTAGTAAGCTGTGAATGCACTAAAATGGAGAAACCTTCAACTTTATGATTAAAGTAGAAGGAAAGGCAAAATCACTTGGAGGTGCAAAAGTTAGGCATCTGCGTAAAGAAAGAAGAAGCAGGAAGAGGAACACTCCAAGGTGTTTGCTGGAAAACCCTGGGTGGGGGCAGTTTTCTATTGATAGGCCTGGGGTATCAGGTAAGTGAATACAATCAGTGGGTGTGCCTAAGTTTTAGCACCCCCATTCATTGTTTCCTTTCTCCTTTTTTTCTCCTATTGCTCCCCATTACTTTTAACCACAATTGCCTGGACTGGCTGGTATACTCACAGTTCCTGGATATTTGTCTTTTGTGTGATTGAAATTGCTCAGTCAACAAAACACAATGTACCTTTGCCCTTAACATATGCTCTAATGCAAAAGTTAACAAAAAAGTTTTTTCTAATACTGTATATGATTAGTGATGGGTGAATACATTCGGCAGACACAAATTTGTGGTGAATTTCCGCATCTTGCTGCAAGTGAATTCATTTTCAAAACTGCTGCATCCAAAGTAATAAATAAATAATTATGCGTCAAAATTGGCGCGCATCAAAATTATTCGGATGCCCATTGACTTTAATGCATTGGGGCCGAAAATTTGCGTGTATAAAAATTGTCACTCACGTCAAAATTACCGCGCGTCAAAATTATATTGACAGCCATTGACTTGACCACTTCGCCAGGCACAAATGCGCTACGAACACACTACTTCACTAAAATGTGAAGTTTCATCCAGGGCGTCAAACACTGGTGACTTTTCGCTAGCGTTACTTCGGCTGTGCGAGTAAAATTTGCCGACTGGCGATAGAGTGCGAATGAACGGTAGCAACGGTCTCTTTCGCTAGCGAATTGGCAATGTCACTGCGGATAGTAACGCTGTCAAAAAGTCGCTAGCGTTAGCCACTTCGCCCTTTAGTGAATCTGCCCCCAAGTTGGTGCAAGCAAGCTTTCTTCTTATGCTGCAACTATTACCTTGATTACAGCGGTTTTGTAAAACCTGTTATTGGTTTTTGTTGTAAAGAGCAAAAAGTGGACTTTTTTGCATTTTAACCGTGCCCCACTGAGTTGTGCTTAACTGTGTATGTTGTACTGCTTCTACTTCAGTGCACTTCATAAAGAAGGGGTGGGAGGTGGGTTGTATATGGGCATTCCCTGGACTGCCCCTAACAGTACAGTATTTTATTTTGCCCTAATGATTGCTGATGCCTCTGGGGATGCTGTGTGATTTTTTTTCAGTGGCACGTTTTCAGTTTTTAATATTTTTCTAAATGATGCCATCAATAAGAAATCATTAGGAATTTTTCCTTTTGCTTCTAATGTTATGGTACAATTTAGAAGGAGTTTTCCTACAGTATATCAGTGCTTTAATACATATTCCTTTAGCATCTTCTATTTCCACTGGCAGCTGTAAAAATGTTACCCTTTATGACTTCTGAGGGTCAGTTACTGAGAAATAAATCTAACTTACCCATAGTTACTCCACTGTATTGCTTTTTAATTCAATGGATAAATGCATATTTTTTTTAGGAATTCCTTAATAAAATAAAGGCTTTGTGAGAATCTGAATAGTGTCTGAGTCAGTTATGAAATTAGAAGATAAGACTGTAAATAAAGATTTGTGCATAATTTATACCGCAGAAGGATTTCTAGCGCAGCCAAAGAACAATGGGTGCATGACATATTAGCAATGCTACGGCTTTCATAGAAGGTTATATTTCTGCAGTTTCTCTGACCTATTTGAATTGTATACTCTCTGCTGGTATTTTAAACTAAGAGATAAACAAAACATGGGCATCATTACATAATGATGAGATGCTAGTTAGAGTCATTTATTATTTCAGTTATTGTATTTGCAGTTCACAGGTGAGATTTGATTCATATGTATATATTTATATGTTGCAAAGCAATCCAGCCTTTATGAAGATTCGATATGGAGGGATATTTTGGGACATCTATAAATATAAATTGGTCATTTGTTATTTAAGTTGTCATGACTTTAAAGAATATCAGATATTTTAACTATGTGTAGTTCTGTAACAGTCAGAGGCAATTAAACACAATGTAAGATCCAGATTCATCTGTTTGATCTTCTCAGCTACACATACAAATCTTCTGAAAATTCCCCTGGCAGCAAAATATGTCTTGTAGATTCACATTAAGGGTCACTAACAAACACAGAGCAGTTTGCAAAGTATAATCTTTGAACACAAATCAGCATGTACTTTACCAGCGATGTAGGGTTTCCCCCCAAAATTCCAGCGAACATGTGCCCATTGACATTACTCTCGATGCATTAAAATAGATAAAACAGCAGATGCATTTTTTTGACCAAGGTGGGGAATGCTTAATTTTTGGCACACAGTAGTAATGGGTGAATCTGTGCCGAGAAATGCATTGAAGTCAATGGGCGTTAAAATAATTTTTACGTGCGTCAATTTTAACGCGAGTGACAATTTTTATAAGCACAACTATTTGGTCCAAATGCATTAGTCAGTGGGTGTCAGAATAATGTTGATGTGCTCTGATTTTTTTTGACGCGGCAGATTTATCGCAGGGGTATAATGGATAATTGACCCCTGACTTGGTGAAAGCTGAAGAGCATGGAAAATTGATGTTAACTCTTGTTTTTAATGTATAAAGATGTAAAATAAGTTCTAGTTTTGTCATGAGGCATGTCGGCGGCATTATTGTTTTACTTACATGTTCATAAAACTGCCACTGTGTAACTGAAACACTGAATAGATTTCTGATTTTATCATAAATTCTGTGAATGTAGTGTTTACTCAGCTCTATGTAAGATAGAGACAACTCTCCAGGAATCAGTACATGAGAACAGAGCACACATAAGCTGATTTTGAAAGGTCATCTGAGGATACAGGTAAATGCCCTATAATCTAATATGTCAAAAAACATTACACATGTTATATGTGATCTTTACAGTAGATACTTGTTTGCTAGTTAACAAGGAGGGATAAGAAGGAGGATACTAAAGCTTGTTTTTATATGATTACATTTAGCTATTTCTCACACAGCAAATCAAGTCTACATAAATAAAAAAATAATTAAAAAATATACTGGAGTAGAAACTTCAGTATATTCCCCTTGTAAGGAGGGAAAGATGCAGCAAAGTAAAATCATTATGGATTGATAGAAAGGTTAGTGTTGAGGTTGGCAAGAAAAAACATGGATTTAAGATACTCGCAGGGTTATCTGAAACTTCTTTTAGGTACAGGGACACTAATAAAGCATGTAAACACCATCAGGCAAGTTAAATAAAATAATGAAAAGGACTTTGCAATGAACAGTAAAATAAATCCCAAATTATTTTTTTGAATATATAATAATAAAGAAAATGAAGCAAAAAGGAGTGGGGACCTTAGTATCAGAGGGAGATACATTTTGATGAAAACAAGCAGAGATTTTAAGCTAGTTTTCTTTAGTTTAAAGGAACCAGTTAATGAAGGTACCAGTTTCCTTTTGATTGGCTAATTCTAATAATTTGAGTACTGATGGCTACTTGACACAGTAGGAGACTAGAACATGTGAAACTAAATAAAGGTCCAGATTGTATTCACCTAAGGGTATTTATGTGATTGCCAAAGCTCTTTCTTTTCTTCATTCTTTCTACTTTATTTGATGTCTGACATGGTGCTGAGAGATTGGCAAATTGCTAATGTTGTGCCATTATAAAGGGATCCTGAGTCTAAAAGCTAAAGGCCTGTTAGTCTGACATACAAATTTGCAAAAATGATTTCAAAACTGCATTTCACAGGGCAATAATGTTCATTAGTCTGATTATCACATTGCATATTTTAACTGAGTAACACACTAAACCAAACTGAAGGTGGCATCATTTTTTGGCACAAAATAACTTCTTTCATTAAGAAATTTTGTTACATACACTGGTAAAAATGACAAAACGTGCAACCTTTTTCTACCTCTATCTAAATATATATAAATTATTCAACATTAATTATATTATTATTAATACAGGTACCACTATGTATTGCATTTCTCAATAGGCGCAAAAGCCAACTAAATGATGACATGCTAAATTGTGGTTAAGAAAAACTACTTCAGGACAAATGAGTCTTGAATTATAAGCTAGTACTGTTAAGATACATTGAGCATTGATCATGTGTGAAGATATGGTATGAATAAAGATAGCTACACACAGGTTTGCTAGAGAAATAGGTTTTTTAAACCCCTGGGGCTGCAGCGCAGCAAACTGCTTAGGAACTTGGTTGGAAATTTTCTGTGGTGCATGCACTGTTAATTTAAAGCGATTGGTTTACTCTAGAGCTAGTACTGTTCTGGAGGGCTTCTGAGCACTGGCTAAGTAATGGTATTCGGGGGAGCCACATGAATATTTCTGGGCCATTTTGCTGACCAAAGACCTAAGTCTGCATATCAGCTTTGGCTCCCTTCTGCTTTGAACAGTGACACATTTTAAGCTGTGATTTACTGGAAGTGTTACAGTAAAACCTCCAGTTAACAATTGACCGGGTTGTTACTTATTTTCAGGTCATCAGCCATGGGGATCCACATTATAACATACAACATTAACAACTTGAACTTGTAAATGTGCAACTGGACATCATTCCCTCTGTACACTTTCCTACTTTTGGTTAAATTTGAATCATATACTTATGTGTTACTTTGTGCTTATGCCAGTTAAAGACTGCTCTTTTGGTATGAGGATTACTTATTCTGACAAATCCACCAGTCAAGAGACACCCAGTAAAGGTCATGGGCTTTGGCCAGAATTTAGGCAGCATTAATCCTTTGCAAAATAAAGAGCTTCATTACATCAGGAAGTAGTGACTAGTGCTCACACACTCCTGGAAAAGCAATTGAGACAATGAGATGTCTGAATTCAAATGAGGAAGCAATTGAGTGCAGATAGCAGATGAAGTTCTACCAGTTGGATATCCAGGACAGTAGGATACATGATAAAGCCTAAATACATATATATTTTGAATTATTATTGAATGATACCATACTAAATGCATAATCTGTATAAATATTTGTTATGATATGGGGATATCATAGGACTACAATGTATTTGTCTCCAAAGAATGTTTCAAAGAAATGTATTCTTATATTATTAAAAAAATATTAATTTTATTATTAAGTACATCGCTGCGGAATATGTTGGCGCTCTATTAATACATGTTAATAATAATAATATATTTACTGCTATCACATTTTTTTTTGAAGTGTAAATTGAAAAATGTCTAAATTAAGAGGATTTATGCTTCATTGACTGCAACTAGGGATGCACCGAATCCAGGATTCGGTTCGGGATTCGGCCAGGATTCGGCCTTTTTCAGCAGGATTCGGATTCGGCCGAATCCTTCTGCCCGGCCGAACCAAATCCGAATCCTAATTTGCATATGCAAATTAGGGGACGGGAGGGAAATTGTGTGACTTTTTGTCAGAAAACAAGGAAGTAAAAAATGTTTTCCCCTTCCCACCCCTAATTTGCATATGCAAATTAGGGTTCGGATTCGGTTCGGTATTCGGCCGAATCCTTTGTGAAGGATTCGGGGGTTCGGCCGAATCCAAAAAAGTGGATTCGGTGCATCCCTAACTGCAACACATGGATGACAACATAATCAATATTAAAATACACTTGCCACTTGAAACAAAATCTGCAGTGAAAAAGATGGTAGAAAAAATGAATCCACAACATTTCTAGAAAATGTATTTAATTTGGGGAATACTCCAGTGTATTTACTCAAGGCGTTAATATATTCACCCTTTTCTCAGTTATATGATTAGTTTATGTATGTCAAGGATTCTCTTCAGCATTTAAAATAAAAGCCAAATTGCCTCAATCAACTAAAAATGATCACAGTAGGCAAACGCGTTAAATATCCACTTATGCAAATTAAGCATAACGATGAGGAAATATAAATCTCACTTAAATGAAGATGTTAAAGTCAGTTGCATAGAATCAAAAGACAAAGCAGTTCCCATGTAATTAGATCTCATCTGACTAAGGAGCTTTAGGTAGGATATTTGCTTCTTACCATACAAACATGTCTATTTGTCTATTCAGTTTACGTTGAAATCAAGTTGAAAGGATTTCTAGGGATAGAAAGTACTGTACAACTATGCAGAACCCTTTTATTGCTGATTCCTGGAAGAAACTTAAGAAGATTACATCCATTTTGGTCCCAGCAGGCTGTTGTGTGATTAAAATAAAAATATAAAGCTGTGTGTTAGCCTGTTGATCTTCAGTTCTTTCCTAAAAAGACGAGTTAATACAATTAGTCGTTGTTCTCAAAAGATAAACTAGGACCAATATAAATATACTATGCATATAAATAAACAAAGGACTCTGGGATGCAGCTGGCCAGACTAGGGTTGTCTATGGTCATGTGACTACTCAGAAAAAAAACTGCATTACTTTTGTTTTCTTGCATTGTGAACAAAACATGATTTCCATATGTCTCCTTAGTCTCAGTGCTCAGAATAAATTAGTATTACCATCTGTCTCCTGTCCCCCAGTAAGTAACCACTGACTTATGTCATACAAAGGCCAAATAATCAGTGTGTTTATGATTAGGCACATTTCATAAAAGTAGAATGAAGGAAGGTTAGTCCCTATTCCTGTGCATTCCCATCAGAATAAATGGATTAATATAATATAACATAACTGGATGACATGTAAGGGAAGGATAAGAAAATCTTAAAGAATAAATTAACAAATTGGCAGTGGGGGGATTGCAGAAGAAGATATAGAAATAGAATAGGTGGGTGGGTGGAAGAAAATATTGAAATGGTGTGCAGGAGGAAGAAATACTTAATATATTTGAAGGGAGGACTATTTAAGCCCATCTCTTTCCACACTAACTTTATTTAGTGTACATACAATGCAAATGTGGATTTCTTCGCAACTATTAGTTACATACAATAACACATCCTGGCATATTTCATTGTACTTTTTTTTAAATTGCGTTGAATATTCATTTTCAAAAGTTCTACTGAGTTTATGTATAGTTGTACCTCCACATTTCTGGAAAATGCATGTGAGTAGAGTGCAGTAGAACTCTGATTTGTGTAACTGATGACTGTGTACTTTTCCACTAAAATTTGGTTGGTAAATGGATTAATTAACTTCTGCTCCTGTCTAGGGATGGGCGAATTTGACCCGTTTCGCTTCGCCAATGTCGCAGACGCCCATTAAAGTCTATGGGCGTCAAAAAAAATTTGTCGCGCGGCGAAACTGTTTTGACGCGCGTCTTTTTTTTTTTACGCAAGCCGCCATATAAGTCTATGGGCGTAATTTTTTCGGCGAAACGAGGCGAAAAATTCGCCCCCATCCCTACTCCTGTCTATAGAGGGGCCTCTAGAAAGTTGCCTTGACTTTTTCTTAGTAACCTGATGAATTCCTTTTTCCCTGTGCTTGTATTTATCCCATGCTACATACTTACTAGCAATAAATAAATTGAAGGCCTAAGACCCAGTCTACAATGTATAATTAGACTTGCTGTAACTGTAAGGTGGAAAGGTCTAAATTACACTCTTCATATTATAGGCACTAAATGTCTTCATGCCAGATCTGGACATCAGGGCACATTATCAGTAACCATAAGTGGATTCCAAACAGAGGAAGTGCATCAGTGAACTAATATATTAATAAACAATAAGAATGTAGAATTTGCCTAATCATTACAAATTAAAATATGTCTACATATTAAAGTATTTCATAATACCATAGTATTTGGTTGCATTTAGCTGTAAAGGAAAAAAAATCTGAAGCAATTTAATAAAAGGATATGCAAAGGAAATACCACTTTTAAAAGTAGTTGAAATTAAGCATTAATATGCTGGTCATGTTGCAGTTAACATGAAGAATGACATCTTGGAATGAATAAGCAAATGCAAGCATTGAATTCAAAAATATTACATTTTTTATCAATTTCCTAAAAATAGTGGAAGAAAGTAAACTCTGTTTTGATGAATTTATGTGTTTTTAATGATTCTGCCACTCATACGGTTACATAAAGGCGTACTTATCTCATTTCAACTTCTTAGCCAGTCAAATATAATCTTTAGAGCAATAATTTTACAAGAGCTTTGAAACAGTAATGCTATCTAAACTAAACATTAAATGGGTTGTTCATAATAAAATTTACTTTTAATGTGATGCAGAAGCAGAAATTCAAGAGACTTTGCAGTTGGTCTACATCTTTATTATTTGTTTTATTTAATTATTTGCTGTATTAGTTAAGTGGATTTCAGCCTGGAAAAAACTAGAAACTCCTGTTGGTGAAGTCTTGAAATGAGTAACAACATTAGCATGTGGCTGGTGTACTACCCATCTGGGAGCCAGAGAGCAAGCAAATGTGATATATCATAATTCTATGGAGTGATGTGGCAAATTTAGATTCTGCATTGCAGTGGACAGCAGTATTGAATTATTTCAATATATACTCAATTTAGTGGGAAAATTGTGAAAAAAGTGAAATGCAGCCTATAGACCGAATTCCTCCTCACTCTAGAGTGACATTCATCACATTTGCCATCATTATCTACAGACAACCAGTGTCTATATTGTATAAGGAGTATTATATTATAGGCAATTATTTAACTGTTCAATTTGGGAGTTGTAGGATTGCCTCCAAAAAGGAACAAAATAACAGTTCATTAGTGGAGCTTATATTGAATTTGTATGTTTGTGGTGCTCTATTTGGTACTTTTGAGGCCTTAAAAGAGAAGGAAAGGTCCAATTGATGGCAGTTGCCAAATGTTAGGCACCCCCAAGGATTGTAATCACTTACCTGATACCCCGGGCTGGTGCTCCTGTTCGCAGAAAACTGCACCATCCTGGGGTACATGCAAGGCAGTGACACAGGCAGGAGTCAAACCAAACAGTAAATTCAGCACAAAGTCAGGATCCAGAAAAATAGTCAAAGACAGGTAAAGGTTGGTTCAGGCAGCAATACAGGTCTAGTAAAGAACAGGCGGGGGTCAAGGTATAGAGAATCAGACTAGAAGAGCACCCATGAACTATCAGAAATAGACCAACGTTGTATGATGGAAAGTAGGATGTGGCACCTTTAAATATTTTGGTTTGATATATCATGATGGCACAGGAACTATAGGATTCCATTTTGCCAGCAGGCTTTAAATTGAAGCTGTTATTTGGTTGTCAAAGCTTAATTACCTCAGAAACCATAAAGCAATTTTAAAATAAAAATGGAAAATGAATAGCAGAGGGCCTGCAAAAAAACAAGCATAAAAAATAAGAGTAATAATAAGACTGAAGCCTCACAATGATTTGGTTGCTGGAGTTAATTATTCGTTATTAGCTAATAACTATACAAAATAAATGGAAAATTGTTATAAACAGAGATATTAGCATAAGGCCAAAAGGACTGAACAAAGAAACCAGTGGATAGTTTTTCAACTGACATTCACAGCAATTCTAATTATTTTATCCCCTCTTTGCCTGTCTACTCCCACAAAACCATGTGTTACATAAACTGAATTCCCTCTTGAGGAAAATAATCATAGTGTATGTTTGAAGTATTAATGTGTGCGTGGGGTAAAAATCATTGCTAATGAAAATCAGAAGATCTTAGATACTGAGATACACTAAACAATTCCTTTTGAAGTACTGTATCATTCACTATAAAAGCTATGAGTAAACTGTGTTGTTACTTTAACAGTAACAGCTATGCTTATAAAAAGTAATGGGAAGGCTATGTCTTCAGTGATATCACCAAAACACCTGAACTGTGAGGTAACATCCCTTGCTGGCTCACAGTAGAAGAAACTCTAGGAAGGCTACAAAAGCTGGGTAAACACCTTGATAGCACTGAATATACAGACTGGCTGAAAAGGAAAGGTGAGTTAGTAACACTTCTATATAAATTAGAAGAAAAAGCAGACAATTAAGGAAGGAATTTCCCCCCTCTGAGGAAAATTGTAAAGGCTTCAAATTGTTTTTTTTTGTCTTCCTCTGGAAGAACTAGCAGTAAGACAGGTCATATATATATATACTTAAATGCTTGAACTTGATGGGTGTCTTTTTCAGCCTAACTTACTATGAGTTAACGTAGCCCATTGTCTTCTAAATTAATACAAATTAATTATATTGTACCTTCAAAAAAATATGAAGGTACAATATAGATATAGAGATAATATCTCTTGTTAGAAATGAGAAATGATGTTCTTGTATATGCCCAGAGCTTTTAGGGGCACATCAAAAAACTGGTGTTCTGGTAGCAAAATGGCAAATATGATTTCTGCTGCTAATTGTAACTTGCTGCACTTGATGAAGGATAAAGGATTACTAATAAACTTAAGAGGGCTAAAGTAGGTGAATCCTTAAAGAGAAACCTAGAAGTACTTGACTAATAGAAATAATCAAGTAATAAATATATCTGCAATGAGCAATGTCACTTATCAACAGTAAATGCCATTATGAAATTGTACCTGAAGTTGAAGTCCCCAAAACCATGAATGCCATGCATGGTTTGCACTTTACAGTTATAATAAAAGATGTTAAAGAAATGGATATAACTTCCACTTTGTAAATTGCTGTGCTTGCCTCTATCCTTTTGTATGTACATGTTACACAGTGGATCAGCCTGTGAGAGGTGTATAGCACCCAAATACAACTCCAGCAATTGGTGACTGTAGAAGTGTTTGTGTAAGAATATCATCTATGGCTCCCTAGCATAATTAGGTGCAGATTATCAAAGTGTAACAGCTTACAATAAAAGCAAATGCAATAGCCTTGTCCTATACATACTATATCATTTTTGGATTAAAGATAGCACCCTGACCACCTCAATTTTTTATTTGCCTTTAAAGTGGACCCGTCACCCAAACAAAATTATTCCAAATCCTATTTTATCATGTTAGTCAAGCAAAATGAACTTTAATTACACTGTATAAATTATTTGAATATTGTTTCCATCAGTCTGGGAATTCAAATTTATAGCAACCAGGAAGGAGCCATTTTGTGGACACTGTTATTAAGGCAAGCCTTGCATCATCTCAGAATCTTTTTTGTGCACCAGGGTTCAGCGACCCAATGTCCATCCCCATGCACTGGTTACACAATTAATTCGTTAAGAGAGCTGGGGGAATGTGGGGAGAGCGGTGACATCTAGGAAGTGCTGAATGGAAAGTGAAAGTAATTACTTGCCCCACCTCTATGCCTAGGCATAGAGGCGGGGTAGGCAATATTTGATTGACAGTTGATATTTTTAAATGAGTTTACAACAGCTATGAATGCTTTAATAAAAAAAATAAATTGGATTTCATGTTTAATTTAAAAAGGACTTTTATTATACACATTTTCATGTCTGGGTGACGGGTCCACTTTAAGGCTTCTTTGGACAATGTTAACAAAAGTCTTCAATTTTCCGCAAAAATAAATGGACAGTAAAGAATAAAAAGGAAAAAAAGCAATTCTTTCTCTAAATGACACCTACTCCGTGTTATTCAAACAGTGCTACACATATGTTTTAAAAAAGTTCCAATTTCTTTTCATGTTTTTCTACACATAGTAGACTCATGTCTGCACAAATCAATATAAAAAAATTTCCTGGATGTTCATGTAAACGTCCACAGTTTGCATTCCATAGCTAATTTAAAATGTAAGTGAAAAAGAAAAGTCACATTTATACCAACAAATTATATCAGATTATGTCAGGAAAAGTCTAGTTTACAGCTATTTTGCATCTTTCTTGTTATAAGTTAGTTGTCTTTATATTGAATACAATATATTCCTATGACCTCTCCCTTCTTTAACCCTATTAGTAACTTGATTTGATGTTTTTACCTACCTCGTAACTGTATAAAAATATGAAAAGAAGCAGAGACAGGACTGCAAGAAATGTTACAATCAGAATTTCTCTAGTGCTTTGTGGCTTTCCCTCAAATATTTTTGGCTTGGCAATATTCTTTCTAGGTTTCAAAAATGTCTAATAGATTTGAATGTTAAAATGTCTTCTCTTTGTTCTCCCAAGTTATTTTTCATACATAAACTCACTCCCCATACAATGATTTCCAATAAAAAACACACTACTTTTATTCCTTTTAAATGTGTTTTTTTATATAAATTTATATAAATTACTGTTAACATGACAAGATAACCACTTTACAAATGCGCATATGTATGATTTGTAAACTTGGTACACTGTGCTGTAGATCACATTTAATATAAAATGCCCAGTAAATCTAATATCAACATATGGCTATATTTACAGTACTAAATTGCACTGGGTTAATGTGATTTTATATTTCAGGTCTTAAAAGAGAATCACTCTTGCTATTTATTTATAATTATATCACACCTGAAAGTGCAAATTTAAATGGCAATATTTGCATTTGCCTTGTTGTTAGAAAAGGTTTTCTCCAAACATTATTTCTTTTAAAATGTGAATTATGCCCCATACAAAAATTATTTTTATGGGGCCCTTTTATGATTTCATTCTGAATCGAATGAACAATAAAAGGGAGAAACACAATAAGGGGGTTAATGCTGAGATTCACAGTGTATATTTATCAAAACATCAAGTCATACTGTTCCATATCTAATTTATGTATTAGTTTATATTAATTCATATTTTTCTTGTTATGACAGATGCTTCATTATTTAATAACCTTTATATTAGATTAGGCTTTCTTTATAATTATTGAACCCCCCTCAATAGTTATTTGATTATACAATAAGAAAATCTGTAGTAGTTTCAAAAGGCATACCAACAATAAACAGCATGTCATCCTGGAATTTCCAGGGACAGATGTAAATGTTTCCATGCTTAAAACATTAAATTTAAATCAAAGAACCAAAAACTTATGCTTATAGTAAGGGGGGGGGTTGACAAATGGGAAAAATGCCACTGGATATTACTATAGATAACAGTTGTGAAAAAGAAAAATTAGAAACTCAATATGGGGGGTCCGATTTAATTATGTAACTGTTTATAGATCCAACAAAGTGCAATTTCGGATGCAAATTTCAATCAATAATGCAGGGTAATGCCCATAATTCTAGTGGAACTGCTGTGGTTCTCTACGGTATATCCACCACAACCTATGCATTAAATTGCACTTCTGTTTTGGAAGGACTTACCTGTTCTCGAACCCTGGTCTGCTTGATGAACTATATCTGCATTAACATACTTTACTTTCAGTATGGATGCAGGTCAACTATCCTGATGGGCATGGGTCACTCTCTGGCTACTGGTCTCTCAAAAATTGTTGTGTAGTTCCTGGAGCATGTGTTTAAAATTGTATTTGCATTCTACTCACTGGTTGCAAGTCTGGAACACCTATTAACACAGCTTGCTGTGGGGACCCTGGAACTATCACCATGTCCAGGCTGGTAGTAGTGCCAGGTTTTCCCACTGTTAATAGGCACAGTTGTCCACCACTCATCAAAAGATGGATGCATTGGCAAACATGTGGAAGTTTCAGAGCATATTTAAATGTCAGCACCTTAATGTGCTGTGATGCAGGGATCTTTTTTGAACACACCCGTGCGTGAGTGCTCTAAAATGCAATGGCGAGCACATATTGAGACATCTAAATATGCTCTGATATGTCCACATGTTTGCCAATGCATGTTTCATGTTTAAACCAGTAGTAGAAGTAACCACAGAGACCAATGAAGTGCACATGGAACCATGTTCATTAATAATATACTTATTAGTAAAAGATGAAAGTAATTTTAATTGCTATAAATGTAAGGTCTGCAAACCATTACACTCAGGCTCATTTCCAACAGCAAGTAACTCCACACAGTCAGTGGGTTAGACACAAACACTGATAAAACAACTCTTCTTTAAGTTTAATGGATAGGAATAATTTCTGATACCTATGTTATTTATGTTTGTATATAAATTAAATGTTGTCAATGATGCTCATTCATTTCTTTTTTCCTTTCTGTTAGCTCTACAAAAGAATGAAGCAGCAAGACCATCTGTCAAGTCAGACATTTGTGTACAAGTAAATCCTACTTATTGGGTTATTGCCTTACCAAATGACTGCATGCATAAATCATAACTGAAACAAGGTTACACTGTGTAAACATATTTTCTTCTTCATTAAATAATATTTTGTTTAGGTTTACTCAAGTTTATTGCACGGAACATGACTTGGGTAATGCAAGACTGATTTGAGGAAGTAGAGAAAATATGTTCTTGAGATGCCATGAATTGTTTTATATTGTTTTGTTTTATTGTTATTATAAAGATAGCTGGAATCTCAGCCATTAAGAATGACTGCACTGCTACTTCATAAGGAATGTAATTATGTCCATACTAGCACAAAAACAATCACCTTTTCTATATTTAAGCAGATTTAACTAGATGTTTCTAGTAGAAGTAGTCTATTCATTATAAATTGCTGCAGTTTGGCCTCCTGTAATTTGTTCAGGTAGAAACTATTCAGACTCTCTAGAGATTCAGCTTTAAGTGTCTCATGGAAAAAATATCTTATACACATCTTATACACACATAACTGAAAAATAAGTAACGTCTATTAATGAACTGGGTGGATCTTACATTAATACAAAGCGAATAATTGCAAACCGGTGTGTTTACAGCACTTTAATGGAATGTCTATTCCTTTCATTTTATAGAAACTTTGAAATGGGTTTTTGTAAACATATCAATACAGAAATACCATTCATTGCTTTCGATTTGTTGAAAAAAAAATTAGTACACAGTATGCAACAGCAAAATACTGTAGGTATATAGATATAGGATTATCAGCAAGTAAAAGCACATACTTCCTCCATATCATAATTGAGGCAACAGTCAATTCCCTGTATTTAACATACTTATCTTTTTCATTGTCTTGATTTTTGGTTAGTTTTTTTCTGGTTTAAACATCCATGGCAAATTCTTTGATCATGTTTTCTGTATTTAACATTCAGTGCACTAAAAATAATACAATCCTCTTTTCTTTAATGTTTAGGTTTGTGGGCCACTAAGTGAAGGAAACCAATGTGTTTAAAAAAGAATGTAAGTGCTACAGAAGATGCTTGTGAGAAAAGGGATGTATCCTTGCTATATTGCAAAGGAAAAATAAAGGGTTGCATTACGAGAAGAAAGGGGTCAGGGATTGCAGCACAGTGTTTAGGTAAAAAAAGATCACAGGATCAAGGGAGTGGGTTGTGCGTGGGAAGGACAATAGAAGCCAAGAGACCTCAGACTTAGTCATAATATTGGAAGAATAAAAAAATGAGAAATATGGCTTAAAGAAAAAGATAGTTGATATTATGAGATCTACTTTGCTTTAGAAGAAGTTGGCAAAATTCTGAAGAGAGTAAAGAAAGGTGAATGGTCTGTTGTTTAGTGATATAGAAGGAAATATTATATTGAAAACAAATGTTTGAGATTGATATTATTATTGCTTAAAATTGGTTAGACTGGGAGGGCAAATTTGAGGAGTAATGTATAGTAGAGAATGTCAGGTTTTGCCAGGAATTTAATTCACTACGCTGATCATGAACAAGGATTAGGGATGTAGCGAACCGCCGCCGATGTGTTCGCGAACGCCGTTCGCGAACACCGGCAAAATTTGCGAACAGTTCGCGAACTGTTCGCGAACTTCGATCATCCGAAAATCGTTCGATTCGAACGATCGAAGGATTGTAATCGTTCGATCGAACGATTTTCGTTCGAGTCGAACGATCGAAGCCATTGGATCGAATGATTTCATTCGATCCAATGCTTCGATCATTCGATTCGAACGAAAATCCTTCGATTTTAGCGCTCGAATGGTCGAACGATTTTGACGCGAACGCCTATTGGCGAACGTCGCGCGACGTTCGCGAACTTGCGGCGGACGCGAACAGCCGATGTTCGCGCGAACAAGTTCGCCGGCGAACAGTCCGCGACATCCCTAACAAGGATCCAAGAATCCTGTCTGAGCATTTAGCCACAGGGATTGGACTGTAGCCTTAAAGGGCCATAGGGGTCAACAGCAAAGGACCAAAAGGAGTTGTAGGTATTAACTTGAATTGAGAGCATTAACTAGAGAGGATAGTTTTGAGTACTGAGCCAGGACTGTCTGTTGACAGAGGATTAGATTATCGAGACCAGTGTCATATAGGGACAGTGAAAAGTTATGCCATTGGTCATCCTTATGCTACTGTCTTAATGCTACAGCTGAAACAACAAGGTTGAATAGAGAGAGTCTGAGACTGAGAGGGGTCATGATTATGGCAGATGGAAAAAAGAGAAAAACATAGGTTCAGAGAGGAACATGACAGTGTAAATGGCGGATGGAGATCTGTAGATGATAGCCACAAAAGAATACGGATCTATTGACAACAAGAAAGAAGGCGTATCAGAAAAAAAAGAGAAAAAAGAAGAGAGGGGGGGGGAATGACTTTGGAAAAGGATTTAAAATGGAGGGGTCATAAAGTTCTTTAACATTTTTATGGCACAGCAACAGTTGTAAAAGTAAGAGATAATAACACACAGTTGTCAATATAGCTGTAAATGCAGCTTGCAGAGCCAAAGCACAGACAGACAGAAACAAAATCAATAATACAATATCTTCATCTGAGGTTCTTTACAGTCACTTAAATTGGTGTCCAAAGTTGCCTAAGTGTCCAAAACTCACATAGACACCATGTTATTAAATAATCTTGGCAGGACAACTGCGAGTTACCTGCTTACTACCCATACTACTTCACTACCCAAAACTGAGAAAACCAATATATTCTGAAAGAAGGAAAAATTGCATACTTAGAGAAACTAACTTTAAAATGTAATACAATAGAATATGAGCTTTTTTAAGAAATTAAATTAGTATCCCTTCATGCATCTCTTTATTAACAGCTCCTGTCTAAGAACAGTACAGACCATGCAGGAATCTCCAGTTGCTCTTACTTCTCCAAGGCAGGAATAACCAGCCAGCTGTGTCTGCAGCTGAAAAGTATCTGTACTAATTATTGCACAGCTTGCCATTAATATCAGTTTTATTAATCCAGCTACAGGCAGTCTCTACATCTTTTTGACTTTTAAGGCTTGAAGTTCTAACACACTAACGGTCATTTTTTGCAATTTTCCTTGCTGAAGCACAATAATCAACAATAAACCTCAAATATACCTAAATCAATACATAAAATATACCTCTAAAATGATGCCGTGACACCCATAGCTGTTTGACAAGGTTTATTTAATTAACAACTTAAGTTGTAGCTTATTTATAAAATGGTCATTTGTTTTTATTTACAGAAGGCAAAAGCAAAGTATAATAAACATTTGAAGACAGAAGTGACTGTGAAAAAATTAAATTAATCATTTCTGCATTATGATTATATTCCTGATGTGAATAGTAACACAAGGAAAAGTACACAAGTCCCTTAAATATACTGCTCAGTATATAAGTGTACAAATAGACTAATATAGCCAAGGAGAAATATCTCTAAAGCTTAGGGCAATATCAAGGGCGTGGGCAAGAGTTTTACAGATATACACTTGAATCACTACTTAATACCTCTCATTTACTCACTGAGCCAGGGGACCAGTTTATACAAAAACTATTTTTCTTTTAAGTAATCCAGTTGCTTGTCTAAAAAGTCTGCGTTGCCTCATGTTGCAGAAAGAAATGTGCACATTTATGTTGGAAAATCCAATACTTTACATATAGCATTGTTTGCCCAAAGTATTCAAGAACCCAAGGACCTATACATACCTATGCATAATAAACAACATATCTACCTTTGTATTTAAAAAGCTTTGCCAATGTTATAATATTTCTCACCATTCACAATTCTGCAACATATGCATAGAAACATGATAGACACTGGTTTAGATAGAAAGGTCTTTCCCAGTCCATCAAATACAGGTGCTATAAATAACTCGTCGTGGGTTTTACATATTCAGGAAGACACAAATAATCCTTATATTGTTTTCTTGTTAAAGAAAAGAATATTTAAGTGGTATCTCAGTGATCCTGCAGATTTGGCCCAAAAATATGTAAACCAAATGCAAACAGCATTATTTATTAAAGGAATAGTTCAGTGTGAAAATAAAAACTGGTTAAATAGATAGGCTGTGCAAAATAAAAAATGTTTCTAATATAGTTAGTTAGCCATAAATGTAATGTATAAAGTCTGGAGTGAACAGATGTCTAATAAAACAGCCAGAATCCAACTTCCTGCTTTTCAGCTCTATGACTCTGAGTTAGTCAGCGACTTGAAGGGGGGCCACATGGTACATTTCTGTTCAGTGAGTTTGTAATTGACCCTCAGCATTCAGCTCAGATTCAAAAGCAACAGATATGACCCATGTGGCCCCCCCTCAAGTCTCTGATTGGTTACTGCATGGTAGCCAGGGTAACCAGTCAGTGTAAACCAAGAGAGCTGAAAAGCAGGAAGTGTTCTGACTGACATGTTATACATCAAATCACTCCAGCCTTTATACATTACATTTTTGGCTAACTAACTATATTAGAAACATTTTTTATTTTGCACAGCCTATCTATTTACCCAGTTTTTATTTTTACACTGAACAATTCCTTTAATTCATTGATCTGCCTATTAGTGCATTAACCCATCTTCATTTCTTCTTAAATACCATACTACTATATTATGATTTTTCTCTCCCTGACTTTAGACAACATCCCTGATTGTGATATGATTTACAGTCTTTATCTGTTGCATGTCATATATGTCATAGAGATACTGTAAGGGAGGTCATACACTGTATGGCCACCTTTTTATTATTACTTTTATTCAGGTCAAAAACCCCAAATGATCAGTTGGATTTTGTGTAATGAATAGAATGAAGCCACCTAAGCATACTGAAACATAATCAGCAGTCTGCTCTATTAAGTATCTTTGAGAACTGTAACTGAGCTTAGTTGACATAGGTTAGATTATGTTTTTATTTTTTCATATTTATTAATCATGTGTTGCTTCCCAAGAAAGTATACCACAATCATTAACAATCCATCTTCAAATGCAAAAAAAGGTTTTTCTCCTTTAGAAGAATATTGGCCTGTCATTTGGAAAATATGTCTTGAACCGCGTAGCCTGAAGTAAATATTCCATCCTTTTGCAAACACGTCTGTGCGTAGAATTAATAAACTACTGGCAGTGCGTCTTATGCATTTCAAGGATGTTTACACACACATTTATTCAGCTATGCTAAGCACATATGCTTTCTTGTCCACCAAAAAAGCACCTGTTAAGTAGCCTTGCTTTCAACTGAAGCCTTAGGGACATTATTTAAAGAAGTAATGTGCCTTCAGACATCTTAGCTCTTTCATGTTTACATATACTAAATGTGTCTAACTACTTGTGTTTCTAACAAGGAAAGAAATGCAACAAAAATAATTTGAGACTGTAGAGAGTGAGAGTAAAGTAAAGTGAACTTGCTTATAGAAGGGGGTGACATTCATTGTTACTGTAACATGAAAATCACAACAAACCTTAAAACCATTATACTACTGCTTCCAGAAACCAAAAACAAATACAGCAATGTGATACATTATCCAGAAACAATACTGGTCAAAGTAAAATTCGTATGCACTCCCTGGCCTTTCTGTGATGCAATAATCTGGTGCTCAGTCCTCTAGGGAGACGGCACTCCCCTAGATCCACAGGAAACAAGCAATTGAGGAAACGGCACACAGAAATGAATGCAAAAGGGGAAAGACCCCTATGGATTTATTGTGTCAAACAGCACAACGTTTCGGGGGCTGGCCCCTTCATCACATCACCTGACGAAGGGGCCAGCCCTCAAAACATTGTGCTGTTTGACACAATAAATCCATAGGGGTCTTTCCCCTTTTGCATTCATTTCTGTGTGCCGTTTCCTCAATTGCTTGTTTCACATTATCCAGAAACCCATTACCCAGAAAACTCTATTACAGATAGTCCTTCTCCCTTAGACTCCTTTTTAGATATTTTCTTTTTTGTCTGTAATAATGAAACATTATCTTGTACTTTTTCCCAGCTAAGGTATAATTAACCCTTATTGGAGGCAAAACAATCATTCTGGGTTTATTTATTTATGTTTAAATGCTTTTTTAGTAGACTAAAGGTATGGAGATCCAAATTATGGAAGAAAGCCAGGCCCCAAGCATTCTGGATAATGGCTCCCCTTCCTTACTACAAGCAGTGACCTCTACAAATGTTGATCCTATTTTCATCAGACTAAGACTAAAGTGCCACGGATTAAGTTGGTCTGGCAAAGACTAAAAGACTTCATAAGTTCAAAGTTGAAAATATGCTTTAATTTCTCTCCAGCTTATGTCCTCTTAAATATTGGCTCACCTTCTTTCTCTAAGATAAATCAATGCAATGCCAATGTTAAAATGTTAGCCAACTTAATCCTTCGTTTTGTTGCTGCTACGAAAAAAACTTTAGTCTTATATTGGCTTTTAGAATCTCCCCCCTCCATGAAGGATATTTTATCACAGATAAATAATTTGTGTTGGCAAGAAGCTATATGGGCAAAAACAGCTGAAACACATTTAAAGCTCAAATTCATGGATGACTGGTCTCTTTTTTTCAAACTAATCGATCCTGGTCAAAAAACTAAAGTCTTAGAACTATTACAAATCTAAACATATTGAAATGTAAGGTGGCTTTATCAGTTCATGCATATTTTGGATACTTGATACTGCCATTTTTGTTGATAATTCTTTTTACATTAATTAGTAAATCCACTGAGTGAAGTTTGGTTTATTATTGTTTCTTTACTTCATTATTTTATTTACTATGTTAATTATTTTCCTTTGGAATGTGTGCTTTTGAGTATATATTTATAGATATGTGTTTGTATCTTTGGCATGTTATACAGCATTGTATATTCTTTTCTTTTGTTATCTTGACATACTCAATCTGCGTAATATATTCTATTGTGTTTATGGAAAACTCAATAAAATTATTGAAAACAAAAAAAAAAAAAAAAAAAAAAAAACAAAAAAAAAAAAAGACTAAAGTGCATATAGAGTAAAATCTAAATATACTACATTTGTTGCTTTAGGCTTACAAATTAGTGGCACAGAATATAAAGAAGGAAGCAACTTTAAAGGTATTCTTACTTCGTATTTCTTAACTTCTATAGTTTTGCTTTCAATACGTTCTGCTTTCAATCTCAACCATCAATAAGATCTCATTGTTCTTGGAATCTCTAGACACTAATTTGCACCTTATCATTTCAAGCTAGCACTTCTTTAAACTATTAATCCTCTTGTCAAGAAGGCAGAACAGGATGGCTTAATGAATAAAGGTGATGTTGTAACATCTTGTGGACGATAAATGGATTACAAAACGTCCTAATTTTAAACTAATAACATCGAGGCCACAATGTTCAAAACCATTTATTTTCTCTGCAACTGTATTTTGTTTGGGTCCTTGGCTTCATCCAGAAGGAATGTGGTTGTAGCCCCTGATACTTATTACTTATCACTGTATAATGGTTTACTATAACCTTCTGAAAAACCATGGTAAGGCATGAGAGTAAATACTAACTAACTTCCAAATAATGTTAAAAACCACAATAAAGATGTGGCTACATTATTTCCACTGCCAAAGTATACAAGAGCAAGTAGTGCTTAAGCTCAGTTCCAAAGTACAGGTGTGGGATCTGTTATCCTGAATGCTCAGGACCTGGGGTCTTCCGGATAATGGATCTTTCTGTAATTTGCTTCCAATAAGGATTAATTATATGTTAGTTTGGATAACGTAAAAGGTACTGTTTTATTATTACAGAGAAAAAGTAAATCATTCTTAAAAAATTGGATTATTTATATAAAATGGAGTCTATGTGAGATGGCTGTCCTGTAATTCTGAGCTTTCTGGATAACAGGTTTCCAGATAATGGATTCCATACCTGTATTTCAAAGATAAAGATACAAGGCCTGTTGCACAGCCTCAATGCCATGATCACGAGAACTTGCATGCGTAGCCAAGGTCCATATGACATAAAACGGACCAGGGGTTGATATAGGCTATTGAAATAGGTAGCTACAGAACAGCACTCACAGGACTTGTTTAAATTAAAAACGAAAAATTATAAATGATTAAAACATTAAAATTATATATATATATATATATATATATATATATATATGATTTTTTTTTTAAATCCCATTTTAGATATTTCTTAATAAGTTGCCTTATACGAATAATGCAAACAAAAATCTCATTGATCTCTTATGGATGACAAAAGAAAATACGTCTGCAATCATCTTTTGATAAAAAACAACACACACACAGATGCATGCATGAGATAGTATGGGCTTATATTTGTTCACTAACTGTCAAGGCGAGGCAACATTTGCTCTACTCACTCACGGAGTAAATATGCCACTTCATATATAAGAAATTGCTTACAAAATTAGATGGAAGTGTGTGTGTAGCTGTAACTATAAAGTTATGTTGAGTTCAGTTCTTCTAAGAGGGTGATTGTCGCTTTAAAATGGTGTTGCCATGGAAACATATTAAAACAACAAAGGTTACTATGGTAACCAAGGATGGAAGAGAAAAACAGATGGGAACTCTGAATTTGTTAGTTGGGGGAGGGATGGAATAAAAGAAAATTATATGAGGAAAATTTCATTCAGTTCTTATATTTATGTTTCTGAAAACCATATAGCCAATAATTAACTAGGTAGCAATGTATTGTTGTGTTTTTAAACCCTGTATTCCCTCACAATAGGTAAAAAAAATATAAACGTCAGCATAATAAAGTGGTGATTTGATGTCAGGAATTCAATACTACTGTTGCCTTTATCACCCTACAGTTTTGCTGTTAATTGTGTTTATGATGTGTAGTACTCTGCATTTACTTATTTGTTAATGTGGTACAACTGATGTAGCTGTCATGATGGCTTCTGTATCCTTTTCCATTCATAACAGGAGCATGCTGCAACCAGACAATGACCCAGTCATCTCATGGGCACTGGGAAAATCCTGGCTCTTTAGTGTTGATACTTAAAGGAAAACTATTCCCCCAAAATGAATACTTGAGCAACAGATAGTTTATATCAAATTAAGTGGCATATTAAAGAATCTTATCAAACTGGAATATATATTTAAGTAAATATTGCCCTTTTTCATCTCTTGCCTTGAACCACCATTTTGTGATGGTCTGTGTGCTGCCTCAGAGATCACCTGACCAGAAATACTACAACTCTAACTGTAACAGGAAGAAACGTGGAAGCAAAAGATAGAACTCTGTCTGTTAATTGGCTCATGTGACCTAACAAGTATAGTTTGTGTGGTTTGTTTGTGTGCATACTGAATCATACAATCCAGGGGGCTGCCCTTATTTTTTAACATGGCAGTTTTGTATTTATGATTACCCAATGGCACATACTACTAAAAAATGTATATTATTATGAAAATGGTTTATTTACATGAAGCAGGTTTTTACACATGAGCTGTTTTATGTTTGAGGGGTATCGTTTTCCTTTAATTACAGGGTAAAGGGTGGAGGTTGCTTAGTCCTCCTGTAACCAGAAAGAGAGAGAGAGAACTGTGGAAGTCTAAAAGGGTCATTTATGAATAATACGCTATCAAGAGTACATATGGATACAATAAATTAAGATACTTGTATCTGTCACGGCCAGCACCCAATACCAGAACAGGTGCCAAGTACCCTGGTCTCGGCTTCACCAGTAGTGTGACCACCGTTGGGCTTCGGGAGGAGCCCTCAGCTTACTTGGGTGCCACCTGGACATAACGAGGGGTACAAGGCGAGATGTTCTGGCTAGCAGAGGGGCACGGCAGGTAGATAGTCTTTTGGGCCGAAGGTCACGGTACAAATGGAGCAGGAAAAAGAATCATCAGACAGGCTGGGTCGAGGCAGGCAGATATCAAGAATTGTCAGGCAGGCAAGCGTCAAAACCGGGTAATCAAACAGATGGGGTCAGGCAGAAAGAGTAGTCGAGATGCAGGCAAAAGTCAGGATTCGGAATTGTCAGGAACAGGCAGGGATCAAAACCAGATTAACAGACTGAAGTTACACAGGAATAGATAGCACAAGGCTTCAGGAACCACAGAAACAAGTTTCTATCACGGGCACTGGCTGGGAAACAGAATGGGCCTTATATAGGTTCAAATTTCGCACAAAATGGGCGTCAAAACCCTGTGCCTTTAAGAGGTGCGCAGGCGCGCCGCGCGCGCCCTAGAATCAAAGATGGCGCCGGCGCCAGCGCCAGCTCATGGACCATGCGGCAGGCGTCCCCACCGCACAGGTATTGTTACAGTATCCAAATAATTTCCTACACTTCCACATGTTTGCCACTGTGTCTGTCCTGCCTGGTCTAATTATTGGAAGCAACTGTACCTATTGAGGCTGCGGAGCCCTAGACTTACTGCCACTCTGGACATCGCATTCGTTTCACCATTTTCACAGTTGGTTGCACCACTGGACTGCAATATGGGCACTAGATTTGTGCTCAATGAACCAGATGAAAATGCTGTGTTGATCGCTGCTGGAATAATCAGAAAACTGCATTACGGGTATAAAACATATCGATTTGCATCTGAAATAGCATTTGTTCATTACCCTTTAAAGACCCCAAATAATTTATATGAACATATTCAGCACAAATGTGTCTGATTTGTGTTACATGTTTTAATGAGAATGTCATTGTGTCTGGCTCATCACTCGCTTGTGGCACCAAATACACTGGAATTGTAGGATAAAACGTTGCATCATGTGTAAAAATCATGGAGACTCGCACCCGAAATTGCATGTGCAACATTCACTTGCACTCATACTATAAGTATGCACTCTGCTCACCAGAATAACAAGGAAAGCCTATTTCACTCAACTCTTGTACTTGAATCACTGCAACTTTCAAATGAGAAGAAATACCAAATAACAGAAGCCTCATATTGTACAGAAGAAATGTTGCAAAGTGGATTCTGATAGATTGCTCTTGTAGTTGAGACACCTTCCCTGCCTTTGGTGCACAATCCCCATTGAAGGTACCTCACAGCTGGTTTTACACTCCAAGAATCTCTCTATCTCTGAGCATAACCACTTGAGTCCCTAACCTGGTGGCCTTGTCATTGCACGGTGCTAACGCTTCACTAAACCACAATTGGAGTTAATAAGAAAATTAAATATATTTGGGGACATTAATGAAGTGTAGACAGAAGTATTCTACAAAAAAAAATTACAATTATTCTTGAATCTGTATTTTGTTGTGGTTTTTGTATTATATTTATTTATGTGGTGTTGTCAGGTGAACTGCATTGTATTTGCTAGTTTTTATTTACCCAGTCAGCTGTCTGATTGAATTTTTCTGGCAGCTGCCAATTGATCAAGTCTGTATTGGCCAATCTGTATTCAAGTGTCTGTAAGCAAACCGTCCAATCACTTGCCAGTGTGATATTTGCCTAGTTTAAGCAGTGGAGCTAACACATAATACCGCAAATGCAATTCATTTTGGACCACTAATACCAGCTAATAGTGAGTCATTTATACAAGAAAAAAGGGGCAGGAGGAGTAATATGATCATAATGATATTTGTGCATGTCCAGTGTCACTATGACTTTAGTACTATATGGATGGTTAAAGGAACAGTAACATCAATAAATTGTTTTAAAGTAATCCAAACATACTGTAATGCAGTGTTTGGCTGCACTGTTAAAACTGCTGTGTTTGCTTCAGAAATACTACAATTGTTTATATAAATAAGCTGCTGTGTAGCAATGAGGGCAGCCATTCAAAGGAGAAAAGACTCAGGTTACACAGCAGATAGCAGATAAGCTCTGTAGATCATAATGGTGTGATCTGTTATCCACTTTATTTTATATCCTTTGCCATATAGCCTTTTTACAATTTCTGCCATTGCTTCACAGCAGCTTGTTTATATAAACTATAGTAGTGTTTCTGACGCAAACAAATTAGTTTTACTAGTGCAGGGCAACAGTACATTATATTTTCATTACTTTAAACCACTTTCATTTTTTGGTGTTACTGTTCCTTTAATAATCTCTTTGCATAACTACTGGTTTACAACTGCAGAAACAATCATTTAAAAACATCTACAACTGCAATGAAAGAGAAAATATATTTTGAGTAGCAGATTTATTCTTGGTATATGATCAGCTTTGCTTTGCAAGGGAACCATAAAAGGAATATTACAATGCACTTCCTGCCTCATTCACAAATCCATATATGGCTCAACATGAAGTTAAAATAAAAAAGGTTTAGTTGTGGAACAGGATGACTGTGTGTTTCCAGGTACATAAGGTAACAGATGAGACAATCTTATATGGCAGCAACCAAATAGAATGGCAGCTTTTTAAATAATTAAGGACAAAATATTACGGTCAGATGTAGATTCTTAATTTAAAATGTTCTGCCTTCTCTTTGTATGAGAAGAACACAGCGTACCAAAATATCATTAAGCCCTTTCATTCAAAGGATTATTATTACTGTCTCTCTGTCTTTTTATGACATTACTTTGTTTCGTTTACTGAATGTCACCGTCCCCAGTGGCTTCATGAGGTGAGAAACAGGAGGAAAGAAAACATTAGAAAGTTCTAAATACATGAAATTATATCTATTTAGCCATCAAACTATCCATCTATATTCTATCTATCTATCTATCTATCTATCTATCTATCTATCTATCTATCTATCTATCTATCTGTCTGTCTGTCTGTCTGTCTGTCTGTCTGTCTGTCTCTCTGTCTGTCTGTCTGTCTATCTATCTATCTATCATCTATATATCATCTGTATATCTAGGTATTTCTCTGTTAATCTGTGTGTCTATTTATTTTTTACAGTACCAAATAAAACCTGATTCTAATAATAATAATAAGGGCAAGTTGATTTGTTGAAAAAAAAGTGGCAAGCAGCTTTTTGTAGGGTACCAGGACTGGAATATATTCTACTAATAAATTTGATAGCCTAGCACCTAGTGACACTTTCAAAGTAATACAGGTGAATCTTCTAGATGGTATGCTCTCATTTCATCTCAGTACTAATGTTTCTCCATTGTTTGTCTATGTAATAATATTTACATTCATTTTAATGATGCAGGTGGTTTGATGTTACATGGTAAACGTTTGTATTGTATTGTGATGTCCTGTACTTCTTTTTCAGCCCTTGGGACAGAATACTGTTACATAAACAAATAACAGTAAGGTGAAAGACGGTGTGTAATGACCCGGGTGTTTTTATCCTTTACTTATAAAGTAGCAACAAGTTACACTGTGCTTTACAAAGTTTGCTCATCCTACAAATCAGTCCCTGCCCCACTGGAGCTTGTAGTCTAAGGTCCTTATTATATTAACACAACAAACTAATGTCAACTTCAGCTGGAAACAACCTGCCTGTGTGTTTTTGGAATCTGGTAGGACACCAAAACAGACACAGAAACAACATCAAAATTCCTTGTCTACTTCCAATTTTACAGAGTTAACAACAAGAAAGGAGGTTATTATACTTATATTAAAGTTTGAATGCCAAAAACGCAAAAAAAAAAATCACGTTTTTTTTACTATAAAATCAGAATTTTAAGTGGAAAAACACCCTCAAATTTTGAGAGATTTATTAAACTCCGAAAATCTGGCATCTCAGACCTACAGTACCAAGGTTGTATATAAGTCAATAGGAGAGGTCCCTAACCTATTTTGAAGTTTCTGTGGTCTGCACTGGAATTCAAAAAATCCAAAAACATCCAAAAAAATTGTGCTTTTCGGGAAAAAGCACCAAAAAAATCAAGTGATTCTGGAAAAAAATATATATATAAACCCCCAATCGATTCAGATCCCAATTTTATCCTGTTTTACCCAAATCCGATTAAATTGTGCTTTTTAAATAATAAATAAGGTCAAACTGTGGATTCTAGTTTGATTGGACTTTTTTAAATAAAATTATCAGAATAATGTTGATTTTGATAAATCAACTCCCCCCCCCAAGTCACCTGCTAAGAAACACAAGAATATGATGATTTCTGGTAATTGAGCTCTAAATGGATCGGTAACAAAATAGGATTGTAATATATACTGATATTGAATGCACATAGATTGGAGCATTGACCCTTAATTGCCCAGACTGAACCAAATACTGTTTAAGCACTCCCAAGTAGAATCTGAGTATAGTTTTAAAGAGGGAGACTGAAAATTCAGGGATAGAATCCCAGGGGTAAGGAGAGGCAATGTTTAAGACTAGCGTAGTGCATGGTGTGAAAAGACAAAACTAGTGATGGGCGAATTTATTCGCCAGGTGCAAATCCACAGCGGATCTCCGAGTTTCACCACTGGTGAATAAATTTGCAAAATTGCAGTGAAAATTCACAGCCGGCGACAATTCACCACACACCCATTGACACCCATTGACTTTAATGCAATTGGACAAAATAGGCACGCATCCAATAGTCGCCAGTGACGGGGATAATTTTGATGACCACAAGTTGACGCCAGCGGCAAAACGTGCGTTTGCACATTTTTTGCCGTTTCGCGAATTTCGTGTAAAATTTGCACATTTTTCAGGGAAATCGGACAAATTCGCCCATCACTAGTGAACACAAATGAAAGAAGTACAAAGGAATAGAATATTGTATTAGAATGTA
Source organism: Xenopus petersii (assembly GCA_038501925.1). Taxonomy (NCBI): domain Eukaryota; kingdom Metazoa; phylum Chordata; class Amphibia; order Anura; family Pipidae; genus Xenopus; species Xenopus petersii. The sequence continues at coordinate 72,806,836 of CM076674.1, read as the reverse complement.
GTGCTTTGAAGGTTAGCAGAAGTATATTGTATTCTATTCTTTGCATTCATTTTCTTATTAATTAGAACATTGAAGCTGGCCTAAGAGAGAGGTTTTAGCTTTTTGGTATTACTTGCAATGGGATATAGAGTATTCTGTGACATGGTTATGTCTTCCCATTGAATAGTTAAAGTCTACAGGCATCTATTTGAATTGGAACAATCAAAACAATTTTCATTTTTAGAAACCAACAAAGAGAGCAAATTGATTAGCAACCAAAATGCATATGACTGGGCAATGATAATCTTATTGAGAATTTTCATCTTGAAAGACACTGATATTAAGGCAGGTAGAAGTGCCCTCTTGGTCTAAAATCGTATAAATTGCTGCACACCCTTTATTACGTCTGTGCACCAGACACAGGTGTTCTCTGTAAGATAAAGAGAAATATAAACCTGATTCATTGAAATATTGTAACAAGGAAGGAAATTCGGGAGTAAAGTGGAAGCTGTGTCACAGAGAAATATACACACCATTTCAGGGTTAGTGAGGCATAAGAAAATCTCTGCAGCTTTGTTAATCAATCTTTATCCCTAAACATGAAATCCGAGTTTAGAAACTGGAAAATCAGAATACATTAGCACTAGACCAAATATATTTATTGCTAGAATAGTATATATATTTTTATTGTACATGAACCACAGTGTAGGAAGTAGTGTCTCCAGTATTTTGGTGGTTGTGTATGTAAATTCATTTAAAATAGTGATTAGTATTCATTTTTCAAGAAACGTGCCCACATGCAGAAGCTTATCTGATTATAACATGTCGTTTTTTGTTTAGGCATTCTATTCGGTTTTAACATTATGTACTGGAGCATTAGAAAAATCTCACATGAGGCCAAGTATGCATTCCTGAATACGATTATTTCTTCAACACAGAGAATGTACAACGTGGTGTTCTTCTGAGTGAAGCTATGCAGTTACAAGAACAGGATGACATATGTAATTTCAACAAGATGTGTTGACAGAATTTAGATTCTTTACTTGCGTCTGTTACCAGAAACACTTTTGTATTGTCATTGCATGACAGGTGTAACTGGGCCAATATGCTTCTTATGCCCTTCTGCCTTGTTCATTTCAGGATTATTTTTGGGTCATAGTGTAAGTGCTGTTGATCTGAGCGTGCTATCCTACAAAGGTCACATGGCCTGAGAAGTTTTCCTCTAGAAGAAGGTATCAGGTTTTAAATTTAAGAAGCCTACTTGTTGGTTTGGATCATAATTTGAATGCAGGTCCATCGGGAGAGGACCATGAATGCTCCAAAATGTCCCCTGTATATTTAATTTTCAAGCCAGTTTAATATATATCTGGCTGTTGTTTGGACAGATATTTATTGGGGAGGCATTCAGGAGGGCTCATACACAGGCAACTTTAGAAGTGACAACCTCTACATTATCCTTGCTAAATTATGCCTAGTACAAGTGAACATTTGTCCTTTGTCATACAATCCAAAAGTACACATTGCACAACAATGGAAATACGCATGATCTGTGACTCAATTATGTGCTTTTGAACCATAAAGATATACCCCATTGCCTACTTGTTAAGTATTGCATCAAGAATGTGCTAGATGGCAGATATGGTCCAATGATTTTGATATGAGTGTTGTAGGATAGTGAACACTGGTTAAAGTACACCCCTTCAAACTACTAGGCACAATGAAAGAAAAAATCAAATGGACAAAAATTTATATTAGCTACCCTCATAAAGATAACAGTGGATTACTCACTACCTTCTTGGGACTTTTACAATATCACTGTTTCAGCCTCACGTGAAAGCTCTTGCACATGGATAACAAAAATGAACCATTTCAAATCAAGTATGTAGATATAGATTGCCAGATGCAAGTCCCACAAAGGCCACTTATAATAACCATATATTTCTATTGGTGTCATTTTGCAAAATTTTTGACGCAGTTGTGGGAATTTATGTTAGTTATTAGTTATTAAGTATTGCATCCAAACAAGATCTTTCCATTTCTACATATTGCACTTGCCTCCTGTTAAGAATTGTGCGCAATTGTGCCTATTAGCGCAGGGGAACCCTAGAGCTAAATCACATCCCACAATGGTCTGTCAATGGATGCTGTGAACTTGCATCTAATTTCCTCATTTTAAAGCCGAATGTTTCCAACTGTTCAAATATGGACATCCAATTATTTTGGACAAAACTTCCCCTTGTAGGCACAAGTATCCTGGAATTATGGGGAAAATGCTGCATTCTAGGTTAAAAAAAATGGCTAATTGTGTCCAAAATTGCACTTTGCACAATGCACTTGTGGTTGTAATTGACATTTTATTAGTGGATAGTACACAGTGGATGGGTGACCTCTCTTATTTATCTTTCAGTCTGTTATTTAAGGAAGACCAAACACAAAAAATTAATATGGCTAGAAATGACATAGTTTATATATTGAACTTATTGAACAAGTCTTAAAGGAGCAACACACCACTTGTTAAAAAAACCCTACCCCCCTACCTCACATAGACCCCCCTCCGTCCTCCCCCCCAAACCTAGCTGCTACCCCGTGCAAATGCCCCTAATCGTTTACTTACTCCTTGGTGTAGATTCAGGGATTGGAGTTCATGGCAGCTATCTTCTGGATCTTCAGTAATCTGAGAACGAGATTGGCATGTCGGCGCATTCACAGTTGGAGCAATTTCCCGGTTCGCGGTAACTGCACATTCGTCAAAATTTACGGAAATTGCCGAAGCACTGGAAGAAGACATGAAGACCCGGAAAGTGGCTGCCATGAACTCTGATCCCTGAATCTGCACCGAGGGGTAAGTAAAAAGTTAGGGGCATTTGCCCGGGGTAGCAGCTAGGCTGGGGGGGAGGAGGGAGGGGGATCTATGTGGGGTAGGGGGATAGGTTTTTTTTAATAAGGGGTTTTTGTTTTTCCTTTACGGTTCAGGATCTCTATAACCGTAATCATTCAGGCCTCCGCAGGTTGTCAAAGGAGTGACCTATATCAATGTATTTTATTTGCACAGTTCCCTGTTTTACTTACTATTCATATTTAAATTTTAGCAATATCCAGGAATTCTCTCTTCTTACTGGAAAGCCAACATGGATCTAAAAGCCATTTGAGAGAATAAATGCATATTTTGCCCTATTTTATTTTTTACAGAATACATTACATTTTCTGCCTATATATAGTTGTGGCTGAGCACAGATTTAGTGGAGCGTTTATTACAGTTCAGAGCAGTTCAGTGCAACATAAGTAACTGAAACAGGTTTAGAAAGGAATTCTGTAGTGTATAATTCTGTAAACACTGACTGGGAAAGATCATTGTTATTTCTCAGGCAATATCCACCCGCAGGCGAGTTATTTCTAGATAAAACCAGTTTTTAGGCATATCACTCAAAAGAAAAATGGGCTAATAAAAAACTAGACTGCGTGCACTGATGAATTGTCTAACATTCTGTTAAAGAGACATTTTTCAGAGGAACTAAGTTTTATATGTTTTGTTTGAAGTGATAAAATGTTGACTTTACATATAAAAGGAAAGTAGACAAAGAAATATATTCGGCTAATTGTACTTTATAGATAAACATGTGTAAACATCAAGACTCTGCTGTTACACATATACCTGCAGATTATGTACAAGACTTATATATTGGCTAGTGTTTACCACGTGGCTTTCTCACAGTTCACCTAGGGTGCACGATAACCATCAAAAATCATTTTGTGGAAATCTGTAATGAGAATGGATATTTATGTTTAGATTAGTATTAATTCAAATTAAAGTTCTTAATATAAATGGAAACATAAAGTACCCATTGCTGTCAATTATATACCATTAAAAAGGTAAAAACAAATACTGCTTTCTAAATAGAAAGTATCTATTTAGTGGGCTGGTGTGGGGTTGTTTGGGCCTCTATGTAAAATGCCAGGGCAAATTTTGACTCCCAGTCCAGACCTGGGCACAAGTCTTGGAATAAATGAAGGGGCAATCAGCATAACTATGAAGAAAAGGCGAGGAGCTGCTTTAGAGGCAAGTACTAAAGAATGAGATCCTTTCACGTAATGGCTTTGTGTCCACAACACCACTGCACTTTTAGGTTATAAATGACCCATATTGTCTTCTGTTTTCCATGGGAGTAGACAAATAAACATGATTTTAACCTAGTTGCCATATTTTATTACTGCCACTATTGTAAACCTACTAAACCTTTAACGTAGTACCTTTAAACCAGATGAAATCACATGCCAGATTGTGTAAAGACATTAGCAAAACAGTGCTATTAAAGGCTGACATATAATTTACAGTAAACGAATCAAGACAAGCAAAATCACAATGCATCTGTTACATTTTTAGATTTAAGTTAACTACAACTCAACACACAGTCTGAAGAACATAAGACTAAGCACAGACAAGTACATTTCTGGCTGAAACTGATTGGGATATTCCAAATGACAGCAGAGATAAGTTATAAATACTAACAAGATGTACTGGCTAAAGCTGAATAGAAATTAGTGGCAAGAAAAGGACATCATGTACTGGCTGAGATTGGATTTATGTGGCAACAGGGACTATTATGAATTGCTGGCAGACTATTGTGGGTGAGGCTGGTCTGAGGTGGCAGTAAAGAGTATTGAGACGTGCTGATAGATTACTGGAATGGCACTGTGGGTAAAGCAGGGAGCAAATCACAAAATAACATCCAGAATAAATAACAAGCTGTAGGTTCATGGTCACGGCCTGTCACAGAAAGTAATAGAATTTACCATTCTGAAGAACAAATAGAGTCAATACCATCCAGCAACAAAGTCGACATTATAGAAGAGTAAAGTAAAATACAAAAAAATTCAAAATTCAAACTATTCTGTCAATGAATAAAAAATATTTTAAAGGATCTAGGGGGTTAGTTAATCAAAGGCACAATACACAATCTACCGATCAACAGTGACCAATTAGTAGGTAGCATTTACAGGGTAGCTGATTGAATTGATTGCTTACTATGAGTTACACACACATACTCATACCAACCTATCTATACACTCACATGTATAAACTATATATGCTAATATCTATACTAAAAAAAATTTAAACTCCAGTGTTTTTTACAACTTTTATGAGTTTCCGGCATACAGGATATGATGTCAGTAATATAAGATTGAGGAGGATGAAGCTTCATCATCAGTTTGCCTCATCTAAGGTGGCGAAGGAAACTCTGGTAAAATAGGTAATGTTCTTTAAAATTCGCACTTTAGTGAATTTTGCGGAGTAACGATTGCTGTCCCTGCGGATGGGATTTCTGGCGAATTTTCAGGCCCGGATTTGTGGAAAGGCCTACGGTGGCAGGATTTTAGGGGGCGGCATGCTGTCCAACCACACCCACATTGGTTCAGAAACACTGGGGATGCGCAGGAGATACAATAGTTTTCCGCCAATGACAACAGGGCCCTTGCAAATTTTGACTAGTGCCAGACACTTTGCCCTTTAGTAAATCTGCCCCATAGTATTGTGATTTTCAGTGTACTCAAGTATCTTATCCCTTATTACCCTTTCCTGCTTTATTTACTAAACAACAAATGCAAAAATCATGAAAAATGTGTGATTTTTCTTGTAAAATCTGACTTTTAAAAAAATCTCGAATTTTTCAGAATTTATTAAACCCCGAGGGTGGGAAAAGTCTGAATCTGAAAATTCGGCATCTCAGACCTGCCGAGGTTGCATATAAGTCAATGGGAGAAGTCCCAATGATTTTTTGATGTGCGCTGGGTTTTTGGCAATACCCTGAAGTTTTCAGAGTGAAAAATCGTGAAGATCGGATGAAAAATCCGAAACAAATCGTGAAAACTTTGTTTTGATTTTTTCGGTTAAGTGTATTTATAAATAAGCCCCAAAAACCTGAGCGGATTTAGTCAGTTTTTTAAAGAAAATATTGAGATAAATTTGGACTTTGATAAATAACCCCCTTAGGGTGTAGATTTATCAAGGGTCGAATTTTGAGGTGAGGGGAGTTTTTTTTAAACTCCCATCAGCTTGAAATTCACATAAAAAAAGACCAATCGAAATATTTGAAAAAATTTAAGTTTTTAACTTTGGTTGTATAGGCTATATTTGAATCGTTCAAATCTAAGTTTTACCACATTCAATCTAATTAGAATAGAAGGATTTGCCCCAAATTACCAAAATAGGTTCTAGGAGATCCCCATAGGCTAAAACAGCAATTCGGCAGGTTTTAAATAACGAATGGTTGAAGTCGAAGTTTTAAAGAGACAGTAAATGATCAATTTCGATATTCGAATAGTCCGAAATAGAAAAGGAATTTTGGACTATTAGATAGTCGAAGTACACTAAAAATAGCTCAGAATTCTAATTTAAAAATTTTAGTTTTTACTTCGACCCTTGATAAATCTGCCCCTTAATGTCAGACTAACAGCTCTATTCTTTTCAGGCTAAGAACAGGATCCCTTTTTAAATAGTGGCATCACATTAGCAATTTACTAGTCTCTCAGCACCATGCTGACACCAGAAATAAAACCCTTTTTATACAACTATTACCACGTTTTATAATCAATAGTTACTTGATGCTTTTATATTCCCTATCTAATCCCCATGTACAGTACCTGTATGAGAGAACTGCCAAATTTTTTCAGCAGTAGTCCATTAGCATTAGAAACCATAACTGGCTAGTTGCAAAGATATAGTTAAAATGAAAATTCGAATTTCTTTTATGGTCAAAACTGTCAAATTCGATTATTCAAACTAGATTCCAGTTTTTTTAAAAAAAATCAAATTAGATTTTCGAAATTTATCAAACTCTGGCCCTTTGAATTCGACTATTCGGCACCTAAAACCTGCCGAATTACTGTATAAGTCAATGGGAGAGGTCCAGTGACCAATTTGGAGATGTTTGTAGCCTTCCTGACATTTGAGTTTTTTCCAGAGAAAATTTGTCGAATTGAAATCAAAATTCGATTTGAGTTTTCGGGTCGGTAAAATTTATCCTAGTTTAAAAAATTAAATTTATATTAAATAATCCCCCAGTAGAATTTAGAATATATTCAATTTCAAGGGAGAAGTAGAAAAGAACAGATCAGCCAATGTACTACCTCTGACAGCAATCGTACGATAGTTATGTCTGACAAAGCTAGTGACAGTCTCCCACTGAAAATAGTACGATCGGCAATACACGCAGAGATATTATCGGCAGCCGACAGAAATTTTCTAACCTGTCCGATCGACCAATTGACCGATCTCCGGCGGATGAAAAATGTCGGGACTCTCCACACACGGTCCGAAAATCATATGAATCCATGATTCGTACGATCGGATCGTTGCGTCTATGGCCAGCTTAATACTGCCAAAGTTTGCACAGCTAAAATTTAGACTTGGCCGTCCCATTACTCCATTCAATCTGGATAACTGAAGGCACCCATAATAAAACTTGACCTAGTTGTGAAGCCTCCTCCATTTTTAATAGCAGCTAGGCTTCATACTCCTCACTTATACATGGTGGTTTGTAGCATACACCAATAACAATTTATCTCTATCTTCTTATAATTAGCTTTATCTTCTTCGAATGTTGCTTATGGAAACTAGATTATTAGTTATCTAGAAGGTAACTTTTGTCATCACTGTAAAGATTATTACACGTTCTGGCTCTAGGAAAGTTGATCAGTTTAAAACAGTATATAATGTATATGATAATGAAATACAAAGAAAAGCAAGAGGTGTTTCTACCCTTCCATTGAGTAAAAAATACAGCAAAGAAAGCTACCATAACACAGAGTTTTCAGGTCTTTAGAAACGTTAGACTTCTTGCAGTCAATAAATGCTAAGGTAATTAGAGTTCTTAGAGGGGGGTCTGAAGGACATGTGCAGTACACACATTTTATAATGATGCTTGTTAAAATAGGTCCAACTTATGAGCAGAACCATGCCAAGACCTAGGAGTTCTAGCAAGGATTAGAAAAGCTTTACACTTAAAAGAACAACATTGGGCATTTAAGAGCTGTAGTGTTTAACTTTGGGAATGTGCCTCACATACAGTGCAATGTTTACCATAAAAATATACAAAATGTATTCATTAAATCTATGGAGAACCTACAAATAACTTTGAGGGAAATGTAAATAAAACAATAAACCATCCTGGATAAACTCAATGTTGGTCAAGTAATAGAGGTATGGGATCAATTATTTTGAAACTATTTATTCAAAAAGCTCAGAATCACTCTTATGGAATATACAGGTATGGGACCTGTTATCCAGAATGCTTGGGACCAGGGGTTTTCCGGATAACGGATCTTTCCGTAATTTGGATCTTCATACCTTAAGTCTACTGGAAAATCATGTAAACACCAAATAAACCCAGTAGGCTGGTTCTGCTTCCAATAAGGAATAATTATATATAAATTGGGATCAAGTGCAAGATACTCTTTTATTATTACAGAGAAAAAGGAAATAATTCTGTTACAGTTTTGATTATTTGATTATAATGAAGTCTATGGGGTATATTTATCAAAGAGTGAAGTTAATAGTGAAGTTCCGCCATTAGAGTGAAATTCCGCCACTTCCCATTCATTTCTATGGGGTTTTTAAAGGCGTATTTATCAAAGGGTGACATTTCACTTTTACCTATTGATAAATATGCATTTCAAAATCCCATAGAAATGAATGGAGAGCTGCGGAATTTCACTCTAGTGACGAAACTTCACTCTTTGATAAATTTACCCCTATGGGAGATATCCTTTCCATAATTCGGAACTTTCTGGATAACGGGTTTCTGGATAACAAGTCCAATACCTGTACTATAATATATATTTTTTCTCTCATTCCCTCCTTTATGCTTTGGCACCTGTCTCCTGGAAACTAGAAGAAAGAAGGATAAATATAATGAGTTTGATTGGGAGGCCACTGGACACAGGCCTACCTTACTTCTGTGCAACTATTTTTTATATATACTGCCTTGGTATGTGAAATCAAGATGAAAAAGTTGACAAAACAAGCAAGATGATTCACAGCAAGTACTACACATACCTACTTACCTATAATGGGTGTGAAAATTAGAACTTCAGATTTCCAGTCTGTGACTATTAAAAAGTCTTGTTCCTTTGTTATTCAATATTTGCCTTAATTTAATCACTTGTGATAAGATGAAAATATTCAAAACACTGTAAATACAAGCAAGCAAAATGTTTTTCATGCTAAATGTCCTTCCAGTATTTTTAGGGTATGCTAAACATTGCTGAAGGGAATGAGAATGCTGTTTTTCTTGTTCAGTTGCCTTAGAAATGTTTTTCCTTCACATTGTTTTGCCTTACATAATACTATTAGCTCACATGAAGAAAATAAGTTGTCTGCATCAATACAAAATATTACTCTGGCAGCAAATCTTTTTACAACAGACAATTTTATAAACAAGTGGAAAAACGTTTTCTCTAGTCGGGAAGCCTATGTATCAAAATTTGGATTTATTTAATTTTAGAGGTTTTTTCTACTTCAAATAAACTCATAATTGAAAAAAATGAATGTTACCTCATTTATTAAAACATCTAAATCTAAATAATTTGAATGAATAAATTGGTGGAAAACACTTGAATAACACGTGTTTTACTTGTTATTTTTAGTGAGTTTACAAGTTCACCAAATTTGAAAAACTTGAATTGAATAAACAGTTTACATTATGGCTAGGGCAGCACTTGAATAATTAATTAATTAATAATTATCATAAATTCATATTTTTAAGACACTTTTTCAAATTCATGAAAAAATGTCAAATTGTGGGAAAAAAAATACAAACGATTAGTAACCCCCATAATGTCAGCAAATCATTAATGAAACTCATATATGTAAATAGAATAATTTAGGACTATGGTGCTTTTATGGCTATGATGAACGCAAGACAGGAGGGTTATTACTTTTGTTATTGTTGATATTATGCTTCTATTTAAATTTCCTGTCTGTACTGCATGCCGTCATGTATGTATGTATGTCAGCCATTCTGGTAGTTCTAGGTATTCCTAGGTATAGCTGTTTTATGAGGGATCTATGCGGGCTGTATAGGGTTTTTATGGGTTTTTTTATTGAAAACTTTACAGCAGAATATTAACATAACTTAGATAAAGTGAGTTCATTCCCCATAGAGAATTGTATTTCTAAACAAATGTTGTATGACTTTTCCCATTGTCATGTTTAATGATTTCTAGGTTGTCACAAGTTACATTTTTAAGTATTGGAATGAAATCAACTGTTATTTTTGTTAAGGCAATAATATATTTAGAAACAGTGTCACTACTTTTATTGCAGAATTCCCAGAATTTTACATCTGTCAATCTGAAATCAGGTTAATTTTTCTTCCAGCTCAGGGGCATGTCCATACAGTGCACCATAACTCACTTGTCCTTTCTCCAAATTAAAGAAAGTCTACCTATTCACACTTGGAACAAGACAAAATAATTAAATGAAAGGAAGCAGGGTACTGTTTAAGGTAAGTTTATACTTCAGACATTCCTTATACAGTATGTTTAGTCATTGCACCTCCTTGTATAATTGAACTGTAATGTACATGCACATTATATTAAATACATAACCAGCCATACCACTGAAACAATGTTACAGTAGTCGCTACCCTTCTGTAAAGATTCCAGTATTGATAATGTGGGTCATGTGGAAGGATTTGGAGGCGTTCATTTGCTAAAGTGGTGCAATAATAACTTGCACCATATACAGTATATGTATCTTATCACATTTAGTGCATACAGCTACTAAAAAATGCCTTACCTTAATGAAGCAACATCATTTTTAATGAATCAGATGCAATTTGAGCATAGGACTGGCCAGATATGGGGTGACTTTGACGTAGTTGGCCAGCTTAAATATATTGCAATATATGGATAAACAATTCCTGTTTTGTTTAAAGGGTAAGGCATTTTTTAGTAGCTGTATGCACAAAATGTCTCAATGTCTTAAATATATTGATAATGGGTTAAGTGCAGAGGACTCTTATATTTGTGTGTATATATATATATATATATATATATATATATATATATATATATATATATATATATATATAGATCGATAGATAGATACATACATACATACATATAAAAAACATTCCTGTTTTTGGTTTCTGCACCCTGGCACAGTTTACTTTGTGTGACATGAGTGCTGGCATTCTCTGGGTGTATATATATATATAGAGGCATAAATTACCGGCACTCACCTCTGCCATTAGCCAATTAAGCTGGGTTCTAACAATATTGAATATAAAGTCCAGGAATGAAAGGAAGCACTCACTATATATATATATATAAATATATATATATACATAAATAAATAAATATATACATAAATAAATATATATATATATATATATATATATATATATATATATATATATAGTATATTTTATATACAGTATATTTTGCATCAGTCACTCAGTCCCTAAGCTCTATAACTGACAGCAGCACAGAGCATGTGCAGTAAATAAACAGAAAAGAAGATGGGGAGCTACAGGGGCATCTTTGGAGACACAGATCTTGTAAAGTGTCTTGGGGCCACAAAGTAAGAATGACACAAGAGGCTCCAGTTCGGTTAGTGCAATATAAATGTTGGTGCCGAGCACACTGGCAAACTCACATAATTGATCAGACCAGAAACAATGTAGATTAAAAATCGAAGCTTTATTACATAACCATCTCTCACCTGACGCGTTTCGTATCACTGGGATGCTTAATCATAGGCTTGAGTGTACACAGATATGGATCAGTATTTAAAGGCTGAACTACCAATCAAAAGGGAGGAGGAGGAGGAGAAAGGGAAAAGGACATCATATCACATCTAATCCAAATTTAAAGGCACAAAATGCCCAAATACAAAAACACAAGAAAAATGCACAAAAGACACAGAAAATATGTACTATTGTCTAAAAATAATTAGCAATGAGCAGGATGATTATATAAAAGCATTGTAGAAAAATATTTAAGTGAAAAAATGTATAAATGTAGATAAATAGTCAGTAAATAGTTATGATAGTAGTAAATACATGAATGGCCTTGTTCCAAAATTGTATATAAATATGAATATTAAGCATTATAGATATAGAAACATGAATGAATAAATATGATATAAATATATGTCTCTAAAAATATGTCTCTAAAAAACCAAACCTCTTTCTTTTTTTATATATATAGAAAAATACATTATCTGTTATTATCACACACTTAGGGGCACATTTACTAAGGGTCGAATATCGAGAGTTAATTAACCCTCGATATTCGACCATCTAAGTAAAATCCTTCGACTTCGAAGTTGAAGGATTTACTGCAAATACTTCGATCGAACGATTCGAAGGATTTTAATCGATCAAAGGATTTTCCTTTGATCAAAAAAAGCTTAGAAAGCTTATGGGGAAGGTCCCCATAGGCTAACATTGATGCTCGGTAGGTTTAAAGTGCTGAAGTAGGTAGTCAAAGTTTTTTTTTAAAGAGACAGTACTTCGACTATCGAATGGTCGAATAGTCGAACAATTTTTAGTTTGAATCATTCGATTCAAAATCGTAGTCGAAGTAGCCTATTGATGGTTAAAGTACCCAAAAAAACCTTCGAAATTCTAAGTTTTTTTACTTCGAATCCTTCACTTGCTTAGTAAATGTGCCCCTTGATGTATGGGGCTATAAGCATCAGATATCATTCTATGGTAGTTAATAATATGCAATTTACCTCATTCTAAACAAAGGGAAATGATGGGGAAGGGGGAAAAAAAGGGGAGCATGAACTAGGCTGGGTTAATGGTGAATGCATCTAGACCTGTATGTAATTATATCTCTAATCATAGTAACAAGATACGTCAAAGTCTGAATTCAGACCCTTAGGCAGTCTGGTGTCAAGGGTAAAAATCCAAAAGACTTGCAGTTTAAGTATTCTATGTAAGGTATCTCCCCATCTATAAGATGCTACAATTCGCTCAATTCCTTGTATTTGAAAATGGTTAGTATTTCCATTAGTGCAGGACAAAAAATGTTTTGAGACATTTGTGAGTTTCTTGTTCCGAATGTCAGAGATGTGTTCTCTAATTATTTCTCTCAAACAACAAGAAGTCTGTCCCACATATTTTATATTACAATTTTTGCATGTGATAAGATATATTACATTTTTTGTACTGCACTTTTTGTACATTTTTTGTACTCAATGTATTGTCCTGTTTTGTAACTTTTCTTTGTGATGTTAGAGACAAAACTATCACCACAGAGCATATAGGGACATACGTTGCACCGTATGGAGCCACATTGAAAGGTGCCCTTATAGGACAGCCAGGTGGGGATTTGATCTTTCTTATCAAAATAAGAAAGTGTATCACTTTTTCTAGTGACAAATTTACACCTGGGATCCAAAATGGTTTTTAGTTTGTCGTCTGTCTGTAGTATGGGCAGGTGGTTGTTGATAATATTTTTAATACAGGAAAGTTGAGTACAGGAAAGGTGAGTATGCAAAGTGGTGTTCCTGTCTGTTCTGATTGTGGTTGATGCGTATATTTAGTATTTCTGCAACAGAGAATCTATTTGAGTTCTTAAAGCTTTCTCAAAAGCCTTGGTGAATATGGACAGGTGATAACCCATTGAGAGTAATCTATCTCTCAGGCTGCAGGACTTTCAAATTCTTGAAAATTGGAACATAAACGCCTGAGGCGCAGAAATTGCCCTGTTGGAATATTTTTGAATCAAATGTTTGGGATGGGATGACGAGGCCTGCACTATGGTATTTGCAGCACAGCTTTCTCAATAAAGAGTAGTCATAACTCCCTCATCCTGGCCTTTTAACGTGATATCCAAAAAGTTTATCTCTGTAGAATGGAATTTTGAGGTAAAACGAAGATTAAGAGCATTGTGATTCAAATATATCACAACATTTTCGAAGTTCTGTTTATCACCTGTACAAACGAATATAATATCATCGATATAGCGTGCATAATAATAGATGTATTCTTTATAAGGATTTTTATCGCTATATATATGTCTATATTCCCAACACATCATATATAAATTTGCATAAGATGGGGCAAATTTTACCCCCATAGCAGTGCCCTGTTTCTGAAGGTAATACTTGTCGTTGAAGAGAAAGAAATTGTGTGTTAACAGGAATTCAATAGCCTCATATAGAAAGATTTTTAGAGGGACATCATAAGTACTATAATTATCAAGATGATAAGTGATTGCTTCTAAGCCCAAATGATTGGGAATACAGGGATATAGAGCTATAACATCAACAGTGGCCCATTTAAAGTGTGATTGCCAGCAAATATGCATCATGGTATTAACTATCTGTCCGCTATCTTTGATATAAAATGGAGAATGTAACACTAAGGGGCAGATGTATCAAGGGTCGAATATCGAGGGTTAATTAACCCTCGATATTCGACTAGGAATTGAAATCCTTCGACTTCGAATATCGAAGTTGAAGGATTTAGCGCAAATGCTACGATCATACGATCGAAGGATTATTCCTTCGAACGAACGATTAAATCCTTCGAATCGAACGATTCGAAGGATTTAAATCCAACGATCTAAGGAATATCCTTCGATCAAAAAAAGTTAGGCAAGCCTATGGGGACCTTCCCCATAGGCTAACATTGACTTCGGTAGCTTTTAGCTGCCGAAGTAGGGGGTCGAAGTTTTTTTTAAAGAGACAGTACTTCGACTATCGAATGGACGAATAGTCGAACGATTTTTCGTTCGAATCCTTCGATTCGTAGTCGTAGTCGAAGGTCGAAGTAGCCCATTCGATGGTCAAAGTAGCCCAAAAAATACTTTGAAATTTTTTTACTTCGAATCATTCACTCGAATTTAGTGAATCAGCCCCTAAAGGTTGTAAGTAGAAATCTACTAATTCTGATAGCGGCTCACCAAAAGAGCCAATGCCTGCTATTATGGGCCTCCCTAAAGGGGGTCTGGTTGGTTTGTGAACCGTCGGATGGGTAGTTTTCGGATGGGTAGTTTTCAAATATTCTCCAACTTGTTTGGTGATTACGCCTATGTCGGTATGTTTATCAACCAAATTGAATAATAGATTTTGGTACATTGTTAGTGGGTTGCTTTTAAGAGATTCATTTATCAAGATTCAAGTATCAGAATCACTCAATTGTCTTTCAGCTTCTGACATGTACATAGTTTTGTCCATTACGACAACCAGACCCCTCTTGTCGGGAGACTTAATGACAATATTCTTGTCTATTCTTAAATCTTTCAATGCCTGTCTTTCTTTCATAGTTAAATTGGAATTTTTGGAACGCTAGTGTTGTGAAGGTCAATAAGGTCATGTTCTATCTGGTTTTGATACCGGTATATGTTGACTTTTGTGTCTCTAAGATAAGTGGGATAAAAGTTACTTTTTTTGTGAAACTTCTCTTTGGTTATGCGTGGCTCAACACCAACACTGATATCTGAGTCATCACTCTCACGTTGTAAGGATTCAAGTGTGAGGATAGTACATGTATCACCAAAATGTAAGCACTCTACTACTGCTACTGAATCTTTTCATGTTACATTTGTCTACATAGTCAGCCCCCCTCATTTCATTATCACAATCGATAAAGTATTTCTTAATCAAGATTTTTCTAATAAATCTATTAACATCCAATATGGTCTCAAATAGGTTGAATTTCTTTGAGGGACAAAAAGTCAAACCTTTTTCCAAAAGGCTAAGTTCATTCTTGTTTAGTGTCCTTGATGAAAGATTCAAAACCGTTTGTTCTTTTTTCTCAGGATATACAGCTGTGTTTGACCCGGGTCTCCCTCTTCTGATCTTTCGTCTCGTCTTATGAGTGTCATGTGTGGTTCGTCCTGGAAATGTGTTCCCACATTATTATGCCATGGGTTAATGGACTACAGAAAGTATTAAAGATGTTACTATATACTCCCCCTGGAGATTTAGTTTAGCCCTTTGCTTCAGTGTCTGAAATAATGAAGTCAAATATAAACAAACAGTTATGGTGTAATCACAAGGTAAATATGCCTGCTAGTGAATGCTTCTCAGAGAAACATTGGCCAGACAAGGGCACCACTGTGCTGATGCAGTCCCATCATGTTCATAGTGAAGCATTTGTGCATGTATTCAGATCAGATCTCATGAAGTCTGTGAGTGACTGGAGGACCCATACACTTATCTGTACCAAATAAAATCAGAGAATGTATGGTAGAATATAACTTTCAGCTTTCTGTAACTAACCTCCAGCTTCCAAACAAAATCTGGACAGAAATAAACAAAAGAAAAGCAGAAACTAGCTTCAGGTAAGAATTTGGGTATTTTACTTACTTATCTGGCAAAGGAGGTAACGTTCAGAAAAAAATTAATCTTAGTAAACATGCATATTTTCGCCCCCTTCGCCAGAGTGCAACTTTGCCATCTACAACGCTGGCGAATTTTCGCCAGGGTCAGTGTTAGTAAATTTGCGAAGTGCGACAATGACTTCATGCTGGCGAATTTTCGACAGCGTTAGCCAATTCGTACTTTAGCCCCTGTAACTTTTCTGTAATTTTGAATAGAAATTATTTGGTGCAAGCAGTTTTTATTTGTCAGCAGGAAGGAAGTGCCTGCCAGGGAAGCTTGCTACAGCAGCACTAGCATCATCACCACAAAATATATTTATTGTACTGACAAATTGACTCTTCTCAGAAGATGAGTACAGTGAAGATGATTAATGTGATGCAATCATGTGTGGGCATTTGGGACGTTTATAGAAGTATGATGCTCTCGTAATGTGTTTTGTACTTTTAACTAGTAAATTACAATGACAGTGCTTTAACTGGGGTCCATTTCACATGACTTATAATACGTTTGTGTCATTTTATGATGCTGAATGTTTCCAGTATAGCCATCTCATTCTTAAACTAAATAACATTATCTCTTATTTCTATAGCTCTGACATATTTGGTAAGATATACAGAGTAAGTGACTCAAAATAATTAAAAGGAATGGCCCTGACTGTGTGAGGGAGGGTAGGCAGAGGAAAAAAGGTGGGAAATTATTATAAAATTCAATAAAAAAAATTGAAAAGAAAGAAAGAAAGGTGGACAACAAGGGGTTAAAATTAAGGCAGGAAGGGGAAGGGCTGGATGAGGAGGAGGGGATCATGAGAGGTAAGGGAATACGGGTAAGGAAGTACCTGCCTTTTCCGGGAGAGAAGAGGACGAGCAACATCTCACCCACTCGCACTGTGTTCAGGTTACGTTGTGTGGAGGGTGGATGGAGTTCATTGGGGTCAAGTTCTTTGTCACAGCTCTGTATGTACAAGTAGCACAATATAAATAATATATATATATATATATATATATATATATATATATATATATATATATATATATACCTACAGTAATGTTAACTGCCAAAGTGAACTAACAGCACTTTGACTAAATTCACATTCATTTTCTATTTTGGTTTGAAGGCTTTTAAATATTGCATTGTTGTAAGTAACCTTGTGTTATTGTACAATACTGTGAAATATGTTGGTGCTTACTTGCCAATTGCAGTACTGAATGTCACTGTATAAAGTTTGTAAAACAAGCAAATTTATGTATGGTGTCTACAATTGCGCACTGTAATGTGCAGCACATCTTTTTTCCTGTTATCTTCAGTTTTTCTCCAGCACTGTAATGGTGTTTTTCTAAGCATCAATAAAAGTGACATAAATGATCAGAACCTGGAGCTGTAGGGGAAGCCCAATATAAATGTAGCACTAGCTACCCAAGTTTACTACTGTTTCCCAATCTGTTACTGTGATTCAATTACGGATAATAAAAAATGGAAATCTAAATTTCCTGGCATGATTAAAATGTCTGATGTAAGCTTCTGGAAGTGTTAAGAATTCTGACAGTGTTCTGCTGTAACTGCTCCCAGGAGGCCTACAGACAAACATAAACCAGGTTGGAATTTTTGGAAAGGCCAAAAAAGGGCAGAGATTTATAGGAAAGGCAGCCTACCCAATTTTTTTTAATAAAAAACTGACTCTGATATATGAATTGGGTTGGAGAAAGCATAATGTTGGGTTATTTTTCTATACAGATGAAGTGCACCTGGCAGGCTGGACTAGCAATATTTACATTCTGGCAAATATTAGAGGGGCTCCTATAAGATGCGAAAGACCATTACTTTTATATCTGCCCTGTTTGAGCCTTTGTATACTTGAAACATCTATTTTAAATCTTGGTCTGAACATGGCTACATGTCAGGCTCTGCTAGGCTCCCTAACCACCGGACCAGGAGAGTAGCTGGCAAGTTCTCATTCTCTTGTGATTTGGGCCCTGGGCTTAGCTATTTTACCCCAGCCTCCTTATTTGTGGGTTGGGGTCAACCTGCACTATATATAGCCCAGCCCTATTTTTAGCCCAGCCTTCTTCACAGTACTGCTGGAGCACTGTGGCCTAGTCTCTAGCTCCTGCGCCTGGGCTCCCGCCCCTCTTACTCGGTGTTTCCAGTCCTGTCTGGTCTTTCTCCTTGTTCCCAGTCATGTCTGGTCTTGTTTATAGTCCTGTCTGGACTTACTCCTTGTTTCCAGTCCTGTCTGGTCTTGCTCCTTTTTTCCAGCCCATTTGGTCCGGCTCCTTGATTCCTGCCCTGTCTGGTTCTGCTCCCCAGTTTTCTGATCCAGTTTTCATCTAGATTCTGTCTCATCACCTGCACTATCCTGTTCCAGTCATGTCTACACTCTGCTCTGTCTCTCGTTCTTCACTTGCTTCATCCTGTTCCTGCCAGTCTGGTCTTACTTGAGAACTGAGGAACTGTTCCTGGCTCTCATGCCCTGCTCAGGCCTCTGGCCCCTCCTTATCTAGTTAATATCCTGTTCTCTGCTCATCTTGTTCTTGAACCTAGTCCTAGTTCTGCTTTAGCCCTCCTTGTCACCCCCATCTTGACCTGTTTTTATGTCCATACTGTCCCGTTCTGTCCCAGTCTTCATTCTAGTCCTGATCTGGTTCTACTCCTGCATCATCTTGACCCTTCACCCTGCTTCACACATGTCTACATCCAATTGATTCTTCGCCCTCTCCATCAATTTCCGTCCAGTCACAGATTCTTCACCTGCTCTGTCCTGTCACTGTCCACACAGTATCAGCAGCTGCCTGAAGGATTCACTTTCCTACCTATTGCTCCTTAGCGCCCCTATCAGTCCCTGACACAGTGTTATAGGTCACTACAATGGCTGAGGTGTCATCAAAACAAAAGCTACCTGGATCAGAATAAAAGATAAATCCAGCCCTGCAGAGAATAATTCCTGTTAATCAATTGTGCACAAACTGTAGAAAAACTGGAAGAAAGTGTAGTCTGTAGTCACTTCAGATTATCACTGAATTCTTGATTAAATCTTCCCTTTCACTGCATTAGAATTTTGAGAGATCACTTATTTCTTAATTTTTCTTTTGTATGGATTGTGGGGAAAAGAAAAACAGGGGCCAAAGACAAGGGTTTACTGGGTGCGAGAGTTAAAAGAATGTGCTGTGGCTTTGAGAAATTTGTACAAGGTTATATTATGATATATTATTACTATGCTGGTTTCATTTTCATTCCATAAATGTATTTATGACTTGATAAAGTATAACCATGAACTGTAAGAAGCAGCTATGTTTACGTGTAGATTTTGGGTTCATATACTGTATGTAGATGAAGAGATAAAACAAGTATGGGAAAACAGATATGTCATTTGGAAAACAACTGCAGGAGGAGATTTTGTCAGCTTTCCTTCAGCAGTAAGTTAATTACTTACAGCAGCTGCTTTATAGGCCTATAAATATGAAATCATTTTTTATTATGATAAAGAACCATTCCTTTATTACTGCCAGGGCATGAAGTGCAGTTATGTTTCACCATGTTCCTAAATTTTAAGGGCTAGAACACTGTCTTGTGCCCATGCTATATAGCATTATCTATCTACATCTCAATCAGCTTCATTTCAGTATCCTATGCCCAATAATGACATGGTTAATGAAATTATCCAAATGTAATTGTAGTTTTTCCTTTACAATATCAGTGTGCTGCTGCAATCAGTCTTCTAAGAGACATCATTAAAAATGTATAATCCGGTGATACCACACAGGAACAAAATGCTAAGTTCTGTAATATTACTGTTTCTAGAAGGTTGATGATGTTCTGTTGGAGCTGCACATCCTCCTCCTCCTATCATTTTGAAAGGCACACAGTGTGTTCTGGCACCCTACCAGTGCTGCCGTGTCCTATTACACAAAATGCCTGGCACCCCACTGGCATTCTCAAGAAACTGTACATGCCATCCTTCAGTGTCCAGATAACATTGTAACATATAGTGTGGGACTAAAGTTTTATCTAAACAGTCTGAGCTTTTTATTGGTTATTCTCCTTCATATGACCTTGATTCTTGAGACTCATATATATATATATATATATATATATATATATATATATATATATATATATATATATATATATAAATCTATCTTATAATAATAATCTAAATCTAATAATCTAAATCTAGAAGAAGGCATCATACAGTGGAAACAAATTGCTGATAAATATAAAATAAAAAAGAGTTGATATTTATGAAATCTAAATATATGTCCCCATCACCTTTTCCTCTATACCTTAGCAGTGCAAGTGGCCAGGCAGATGACGTGGCTGAAGTACAAGCGATTTTCCTGCAATGTTTGTGGATATACAGTTACAAACATTGTAATCATCTTCCCTGCGAGACATTATATCAGCACTATGTGCTTTAGGAATTTAATCTTCTAATGCTCAGTGATTGAAACAGGTGCACATCTGCTGAGCACAAACTGAATTCTCAATTCAGGGACAAATGCTTGCTAATTTTAATACTACGCCTTTGTCAAGGAGATTCAGCAAAGCAGTATTATCCCAGGCAAGGTAGCAGGTAGATTTTGCATAATTAAAAAAAAACATAGATATCACAGAAAACACAATACACTTGCATATGTTATCACTCCCCTATATACCTGTAATATGAGTTAAAATAGGAGTGACCTGTTCCATTGGATACATACCTATGGTAAATGTAAGATGACTGAGTTGCAAATATAAACTGGTGAGCCTTAAAGCTAGAATTAGATATGCATAGATATGTGGTCACAAAGAAATGCCATGACCAGATATTTACAGCTGTTGTTTTCAATAGTCATTGATATTGGCTGCTAAATGTTAGGAGAGAGAGAAAAATGGAAAATAATGTTGAAAGTGAAGAGATAGATAGAAGTTGAAACAGAGAGGGAGACTAGGATTGTTGACCTTTTTATTATTAGCGATAATATTTTGGGGTTTTTGCCTCCATCTGAATCAACTAGCAGTTTGGCAGGTTTCACTTTGTGTTAAATTTCACATAATGCAAGTTAATGGGGGAATGAATCATTGAATCATGTTGAAGAGTTTCCTAAATTTGAAATGATCGGTGTTTTTATAAACAGAGTGTTAATAGTCATTATGGCTTAATAAAAAATAATAATAATAAATCTTCCGCTAAGTCTGTATATTG
Organism: Xenopus petersii; assembly: GCA_038501925.1. NCBI lineage: Eukaryota > Metazoa > Chordata > Amphibia > Anura > Pipidae > Xenopus > Xenopus petersii. The sequence continues at coordinate 72,785,333 of CM076674.1, read as the reverse complement.
CAATAATTTTGATTAGTAAGGATCGCAGTGTCTTCCTCCAATTCACCAGATAAATAGAATGGACCATTTTTTTCAAAACCTGTGTGTAATGGCTGAAACTCCTGCACTGCAAGCTGCCTTGGGGCTTACTATTATTGCTTATGCAGCAAACGTACACCACTCCATGCAGGTCATTTAATGATCATTAGCAAACTGTAACTATTCCCAGCTTTGGACAGAATGATACCCAATTGTCATATTTAAAACCAGGTTGGTGACGATGACAAAATATTATGTTCTGTCTGACTAGACAACCAGTGTAATTATTGGCCAAGTTTCATTTTATATTCACGTGGCCTCAGATTTTATAGCAGTATGTTTAAAAACAGAGAGAATGTGAGAGTGGGAATACCACACTGTAATCATGGAGAGGTCGTCAGAAATGTAGGGAAAGAAGAAGAAGAAAGCAGTGTGCTGATTGTGTTTTAAATTTTTTGTGTTTTGCACACACTCCCTTCCCAATAGGTAAATGACCTTTTTCTGCACTGCTGAGCTCAGGGCCGCCATTAGAAATCACGGGGCCCCGTACAACAACATTTTTGGGGCCCCCTGGGCCCCGCCCACACTGACGACCAAGCTCCACCCCATTTCCCGCCCACTCCACATCGCAGTTAAAAGACCACACAGACATCAGCGCTAAAAAAGTAACCCCCCCCCACACAAGTTGTAAAAAGCTATTGATGGTCAGGGCCCCCTTATAAAAAATTGGGGCCCTAAAAAAAAAAAAATTAAATTTTTTTTTTTTTAAAAAAACATTGGTGGCAGGGGCCCCCTTATAAGTTAAAAAAAAACTTGGGGCCCCAACAAAAAAAATGTAAAAAAAACTAAAAAATAAACAAACATTGGTGGCAGGGGCTAGTTGATTCAGATGGAGGCAAAAACCCCAAAATATTATCGCTAATAATAAAAAGGTCAACAATCCTAGTCTCCCTCTCTGTTTCAACTTCTATCTATCTCTTCACTTTCAACATTATTTTCCATTTTTCTCTCTCTCCTAACATTTAAATGTAAGATGACTGAGTTGCAAATATAAACTGGTGAGCCTTAAAGCTAGAATTAGATATGCATAGATATGTGGTCACAAAGAAATGCCATGACCAGATATTTACAGCTGTTGTTTTCAATAGTCATTGATATTGGCTGCTAAATGTTAGGAGAGAGAGAAAAATGGAAAATAATGTTGAAAGTGAAGAGATAGATAGAAGTTGAAACAGAGAGGGAGACTAGGATTGTTGACCTTTTTATTATTAGCGATAATATTTTGGGGTTTTTGCCTCCATCTGAATCAACTAGCAGTTTGGCAGGTTTCACTTTGTGTTAAATTTCACATAATGCAAGTTAATGGGGGAATGAATCATTGAATCATGTTGAAGAGTTTCCTAAATTTGAAATGATCGGTGTTTTTATAAACAGAGTGTTAATAGTCATTATGGCTTAATAAAAAATAATAATAATAAATCTTCCGCTAAGTCTGTATATTGCAATAATTTTGATTAGTAAGGATCGCAGTGTCTTCCTCCAATTCACCAGATAAATAGAATGGACCATTTTTTTCAAAACCTGTGTGTAATGGCTGAAACTCCTGCACTGCAAGCTGCCTTGGGGCTTACTATTATTGCTTATGCAGCAAACGTACACCACTCCATGCAGGTCATTTAATGATCATTAGCAAACTGTAACTATTCCCAGCTTTGGACAGAATGATACCCAATTGTCATATTTAAAACCAGGTTGGTGACGATGACAAAATATTATGTTCTGTCTGACTAGACAACCAGTGTAATTATTGGCCAAGTTTCATTTTATATTCACGTGGCCTCAGATTTTATAGCAGTATGTTTAAAAACAGAGAGAATGTGAGAGTGGGAATACCACACTGTAATCATGGAGAGGTCGTCAGAAATGTAGGGAAAGAAGAAGAAGAAAGCAGTGTGCTGATTGTGTTTTAAATTTTTTGTGTTTTGCACACACTCCCTTCCCAATAGGTAAATGACCTTTTTCTGCACTGCTGAGCTCAGGGCCGCCATTAGAAATCACGGGGCCCCGTACAACAACATTTTTGGGGCCCCCTGGGCCCCGCCCACACTGACGACCAAGCTCCACCCCATTTCCCGCCCACTCCACATCGCAGTTAAAAGACCACACAGACATCAGCGCTAAAAAAGTAACCCCCCCCCACACAAGTTGTAAAAAGCTATTGATGGTCAGGGCCCCCTTATAAAAAATTGGGGCCCTAAAAAAAAAAAAATTAAATTTTTTTTTTTTTAAAAAAACATTGGTGGCAGGGGCCCCCTTATAAGTTAAAAAAAAACTTGGGGCCCCAACAAAAAAAATGTAAAAAAAACTAAAAAATAAACAAACATTGGTGGCAGGGGCCCCCTTATAAGTTAAAAACAAATTGGGGCCCCAAAAAAAAATTTGAAAAAAAAAAAAAAAAACTTGTGGCAGGGGCCCCCTTACAAGTTAAAAACAAATTGGGGCCCCAAAAAAGAATTTTTTTGAAAAAAAAAAAAAAACATTGGCGGCAGGGGCCCCCTTATAAGTTAAAAACAAATTGGGGCCCCAAAAAAAAATTTAAAAAAAAAAAAAAAAAACATTGGCGGCAGGGGCCCCCTTATAAGTTAAAAACAAATTGGGGCCCCAAAAAAAAATTTGAAAAAAAAAAACAATTTTTTTGAAAAAAAAAAAAAAACATTGGCGGCAGGGGCCCCATTATAAGTTAAAAACAAATTGGGGCCCCAAAAAAAAATTTGAAAAAAAAATAATTTTTTTTTGAAAAAAAAAAAAAAACTGGTGGCAGGGGCCCCCTTACAAGTTAAAAAAATTTAGGGACACCAAAAAGAAAATTATTATTATTTTTTTTTTTAAAAAAAACAATGGTGGCAAGGGGCCCCTTACGAGTTAAAAAAAAAATTGGGGCCCCAAAAAAACATGTTTTAAAAAAAAAGATTGGTTGCAGGGGCCTATAGAATATTAAAATAATACATTGGTGGCCAGGAGATTAAAAAAAAAAAAATACACAAACTGGTGTTCAGTAGAATTGAACTCACGGCTTCAGTACTTCAACTTCACCTCCTTTCGTGACTTCGGATCTTTTCACTGCTTCAGGACTTCGGCTTCGGCTGTTTTCGTGACTTCGGGTCTTTTCGGCGCTTCGTGACTTCGGCTTTTTCCGTGACTTCGGGTCTTTTCGGCACTTCCGCATTCGGCAGCACAGAGGCAAGACGTACGGCTCGGGCGCTCGTAAGGGGGGCCCGGATCTTCAAAAAATGCAGCGCTGCCGGGCCCCCCTTCATGCCCAGGCCCGGTACGCTTGTCCCCCCTGTCCCCCCCTGATGGTGGCCCTGGCTGAGCTATAAAAACCTGTAGGTGCTCTGTGTTTGGCAGCACTGTATTCATGAGGGATGGAAGGGGAGGAGGACATGTAGGCACCCACCTCTCCCCCAATGTGCACTAGGGATGTAGCGAACTGCCGAGTATGTGTTCGCGAACGGCGTTCGCGAACACCGGCAAAAAATGCGAACAGTTCGCGAACTTCGAACATCCGAAAATCGTTCGATTCGAACGATCGAAGGATTTTAATCGTTCGATCGAACGATTTCCGTTCGAATCGAACGATCGAAGCCATTGGATCGAATGATTTCATTCAATCCAATGGCTTCGATCGTTCGATTCGAACGAAAATCGTTCGATTTTAGCGATCGAATGGTCGAACGATTTTGACGCGAACGCCTATTGGCGAACGTCGCGCGACGTTCGCGAACTTGCGGCGGACGTGAACAGTCGAAGTTCGCGCGAACTAGTTCGCCGGCGAACAGTTCGCTACATCCCTACTGTGCACATCATTCAGATGTGCAAGTGAGCTCTATCACTCTGCACCTAGCAGTGCTCTAGCACTTGTGTTTGGGGGTCAATCAATAATTTATCAAAGGTAATAATAGACTCTGATCCTAACTAAAGACTCAAGGTCATGCTTAAAAAGATGTTATGCTCATTTTACACCAGAAAATGCATAACATTTGTTTTAAAATCCTAACTACAGACTCAAGGTCATGCTGAAAAAGATGTTATGTTCATTTTCCACCAGAAAATGCACAACATTTGTTTTAAAATGAATTACATATTTATAAAGTTGTGGCATTTGCAAATAAAATCTCTATATTTAAAAGCTCAGGAGAAATATTTTTTTTTAAAAAAAGGGGAAAATGCTCCATATTCTTAAGACCACTGAACTGTATGGGGACAAAGATGCTCAAGTAGCAAAGAATATGGCTTTTTAAATATACTGGACTGGACAGAAGCTGGAAATATGTATTTAAAGGAAAAAATGGGTAGATAGATAGGCTGTGCAAAATAACAAATGTTTCTAATATAGTTAGTTAAGCAAAAATATAATGTATAAAGGCTGGAGTGACTGGATGTGTAACATAATAGCCAGAACACTACTTCCTGCTTTTCAGCTCTCTTGGTTTACACTGACTGGTTACCAGGCAGTAACCAATCAGAGACTTGAGGATGGGCCACATGGGTCATATCTGTTGCTTTTGAATCTGAGCTGAATGCTGAGGATCAATTACAAACTCACTGAACAGAAATGTACCATGTGGCCCCCCTTCAAGTCGCTGACTGACTCAGAGTTATAGAACTGAAAAGCAGGAAGTAGTGTTCAGGCTATTATGTTACACATCCAGTCACTCCAGCCTTTATACATTACATTTTTGGCTAACTAAATATATTAGAAACATTTTTTATTTTGCACAGCCTATCTCACTGAACTGTTCCTTTAAGTATGCTGTAGGCATCCATTTAGATGTGCACTATAGGTCCAATTCATATATTCAGAGGAACAGCCTTGTATCGGAACAGGAATTGTCTAAAAAGCAGCAAGTGCCACATGGTTGAGTTAAAAAGGAACCTCAGGAGTAAAGCCCAATGAGACATGTTATGCTTTTACAGAAAAATGATTTAGCAAATGGTACCAGTGACCAAACAGCCCCAAATTTATGGGGGTGCTCCAATCCCATAGACATAAGTAGACCATAAAACAGTGGGCACACAAATATAAAAATGAAAACATGCAAGTATAAATGTATTTTGTGCAGATATGTTAACAGGTACTCCCTCTACCACCATGAATGCCTGTGAATACATATGAATTTTAATATCTCACCTAAGGGGTGTCACTCTCTAAAGCATCAACAAAATACTCAGCTTTAAAATTAGCTGTATACAGCTTTATATATAAACGCCCAAAAATGTCAGGGAGCAGAAATGATGGGAGTTACCATTTAAAACAGGAAGAGGCTAGGACAAGCAGAGACACCAAGGGGCAAATTCACTAAGCGCCGAACGCTAGCGGTACTTCGCTAGCATTTGGCATTTTCGTTACTGCGCAAATTCACTAACGAACGCTGGCGTAGTTTCACTAGTGTTACTTCGCACCCTTACGCCTGGCGAAGTTTCTAGCAACGTAACTACGCAAATTCACTAACGCGCGCAGTGTACTGAACGCTACCTTTTACGCTAGACTTCCTTCGCCACCTCAGACCAGGCGAAGCGCAATAGAGTAGATAGGGATTGCTTCAAAAAAAGTCAAAATTTTTTCTAAGTCCCAAAAAACGCTGGCGCGTTTTCTACATTACTGGTGATAGGCTGAAAAAGTTCGAAAAATTTTTTGGGGCTCCCCTCCTTCCCCCCTACATCTCTTGACTCATGGCAACTTACCTAGACAGTGGGCACATGTGTAGGGCAAAATAAAATTTTTATTTGATGTTTTGAAGCTTTTCTAGCCATTTGTAGTGCTGATACGTATTCCACCATTGAAATTTGAATTTGGTGCCATATGCAAATTAGCCTTCGCTAGCGTAACTTCGCTTTACTTAGCGAATCAACGCTAGCGCAACTTCGCAACCTTACGCTACCCCTGAGCGCAACTTCGGATTTTAGTGAATTTGCGAAGCGCTGGCGAAACTACGCCTGGCGAAGTGCGGCGAAGTTACGCCTGGCGCAACTACGAATCTTAGTGAATTTGCCCCCAAGATAGAGGGTTCAAGCTGAGGACACAGGGGCACATTTACTATGGGTCGAATATCGAGGGTTAATTAACCCTCGATATTCGACCATCAAAGTTATATCCTTCGACTTTGAATATTGAAGTCGAAGGATTTACCGCAATTCGCTCGATCGAATGATCGAAGGAAAAATCGTTCTAATCTAATCAAACGATTCGAAGGATTTTAATCCATCGGTCAAACGATTTTCCTTCGATCACAAATTGCCTAGAAAGCCTATGGGGACCTTCCCCATAGGCTAACATTGGTCAAAGTTTTTTTTAAAGAGACAGTACTTCGACTATTGAATGGTCGAATAGTCGAACGATTTTTAGAAGTCGAAGTCGTAGTCGAAGGTCGAAGTAGCCAATTCGGTGGTCGAAGTAGCCAAAAAAATACTTTGAAATTCGAAGTATTTTTCCTTCTAATCCTTCACTCGAGCTAAGTAAATGTGCCCCACACTCTGCCCAATAACACATGCATAGAAAGTAGAGTTTTGTTCCATAAAAGCATTCATTTTTGCCAACACAACCTCCAGAAAAGATGTATTACATAAAAGGAAATACTTATAGATTGTAGATGTTTTAGGTTTGCCTAGAGGGCATCTAAAAAAATAATTTCCAGAAACTCAGTCTTTTCCTAAACCTCAGCCACAACATTCTGGCTTGGATTTACATTATTTAAGTCTTGCACAGAAGTGATTGCACTTTCAAATGAATAGACCATCTAGTCAATGGAGGGGCTGAATATCTAACAGATCTGGAAGTTATTCATGTAGTACTGTTTTTATAGTTTCCAACTGCTTTGCCTAGAGGCTATAAAACTCGATCTATATCACAAGAAAGATCATCCAATTGGAAATATACCACAATTTATCCATTCCTGTTAAACATAAATGCCTGCTGTGTGTACTTAGAAGCCCATATCAGTTGATGTCACCATTAGTCCATGAAAACAATTGGCGACAATAGACAACAGAAGTTTACCGTATATACTCGTGTATAAGCCGACCCGCGTGTAAGCCGAGGTACCTAATTTTACCTAGGAAAACTGGGAACCTGTATTGACTCATGTATAAGCCTATACTACACTTTTGCCTGCACAGCTACTTTTTACTAAAAGCTGCTCCCCCCTCCCTATGCTCTGAGCACTGACACGCGCAAGTATAGAAGGTGCTGTTTCAGGTTAATTAGGCTGCTTATGTGACATTTGCGCATGTGTCAGTGCTCAGCGCATACAAAGGAATTAAGACTACACTGAACTACATCTCCCATGATCCCTAATCAGCCAGAGGTTAAAAGCCCCACTAGACTAGATGCCTAGTTTGCATCACATTCGCCCCAATAGCCATGAAACTGTCTGACCTTTAGAGCCTCCTGGAGCCGGTCGACGTCCATTGCAGGAAGAGGAGGGTGTCACACACACACCGGCTGCCTCCCGTTGCTCCTCGCTCTCAGCCCCATCCATAATCGCTTCCTCCGTCACAGTGACGGAAACACGACGGTACACGGAAGTGTACTGAGATCCCAGAAGCCGCCGCACAATAATGGCGCTCGTGACGTCACCAGAAGGAGAGGCTGGAGTAGGCAGCGGCTTGTCTGATACTGGGCACTGGGAACAAGCACGCGGCAGCAGGGGAGAGACTCGTGTATAAGCCGAGGTAGACTTTTTCAGCACATTTTCAGTGCTGAAAAACTCGGCTTATAAGCGAGTATATACGGTACATTTATGCTGTGTTTCTTTTGTTTGGCCTAAATGCTATTTGCAAATCTTGTAAGGTAATACATTTTAAGTATTAATAAATCTATATATATATATAGATTTATTTATACATTAAATACAATCCTTTCAACGCATTATTTTGAAAGGGAAGTTGCAGGTAAGAAAGTATTGCTAAGTCATATTCTTACAGCCTTTAATGCCAATGGGTGTTTAAATTTAAACATACCAAATTAGAGGCACGTGCAATTATAGCCTTGAATACACATTCCTTTAGATGAAAATAGTCCTAGAACCATCTATTTATAATGTTAGCTTGCTAGCTTCTAACTCTCCATGAAGAATGTTTCAATTAATATAAGCAACTCATCACCCATCACTCATATGTACAGATGTAAAACTAGTGGATAGGAAAGTTCTCTGCACATATTGTACACTATGTCCTTATAATTAGGTGCCTTTAAAAAAAAATAAAAAAAAAAAGATAAACATATGCTATAATTACATTTTACTTGTACATGTATGGCATCCATGATTCGGAAGCCCGTTATCCAGAAAGCTCCAAATTACGGAATGACCATCTCTCATAGACTCCATTTTATCGAAATTATCAAATTTTAAAAAATTATTTCCTTTTTGTCTGTAATAATAAAATAGTAACTTGTACTTGATCCCAACTAAGATATAAGATTTTTCTAAGATTTTTTGCCACAAATTCATGGCTCCCAAATGTATTCACCCATCACTATAAATAAGGCAACATTTGTGCTTTTTTTTAAACTGGGAGCTTAGTCAAGGCTGAGAAGACCCCTAAAACGACACAAATCCAAATTTTCATAAAATAGTCCTAAATATAAACAGCAAAGAGAATTTTCAATCACAACTATAGAACACTGATCAGATTTTACTTTTCAAATGCCATCCCATTATACCATCTCCATATTTCTTATATCACTAACTTATACTTCTGCAAATAGCCAGTCCGTTCTTCTATTAACTTAGATCAACCTTTGATCTACAGGTGGAGCAAGATATCAATAAGGTGAAACAGTGGTGTACCTGATGTGCGCCACTCCCCCACCCCCGCAAAAAAACATTCAGTGGGGCCTGGTGCAAAGCAATTTCTAACTATCTACTGCCGACCCACACTCCCATCAGGCATACACACTTCTCCCCACTCACAGGTATAGTGCAGCTGGGGAGGGGGGGAAATATAGAGGAAGTGGACCCCATGGCCAGGGCCCCTTGTCCCCTGGGCGCCCCTGTGACCCCTGTGGTCTGCTACCTCTATAGTTATGCCACTGGGGTGGAGCATAAACTGTCTCTTACTACTTTGGATCCTGAAAGCCTAGACCAACAAGCTATGATCTTGTTCACTAAGAAGAAAACACTGAGTCCTTTATTCTATCTATTCTATCTATAACCTTACACTACATGGATGGCTATGATAAAAAGGTTTTTAAATATAAAGTTACACATGCACATACTAGTTTTTGTGGATTTTATTTTATTGTATATTTACATATACTTTGATATTCACAAGTATGGTAGCTAGAAACAGCATACCAGCAATGAATTGAAAAGCATTATACCTCTTCTTTTGAAAAAATTAAAAAGCAAAGATGATTTTTATCTTCCAGAATTTTCTGACCCATTCTAAATGATGTATAATAAATGACGGTAAAGGAAGTATTTTAAGAGGTTGTTAATGCAGATGAATTATTAATGTTTATGGTTGTCCCACTTTACTAGTTTTCTTTACAACTATTCCTGTTATTGAGGATAATGACTCACCGTATGTTTACTTAATGAGGAAAAATGTGTTCTTTAAGTTAAGGTACTGTATAAAAGAATAACACTTTCTAACATCAATATTCTATGTTTCTATTCTGCTTGCTAACTTCTCCTTGACTCATTGCTTATGTTTTTGTTGCTAATTAAAGGACCAGTAACATCAATTTTTAAAAATAAATACATTTGTTAGGATAGAATGAAAAAAAAAACACAAAGACAAATCAAACTTTTAAATCGCTGAGTAACTGACCGAAACTCTGCTTGCGCACCTCTTCAGAAAAGCCGATCCATCGTGTGGCACTCAATTTCTCCTCCCTGCTTTCCTTATAGGAGACAGCCAAGGGAGGAGAAATCGAGCGCCGCATGATGAATAGTCATGTTTTTTTTTCGTTCTATACTAACAAATTTTTTTTTTTTTAAAAAAAAAATTGATGTTACTAGTCCTTATATAATATAGTAGAAAACAGCACAGATCAGAGAGCACTCTGATTTCACAACAGATATTGTACCATTTATCTATACCAGCTAACTCCCACCCCTTTACGATACACATATGCTTATTAGTATTTCTGAGACAAATTTTGCATTCATTTTAGTGCAAGCACCTTTGCCCTTTTAATTTCCCCAAATGCACAAGGCACTTTTTGTCATTGCACAAAATATATCTGTAACTGAGCTTGTATTTCCTTTGAACTGACATAAAAATGTTATGTTCTTTGTATTAGACCTATGCAAAACACACAAACTTGCATGTCTTTGTTTGCTATAGCAGAGCAACTGCAATGGTCACTAGTTCTCTTGGGGTATTACAGGGAGACATTTTATACTACAAATACATACAAGAAAGGCAGGGTTTCAGTAGGACAATTTGTGAGAGCAGGTAGGAGAAGGTACTGTCTTGTGCTAAGCATTTTCCTTGACATGGTACAGGTATGCTCAGGATCTGGGGTTTTCCAGGATAACAGATTTTTCCATAATTTGGATCTTCATATATTATCTATTAGAAAACTGTGTAAACACTAAGGGGGTTATTTTTCAAACTCTGAATACAAAAATCATGAAAGGGTTATTATTACTCCAAGATTTTTTTCACAATTTATTATATCCCGAGGCTGAAAAAAGTCTGAATCCGAAAATCTCCAAGCTGTTCCTGTAGAAGTCAATGGCAAAGGTCCCATTTCAATATCATGGTCAGCACTGAGTTGTGGCCAAAAATCAGATTTTTCAAATTTTGGTGCCAAAATTCCGATTTCGGGGGGAAAATCAGTCTTTTTGGCGGAAAATCACTCTTTTTGCCCAAACCAATTTGAACGAGCTTCTTCTATGATAAATAAGGTTCAATTGGCAATTCTGTGTTTGTCAGACTTTTTTAATAGAAATGATGAGATATATTTGGACTTTGATAAATAACCCCCTAATAAACTGAATGGGTTTCTGGATAACAGATCTCATTATTGAACCTTCTCCTGCCTGCTCTCAAACATTATCTTGCTGAAACCTTGCCTTCCATGTATGCATGTTTAGTATCACACGGTCTCCCTGTAATACCCCAAGAGAATTTAGGGTTATGTGACATGTGACTATGGCACTGAACATTAAATATACATATTACACTTAATGCAGTTTAATTAACCCTCTTTACCTATTTATACTGGCGTATATAGAAGGATACCATCTTTGTTTATCGATAAGTTCAACAAGGGTTCAAAAGAATCAGTTTCACATTTCATAGCATAGATGGATGAATCAAAAGTAATTTAAAATATTTTCATTATTCAGTTATGTAGAGTGTAGCCATATAATTTTATCATGTGCCTGTTTGCTTTTTGTTCCCTAATTCTTCATGATTTGGTATGTTCTTTTGGATTTGGAGTGACAATAATAATCCTTTAATAGATGCTTTAATTTAAAAAAATATTGTAAACATTTATCTATAAACATCTCTTCAACTTTAGTTAATAAAAAGCATAAATAAAAAAACTGACTTCACAAACTGATTTTTACATAATACAGCCCAAAAAATGTGCTTATACGGTATCATTAGTATTTAACAGATATTACTGAGGCTGTGAGCCCCATCTAACCTTTAGAACAAGCATGTCCTGATTGTGCCAACCTGCTATTTCTATATATATATATATATATATATATATATATATATATATATATATATATATATATATATATATATATATATATATATATATATATATATATATATATATATATAAGTATATCTAGTTTAGGATCTTTTTTTTTACAGTATTATAGATGAACCTTTTTAACTTACAGAGTCAAGCATAGAAGTTGCTTTGGTAGAGATTAAACCATGATATATTGTTTCCAAAGGAATTAAACCTGCTCTTATCTTCATACTTCCTGCTGTGTCTTGTTATAGTATAAAAGATAGTAGCTTCCTGGCCTGGAAGGGGGAGTTCAAAGATGAAATTGTTTGTTATTAAGACACAAATAAAAAATCTTCAAAGGGAACATATTTTGGAAAACAACTGTTATATCTGTCCTTGTCGTTACTGATTGTAGTCCTTGAATAATACAAAGAACATTTGCTTTTCTATTCTTAATATTTCCTAAATGGTAATAAGTAATAACGTTCTAATTAAAAACATCAAAGGAATAAATATGGTTAGCAAAAATTAAAACCAAATAGTAAATGTTTATGACAAGTAACAGAAGGATCTGGAAGGAGGATTCACTACCAATAGGATAAAACATTTATGAAAGTGGTATGTACCTTCTGTAACCTGGAATAGCGTAATGTTGGCAAGGGTAAATCAATTTTGTAATCAAGGTATGAAGATATCATTCCAAAATACACTTTTTATTTCAAAACACATCTAAGACAAACATGTCCATATGCAGTACCTAGGGGCCGATTCACTGAATTCGAGTGAAGGGTTCGAATTGAAAAAAATTCGAATTTCGAAGTTTTTTTGGGCTACTTCGACCATCGAATGGGCTACTTCGACTACGACCTTCGAATCGAACGATTCGAACTAAAAATCGTTCGACTATTCGATAGTCGAAGTACTGTCCCTTTAAGAAAAACTTCAACCCCCTACTTCGGCAGCTAAAAGCTACCGAAGTCAATGTTAGCTTATGGGGAAGGTCCCCATAGGCTTGCCTGTGATTTTTTGATCGAAGGATTTTCCTTCGATCGTTGGATTAAAATCCTTCGAATCGTTTGATTTGAAGGATTTAATCGTTCGATCGAGCGAAAAATCCTTCGATCGATCGATCGCAGGATTTGCGCAAAATCATTCGACTTCGATATTCGAAGTCGAACGATTTTAGTTCCCAGTCGAATATCGAGGGTTAATTAACCCTCGATATTCGACCCTTCGTGAATCGGCCCCCTAGTGATTCAATATACTACTCTGATCCTGTTGAAGACTGAGCATATATTATTTTCCCAATAGATATCCATTAATCACAGATATCTATAAGACAAATATTTTAACCCATTACAGATCTAAATACATTTTAAAACTCTGCAAATAAATGTGAGACCCATGAGCGTGATCACTTGCTGTTTGTTTTGGGGGTTATTTATCAAAGGTCGACTTTATGTTTTTTTTACCTGGAGTAAACTCACAACTCGAAAGTTTGCTTATTTAAGAAAAATCAAAATGTAAAGCACTCTGTTGAATGCAATCGAGTAAAAAACAATCGAGTAAAAAAAAAATTGAATACCTCAAATTAATTGAGTTTATAGGCTAAAAAAAACAGTGTAAAAAAACCAAAAATCATGAAGGCAAAAAACATCTTCAAAAGGTTAAAGGAACCTCTGCCATTGACTTCTACATGTGTCGACAGGTTTTAGCTGGAGTATTTTTGGATGTGCACTTTTAGAAGCTTCGGGGCATAATAAAGCTCAAAAATTTGAGGTTTTGCTTGCCTGAAAAATTTTTATAATAAAACTGCTAGTGATGTGTGGGTTGGGTTTTACCAGAACCACTCCCCCCCTCCCGATACACATCCTCCTACCACCCATACCCGACTTCCAGATTCCTTTTCTAGACCCGTGCCGACCCATCCGCCAATGATGTCACAAAGGGGCGGGGCAAGCAGCCACGCAGCTATAAAATTTGAACCCGGCAGTCGGAAACCAGCATTGTAAGGTCGCGGGCGGGGAGAGCAGGCCCTCAACCCGGAAAGGGGGGGGGTGTGAAGTCGCCTTACCTGCAGGTAAACCTGCTGATCCCGCAGTTATCGGGCCGGCTCTGCACATCACTAGAAACTACCCTTGAAAAACTCAATTTTTTTTAAGGAAACACAGCTTGACCTTTCATAAATAACCCTCTTAAAATAATAAAAAAAACTGTCTTGCATTTCAGCCTTAAAATAGGTTGCAAAATCCTATCTTAGTAAGATTTAAAGCTACTTTTGTGAGATCTCACTGTGTATATTGTCTGTGAACCTATCTTGCTGTTTTTTTGATGCATGGCACTGTCAAGCAGGAAATTGGGAACCACTCAACCTAATACAATACTATAAAAAATGAATTCCTTAGATTATATTCTAAAAAGGAAGACTACTGTTTGAATTATATCATTTTGGACACAACATTTTTTGTAATCTTTAAACTGCTTAAAAAGTCAATAATTGTTAATTAGGTTAAGCTTGTGCTTGGCACCATACTAGTTCATTGAAAAGCAATGTATTATATATATTTAAAATTCATACTTTTACGAGGACTAAAAAGACACCTTACAGAAAATGCTGAAGATAATATTTAGATGTATACAGTATATATATATATATATATATATATATATATATATATATATATATATATATAGAAAGTGAGGAATGCAGTGACATCTAGGAAGTGCAGAATGGACAGTGAAAGTAATTGCCTGCCCCGTCTTTATGCCTTAGGCAATATATGATTGACAGCTTAGTGTTTTAAATTAATTTATAACAGATATAAATGTTTTAATTAAAAAAAAAGAATTTGGGTTTCATGTTTAATTTTAAAAGGACATTTATTATACAGCTTTTTATGTCTGGGTGACAGGTCCCCTTTAAGTGGCTAAGTGTGGCTGTGCAAATGATACAGGAAACCCCATCAGAATTCTCTTTCACTATCTACTCCTCCTTAATCTTTCACCTTTCTTCGCTTTCCTTTAAAGCTAAAAAATTCAATAAAGGAAATCTTTGAAAAAAAAAATATATCCAATGCTGAAAAACAGACGAGAAAGGCTCCACATGAGGTGAGATAAATTGAAAAGAATTTTAGAATTTTGAGAAATATGTCGCTTAGAAATGGAGTAGGAAAACACAGTTTCATCTCAAACTTCAACCATAGGACCAACCAAGATTCAATTGTTTATACAATTCTTCTCTAGGAGATGGCTTTTGTCACTCACTCAGGTAAAGATGTTTTACTTCCGTACATTTTTTGATGTGGTGAAAAAAAATGTCTCTCTCTTATTTTTTAATTCTCTCTTCATTAAATCCAACCTTATGTAATATGTACAACAATTACAGAAAATATTTACAAGAGAGGTTAATGGCAATTCCTACAAATGAGACAGGGAGACAGATGCAAAATATACAGTTCAAGTATAAAGAGCCAAATCATAATACATTTGAAAGCTTAAATTAGAGGGGCCGTGAGGGCACATAACACCAATGAAATGAGATAGATTATATAATATAATGCAGTCTTTATACAGGAATTAGATTAGCATTTTATTTGCCACTGGGAGCCAATAATTAATTTAAATATCTTTATAAAAGTACTTAAAGAGGACATCAGATTTGGGGGCAGATTTATTAAGGTTCGAGAAAATCTGAGTTGTGTATTTTTTGGTCAAAACTCACATTTTCGGGTTGAAAAAAAAATAAAATTCTTCAAGTTTTATTTAAAAAAAAACTCGAAATATTCGAGATTTATTATACTCCGACTCTGGAAATAGCTTGAATCCAAAAATACACCACCCAAAATCTGTCGAGGTCATGTAGAAGTCAATGGCAGAGGTTCCTTGAACCATTTCAAGAGGATAACAGCCTGCTTGATGTTCGAGTTTTTTTTGGAGGGTTTTGCCGAAAACTCGAATGATTCGAGCAATTCAAGTTTATTTTTGCAGAAAACTAAATCAATTTGAGTTTTCAGACTCAAACTCGCAGAATCGGGTTTTTCACATTTAAGGTTTTTTCTTAAATAAAAAAACATTTGAGTTTCGAGTTCATTAGAGGTAAAAAAAACCTTTAACACTCGACCTTTGATAAATAACCCCCTGAAATGTAAAAGCTACTTTTGTTCAGAAGAAATGGAATTACTCAAGCAACTATCTAACCAATTAGACCAATTTAGTGATCTTTTAAACAGAGTAGTGCCTGACAAAGAGAATAATTATGCCTTTACCAGGTAAGCTGCTAGCTTTGAGGTTGCTATGCCGGTGTGGGTTAAATAATTACATCGTTTCTGATCTAATACTTTCTACCAATCTAGTGGATACAAAAAAATACAAAATGGCATCATCTCCCCACCATGGTAAGTAATGGCACCATCATGGCACCACAACCTGCAGGACCAAGAAGTCATGTTTCAGAAGGCATCGGCCATGAACTCTTATAATTTTTCTAGTTCAAATTGTCAAATCATGTTATTTTATCCGTTCAGAACAGTCAGTTACTGATTTATTTGCTTATAATGGCAGGGCAGCCTCATGGTATCAGAACTTAAACCAAAGTAAATCGATACACAAGAGTCCACTAGAAAAACAACAGAAATATCTCTGCACAAAATGTTTATTAATACTGTATGTTTATTTACAGGCTTAGCTATGTATTTTTTTGTAACTGCTGGACCTCAGAAAAGGTGCCTACAGCTAATTAAATAACTGTAATGTTTCTTTAAGACAATACATCACAACAATATTTGGTTCCTATATCTGAGAACAATTATGGTATGCTTGATGTGTGATTATAGCAACTACTGTTATTCCTATTATTTCCTACTGCAACTACTGTAAATACACTGTTGTTAACAACATTCCTACACATCCAGTAGGGGGGTTATTTATCAAGTTCCGAATTTATCTCAATATCGGCTGCTATAAACTCTGTTCTAAGCTGCTCGGGTTTTTAGCGCTTGTTTATTATTACATTTTCCCCAAAATTTGCTTTGTGGGAAAAACTCAGATTTTCACGATTTTTTCGTGAATTTTTCGTGAGTTTTCACCCGAAAGCTCCGAAAACATTGTGAAATTGCCCGAAACCCCCGACACAACCAAAAATCAATGGGACTGTTCCCATTGACTTTGATGCAACCTCAACAGGTTTGAGATGCCCTGTTTTTATATTCGGGCCTTTTAGCCCTTGGGGTTTAATAAATTCCAAAAATGTGTGATTTTTTTAAAAGCCTATTATAACACAAAAAATCACAAATTTTTCCGATTTCGGGTATTCCGAGCTTAGCAAATAACCCCCTAGATGTTAAATGATTAATAGAAGCTGGCTTGCTAACATATTGACAACTTACTATTGCCTTCTAGGGATGTAGCGAACGTCGGAAAAAAAGTTCGCGAACATATTCGCGAACTTGCGCAAAATTGCGAGCGGTTCGCGAACGGTTCGCGAACCCCATAGACTTCAATGGGAAGGCGAACTTTAACATCTACAAAAGACATTTCTGGCCAGAAAAATGATTTTAAAGTTGTTTAAAGGGTGCAACGACCTGGACAGTGGCATGCCAGAGGGGGATCAAGGGCAAAAATGTATCTGAAAAATCTGCCTGTGTGTGCTTGGAAGAGATAGTGTAGGGCGAGAGCTGTTAGTGATTTCAGGGACAGATGATAGTAAGTTTGCTGGCTAGTAATCTGCGTGATACTGCTCTGTATTGGAGGGACAGAAGTCTGCAGGGATTTGAGGGACATTTTAGCTTAGGTAGCTTTGCTGGCTAGTAATCTACTGTTCTCTTTAAACAACTGCCATACGTTGACCTTGTAGGCATTGTTTGCCCAGTTTTTTTGGACGCAGCCACTGAAGCACAGTTGCCAGAAAAAATATGCCATATAAATGCTGAAAATAGTCATTTTTCGCCATACGTTGACCTTGTAGACATTGTTTGCCCAGTTTTTTTGGACGCAGCCACTGAAGCACAGTTGCCAGAAAAAATATGCCATATAAATGCTGAAAATATAAATTTTTTTGGTTGCAGCCACTGAAGCACAGAGGCCAGAAAAATTATGCCATATAAATGCTGAAAATATAAATTTTTTTGGTTGCAGCCACTGAAGCACAGAGGCCAGAAAAAATATGCCATATAAATGCTGAAAATAGTCATTTTTTGCCATACGTTGACCTTGTAGGCATTGTTTGCCCAGTTTTCTTGGTCGCAGCCACTGAAGCACAGTTGCCAGAAAAAATATGCCATATAAATGCTGAAAATATAAATTTTTTGCCATATACGTTGAGTCAAGGTATGGCAAAAAATGACTATTTTCAGCATTTCTATGGCATATTTTTTCTGGCCTCTGTGCTTGAGTGGCTGCGGCCAAAAAAACTGGGCAAACAATGCCTACAAGGTCAACGACGTTGACCTTGTAGGCATTGTTTGCCCAGTTTTTTTGGCCGCAGCCACTCAAGCACAGAGGCCAGAAAAAATATGCCATAGAAATGCTGAAAATAGTCATTTTTTTGGTCGCAGCCACTGAAGCACAGTTGCCAGAAAAATTATGCCATATAAATGCTGAAAATATAAATTTTTTTGGTTGCAGCCACTGAAGCACAGAGGCCAGAAAAATTATGCCATATAAATGCAGAAAATATGCATTTTTTTGGTTGCAGCCACTGAAGCACAGAGGCCAGAAAAATTATGCCATATAAATGCAGAAAATATGCATTTTTTTGGTTGCAGCCACTGAAGCACAGAGGCCAGAAAAATTATGCCATATAAATGCAGAAAATATGCATTTTTTTGGACGCAGCCACTGAAGCACAGTTGCCAGAAAAAATATGCCATATAAATGCTGAAAATAGTCATTTTTCGCCATACGTTGACCTTGTAGACATTGTTTGCCCAGTTTTTTTGGTTGCAGCCACTGAAGCACAGAGGCCAGAAAAAATTAAACCAGTAGGGTTTGCACCCTAGTTTGTAACGGTGGCGGAGGGAGGAGGACGCTAAAGGACAGCTGTGTGTGGAGTCATGAGGCTTGAAGAGAAGGACAGCTGCATAGAAGTCAGAACAAGTCTTCCGGCGTGCAGTAACCCTCCGAGATCCACCCCTCATTCATTTTAATAAAGGTCAGGTAATCGACACTTTTGTGACCTAGGCGAGTTCTCTTCTCAGTTACAATCCCTCCTGCTGCACTGAAGGTCCTTTCTGAGAGCACACTTGAGGCTGGGCAAGACAAGAGGTTCATGGCAAATTGTGACAGCTCTGGCCACAGATCAAGCCTGCGCACCCAGTAGTCCAGGGGTTCATCGCTCCTCAGAGTGTCGATATCTGCAGTTAATGCCAGGTAGTCCGCTACCTGCCGGTCGAGGCGTTCTTTGAGGGTGGATCCCGAAGGGTTGTGGCGCTGCCTTGGACAGAAAAACATTTGCATGTCTGACGTTACAGACCGGCCAAAGGGCTTTGTCCTTGCAGGTGTGCTCGTGGCAGGATTACTGGCACCTCTGCCCCTGGAATGTTGATGAGTTCCTGAAGTGACATCACCCTTAAAAGCATTGTACAACATGTTTTGCAGGCTGGTTTGTAAATGCCGCATCTTTTCGGACTTGTGGTATGTTGGTAACATTTCTGACACTTTATGCTTGTACCGAGGGTCTAGTAGCGTTGCGACCCAGTACAGGTCCTTCTCCTTAAGCCTCTTGATACGGGGGTCCTTCAACAGGCATGCCAGCATGAAAGACCCCATTCTCACAAGGTTGGATGCAGAGCTATCCATCTCCGCTTCCTCATTATCAAGGACTGCATCATCCACGGTCTCCTCCCCCCAGCCACGTACAAGACCAGGGGTCCCCAAAAGGTCACCACTAGCCCCCTGGGAAGCCTGCTCCTGTTGGTCCTCCTCCTCCTCCTCCACAAAGCCACCTTCCTCCTCTGACTCCACTTCTGGCACCTCTCCCTGCGTTGCAGCAGGTGCCTGGGTTCGTTCTGGTGATTGCGACCATAAATCGTGCGCTTCCAGCTCCTCGTCACGCTGGTCTACAGCCTCATCTGTCACTCGTCGCACGGCACGCTCCAGGAAGAAAGCGAAGGGTATTAGGTCGCTGATGGTGCCTTCGGTGCGACTGACCATATTTGTCACCTCTTCAAAAGGTCGCATGAGCCTGCAGGCATCGCGCATAAGCACCCAGTAACGGGGGAAAAAAATCCCCAGCTCTGCAGATCCAGTCCTACCACCCAGTTCAAAAAGGTACTCGTTGACGGCCCTTTGTTGTTGCAGCAGACGTTCCAACATAAGGAGCGTTGAATTCCAGCGAGTCTGGCTGTCAGAAATCAAACGCCTGACTGGCATGTTGTAGCGCTGCTGAATGTCAGCAAGGCGTGCCATGGCTGTGTAGGAACGTCTGAAATGGGCCGACACCTTTCTGGACTGGGTGAGAACGTCCTGGAATCCTGGGTACTTGGAGACAAAACGTTGGACTATTAAATTTAACACATGTGCCATGCAGGGCACATGTGTTAAATTTCCCAGTCTCAACGCTGCCAACAGATTGCTTCCATTGTCACACACCACTTTTCCGATCTGCAGTTGGTGTGGGGTCAGCCACCGATCGGCCTGTGACTGCAGAGATGACAGGAGTACAGATCCGGTATGGTTTTTGCTTTCCAGGCACGTCATCCCCAAGACAGCGTGACAACGGCGTACCTGGCACGTCGAATAGCCTAGGGGGAGCTGGGGGTGCACAGGTGTGGAGGAGGAGAAGGAGGACCCAGCAGCAGAGTAAGAAGAAGAAGAGGAAGAAGACGAGGTAGAGAGCGATGGAGGAGTAGAGGTGGTGGCAGAACCGCGTGCAATCCGTGGCGGTGACACCAACTCCACTGTTGTTGTTGTTGTTGAGCTACCCATTCCCTGCTTCCCATTCCCAGCCATTACCAAGTTCACCCAGTGGGCAGTGTAGGTGACATACCTGCCCTGACCATGCTTGGAGGACCATGCGTCAGTAGTCATATGGACCTTTGGCCCAACACTAAGTGACAGAGATGCGGTAACTTGGCTCTGCACATGTTGGTACAGGTGTGGTATTCCCTTTTTAGAAAAAAAATTGCGGCTGGGTACCTTCCACTGCGGTGTCCCAATTGCTACAAATTTGCGGAAGGCCTCAGAGTCCACCAGCTGGTATGGTAAAAGCTGGCGGGCTAAGAGTGCAGACAAGCCAGCTGTCAGACGCCGGGCAAGGGGGTGACAGTCAGACATTGGCTTCTTACGCTCAAACATGGCCTTCACAGAAACTTGGCTGGTGGCAGATGACTGGGAATGGGAACAGGTGGTCAAGGTGGAAGGCGGAGTGGAGGGTGGTTCAGATGGGTCAAGGAGAGCAGAGGTAGAGCAGTAAGATGCTGGACCAGAAGGAGTGTGACTTTTAGTTTGCCTGTTGCCTTTGAGGTGTTGCTCCCAAAGTGCTTTGTGCTTGCCGCTCATGTGCCTTCGCATAGAAGTTGTACCTATGTGGCTGTTGGGCTTACCAAGGCTCAGTTTCTGACTGCACTCATTGCAAATTACAATGCTTTTGTCAGAGGCACACACATTAAAAAAATGCCACACTGCTGACTTTTTGGAAGTCTGCGATCTGGCGGTAACAGTAGAAGTTGGCGGCATTGGCGGCAATGGCGGGTGCGTTGGCCGGCTGAACACAGGTGCCGATACATGTTGTTGCCCTACTGATCCCTGCGGGCTGGCCTCCCTGCTTCTTCTAAGTCTTATTCTCCTACTGCCTCTCTGACTCTCCGTCTCTCCATCTGAACTACCCTCCTCTTGCTCTCTTCTACTAGGCACCCACAAAACATCAATCTCCTCATCATCATTCTCCTCAGATGCATCAATTTCTTCTGACACATCACAGAAGGAAGCAGCAGCGGGGACCTCCTCCTCCTCCTCATCACTCATCATTATGTCCATCTCTGTCGTGTTCTCTGCCAGAATTAAATCTGGTGTAACGTCCTCATCTCCTTCATCTTCTTCTGCCAATAATGGTTGCGCATTACTCAGTTCAAGAAACTCATGGGAAAATAACTCCTCTGACTCCAGTGAAGATGGGGCACCGGTGGTGGAGGAAGTGTTACGTGGGGTGGCCATAGCAGTGGAGGATGAGGAGGATGTTGTGGTAAAGTTAGAAATGGTAGAGGATGGGGTGTGCTGTGTAAGCCAGTCAACTACCTCTTCAGCATTTTGGGAGTTCAGGGTCATTGGCTTTTTAAAACTGGGCAATTTGCTAGGGCCACAGGATTGCATAGCAGCACGGCCCCTAGCACGGCCTCTGCGTGGCGGCCTGCCTTTGCCTGGCATTATTTTTAAAAAAACAACAACAACAAAAACTCAGTTGGTTTTTCTGGAAACGATAATACACACAGCTAGATGGCAGTTTGAAGAAAACAGTGTGCAAATAATGCCTACAAGATCAACGTATACACTACTACAGCGGTGGATACGGATTACGTAAAATATATGAATGCTGCTTGAAAAAAAGTAACTCAAGTGGTTTTTCTAGAGACGATAATATTATCAATATTTAGACAAAATGTGAACAAGCTCACACAGCTAGATGGCGGTTTGAAGAAAACACTGTGCAAATAATGCCTACAAGGTCAACGTATACACAGCGGTGGATACGGATTACGTAAAATATAAGAATGCTGCTTGAAAAAAAGTCACTCCGGTGTTTTTTCTGGAGACGGTAATATTATGGATATTTAGACAGAATGTGAACACGGTCACACAGCTAGATAGCAGTTGGTTGAATAACACACTGGGCAAAAAATGCCTACAGGGCAAATAATGCCTACAAGGTCAACGTATACACAGCGGTGGATACGGATTACGTAAAATATAAGAATGCTGCTTGAAAAAAAGTCACTCCGGTGTTTTTTCTGGAGACGGTAATATTATGGATATTTAGACAGAATGTGAACACGGGCACACAGCTAGATAGCAGTTGGTTGAATAACACACTGGGCAAAAAATGCCTACAGGGCAAATAATGCCTACAAGGTCAACGTATACACAGCGGTGGATACGGATTACGTAAAATATAAGAATGCTGCTTGAAAAAAAGTCACTCCGGTGTTTTTTCTGGAGACGGTAATATTATGGATATTTAGACAGAATGTGAACACGGGCACACAGCTAGATAGCAGTTGGTTGAATAACACACTGGGCAAAAAATGCCTACAGGGCAAATAATGCCTACAAGGTCAACGTATACACAGCGGTGGATACGGATTACGTAAAATATAAGAATGCTGCTTGAAAAAAAGTCACTCCGGTGTTTTTTCTGGAGACGGTAATATTATGGATATTTAGACAGAATGTGAACACGGGCACACAGCTAGATAGCAGTTGGTTGAATAACACACTGGGCAAAAAATGCCTACAGGGCAAATAATGCCTACAAGGTCAACTTATACACTACTACAGCGAGGGATACGGATTACGTAAAATTTATTATGGCTGCTTGAAAAAAGTCACTCCGGTGTTTTTTCTGGAGACGGTAATATTATGGATATTTAGACAGAATGTGAACACGGGCACACAGCTAGATAGCAGTTGGTTGAATAACACACTGGGCAAAAAATGCCTACAGGGCAAATAATGCCTAAAAGGTCAACTTATACACTACTACAGCGATGGATACGGATTACGTAAAATTTATTATGGCTGCTTGAAAAAAGTCACTCCGGTGTTTTTTCTGGAGACGGTAATATTATGGATATTTAGACAGAATGTGAACACGGGCACACAGCTAGATAGCAGTTGGTTGAATAACACACTGGGCAAAAAATGCCTACAGGGCAAATAATGCCTAAAAGGTCAACTTATACACTACTACAGCGATGGATACGGATTACGTAAAATTTATTATGGCTGCTTGAAAAAAGTCACTCCGGTGTTTTTTCTGGAGACGGTAATATTATGGATATTTAGACAGAATGTGAACACGGGCACACAGCTAGATAGCAGTTGGTTGAATAACACACTGGGCAAAAAATGCCTACAGGGCAAATAATGCCTAAAAGGTCAACTTATACACTACTACAGCGGTAGTAAAATAAAAAAAAAGTTAAATAAAAAAAGAATGAATATTAAAAAAAAAAAATTAAAGTTGGTGCTGCTGAACTACTAGGAGCAGCAGATTAGCACACCAGTCCCACTCCCCAACACTGCTAGACTAATAGCACTGGGCTCTTATAGTAGTAGTAGTAGTAGTAGTAGTAGTAGTAGTAGTAGTAGTAGTAAAACAACAAAAAAATAAATAAAAGCAGTCCTTACAAGGACTATTGCTATTGCAGCAGTCAGCAGATGAGATCAGAAGCAGGACAGCTGCCCACTGCAGCTACATACAGAGCACTGCAGTAGAAGGTAGATTACTAGCCAGCAAAGCTACCTAAGCTTAAATGTCCCTCAAACCCCTGCAGACTTCTGTCCCTCCAATAACAGAGCAGTATCAAAACGATTACTAGCCAGCAAACTTTCAACTGTCCCTGAAATCACTAACAGGCAGCAGCTCTCTCCCTACACTATCTCTTCAGCACACACAGGCAGAGTGAAAAAAAGCTGCAGGGCTTCGGTTTTTATAGGGAAGGGGAGTGGTCCAAGGGAGAGCTTCCTGATTGGCTGCCATGTACCTGCTGGTCTGGGGTGAGAGGGCAAAAAAAAGCGCCAACAATGGCGAACCCAAAATGGCGAACGTCGCGCGACGTTCGCGAACTTCCGGCGAGCGCGAACACCCGATGTTCGCGCGAACAAGTTCGCCGGCGAACAGTTCGCGACATCTCTATTGCCTTCAAACTTACAAGAGAATGAATGAAAAGTATAATTATAAATGTAATATTGGCTGAAAGACTGTGTCCATCATGTTTAACCCTTCAATGTATTCCCAAGAATTAATGATAAATGAATTGATATGTATATACTCAAACATACCCTGCAAAGGTATTCAGACCCTTTAATGGTTTTCTGATTTTACTGAATAAAATATAATAGTAGTAAAAGTAGCAATGTTTAGTATGCATTTAAAGGAATTGTTCAGTGTAAAAATAAAAACTGGGTAAATAGATAGGCTGTGCAATATAAAAAATGTTTCTAATATAGTTAGTTAGCCAAAAATGTAATGTATAAAGGCTGGAGTGATTTCATGTATAACAAGTCAGTCAGATCACTACTTCCTGCTTTTCAGCTCTCTTGGTTTACACTGACTGGTTGCCCTGGTTACCAGACAGTAACCAATCAGAGACTTGAGGGGGGGCCACATGGGTCATTTCTGTTGCTTTTGAATCTGAGCTGAATGCTGGGGATCAATTACAAACTCACTGAACAGAAATGTACCATGTGGCCCCCCTTAAAGTCGCTGACTAGCTCAGAGTTATAGAGCTGAAAAGCAGGAAGTTGGATTCTGGCTGTTTTATTAGACATCTGTTCACTCCAGCCTTTATACATTACATTTTTGGCTAACTAACTATATTAGAAACATTTTTTATTTTGCACAGCTTATCTATTTACCCAGTTTTTATTTTCACACTGAACTATTCCTTTAACTAAAATGTACAACCTGCATTGGTAGAAATCATATTTATGTTTCGTAAGCTCTTATATCGTTTATATAAATAAGCTACTTTGTAACCATAAGGATGGTCAATCAAGTTGTAGCAGCCCATTTGTATAGCAGATAATAGGGAATCTACTTAGAATACAGTGGTTTTAATACTTGTGTTGATACTGTATTCATGTTTACACAACCCTACTTGTTGCTGGCAGGAAATAATTTATTACATTTATCATGCTTGATAAACAGTGGAGAGCCACTCAAACTGTTGCATCTTTGTACTTGCTGCCCTGACATGTGACCATTGAAGGAATTTTAAAGGAAAATAAATTTTGGGGTGCTGTAATTTGACAAGGAAATAATTTATTTGCATATGGTGGACAAACAGGTATCAACTTTAAATATTACAGTATTTTCACTTTGTGGTGTTGCTGGCCCTATAACTTATGTCCTCTCTCTTGTATTTACTCAGTAGCGCAATGCAGGGAGCCTTTTATCAGCTTAATCTTCTTTCTGACCTCATAGCAGCAATCTCCACCAGGTTCACTGCTTAAGACTTATCCATAAATTTAATAACGAGATTGCAATGTTCAGACACAGAATCTTATTACTTTTCCCACAGACAGTTGGAGAAGCCCATGCTCTATTGCTATATACTGTATTCCAATCTCCTTAACCCCTTCCCTCTGGACCAGAAACCTACACTACTATTACTCTCCAATTTTATAGGGATACCCCATTTTTAACTATAAAACTCGTCATACCTTTTTTTACATTTCTTTATTACATTTATTATGCTAGGGCCAAAGGATAGAAAGCATCACATGGTATTTAAGCATGTAAGGTATCTAGACAACCTGAAGCATTTTTCTATTTTTGATGCAGTGAGATGGGCAAATGTCATATGGCTGGTGATAACCTACATTGTTGTCACACTGGACCAGTGCATTCCTGTACCAAGGTAAATGACAGTGTAGCCAATCTTCTTGGACCTTCTGGAACACCATTAAATAGCTGGATCGGGAGTGCATTTGGCTAACTTGTATCCCAGACTAAAGTAATACTTTGGGATACAACCCAAATAAAGTAATGCCACCCTAAGAAATCTTGTTTATGACATAGCCCAATCAATTCACTCTTTCAGTCTTGTCTATGAAATTAATACTATGGACTTGTCTAAACTCTAAATATTTAAGTGTCCTTTTAGAATTATACAGAATATTTTTCTTTAATTATATTTGTTAAAAGGCCTTAAAAAAGTCCTTAAAATTGTTTTAAATAATTCCCTACCTTTCCCTATTCATTGCCTGTGTCTATATTATATATATAAAGAGTTTACAAAGCTGAGTATTCAGCGAAACGCATTGGGCGGAATAGATGGACGATGGTGTGAGTAGGTCCCACTGGTTCCCAAGGTAGATAGGCGCGGGGAAAACAACGGAAGGGAGGGAAAGGGAATAACAATACAGACTACAGATTAAGCCATTGAGGCGTGATTAAGGGGTACTGTAATTTATGATCGTTAATTCACCTCACCGCCAGTTCACTTTATGAGGTTTTTAAGTAAGTGTTATTTTAAGGACACGGTCTTGCATTGCTGTTGAGCAAGAGTGATTCTATTTAAAGGTGGCGTGGTTAGTATGGCTTGAAAATTAGGTTTTATTATACCATTAAGTTCCACTGAACTGGTTAGCATGTAGTAATGGAGCAAGGTATGTTCTATATGAGTTTAGTTCCCAATTACTTCAGTCTTAACATTAAGCTATATCTGTGGGCACAATAAAAACTATTGGTATGATATTTCTAAACTGAAATGAAAGTAACGAGCGTTAACCTATATACTGCTTGCTTAAGTGCAAACTTAATCACACATTAAGGAATGTTGGTCTGGAACATAGTATTTGTACCTGGATAGAGAACTGGCTAAAAGATAGACTACAAAGAGTGGTGGTAAATGGAACATTTTCTAATTGGACCAGTGTTGTTAGTGGAGTACCGCAGGGCTCTGTACTAGGTCCTTTGCTTTTCAACATGTTTATTAAAGACCTGGAGGTGGGCATTGAAAGTACACTGTACTGTTTCTATTTTTGCAGATGATACTAAATTGTGCAGAACTATAGGTTCCATGCAGAATGCTGCCACTTTGCAGAGTGATTTGTCTAAACTGGAAAACTGGGCAGCAAACTGGAAAATGAGGTTCAATGTTGATAAATGCAAGGTTATGCACTTTGGCAAAAATAATATAAATGCAAGTTATACACTAAATTGCAGTGTGTTGGGAGTTTCCTTAAATGAGAAGGATCTAGGGGTCTTTGTAGATAACACGTTGTCTAATTCTGGGCAGTGTCATTCTGTGGCTACTAAAGCAAATAAAGTTCTGTCTTGCTTAAAAAAGGGCATTAACTGAAGGGATGAAAACATAATTATGCCTCTTTATAGGTCCCTGGTAAGGCCTCATCTGGAGTATGCAGTGCAGTTTTGGACTCCAGTCCTTAAGAGGGATATAAATGAGCTGGAGAGAGTGCAGAGACGTGCAACTAAACTGGTTAGAGGGACGGAAGACTTATATTATGAGGGTAGACTGTCAAGGTTGGAGTTGCTTTCTCTGGAAAAAAGGTGCTTGCGAGGGGACATGATTACTCTTTACAAGTACATTAGAGGGCATTATAGACAAATAGCAGGGGACCTTTTTGCCCATAAAGAGGATCACCGTATCAGAGGCCACCCCTTTAGACTAGAAGAAAAGAACTTTCATTTGAAGCAACGTAGGGGGTTCTTCACAGTCAGGACAGTGAGGTTGTGGAATGCACTGCCGGGTGATGTTATGATGGCTGATTCAGTTAATGCCTTTAAGAATGGCTTGGATGATTTTTTGGACAGACATAATATCAAAGGCTATTGTGATACTAAGCTCTGTATAGGTATGGGTATATAGAATTTAATTAAAAGTAGGGAAGGGTGTATGTATGGATGCTGGGTTTTCATTTGGAGGGGTTGAACTTGATGGACTTTGTCTTTTTTCAACCCAATTTAACTATGTAACTATGTAACATGGTAATCAAAATGTTGGCATTTGAAATGATGGGATGCTATTGTAATTGTTAAGGATCTGATTGACCTCCTGAGGGGCCAGCAACAAGAATAGAGAAAGCAGGAATGAAAATAAAAAAGATGAAAAGAACTCGAAAGTAGGAGAAGAAGAGAACATACAAGAGATATAAGCAGTACAGGCATGGACGATTAGGTAATAAAAAGGTGAACTGGGACAGTAAGAAAAAACACCTTGATGCCACTAAAGTTTCTTTTCTGCTGGGCCCCTGGAACTTGACATCAAATCCAACTGCATAAGGCTTTACTTCTACTGATTGTTCCCCACTAAGTTTTAACACTTGGCACATAACTTTATTCACATAACAACCATGTTTTCTGATTGCCATTTTTAATGTCTATCTAATCATAATAGGTAACTTTAGGTTATATTGAAAATGCTTCTGCATTTCATATAACTTTGTAACAAAGTTTTGTTGCCAGTGTCCAGCTGGTCATGTGCCACTGACAACCAATAATATGAGGCAGTACACGAATGTTAGGGCATACCAAAACTCCTCTTTGAACAGAAAAATGAAATGAAGCCATCCAATCCTCTTTAAATGATTAGATATGAATATGGGGTTACTTATCACTCTGTCTTGATTCTGTCCTACTGAATCTGATCACAATAGTTCAGAAAACTCTTGTGGGATGTACATGTCTACACAGGTATTTATGTTAATGTTACACAATGCATTATAATGTACTGTAAGATGACAATTAGCTTTAGCAATACTTTCCTGCATAATTAAAAAAATGTAAAGTTAAAAAAGCATGGAATGATATATAATGCTGTTTACTAATTGCATTCACTGTACCAATAATCCAGCTAATATAGGCCAACTGAGTACATTTAAATCTGTTTTGGATTATTAAACCTGTTTGTACAGCTTGTTATCTTTAAAAATCATTAAATCGCTGAGCCTTAAGTACATAAAGTCCAGGAATGAATTAAAACAGCAGCCTTTACTTCTAAATGTAGACTGCAGTTGATGACTGTGTCACCAGCATGTAATTATTTTTCATGTATTTTTCTTGCAGTCCTGGTCTGATCTAGATCACACTGTTTTGTTTTTTTGTGTAAATGTAATAGCTTCTAAGGTCTAGCATTTGGTTAAATACATAATTTGCTTATGCTGATATGAATACATTATGTACAAACAGTTTGAGAAAATATTTATTTTAATATAAATTGCAGCTGATGTCCTTGGTATTAACATTAACAGGCATACGTTTATAATCATGTGGAAATTCTCTAAAAATAGAATAATTTAGATCTGTGTTTGAGAAGTGCAAGGTATAGCCCTCCATATGTCTTCACAGCACCCCCAACAGACTTTGCCATAATATTCTAGTAACATGTGAACTCATTTAGAGGCATTCATATGTGACTCTTCTGTTATTTAGGGCTACAGTTTGTACAGATGAGTGCATCTGTTAGTCTTTACCTGTGTTTCCATTTGGAACAGCTAGCAACTTGTAATAATTGGCAAGCGTTAAAACAGCATCACAGAAACAAAATATGTACAGTAGGCTAAACACCATAACAGCAGATCATTCTGAAAACTATCCTGCTTTTTACCTACTTAGGGGAAGTAAAATAGGAACAAAATAGAACTTAAAATCACAATATTGAAATCCTAAAACTATTTTTTAAATACACAACACACAAATTGGAATGGGGTGAACATGAAGAACAAAAAAGGGCAATGGGATAACTTATGCCAGCAGTAATAGGGGAAAGGGAAATAAAGTGCTAGACTTAAAAGACAGGTAAAAAGAACAAGATGAATGGATACAATATTGATTGTTTCTAGGAGCTGTAAAACTAGACCAACAAACAACAGCTAATAAAAACCTAGTCAGTTTTAAATACATGTAATTTTAAATACATGTAATTTCCACACCATTACTGTATGAATTCACAACACAATACTGGAGGTCGGCGCCATACATTGCAAAATGGATATGTTAATTACAACTCGTATTTCCAACTTAGAATATCCCTAGTTCTGTACATTGACCGATGTTATTTCAAATGCTTAATAAATATTCTACTGTCCTAAAAGAGGATAAAGGTAAATCAAGGTTTAAACTGTAACCAATAACCCACAACATTTTCACTGCTTTCCTTTCCAATATCAGTGCTTCAACTTCTAAACATGAAAGCTATGATAGCTATATGTCCTAATCTTTCATCCTTAATCTTGAAAATTGCAAGAAGCCCTCATAGGGGTTGCACCACCTTTTTATGGAAATGATGGTCATATCAGTCGCAGTTCTCTACCTTGTTTTATACTATCAGTGCATCACATGTGTTACATAGGTAATATAATACATCTCAAATATCAATAATGAATAGAATTATGTTTATAAAGATGTTCACTACCCTGGGTCATAATATACAGTATTTAGTAGTGGGAAGTAGGGTATCACTGCAGAATGTACCATTATAAGTGTCCCCCTTAAAAAAAGTATTGTAATCCTATCCTATAGTAAACTAACTATGAGCTGAACCCCAATAATGTACTCCAGATGAGACCTTAATTCCCAGGGGTTGAGCCCCCACAATAGTGTGGAGGCAGGGTGTTGTGAATCTGTAACTGTATGCAATGCACAATAATTGGGCGCCAGTGGTTCTTGCAACTTAAACAGGGAACTTATTTATTAAAGAATAGCATCTACAAAGGAGTTCACCTAGAAATAAACAGTAACATGTAACAACAGTCGTTTGGCATGCATATTCACAGCATCAATATAAGTCCCCACAGGGATGATAGCATACACAGTGTCTACAAAGATACACCTAGCTGTCAGCCATTACTTTAAGTAGAGTGCTCTCTAACACTTAGCCCCTGCTTCTGGGCAATTCTGGGATCATAATCCCACTCACATTCCTCAGAGGAGCCTCAGCTGCTCGGCTAAATAGCCTTACTATCTGTCACTCCTAGAGTGACCTATGAAAGTGAGTAAGTCTATCATTAATAGACCTGACCTGTCTAGGTTCCATTTCACCCTTCCTGACTGCTCAGGTAAGGTGAGTAACAAATGTGTGCTCACCTGGCATTTTATCCCTGAGACAAACTAATAAATAGTTGAGGGATCCCACTCATCGCACAAGCATAACAAAACAAGCTTCTTGTTAAGGAGACCAGGAATGTTAATGTGAATGAAAACAGAATGCAGAGGAGCTGTTTATTAGAGAAGTCCAGGATGAGATTTGGAGGTTCCATACAAACTATTCTTTCTGTTCTCCTTCTGAATTAATTGGGCAGGATGAAGAGTAGCCGATCTGCCAGGACAACACTGGTTTCTGTGACAAATAGTCTCCATAGAACCCATTGGGTAAACAGAATGTATAGTTTGTTGGCTGCTAATGAGAAGTATAGGCTAATGCTTTACATTTCAACACAGTCATTAGAAAATCCCTTACACAACTGTTTGTTTTGTATTTATTGCTTGACCAAATTTTGGACATGGCCTGGAAATATTTACCTTACTTATAATATGGCACTCTATTATATTCCAAAATTCAAATCCAAATATTCCTAAAATATTCTTAAATGATTTTAATTACTATTCTTCTTTTTGCATCTATGTTGTTTATATAGATTGTTAAAGGGGAGTCCAAAATTCAAAAAGGGTTAATTGCTTGTACTGTAGTTGGAAGTAAAGCTGATTGCAATTGTATCATTTTGTGATATGAAAATAGCTATACATAAATACATTAGGTAACAAAAAATAAATCACAGCTAGTAAGCATGGAGAACACAGTTTCCCACTAGACACAATTCCACTTGGAGCAAGTAAATCAGCCAAAATGAACCCAAGCCTATCATAGAAAAACATCACATTCCTTTCTTTACTGGGTGCAAGAGTGTCAGCGAGTGATTTGATACACTTGCACGTTTTTCCGTCCCCAACACAAAAACCCTGAATTGCTTTTGTCGAGATAACCTTTGGGAATCTGTGCATCATGCCTACACGCAGATAGACTGAAAAAGGTCATGTTTGTCTGGACATTAGAGCTCTCAGGCAGACTTTGTCAATCTTATCTTCCTTCCAGTAACAGTGTAGTCATTTGAGGTGAGGAAGACTAAAGCTGGCCATAGACGCAAAGATCCGATCCAATTTCTAGAAAGCACTATTTACAGTGTATCTCACAATGCTAAAATAAAGTCAACCTTTCAGACAACAATGGTTTTATCAGCTATGGCTATGGTAATATTATCCTGTGAAAAAAAAACATTATTTGTGAATGAGCATGTCCTTTGATATGAAGAAAAGTCTTAGCTGGTCAGTTCCTCTAGTTCTTAATGTAGCATATCTGTTGTATAATAATTTTATAAACATAATCAGTGTGTTTATTTTCCCAATGTTATACTGGAAGACTCTCGTTTATGACTCACATGACACATAATAGAACCGTAGCTACTATGCCATGTATGTCACTCCAGTGTCATTGTCTAGTGTGTGCTAATAGATTTTAGAGAGGCAATGAAATAAAAGGGTTTATTTGTATGCCTCTGCCTTTCATTGCCTTTTCTAGCATTACTGCAACCTGATCTGAGAATCAAAAGTGGTTTCTTGGGAAAACACTGCACATGGACAAACGGGCATTTCCTAGAAGAAAACACTGAATCAGAACAAACAAACACACTAGATTCTGATTGACAACACCTTTTTAGTTCTGCCAAATGATATGACAAATCCTGTGATGTTATATATTATTGTAATATTTGATCATTTTTGAGGATTAATACAATAAACGCATCTCACGTCAGTACATGGTACAATATACATACAATATAAGCAGAGTACCTAATATTTAGTCAGCTATGATAGAATGCTACCTGGGCACAGACATTTGGGAGAGAAGAATGGGCTTTGTAAAAGAAGGAATCATCTACCAAGACAAAATAATGGAATAGGCAGGAAACTCTCTTTTCTCATATGAAGACCATAAGCAGTACATATAATTAACTCTAACCAGGAACATCTGGGACTGCAGAGTTGCTAAACGTCAAATGTGACACCAATGACCCAAATGTTTGATAGTATGGTATGGAGTTTAAATGAATACAGTACAAAATTGGGGAGAAAAGCTAAGAATCATTTAGATTTATAATGCTTTCACTTACACTGTAGGGTGAAAAATAACTTTTCAGAGCTTATTATTATTTTTCTTCACTCATATTTTCCAAGCTTACATGGCTAGTAACCGTGTAATGCCCTAATAGACATGTGCAGGAATAGTGTACCACTTTCCACACAGCCAGGCATGGTCACTGAAGCTGCACTGTACCTTGCACATTGTTGGGTAGCATTGTTTTCAGTTTTTTTTTATTTTGTTGACAACTATGTAGACAATTGTTCTCTTTTCAAATGCCCCATTCCTGTGACATTGTGAAATAGACTGATCCTACTTAGTGAACTTTACTGCCTTTACACAGAATGGATTTCAGTAGCCTTAGTCACAAGAATAGACACAAGCTTCCATAGCTAAAATGTGAGATTAATCTCATTTGATTTGTGCATGACGAAGACCTCCAGTTAATGAGCTTGGAACAAGAATCTGGCCAGACTGTACTGCTTCAGAGTTCCACACCAGTGTGCTAGTCCCATAAATGGATTGAAGAAGAGTGTATTTCTGAAATGGATGTTCTCTCCTAATCTAAATTTATCCTTTAATGCTCTGTACTTGCATTATAATACAGTAAGTCTAATTAACACTTGCCCCGTGGATCAACAAGAGGAACAGGGTCAGGATTTTTGTTGTTTTTTTCCAACACTTCCAAAAAAAAGTGCAAGCAAATACCTAAATAGCTTTGGAAATGCTAATTGTTTCCTTTTTAAAACGCAATCCATCCAAGAAAAACACACACATATATACTGTACATACAGTACAGGAAGAAACAGTTGATGACTCAGTTGTTTTACTGTACAGATAACAGAAGGCTTAGATACCTTAAATGATTTACCCCATAAAAACTATTAAAAATTACATTTATATTTTTTCACCAACAAATTACACTTCCCATACACCCATTATCATATATAATTGAAAGAACATGAAATTGGTGTCTTAAGGGATAAAGTCTTTCAATCGATGGCCAAAAAACTTGGCCTACTCTATATATTGAGGATGAAATTGCTTATTTGTTTTATACGATAAGGAATCTCTTCTTATGCTGAAGATGACATATTTTTTGGTTTTGTCACCAAGTGAGAGTTCCAATTTAAATAAATTTTAGCACAGAACTAAATTGGGATTTGTTTTGTTTTTTGTAAAGAGCTCCATTTTTATTTTGCAGTGTTTCATTTACCCTTCCATTCTGCTTCATTCAAGCCCACAACTAAAAATGCTATCTGGCTTCCAGGATCACTAATCCCAGAATATTTCAGTGTGCTGCATTACTTGTTTTAGCAGCATTGTATTAAAGCTAGAATGTCTGATTTTGCTGTTTATTTATAAATGGAACATGGGGGCATAGTTGACTGTTTTCATACTATTTACAAAAAACAGGATTTCTGTCTCCTTGAATTTTTATGAACATGTTATATTTTCAGCCACTTAAAGATCTGCACTCAGAAGATTTGCTTACCTAATAGAAGCGCTATTTGCTACCTCAATTTCTTTGCCCTAAATTAGCTACACACCTCTAAACATGTTGTGGGTAAAAAGACTGTACTTGCATTAAATAAATTACCCCTATAGAGTTGCTGGAAAGTGAGGAGGTTCTGGCTTGTATAGAAGAGAAAATGAAGCAGTACAGGTAGAGAGAAGTGACATAGTTTTACAGACATCTTATCAAATAGCAAAAAGGTGCCAGCCCTGGAGGCAATGTTTATGGTGAACTAGGGAGGGAGTTGTTTACTCTGATTCACTTTTGTAGGTTAAAAAAAAGTGATTTGTGTCTACAAATTGTACATTTTACATTGTACATTGCCCATTGCACAGTGTTTGTATTTAGGACCTAAAGAGGTTGAAAGTAATAGGTGCATGTACCATCTCAGCCAAGGGAAAATTTACTGAAATCCCATTAGATCCAAGTCTTGTGAAAAACAAATATAATCTGTGGACAGATTATTTAAAAAAGATTCTCTAAAATTAAAGGGTTAGATTGTAAACAGGCATCCTGCTTTTAAAATTTTGGGTATAGGCAGTTCTAGATACAAAATACAAAACGTTTAGAACTTAATGTAAGAGCAAAGAAAGCTGCATAGGGCAATGAGCGTGGATATGTAGCGAAATGCCAAATTTCCCAGTTTCTTATCTTCTTCCAATCTCCCTTTACCAGTTAAGGTAGTAGCTGTTAATGGGAGACATTTTGAAAATCATACTTTCATTGAATGATAGATACCCTTGCCACTAGTTTTTAGCATTTTTGACTACATTAAGACAACATGGATCTTTTATGGATCTGAGTGTCAAAAGAGCATACAGTTTTATGGGGATAAGTCACAATGACATGCAGATAACCTTTAATATTAAGGGTAATTCTGCAAACATATTTAAGGAATGCTATGGTTGTGTTTTCCAGGGCTTACTTGGCCATAACAGGTGATAATAGTCTATTTTATTTGCTTAATTGAAACTCTAGCACCAGAGAGTGGTTGAAAGAAAGCACTTCAAAGCCGTACAAAATTCTAAAAATAAGTGAAATGAGCAGCTTAATAGGCACTCCTGTATGCTCTTGAGTTACTATTCAAGATGAGCAATTTAAAATAATTTTAAAAAGTTTAAAATATTCTCATAACACCACAGCAGTCAAGAGATAATATTTAAAACTGCTTTTATTCTCCTAATGTATTCCTAACACCATTATTGAGGTGCTGTCCCTCAAAATTTAGTATAATTCCAGCCTAATGCTACTTGTTGCAATAAGATGAAGAAATAAAGACATTCGTTGCACCAGAGATAGCATTAGGTTCCAGATATATTACATTAAAATCATACAATAAAGGGACATACTAAGGGACCCAAGACAAAAGTCAAGATTTCAGAATTAACCTTGCTCTGCCGGCTTCCTTTTTTTGTAAATCGGCGGGCAGATCTGCTCGGGTGTATAAAGGGAACCCAGAAGTCAAGGACAGGCACGGGTGGACGGAGGGCAGATTAGGATCGGGTAAAACCCAACCATGTCACTACTGCTGACCTAGATTCTATGATCCACAGCACTTCAAGGGTTGAAAATTAATTCACCGTGCAGTGCTGTTTTATACATCTAACCACTTACTGATTGATCTTATTCTACCCAGGGGACCTGAAACCACAAGTCTAGATACCAGTGTTGAATGCAATACAAGAAAATTATCAGGGTTTATGCAATCATACATAAACCCATTTCTATGCACTGATATGTTTTTTATAAATAAAGGAAAGGTCTACTAAGGGCATGGACATACGAGAGAGTTGGCTCCACTGCATCGCAAGTGGAGAGGAACAGATCTGCTTTCTTCCACATTTCCATGTATCTGCACTGAAAATTACAGCTTCTGGCTGAGTGCAAGTGCACGAAGAGGAGATCGGTCCAAAAACTGCAAAAAGCAAGAATTTTCAAAAACTGTGTTTTTCAGATACACAAAGAAGAACAAGAGGGGATTCGCTTTTCTCTACCTGCAAAAAAAACACAGACTAAATACAGCAGCGCCATTCTCTGTGTACCCAGGGCTGTGGAATCCTCTGAATCTGTCTCTGATTCCTCAGTTTATGGTACATCCGTCTCCAACCCCTGCTGCTTCATAAAGACTAGTTATATACAACAGATATATATATATATATATCTGTTGTATCGTACAGGGCTAATCTGTTATCTGCTATGTAACCTGTGCATTTTCTCCTTCTCTCCAGCTTGAATGGCTGCCCCCATGGCTAAACAGAAGCTTGTTTATATGAACTATAGTAGTCTTTCTGAAGCAAACACCCAGCTTTTACTTTAAAACGCTTTAATATTTTGGTGTTACTGTTCCTTTAATATACTAATATATTTTCCATGTTAATTGAAAGATTTTATTTACACAACATACAAGGCATTTTATCACTGTTAAACTGCATAAACCAAAAACTATTGGAACATCTAAAACAGCTGTAGAAAAGCTGTTAAAAACTGTCAGGACTTCATGGACGCTACCTTTGCCAAATATATGGGTGTACCTCTGTACCCCTAATCTACACCCTTGCGGGTTACAGCCATTGATGACAGACCACTTGCCTCTGGGATTAGAGACTATCGTTCTTGATAATTACCTGCCCATCCATTCCACTGGTGTTGGGTTTACCCTGTCTCCGTCTGCACAACCCCTCCATTGATTGGTCTTCAAATCAGATCTCCCTTTGGAGTTTATACTGTCAAATCCATTGCCTACAGTTACTCCCATCCGTAGCAGTCTACGGGGATTTGCTGCAAAAGATCAACGGAATTCCTCCCCCCTAATCGACCCTACAACTGCCCTATCGATCTTCTCCCCAGAACCATCCCACCCAGAGGTCACACTTATTCCTTGCCTCCTGAGGAGACCTCCGCTATGAAGGACTATATCCAGGAGAATCTCCAGCGGGGGTTTATTTGTACCTCTACCTCTCCAGCCGGGGCTGGCTTCTTCTTTGTGGAAAAGAAGGATGGTGGTCTGCGTCCCTGTATTAACTACCGAGGACTTAATAAAATTATGGTTAAAAAATGATACCCCTTGCCTCTTAGCTCTGAACTTTTCTAACCAACTGAAAGGAACTAAAATCTTCACCAAGTTGGATCTACATGGGGCGTATAACCTCATCCGCATACATGAAGGTGACACCATCTTCCACAACATCCTAATCTTCTTCAAAGACTTGTTCTCAAGTGGAGGAAGTACTCTCTTGTTTAAGGAAAAACTCCCTCTTTGCCAAATTGGAGATGTCCATCTTTGAGGTGTCCAAGATTCCATTCCTTGGCATGTCATTTCCCCCGAGGGATTCGAGAGGCACCCCGCCAAGATTTCAGCTATACAGAAGTGGCCTCTTCCCTTAAAGGGGAAGGAAACCTAGTCGGCGCAAACCCCCCACCCCCTTTCCCCTTTGTTGCCTCCCTCCTCCCCCTGGCCTACCTGTCCTGCTGGGCAAATGCCCCTAACTTGTTACTTACCCTTCTGCGCAGGTCCAGTCCAGGGAGTTCACCGACGACATCTTCTTCCACGCAATCTTCTTCGTGCTTTGAACGGTGCATGCGCAGTAGGATCATTTCGCCAGTACGTTCTACTGCGCATGCGCGTTCACAGCAGGAAGATCGCGTGGAAGAAGATGTCGTTGGTGAACTCCCTGGACTGGACCTGCGCAGAAGGGTAAGTAACAAGTTAGGGGCATTTGCCCAGCGAGATGGGTAGGCCAGGGGGGGGGAGGGAGGGTGGGCAACAAATGGTAGGGGGGGTGGGGGGTTTGCGCTGACTAGGCTTCCTTCCCCTTTAAGTACCAAGGCCATACAGAGATTCATTGGATTTAAAATATATGTGAACTTATCACTGGAACATTGTGAGTGTATTTTTATCGATTGTTTATTAAAAATGTTTACAATTTTACACTATGTTAGTGAATTCTTATAGTGAGATGCAGTTTTGGAGCCGCATGTAAAATCCGCTGCTGATATCTACGCTTCTTTAATGTGCAGTATCCCTTAAACGTTTGTGAGTACCCCTTTATATAAATCCGCATGGGACAAAGTTTGAGATAGTGGATAACAAAGCACAAAAATACGCTGGAGTGGATACAAGGGACACTTTATTTATTATATAAGTTGATCACAAAGGGTGTGTGAACGCATTTGGAAAATACTACACCATATTGGCCGAAATTTTTCTCTTCTTTTTTATTCTCTTTTTCTCCTCTATGTGAGCCTGACCTCATGCTGTGAGCGCTGGTTTTTCTTTGAAAATTTAAACCCAAATCCTAGCCTCCTCCTGCCATGGAAGCCTTCCAGGCCCAGAAAGATGCTTTCACTTCAGCCTCGGTTCTCCGTCACCCTAACCCTCAATTACCATTCTTCATTGAAGTTGATGTCAGAGCAGGAGCTATTATTTCCCAAAGACATTCTGCTAATGGGAAATTATATCTGTGTGCATACTTTTCAAAGAAATTCTCTCCGGCGGAGCAAAACTATGATGTTGGGAACCGTGAACTTCTGGCAGTGAAGCTTGCCTCTTGAGGAGTGCTACACCTTTTAGAAGGAGCTTTTAACGCAGTCACCATCTATACTGACCATAAACACCTAGAATTTATACAAGCTCTTAAAAGACTGAATGCCCGATAGGCAAGGTAGTCTCTCTTCTTTTCTTGCTTCAACTTTTTGACCGGCCAGGCTCCAAGAATCAGAAAGCGGATTCAGAAGCTTCACTTCAGTGGATCGTCATTCTGAAGATCCCGTCAATCCTCATGCCAGAATTATTGGTTCCCTTATTCCTCAGTTTACTGAGCAAATCCTGTCTGGTCAGTCTTCCGCTCCTTCTGATACTACTATCGGGATGACGTTTGTACCCCTTGAGCTTCGCCTCCCCATTTTGCAACAAACCCATTGTTCTAGGCAGGCCAGACATCCCGGACCGGAAAAGACCCTAGAGCGCCTGTAACATTTAGTATGGTGGCCGTCTATTTAAAAAGATTTCAAAGACTTTGTTGCTACTTGTACTGTTTGTGCTACCTCCAAAGCTAGCCATACTTGGCCCAGTGGTTTATTACAACCTCTACCCATTCCCTCTCGTCCATGGACTCACCTTGCTATGGACTTGATTGTAGAGTTACCACCCTCAAAAGAGAATACTGTCATTCCTCTGCGGAAACTCCCCTCAGCGGTACAACTGTCTCAGTTGTTTATCCAATTCATTTTCCAGCTGCATGGCTTCCTGGTGGAAATAGTCTCTGCCAGGGGATCTCAGTTCATAACTAGGTTCTGGCACTCTTTATGTAAAACTCTGGGTATCACTCTTCAGTTCTCTTCTGCTTACCATCCCCAAACTAAGGGGGCAGTGGAGCGGGTGAATCAAGCATTAGAACAATTCCTGAGGAATCGTATCTCTCTCTGTCAGGACGATTGGTCTGATCTCTTCCCATGGGCAGAATACGTTCATAACAATGCATGCCACACTTCCACTGGGAGGTCTCCTTTTATGACAGTGTACAGACAACATCCTCCGGCCTTTCCACAAGACTTCATGTTGACGGATGTCCCTGCTGCAGATGATCACACAGCCCATATGCCCGCTATTTGGGCTGTGGCCAAAGCAAATTTGGAGAAGAGAGCTCGGGTGCATAAGACTTTCACTGATCGCAGACGGAGAGCCTCTCCTCCATACAAATTTCGTGACAAGATGTGGTTATCTACTAGGAACATTTATTTAAAGGTTCCTTCTCCCAAGTTGGGTCCAAAATTTGTCGGTCCTTTCTCCATTTTAGAGACAGTTAATCCTGTAGCTGTCCGACTACTACTTCCACCTGAGATGCAAATTCCCAATGTCTTTCATGTCTCCCTGGTAAAATCAGCAATTTCCAATTGCTTCTCTTCAGATCAGTCTTCCCCTTCATCTATCTCCATGGACGGTCAACAGTAGAACGAGGTAGAAAATATTTTGGATTGCAGGCTCTCCAGGGGGTCTTGACAGCTCCTCATTAAGTGGAAGGGCTTTGTCTCGAAGAATGCTCTTGGGAGAAACACTCCAATGTACATGCCCCTTGCTTCTACAGACAATTTCCCCAGAAGCCAAGGGTTGGTGGTCCAGGGAGGGGATACTGTCTGGACCGCCCATCCATGTCCTTCCTCTTCAGTGCAGCGTCTAAGATGGCGGTGCCCATAGTCACTACATGGGTAGCAGCAATGCTGGGCAACAGTCCCGGCGTCCTGACACCAGCGCGATGACGCAGTTGGATCAAAAATTCTAAATAATAGGATGCCCAGGATGCCAGTTCAATGTCAAATTATAGGTTTTATTTAGAACATTACTGGGTGCTTAATAATTGTTGCTATACTGATTTCTGGACTTCTGACCCTACCTGAACCTCGACTTTGCTACTAATCCGCCTGCCTATTAAACTTCTGCCTGGATATTGACTACAACTATGCCTGATCCCTATTTGTACCACAAACTTGGACTTTAACCTCTAAGTTTCCTCCTTGGTCCAGACTACTCCCAATGGGGTCTAATAGGCCCCCTGACAAATACAATCCAAAATTGAGTAAAGTATTGTTCTTAGAATCAGAATTGCTTCTGCCATATCCTCTTTCCTAGAAGCTCTTAAATTTGATTTGTTTATTTTCAGTGCTTGTATTTAAAGTTATTAGGTGTTGGAGACTGTACATTTTTTGGCACCTCCAACTCATTATACCCAAAATTGCTTCCGACTTCAAATCTACAACTCTGACTTTGACTGCACAGCTCTGTGTGTACCCTTTCCCTTGGGGTCAAACAGTTGCAGAATAAGCTTTCTGATGTCAGTTTAATGACTTTCGTAGGTGCCATTCATTAGATTTGTGATTGGCACAGATGTACCCAAGTTACCTCATTTTCCAAATTGAGCGCAAGTGTGCCTACTGATGTATGGGACAGCCTGAAGCTGGCCCGTGTCAATATGTGCAGCAGACTTGCACCTATAGAATAACAGGAAGATGCCATTTTGACGATGGATACTGAAAGTGATATTACAAACATTTCAAAGGAAATTGTGCACAATACGCATCAGATTTACTCTTCAGATGTTATAGCATTAGACCCAACTCCTCCTTGTGGCAAAAATTATGCTGTAATTGTGGGGAAAACACTGCATTCTGGGTAAAAACTTGGAGAGTTGCATCCAAACGTGTATTTTGTGCACTGGTACTAAAAATATAAATTTGCTAATAGGAGATGCTATTGGATATAACTTATGCGTTGCTGCATTCATCTATTGAGAGATGAGAAATTAAATACATTTTTAGGTAATAAAGCATAAGGTTTCCTATATTGGCCTATAGAACGAGGCAGGGAATCTCTTCTCTGAAAGGCACAGTCATTATTACAAGGCACATGTATTGAGAGAAAATTAACACAGAGAAAATTAACACAAATTCAGAAAAAAAGTTGTTAAAATGTTGTTTAAAATGTTGTGCAAAAGGACAAAATCTGGAAAATGTTCTCAGAAGAAAAATTCTGAGAATTGGAGAGAAAAGGTTTGTAAATATGGTGGGAAATCTGATAAATCTCCACTTCTATTTTGTCTCAATATCACCACTTTTGTAAATTGCCCTGTATGAGTCCAGTTATTCCAATAAAGGTGTTAAGCAGTGTTTAAAAGCTAAAGGTATTTAAAACTTAAAAAGGAGTTGCACTTGGGAGATTGTAAGTACCAGTGTAAGTGGGTTTGTTGGTATCACTAAGGGGCACATTTACTTAGCTCGAGTGAAGGATTAGAATGAAAAATACTTTGAATTCCGAAGTTTTTTTTTGGCTACTTCGACCATCGAATTGGCTACTTCGACCTTCGACTACGACTTTGAATCGAACGATTCAAACTAAAAAAAGTTCGGCTATTCCAGGGGTCAGCAACCTTAGCTATCAAAAGAACCATTTTGCCACCTCTTCCGCTGAACAAAAATAGTCTGGAGCCGCAAAACATAACATAGCTTATAAACTTTTAAAACACTGAATAGCCCTATTAAATGCTAGTGTTCTCATCTGTTTAATGTGACTTCTGTTTCTGAGCTCCATGCTGATCTTCCCTCTCTTGTCTTGAGTGTGTGACTGGGGTAAGGTCCATGATGAATCATCTTGCTGCGGCTCAGTCTTGCCTGTCACTCATGGGACGTCTTTACAGCTCTCGCTCCTGCTGGCGGCTTCCTGAGTGTGCGACCACAGTAAGCTAACCGCTAGCTTAGCACGGTCGCGCACTCAAGAAGCCGCCAGCAGGTGTGGGCTGTACAGCCGACATGACAGGCAAAGCCGCAAGACTGAGCCACAGCAAGCAGGATGAAGAGCCACATGAGGCTCCGGAGCCTCAGGTTGCCTACCCCTGGGCTATTCGACCATTCGATAGTCGAAGTCTCTTTAAAAAAACTTTAACTACCTACTTCGCCACCTAAAACCTACCGAGCACCAATGTTAGCCTATGGGGACCTTCCCCATAAGCTTTCTAAGCTTTTTTTAATCGAAGGAAAATCCTTCGATCGATGGATTAAAATCCTTTGAATCGTTCGATTTGAAGGATTTAATAGTTCGATCACATGATTTTTCCTTCGATCGTTCGCTCGAAGCATTTGCGGTAAATCCTTCGACTTCGATATTCAAAGTCGAAGGATTTTACTTTGAGGGTCGAATATCGAGGGTTAATTAACCCTCGATATTCGACCAATAGTAAATGTGCCCCCAAGTGTGTGTCTTGTCACATGTTTGTGTGTTGAAGTAGCAGTTCCATGCAGTATTTACAGGTGAGAGATGCAATGGGGTTCTGATCTTGGAATCTGAGCTGCAAATTCTGAGAGGGGAAATTGCAGCACTGAGGGCAGAGGCAAATGTTGGGGAGGAAAGGAGGCTCACAGAGGGTAGAAGGGCTGGTCCACAGCTACTCCAAAGCAACAGATTCACAATTTTGGGTGAAGATGCTGGGGAGGACAGCTCTGAACTGGCGCGTATTGAGCAGGCTGACTCTCAGAGCACCCTGGGAGGCAGTGTCTCTAATATGGGCAGTGGGGGGAGTGTGAGGAAGGAAAGGCAGGTTTTATTTATAGGGGATTCAATTATTTGAAAGGTGGATTTGGTAATCTGTTGTAAGGACCCTTCATGCCAAACAGTCTTCTGCTTGCCTGGTGCTAGGGTTTGGCATGTGGTGGAATGAGTGGACAGATTATTAGGAGGGGCTGGGGAAGACCCGTGGTCTTGGTATATATAGGTACCAATGACAAAGTTAGAGGAGGGGGAAGTCTTCAAGAATGATTTTAAAAAAACTAGGTAAAAAGTTGAGGGTTAGGACTTCCAAGGTAATACTCAGAGATACAGTATAACCTGTGACACAAGCAACATTAACAAGACAGCAGGAGATTAATACGTGGCTGAGAGATTTGTGTAGGGAATAGGGTTTTGGGTTTCTGGAGAACTGGCAGAGGCTAAAACTAACCACAAAAAGTTTTATAACTATATCAATAGTAAAAATAAACTGGTTGAGAGTGTTGCTCCTTTAAATAATGGCACCAGGATGATTGTAACAGATACAGAAAAGGCAAATGTGCTAAATTAGTTATTTTGTTCAGTGTATACAATAGAAGAGTTCCCAGACCCACCTCATAGCTGCACTGATAGCTCAGCTTAATCTAGTCAGTGACTGACTCAGGATATGATTCATAAAGCTTTACTAAAAATGAATGTGAACAAGGCGCCACGGGCAGATGAAATACACCTTTGGAT
Organism: Xenopus petersii; assembly: GCA_038501925.1. Lineage (NCBI taxonomy): Eukaryota > Metazoa > Chordata > Amphibia > Anura > Pipidae > Xenopus > Xenopus petersii. Next base: position 72,740,508 of record CM076674.1, on the reverse strand, counting down.
TCTAAGAGAGCTTACTTCAGTTTTCTATATTTTTGATTTTCTCAGACTCACTTTCATCTGGTATGGTACCTATGGACTAGAGAAAAGCTCAAGTCATTCCTATATTTAAAAAGGGATTACGTTCTCAGCCTGGCAATTATAGGCCAGGAAGTTTGTCATTATGAGCAGCAATCAGCATGGCTTTATGAAGGATAGGTCATGTCAGACAAATTCGATTGCTTTTTATGATGAGGTAAGTAAGATGCTGGACAGTGCCCCACAAACAACTGCTTTCTAAACTAAGGTATGTTGGGCCTAACAAAGTCATTTGCACGTGGATAGGAAAATGGCTACATGATCGGGTACAGAGGATGGTTGTTAATGTTACGTTCTCTGCTTGGATTAAGGTACTTAGTGGGGTCCCTCAGGGCTCTGTATTGGGCCAACTTTTATTTAATTTGTTCTTTAATAACTTAGGTGAGGGTATTGTAAGTAGATGGATCAGTGCTTGCAGATGACACAAAACTATGTAGTCCAATTAATTTGATCCATGATGCGGCATCCTTGCAGCAGGATCTTCACAAGCTGGCAATATGGGTGGCTAAGTGGCAGGTGAGATTCAATGTTGATAAATGTAAAGTCATGCACATGGGATGTAAAAATATCCAAGCCACTTATCTCCTTAATGGGACTTCACTAGGCAACTCCATAACGGAATAGGACCGTGGAGTCCTTGTCAATAATAAATTTGGCTGTAGCAAGCAATGCCAGTCAGCAGCTTAAAGGGCAAATAAGGTAAGGAATTGTATTAAAAGGGGCATAGATTAATGGGAGGAGGGGGTTATTCTTCCACTTTGAAGAGCACTGGTAAGGACCCATCTAGAAAATGCCATACAGTTTTGGTCTCTAGCCCTTAAACGAACATTACTGAATTAGAGAGGATCCAGAGAAGCGCAACTAAGCTGGTAAAAAGTATGAAAAATCTCAGCTATGTTGGGGGTTTTCACACTGGAGAAGAGGTGCTTAAAGGGTGATATGATAACTATGTATACATATATAAGGGATCAAATAATAACCTCTCTAATGTTTTATTTATCAGTAGGTCTTTCCAGCTGACACGGGGGCACCCATTCCGGTTCCAGCTAAATATTTGGAAGGGGTTTTTTAAAGTGAGAGCTGTGAAGATGTGGAATTCTCTCCCTGAGTCAGTGGTACAGGCTGATATATTAGATAGCTTTAAGAAGGGGTCGGATAGCTTTTAAGAAAGTGAGGGAATACAGGGTTATGGAAGATAGCTCATAGTACAAGTTGATCAAGGAACTGGTCCGATTGCATCTTGAAGTCAGGAAGGATTTTTTTTCCCTCTCCCCCCCCCTTGGAGAGGCTTCAAATTAGGTTATTTGCCTTCCTCTGGATCAACGAGCAGTTAAGCAGGTTAAAATAGAGTTAAAAGGTTGATGTGTGTCTTTTTTCAACCGAATTTACTGTTATTGATGCCAGTAAAAGTAATCAGTCACAAGTCTTACTGATAGTGGAATAAAATGTCCCTCTATATTTTCCTATATATTTTTAAGATACATTATTTTATTTTGTCCTAGTCATTTGGTAATTTCACACAATTTCAGACCAATTAATTGTATACTTTCTTTCTATCAATTAATGATCTATTCTCGAGGGCACAATCTTACTAAGAGTCTAATTCGTTTCCCATTAAGGCAGATGAATAAGGACAAAGTCATTATCTAAGCTTATAGCTCACCTACAATAGATGCTGTTTTGTGAGATGTGAAATCATTAGCTAACACTTTAGCTACTGGGGAGAATTTACATTTGCTGATTCTGGAATCTAATCAAATAGGTTTAATAGTCATATTCAACTGCTGTAGACCAAACACGAGAAGGGACAAAAGAACACTTCTTCAGGTGCAAATATGTTACCAATACGGAATTCACTAAAATGAGAAGTTGCATCTCAGCAACCGAATGCAAGCAAAGTTTCGGTAAAGTTAATCCGTCCATGTGAGCAATTCAAAGCGATCTTTCACTAGTCTTCAATTCTGCTTAGCGAAACTTCGTTAGTACTCTTACACTTAGGTCTATTTGAATACGACAGGTATATATATATGTCATATAGACGTCTTTATTAGAGAAGTTGGTGCAAATGCTTGAAGTGGCCCCTTATTATTACAAATGTCCAAGGAAGCATATTAAAGACAAAAGAGATCCTCTAATGCCCTAGACATGAACCCACCCTAAAACAAATGTGCAATGCCCCTCAAATGGTTTGTAAAAAAATGTTAACACAAAAATATTTAATAATTAGGACTTTTAAATGGCAATCCCGTTTTAAAATATGAAGAAACACCAGCATTTTTTAGAACTTTTATGACTTTTCGGCATACAGGATTGTCAAGACCGCCGGGAGCGCGAGGAGTCGCGTCCGCTCCCGGCGGCGAAGAATCCAAGATGGCGGCGCCCAGGCAACCCACGTGGGTTCCGACGCCGGCGCAGTGACGCCAGCACGGCGCGCCGGTCGCAGGCGCGCTGACGCTGGCGCAAGGGCGCCAAATTCAAACATAAAAAGACGCCTGAGGCGCCAAGATGGCGCCCGAAAATAGGATCCTGTTCCCTAAGTGATTCCTGGGTTCCCTTGCTGTTTTCCCCTGCTATATCTGCCTGATTCCTTGTTGTGACCCCTTGCCTGGACCTGGACTTCGCTGATTCTCTGCCTGTCATAGACCCCCTGCCTGGCCCTGGACTTTGTGTGTATTCTGCCTGCCTTTTGACCTGTGCCTGGACTTTGATTATTCTCTTGCCTTTCCCCTGGATACCACGACCCTGATCCCTCCTGAGGGGCTTCCTCCTAGATCCGGACTACTCCCCAGAGGGGGCTCCCGGCTCCCTGACAAGGATATGATGTCACTGACATATGATTGAGGAGGATGTAGCTTCATTTTATCAATTTGCCAGGTCTAAGCTGGTGAAGGAAACTCTGGTGTACTCTGTAAAATTCGCACTATAGTGAATTTGCGGAGTAACGTTCGTCTGAGCGAAAATTCGCCTGATGGTAATATTCTGTAATATGCCCATTAATATGATATAGCTAAGTATTCATTTTGAAAGTAAAGTTTTCCATTACAGTGAAATTTTAAGATTCAATAAAGTTGTGAGCTGCTCAGTCAAATGAAAAGGCATAGCCCCATGCTCTATGTTTGGCAGCTGACTGCATACATGTACCCATATGGATCACCTGGCAGTCTGATATACATATCAAAAGCCCAGAAAAGTGCATTCTAATTAGTATCTTAGTTTTCTGCAAACTTAACAAAACCTTTAGCAAAATGACTGCAGTACTTTTCTAAACAACACCAACCACAAAATCTGAATTATGAATGTTCAGTTACCTTAATATCTGACTTACGTAACATGTACAGAGGCGGATTTATAAACAGCTGGCCATAAACAAACATAAAAAGCGTACTTCTCAAGAGCTTATTGCTCTAAAGCAGCACGATAAAACCATGAAGCAGCACCCTGAAGAAAAATAGCTGATGTAATCAAATATAAACTTAGCAACTGAATAATTTTAGCTATAAAATTTAATTTTGGGAAGTGTTCTTGAAATTATTCAAATAGCAAAGGTTTCCCTAATCCACATCTACAAGTTTATTTAGCATACAGGCAGCACCGATTCTGGGGCTGCTGCCGCCTGAGGCAGCAGCCCAGATGCCGCCCCCCTCCTCTCCCGCTCCGCGCTTAAAAATTAGCGTCGGAGCGGGTTTCAGGGGGCAGTATCGCTAGTGCATTGAGCGCAATAGCGCTCTTTGCACTAGCGGAGCCGAATTTCCGGGTTAAAACCCGGAAGTTCGGCTCTTAAAGTTACAAGAGGCGGCTTTTTGCCGCCCCTTGTAACTGGCCGCACGCTGCCGCCTGAGGCAAGGGTTTCACCTTGCCTCATGGCAGAAGCGGCCCTGCATACAGGCTTTTTTTGTAGGAGTATCTACTAAGATACATTCTGTTTATTGCTTTAATGAAATTGATGCTTTTTGTTACCTGTGCAAAACAATGATACAGAAAGCAGTTAACACATGACTCCCTTTGTAGGATATGTGGGAGGAGAAGTAATTTCATCATTTTAACCTTCTTAGCTAAATAGGTTGTAAAATAAATTTGTCCTCAATTAATTCATCTGTAAGCCTGAGGTACAGGCAAAAGCTTTGCAGGTCTGCTTATTACTATTTTTTAAGCAAACTCTCAATCCCACCATACAGTTATTTTTAATATAGGGCTGGTTTATAACATATTGAATAGTGATATCCTGAAAGATTTCATTATTTTATCAAAACATTCCTGTCAGTCAGGAAAGGTTTTGATGAACTGAAAAATGTATCAAACCTGATAGCTATGGCAGTTTACAATAAAACAGCAGTTTACAATGTGACTCTCATTGTGATCTGGCCCACGTCATGCATTGTATTAAATATATGAGATATGTAATATATGACATCAGCAGTCCCTGGAACACAACTGAATACAATGGGAGATACACTTTATGCACTTTATGCATAGCTGTATTTTTCTACCCACATTAATTACAGTTTGGAAGCGTAAACATATGGCCATTTCTATTCTCCACGACTTGTTCTGAACCTTAACACAATGTTGCTGGGTAAAAGACCCCTGAGAAATGCATAAGATTTGGCTTCTGCTTCATTGTTTCAAGAGTTAGATACAGCAGTGTAGAAATGGACAAACAAATACCACTCAATTACACTTTTGCATTGGATCCCTTATCCAGAAACCCACTCTGCAGAAAGCTCCTAATTACGGGAAGGCGATATGCCATAAAGTCAATTTTAAGCAAATAAAATTAACAAAGCTGCATGCCTATTGTTGGCAAAACAACTTTATTAAATGCTTAAATGATTTTTAGCAGACTTAGGGGGTGTCAGGTATTGCTGGGATTCGAGCCAGGGACCTTTGGGCTTCTGGCTCGATACCTTAACCATTTGGCCAGGTGAGCAGCCTGTAGGGTTGCTCGCTATGTGTAACCTGGACTCTGCAGTCCCAGCCCAGCTTCCGCCTGATTGGCCTCTCCAGCCCCAGCTCAGCTGCAGCATGTTTGGCATCTACAGCCCCAACCCAGCTGCTGCCTAGTTTAATCAGCCAATCAGGGCTGACTCTTCCCTATTTAAGGGTAGCACTCAGACCACTCCTTGACAGAGCATTGCATGGTTTTCCTAGTACTGCAGCAGCGCCCCTAACTAGGTAGTTCTAGCTCTTGCCCCTGTTTCCTTATTATTTTGCCTTGCCTTGCCTTGCCTTGTCCTGCTTACTTTATCTTGTACCTTCCCAGCCTTGACCTTGATCCAACCCTGCCTTGCTTGTTCCTGATTTCTGCTTCCTGTTCCACCTTGTACCTTGCCCTGACTTCACCTTGTACTGACCTTGTCTTGCCTCTTCCTGATTCTTGCTTTCCGACCCTGCCTTGTACCCCTCTCCTGCTTCCAGTCCTCTCTTGCTATCCTGCTTCCAGTCCTCTCTTGCTATCCTGCTTCCAGTCCTCTTGCTATCTTGCTTCCAGTCCTCTCTTGCTATCTTGCTTCCAGTCCTCTCTTGCTATCTTGCTTCCAGTCCTCTCTTGCTATCTTGCTTCCAGTCCTCTTGCTATCTTGCTTCCAGTCCTCTCTTGCTATCCTGCTTCCAGTCCTCTCTTGCTATCCTGCTTCCAGTCCTCTCTTGCTATCCTGCTTCCAGTCCTCTCTTGCTATCCTGCTTCCAGTCCTCTCTTGCTATCCTGCTTCCAGTCCTCTCTTGCTATCCTGCTTCCAGTCCTCTCTTGCTATCCTGCTTCCAGTCCTCTCTTGCTATCCTGCTTCCAGTCCTCTCTTGCTATCCTGCTTCCAGTCCTCTCTTGCTATCCTGCTTCCAGTCCTCTCTTGCTATCCGCTCCAGTTTCCCGATGCACTCTATCTCCCGTTTGATCTGATCTACGCCCGCACCGTCCTGTCCCATCCAGCCTGTTCCTGTTGAGTCGTCGCCCTCTTCTTCCTGAAAGGTTTGAGATGGTCGTTTTTTGGAATTCAGACTTTTTGCAGCTTCGGGGTATAATAAATCTCAAAAAAATTGAGGTTTTTTTTTCCTCTAAACATTTTTTAAGAGTTTTTGCCCAAAAAACCTTGATCGAGGTTTAGTAAATAACTCCCTTAATGTATGGAGATCCAAATTACAGAAAGATCCCATAGCTGATCCTGAGCATTCCAGTTATTAAACCTGTATATGTAAAAGCATTGGAAGGTTACTTACAATTCTTTGTAATTAATTGGGTGGAGTTTAAGCTCTTATAGCCATCCCAAGAATGTGTGTGAGGTCTATTGTTGCTCTACAATGGTAATTATGGAACAGAAAAAGTACACAAGGAGCTGTTGCTGAAATAGGAGAAAATCACCAATATAAAATAATTGTCTATATTATGGCATAACTGTACATGACCAACTTTATGATTACTTTTTTTTTTTCTCAGGAATCAAAAAAATTCTTAATATAAATGCATTGTAGAGGGACGTTACATGCCTGAGTTATTGTACATTTTGTGTAACAAAAGTTATCTATTAACAACTTTCTCTAGGTATCATGAGATAATAATTGATTTCACATAGTCTCCACAGACAATTACATCATTACATTATAATATAACAAAGCAAATGGCCAATTGAATAACATATACAGTCTTTTCTATGGGGACATACTTTAAGCAAAAAAACCCACAGTAGTTTAGATTTATTTTCTAAAGTTTTTTTCACCATGTCGTTCATGAGTTACAAATCATTATCCATGTTACTACTGATTTGCAGCAACTTAGAAGATGATTTGCAGTAAAGAGTTACAATTAAGGGAGCTATGCACAAATTCTAGGGGTGCAAGGTGCAAAGTAAGAGGTTACAGACTGTTAAGCTACTTTGGGCTGACTTTATGCAAATCAGAGTTCCCCTTGTATTGTAAGATAGCTGTGAAAGAATTTACTACAGGATTAAATAAGTTTAATAAGATAGATAGGGACAGTTGAAAAAAAATATTCAGGAGTCAAAGACCAGTGTGATCGGTAGGGGTGCAAACTAAGGGAAATCCTTTCAAGACAATAAGCAAAACATAATAGGTGATGCAGTTAATAAGAAAAAGGTCACCTTGGCAATTTAAAAAGGTTGGAATTCTGCTGACATTATAGGGCTTGACTTTGCACTACGATTTCATGAACCTACAGAATTTAGTATTACTGATTGAGACTTATATTGGGCCAGATTCAATTCAGTGAGAAAAATGTTTATCATGTGAAAACTCATGGATTATCATGTGACAACTCTATTGAAGTCTATGGGAAAAAAACTGAATTTGGAGAAACTTGTCTGTGAGTTTTCACGTGATAAACCTTGAGATAATTTTTTGTCACTGAATTGAATCTGGCCCATTGTTTGCTAACCTCAGGGTAGGACTACACAGACGTTTTCTGTGTGATCAAACACTCTACAACCCAAAGCATGCGACGAATCACATGCGACGGAAATAAGGTAAGAGTTAGAAATGTCGGATGAAGTCGCAGTGTTGATCTGATGCGACACGACTGTCGGATGCAGACGCAGCGTGCATCGCTTACCTTATTTCCATCGCATGCAATTTGTCACATGCGTTTTGTTGCATCGCGTATGTGTAGTCCTACCATCAAATAACTTTTTTTTTTTTTAAAAAAAAAGTGGCAATTCCAGATTCTAGCATTTTGAACTGTAAATGCAAAGATACATATGGAAGCAATTGTGGGAGAAGATGTCAGGACTCATAAACTTCTTTTTCTGGGGCTTGAGCCAGAAATCAAAATTTATTTATACCAACATGATTCCAATAATTTTTTAACAACTAAGGAATTGGTAAAATGCTCAGGAAAAATTTTAGGTTTGCGCCACAGTTTTCAAGCGAGATGAAATGGAGCATATGTTGATGAAATTGTCTACTATGCAACTATAGAGTCTATTTGGGTAATGGCTTATAGCATATTGCATTAGTATCCTGTTACCAAAAACATCAGCAGTATGAAATCTACCCTTGCTTACTATGCATTCACATTATGTGTACAAGATTCTTTCCTATTGTTTAAGGTAATAAAAGTCACAAAGAATCAAAACAGTACACCAAGTCTTAGATGTTTTGTACAGGGCTATTAGAACTGAATGTTCTGGAAAATTGTAAACGTAATTATGATTAAGTAATATGATAATTTGGGGAAACAGCTTCCGCTATTGCAGAGGCTTGGAATTTAGACTCTGCTTTCATGGTGTTCAAGGCATTTAAACTTGAAGCAAAACACATTGTAGTGTTTAAAATCAAGTCAGTTAATGCTACAGCTGTTTTCTTATACATCTTTCTATTAATAATAATAATAATAATAATAATAATAATAATAATATTCACATACTTCACAAACTTGTTTGGGCATAAGTATGAATGGTGTCAATTTGTTAAACAATTGTACCCATTTTTGACAATTTCAACTGCCATTGAAAGCGTGTGAACGAAAAGGATTTCAAGTTGTTTGCACTTGAATGTAGTTATTGTAGGGCCCCATACAGGGAAATTGGATTCTTGTTTTGTGTCAGAGCACTTATTACCATTGTACATGACACTGTTGTAAAGAGTTCCCCATTCCCACGCTGTGTATAAGACTGATGCCACACGGGTTTGAATTTTGGCCTCCTGAAAAATGCATCACTCTTTCTCCTGGCCTGAACTCAGAACCATTGTGTCAGTCTGGGTGCAGGCAGACATCAAAACAAGAGAGTTTGCATGTTGGTGCTGAAATCCACCACATGTGCTTGCACCCGGGCCATTGCAATGATTCCTGATGGAGGCAAAATGGAAGGCTATTGTGAGCATAGGGGTGTTTTTCAGCAGGCTGAGATTCAGCCCATTGTGGCATCAGCCTAAGACTCTTCTGAGAGAAAAGCCTTATTGTGACTGTAATGGTCTGTGTTTTAATACTGTTCTGAAATAATTTAATTCACTTCCACTGTGTTTAATTAAATAAACCAATATTTTTTAAATAGCAAATAGCCTTTGGAACCTCTTGAAGATCTGTATAATCCACTGGACATGATGCTGGTTATTAGAATTGCTTCGAGGGTTCTGCCAATGCACTGGCTTCAGTTGGCTCTTACAAATCAGAGGTATCCAGTGTTCCAATTTGGCTAATAATTCTTAGGTTGCAGGCTGAGAATCAGTCCCATGTAGCAGTAGCCTTAAGGTGGCCATACACGCACAGATATTATTTATATATTATTCGGTGTGTGTGGTGGGAGAGAAGGTCAGCAAAGGCTTGGATATTAGTTGTCTCTATGATTGCCCAAAACAGAAAATTTCAAAGGTGCCTGAACACCAGCAAAGCAATACTGCTGAGGTAGAATTCTATTGTAACTAACTATATATATCTGATAATTCAGCTCTTAGCATTCATAGTGAAAATTAACAATCTTTCATGTGACCAATGGTTGGAGGAAAGATTGTAATTGTAACGCCACCTTTAGAATTAGACAATTTTTGCTTTATCTCATTTACGGACAACAACTAAAATGCTTGTGCTTGTAAATACAGTTCTCATTTGTACTTCAAAAGCATATGAAAGCACCTATTAAAATAGATAAATGCAAATATACAGACTATAACTGTAAAAATACCCCTTGGGTTTGTAATTTTCCATTACTGTTTCTTAGACCCATTTAAATGTATTGATAGATATAGTTATTCTACATCACGTCATGTTCCAACACATCTTTTTAGGAGGCTGCTCTGGTCTGATTAGCTGCTAGAATTCTTGATAATCCTTGGTACACAATAAAGGGATGAAGCAATGGTTCCCCTTTAATACAATTTAGTTCCTGTACTCCTAAGACTCTATTGCCAAATGGCAAAGCTTGAAAAAGAATACTGGAAACTATAGTACATCAATTCCTATTATATGATTTAAAATATGGTGAGAAACCACAGTCGCCCAAGCTAAATACAAAATGAAGAAAGGCATCTTACACTTAGTAATTACATGATGAACAGCCACTGGTGACTGAAAGGCTGCTAAGCTGATTTTTATCCCTTGGCTCCAGAAAAGAAAAATAGACACCACACATAGACAGGAATCTGCGAAGGGTTTTATTCCTGCACAGATACCTGGTTTTGAAGTCTCACATGCATTCTGCATATCAAGTGTGTGAGCTGATAGTAAGAGTTGCAAGCAAAGATGAGCACAGCACCAAAATCCATTTGGCACTACACTATTTTTGCTAGGAGTGGAGTAGAAGCACATTTACTGTTGTGTTCCAATTGTGTCTTGTGTTTATTTTATATATCTAATACACACATTATACTGTCTACTTATGTGGTGTGTTATTAGCTGTATCCATATGCTGCCAACTGTCAACACTTGCTTTAAATATTGTTGGGAGGCTTGCTGACAAAAACAGTATTTGCTCCTCTTGTCTGCTAAGAGAATTCAGAGAGGGGATTTTGTCAAAATTAGTAGGTTGTGGGTTACACATAATTTATGTTCCAGTGTGACTTTAGGAGGTTGTAGTAGAATCATTTTTATTCCATTAACTTTATTTGCTAGGAGAATCTGGTGAGGCCATTTTGCAAATTTTAATTGCGCACTATTAAGAAGTGCTTGAAGGTGTTGTAATCTTTTGGAGAAAACAACTTTTTCATTTATTACATTCACTGCAAACTGGTGCAAACTATAAAATACGCAAACTTTCTTCCACTGTAGGAACTGGTCTCCTGGTTCGTAAAAGCTATATTACATTCTCTCAAAGGAAAATGTGTTTGCACAACGGCATAACTTTTCCCATTGCGATATGCCCTATATATGTTGATGGTGGATGAGTGCATAGTTACTGCTGGCACTTGGTTTTTGTGGGGATATCCAGTGATCATTTTGTATATATCCCATCTATGTTATTCCCATTTCTTGGAATATAAGTATAAAACGCTGATGATGGCTTTGAGAAGAACCCCATATAAAAGCAACTTTCAACAATGGAATGTGTTCAACTACTTTGGGTTAGATTCCTGAAACAGAGTATTGAATTAGAACCTCGTCCGACCCGTACCCCAATGAAACAATCAGTACATCTTCTGGCCTCACCCATAACGAGAGCTGTGCAATTTTGGAAATGGCATCACAAAACCGGAAATGACTTCAAATCTGTATCACTGTTCTTTAACACAGGATACCCACGGGTCACCCGTGGGTTTTTCCCACAGAATCCTGACCACATTCTGAATGACATCCCACACCTTTACCTGAACCCAGCTCAGGTAAAGGATTCCAGTTTCCACAAGTCTGCGTATGTTCTGTAATTAACAGATATAAAGAAGAAAGCAAGGTACAGTATTGTGGGAATGTATGGGGACTATTTATTATACTGTGTAAAACGAAATTTGCCAGAAAAACAGTGTAAAAATCTGTGTAAAATAAATGGCAAATTTATCAAGGTGTTTGTTATTTTATTCCATGCGAATGCCAGATTTGCCACTGTTATTTTACACTGTTTCATACCTTTGTAAGTTCTGTAAAGAAAAAAAAAAGCGTAAACAATTACGATATTTTTATGTGTATTTTTTTACACATGTGCAAAATTATTCTGCCATTTTTTACACCGCATAATAAATCTGCCCCTTAGTCTTTTTGTGTGAGAACTGACTGATGTAACATTGTCATGCATAGAACATAAATGCAGAGATGCTGTTTTCAATTGCAATTATATATATATATATATATATATATATATATATATATATATATATATATATATATATATATATATATCTTTAAAATAATTTAAATGCTTCCATTAATTGTATGATGGAAAAATGCTTAGAATTAAATTGTCTTTTATCATGCAAAAAAGCATTTTTCATTTTCATTATTTGGGAGGAGTTCCCCTTTATTGCAGTCATGAACTGTGCTACATCACAAATATTTACTTGATGATTGCTTTTATACAAAAGCTTACATTTGGTTAAACAAAATGGTCTACTGGCCAGCTGCTTCACAAATGTCCTGTAGGTCAGGTCAGAGGTGATGAAGCTCCATAGTCACTTCTGGGACTTATTTAGGGATATGCCTTTTTATTCACTGATTCATTGATTAAACCAAGTATGTTTTAACTAATGCTTTGGCTTCTTACACAGGAAAATTTAAACTTGCAAACCATGACATTAGTCTGTAGTTGTGTCAGCAATTATACATCTATTATCTTTTTACATATTTTTGTACTAAATTTAAATTGCTACTAAAAACTTAAAAACTAACTTAAAAAACATTTAAGTTTTTTACTATAAAATACAGATTTTTATTGGAAAAAAAACTCAAATTGTTAGAGATTTATTATACCCCGAGGATGGAAAAAGTCAGAATCTGAAAATCCGCCAACTCAGACCTGCCGAGATTTTACATAAGTCAATGGGAGATGTCCTATCCTATTTGGAAGTTTCTGTGGTCTGTGCTGGAATTAGCCTAAAAATCCAACTATTTTGGGCTTTTTGGGCAAAAATCTGAAAAATTTGGACTTTTCAGGAAAAAGCCAGAAAAAGTTGAAAGATTCAGGAAAAAAAATTAGAACTAAAAATTTTTTTTTATACAATTATCAGAAAAATACGAATTTCAAAGTTACCTATAGGTCACGTTGATGTATTTTTGCTTTCATTGTTTTTTCAAGTAATTGTCACTTGAAATTCCTAAACCTGACTTTTTTTGCCAACCTGACTGTTCTCTTCCTGTCAGAGTTTCTAATGCTAACTGAGTAATGTTGCACAAATATGGCAGCTCCCTCATACACACATGGGGAATCAGTAATGTAAACACATCGGGCAAATAATTTTATGGTGAAATTATAAATAACATATAAAGACAATGTAAAAAAGGTTTAATGTCTGGATTCTGTATCTCTTTAAGTTTTACTATAAATAATTGATAACTAGTATAGTACTCTCAGGGAACTACAGTATATTGTAATGGATTAATCTAACCTAATATCCAAAATCATTTGATTTTTATTATTTATAACCATGGGCACCCCGCTAAGAACACGACTCCAAGTAGAGAATTTATCATCGACAACCATCCACTGTACATTACCGAGACCACAGATCTTTAAAAAGCAAACGTTATGTAGAATTGCGGAATCGCATCTATTACAACCCCACTGCTCGAGTTCCCATTTATTTCATTGTAAAAAACAATTACATTTGTTTGACATGATTTGTCCTTTTGTTACTGAAAAAAACTGTTTAGCAATGCTTGTGGCAAAAAAACCCAATCTTGTCACTGACACACGCCAGGAATGAAGGTTGAGTACTTGTTTGTAAATTCAAAGTTTTTCAAAGATAATATTGATAGCCCCCTGTAAGATGCAAAGTAATTGTCAGGGTACTTACAACATGGCAGTCTTCTGTCTGTGAAATGCATGCTCAAGCTGAATGTTGCCCAAAGTGGATAGAGTGTTGAAAAAAAAAAGTTTAAGAGTACCAATGTAATAAAAAAAAGTGAATGAGATTTCTAAATACATTGGACATGAATGCAGTATTTTTTGGTATTTATAATGTGGCCAATATCCATCCAAAAAATTAAAATACTCTTGGTGGGTGCATGTTTAAGGTATGTTTAAACCAAGTTTTCAAGCACAGACTGCCACAGGTATCTAACACTGGGCTTGCAGTGCAAAAGTGGAAAAAAGGGGATACCTACTGTATAATCTACCTGGGGTGGCATAGGCTTTTGTAAGGGGAATGTAATAAATACCAGGCATGCGGCGGGGCCACCTGCCGCTTATGTCATCTGTGCGCTGGTTTGCCGAATGCTGGCTCTTCTGGGTCACACTGTGCTTCGAGTAAATCTGGAAATACCAGGTGTTGCGTGACGTCATCACGCGGTGATGCGAATTTCAAATATTTAAAGGCCAAATCTGTCTATGGTGCCCAATGTAAAGGTTCCTTCCAAGTCCCTGGGTGCTTTCTAAATCTGTTTTCCTGAAGTGTATTCCTGATTCTGCAATCCTGCTACCTGAACTGAACCCGCCTCTACTCTTTCCAATTTTGGTACTTTCCAAGTACTTTGGTACTTTTGGTATTCCTCTCTGTGTATAACCTTGGCCTGTGACCCCGATCTTGCTCTTGTTACCCATAGTTGTACTGCATTGCCCGTTTTGGTTTGACCCGGCCTGTTCCTTGACTCTGCTTACTGCTCCTCCGTCCTATCCGTACACGTTCGGTTCCTGTGCCCACCCAGAACTCTCTCCCTGGTTCTCCCGCAATAAGACCTGGCGGCATCTGAATAGTGGAGGGCTCCACCCAAAGCCAAAAGCCACTGATATAGGCAGAAAAGTGGGCTGTGACCAGAACCTTGGGGTTAATTCTGGGTTTGGGTTACCTTACGTTACAGGGAAAGTACGTTTTTTTAGTGTGTGTTTTCTATCTTCCCTTTTCCCTTGCCTTTATATAATGTGTGTGATTTGTGCCATTTATTTCTTTTCCTTCTTGATTATTCAGAAACCAAATAAAACCTTTGATAAAGCTTTCCAATAAAGACCAGCTTTGTGAATGTTTTTTAGATATAAAAAAGTGCAGTCAGTCTGCTGATTTTCATATATATATTGAATCCTTAGCTCTAAATTTGTAGCTTGCTAAAAAGGTCACATTGGATTTAACTGAAACTACACTGTTATACAACAAAATTATGTGCATTTGCATGTGATTTCAGCTGTATAGCGCCTACTACATTCATAATGATATCTGGTTGGGTACTATGTTGGATAATATATAGCATTTTAAAGAAATGTAACTCTCAATTTTATTTAGAAGATTTATGAGTTTAAATTTTGCCAAGCAATTAGATGATAGTTTGATGTACTGATTATGAATTATTCAGGCCTTTAAGTACATTATTATAAATGCTTTTGCATTAATTTGTTACGGTGTAGCACTTACTACATTTATGTTAATGTGATATTAAATGTTTTTCCTTTGGTTTAGAAAGCTTGTTAATGGGGAGCATGAATTCTTGCAACATGGTTAAATGACCATTTTGTATATTTATTGTATGTTATCAGCACATATGTACGCTAAGGGGCATAGAATAGTGTGCAAAATATTATGCCATAAGTTTATTTAAACAACTGGCTTATTAATAAAACATAAATCTTCCACTACAGAGACTAAAATGGCATATTTTTAGGGGCAGATTTACTCAAGGGTGAAGTGGCTAACGCTAGCGTAAATTCTCCATCTTTACCACTTTCATTTACTTCGCCAATTTACTAATGGGCGCAGGCGTCACTTTGCTAGCGATGGAGATAGACACTATCGGTGATTCATACTCTAACGCCAGGTGACAATTTTCTCTTTTGCCAGACTTGCATTCGCCAGATCAGACCAGGCAAAGTGCATAGTTCATATTTTTTTCAGTGGAAAAAGTTTCTAAGTCCAAAAAACGCTGGCGTCTTTTCCTTTTTTCAGAGTGATAGCCTGCAAAAGTCCTTACATTTTTTTGGGGGTAACTGGGTTCCTCCTCATTCAATTTTGAATTTCCTGCCGTATGCAAATTAACCTGATCGCAAGACCTCTAGCAAATTTGCGCTAGGCAGAAATGAACGCATCTTCACTTTCAATTGCTCGCAATACCGAAGTAATGATAGCGAAAATTTTCCAGAGTTCGGCGCCCACGACAAAAATACACATTTTAGTGAATTCGCATTGTCTGAGTGAATATTCGCCTGGTGAAGTGTAGCTATGGGTGCAAAGCAGTCGCTGGCACATTTTCGCCCTTGAGTAAATCTGCCCCATATAGGTGCATATTTGATTTTGTTACCTAAAAATACATTAAAAAAAAGAGCACCATTATTTTCCAGCACTCTACACCTAGGGGGTTATTGATCAAAGTTCGAATTTATCTCAATATTTTCTGCTACAAACTCCAATCAAATCCGCTCTGGTTTTTTATGCTTAATTATTATTACATTTTCTCGAAAATTTGCTTTGCGGTAAAAAAATCAGATTTTCACATTTTTTTTCGGATTTTTCATCCGATTTTCACAAATTTCATGATTTTTCGGAATTTTGACCAAAAAGCCCATCACACATCAAAAAATCATTGGGAGTTCTCCCATTGACTTATATGCAACCTTGATAGGTCTGAGATTCCGGATTTTCAGATTCAGACTTTTCCATCCTCAGTGTTTAATAAATTCCGAAAAATGTGTGATTTTTTTTTAAAAGTCTGATTTTATATATTACATGATTTTTGCTTTCAGAGTTTAGTAAATAACCCCCCTGGTATAACCCATTGAAACCAATGATTCAAATTCAAGGGGCAAAACATTTCTGGTGTAAAATGTGGGGCAAAATATTGTGTAAAAACAAGCAACCAATACTACCAACAAATTTTTTTTGTCAATCTTCTTTTAGTTTGGAATCTTACATATTTATATATAAAATCATTGTGTGGGTTTATACAAGTTAGAACGCCGGGTTAAAAAGAAGCAGACATCCACAGTTGCGCCAGCATTCAATTATATATCAGTGCAAGGGGGGAGGGGTGTCCACCACATTTAAAGCAATTATCCTATGTACAAAAGAGGACTTATCCCCCTATCCCATTGCACTGTAGAAAATTAGACACAATGTATTACAGTAAAAAGCAATATTTATTAATAACCATGCTAGTGAAACAAATTAAAACATATTTAAAAACCAACAGCGCTGCTGGAAGCAAAAACGGGGAATACCCTGATGTTAATTAGTGATCACTATTTTTTATACTGGTTAAAAAACCTTGCGTAGATAAAAAAATGTGGTTGGAGCAGTATAGATAGTTTGGTAAAACGTATTAAATGTGAACTCCCGGCAGAAGCCACATTAAGGGCATGTGTGCCAAAATGTCCCTTCTTCTCTGTATAAGAACTATATCCCAAGCAGGGTAGGGGCTGGCTCCCCTTGCAAGTCCCACAGCGGAAGCCCCTTGAGCCGAGGTTAAATGCAGGGTAAGTAAGGAGTTAGCTGTAGCAAACGCTGGATCCAATGTAGTAGCCTAAAGGCTATATATGCAGAACCCCAGTTCAGTATGCCAGCAAAAGATTTCCTATACTTGCCCTTGTGTGGATATCGTCCGTGGTGTGGAACGCTCACAAATATCCGTCAGATCATCCCCGGGATAAAAACTGCATCCAATCCGCAAGGGAAAAACACCGCTTTGAGCCCAGCAGCGCCGAACTACTCGACAGCTGTTTCGCCACGAAAGTGGCTTTGTCAAGAGATCAAGCGTCGAAAATCAAGTGGGGCTTTAAACATCTCATCACGTGATCAGTCCTCTCGCTATGTCATTGCAATTATGTTGTAGACTGCACTGGTTGGACAATGTTCATTGTGAGAATCAAATCCACATGCTACTCAGCTGTTGCATTTTGTTCAGAGTTGAGTTTGTATCCAGAAATGCCCGGAAACATCATTTCACTTCAATTGCTATTCGCATTATTAGAAGTGCGCTGAAGTAACATTAGTTATATCTCTGTGATCCATAAATGCTAGAGGAACAGTACGTGATTACTATACATTCACTGCATGGACCCATAGTGTCCGGCTGTGGGTCACTCACAGAACCGATTTGTGAATATGTGGACTCAATTTTGCAGCCCCTGGTGCAACAACTTGACTCATTCGTATTGGATACCACTCATCTCCTCAAGGAGATTAATGGATTAAACTTAGACGAAGACTGTATCTTGGTGGGTTTGGATGTTGAGGCATTATATATGAGCATTCCCCACGATCTGGGCATTCAAACCTTGACAAGAGTTTTCGAACGGATATGTGTCCCTATTTCACCACAACATGGTTTTATTTTGAATGCATTACAATTTATTCTCCATCATAATGTTTTTCTTTTTGACGGCATTTATTATTTACAAAGACAAGGCGTGGCTATGGGTGCCAAATGCGCCCCTAGCTACGCTAATCTTTACCTGGGAGAATGGGAGCGACATGTCCACTCGAGTGAAGAGTATGGGATGTACCTGGGCCACATACTTCGGTGGCTCAGGTACATCGACGATATTTTCCTAATATGGCAGGGGCCCGAACATCTTTTGAGGGAATTTATTGCAAAGCTAAATGTGAATACATTCAATTTATCTTTTACTGCCAACTTTAACACACAAAAACTTGAATTCCTTGATGTTGAGATTTACAAAGATGATAGGGGCAACGTGTCTACGACCCTATTTAGGAAAAAAACAGCAAGTAACAGCCTCCTACATGCCCATTCCATGCACCCAAATAAATGTATAACAGGTATCCCCAAGGGGCAGTATTTAAGATTGAAAAGAATATGCTCCTCAGATGAGGAGTTCAGACATGAAGCTTATAAGCTTTATAAAAGATTTAAGGCTAGGGGATATAAATCCAGATGTTTACACCGAGCATACCAATGGGCAGCAGCCCAAGATAGAGATACATTACTATACAAGTCCACGAAACCACAAAAAGTCCAGAAAGTTTCTGGACCACGAGAAGGAAGAGAGACTAGACTCATTGTCACTTACAATACCAATGACAGTGAAATGAGATCAATAATTCAGAAACACTGGCAGGTTTTATCTGGAGATCCCCAAGTGGGCAAGTTAGTTTCCACATACCCAAATATTACTTATAGGCGCAATACAAGCATTGGGGATATGGTAACACATAGCCACTATCAAAAATATTCTAAACAAGCCTGTTGCAAAAGACCTGGCACCTTTAGGTGTGGGGACTGCGAACAATGTCAATTCCTCAGAATATCTGATGGTTTTGGAAGAACAAATAAAGAGTTCAAGATGCACCACTATATATGCTGTAATACCACCCACGTGATTTATTTATTCACATGTCATTGTGGTGCCTTATATATAGGTAAAACAACCAGGATGTTAAAAAGGCGGATCTATGAGCATATAAGGGACATTAAAATTTGTAATTTGCTATCTAGTATTGCAAAACATATCCATTGTGTACACAATGGACGGATGGGAGACGGTTTCTTTCAAGGAATTGATCGCCTACATGGAGATATCAGGGGAGGGGACCTGGACAACAAGTTGTTGCAATTAGAGACGGAATGGATTTTTAGATTGAATACTTACAAATCACAATGGGGCTTAAATGGGCATTTAAACTTTCAGGCATTCATCAATAAATGATGAAATACATAGTTGAACTAATATTGGTGTGAACTTACCTATCTTTAACATCTACAGGCCCATGTAATCTCAATTGCTGTTCTTCCACCTACCACTTGGAATTACTAGTTTTTCCGCAAATGTGGACGGCCCCTTGGAGTTCTTTTTACATTTCCATCTCAACATGCCCCCCCTTTTGAAATATTACGCTTATGATAGTACAATTGTCTTCCCTGTTAAGGTGGCATTTATATTGTATATTATATTTCATATGCCTTTTCTGGGATTATTACCCTGCTGTGACGGATCCTTACTATTGTAAATAATAGACATAAAACAATATTTATTTTGTTTACTTGAGAAAGGTAGCGTGCTCTATTTGAGCGATATTGCCTTTCATAACACTTATTAATCTTTAATCTTACCTTTGTTTACTTTTTTGTTATTTTTGTTGTTTATAATAATTTTTGTTTCAATTACTAATGTTATTATATGTCAATCTTTAGGATATAATACCATGCAGTGAATGTATAGTAATCACGTACTGTTCCTCTAGCACTTATGGATCACAGAGATATAACTAATGTTACTTCAGCGCACTTCTAATAATGCGAATAGCAATTGAAGTGAAATGATGTTTCCGGGCATTTCTGGATACAAACTCAACTCTGAACAAAATGCAACAGCTGAGTAGCATGTGGATTTGATTCTCACAATGAACATTGTCCAACCAGTGCAGTCTACAACATAATTGCAATGACATAGCGAGAGGACTGATCACGTGATGAGATGTTTAAAGCCCCACTTGATTTTCGACGCTTGATCTCTTGACAAAGCCACTTTCGTGGCGAAACAGCTGTCGAGTAGTTCGGCGCTGCTGGGCTCAAAGCGGTGTTTTTCCCTTGCGGATTGGATGCAGTTTTTATCCCGGGGATGATCTGACGGATATTTGTGAGCGTTCCACACCACGGACGATATCCACACAAGGGCAAGTATAGGAAATCTTTTGCTGGCATACTGAACTGGGGTTCTGCATATATAGCCTTTAGGCTACTACATTGGATCCAGCGTTTGCTACAGCTAACTCCTTACTTACCCTGCATTTAACCTCGGCTCAAGGGGCTTCCGCTGTGGGACTTGCAAGGGGAGCCAGCCCCTACCCTGCTTGGGATATAGTTCTTATACAGAGAAGAAGGGACATTTTGGCACACATGCCCTTAATGTGGCTTCTGCCGGGAGTTCACATTTAATACGTTTTACCAAACTATCTATACTGCTCCAACCACATTTTTTTATCTACGCAAGGTTTTTTAACCAGTATAAAAAATAGTGATCACTAATTAACATCAGGGTATTCCCCGTTTTTGCTTCCAGCAGCGCTGTTGGTTTTTAAATATGTTTTAATTTGTTTCACTAGCATGGTTATTAATAAATATTGCTTTTTACTGTAATACATTGTGTCTAATTTTCTACAGTGCAATGGGATAGGGGGATAAGTCCTCTTTTGTACATAGGATAATGGGTTTATACAAGGCTACTTGGCATACCATAGTGGTAAATATGAATTACGGTAACAAAGAATTATGATAGAAATGCTACACTCCCGGGGTCATTCTATAACATATATATATTCCAAGATCTGACACAATGCACCATGTTTTTATCTAAAACTCAGTGTTTTCCACATTTCCAATGTAATCGATTCAATAGAGTGCACAGATTTGCATCATCAAAATTGCATCTGATGCTTTAAACTAACAATCGAGGTTGCAAGTTTTTACTTATGTAAATTGTTGGAGTAGGGCTTGTGTAATTTCTGTGTGGGGTGGGGGGTACAGGTTTATTTCTTTTGAAATTCTCTGTTGAATTCTCCTTTAAAAACTCTATTTCACTAATACCAGGAATGCCATGAAAGTTATTAAAAGATCTGATTATAAAAAGCACAAACAAAAATAGCCACTGAGCAATCTGATATAAAAAAAACCTGAAAACCGCAACATTTTATGAACAAACAAAGAAACCTTCGGGTCTCGAAAATCTCTAAGGACAGATATTGGCAAGACAAGAAGGCCAACTTCTATTGACTTCTACATGACCTCGACAGCTTTTACTTGGCATACTTTTGTATTCGTGGTTTTTATGAATTTTACACTTGATAAATAACGAAAAAATTGTGCAAACTAAGCAGAAAAATAAAATTTTAGACTAATAAGTTAAAATAGGAGTAACAAAAGTTCCCTTAAATCAGCCCCTTAATTTATTTGACCATTAGATGTATCTATGCATCTCATACATAGATATGAAATTAGTGATTGTACATAAATGTATGAAAAACCAGACTTGTGAATCCCTATGAATTCTCATCAGCTTGAAATGTATCACATTTATTAATGCTTTCCTAACTCTCTGGAAAATTTCTTAACAGTCACGACAGTGTTTTAACAAAATTGGCATTTTTAGCAAAGCTTTTTAGCTCTTTTACATGTGCCAGTTGTCTGAATGGATGTAACTGCTTTGTTAAGTCAAATTCAATACTTTTCAACCAGGTGTTAGACTAATGGCACATGGGTCAGTGAATCCAATCTGCTGTGTTCAGTTCCCAGTATGCAGATGCACTGACAGCCACAGAGTCTGTCTATTAGTGAAAATTCAGAGTGGATTTCAGCATGAAAAGACATAGGAGCAGATTCCGTAAAGGGCGAAGTGACTAACGCTGGTGAAAATTTTGCCAATTTCTTAATGGGTGCAGGCGTCACTTCGCTAGAGAAGGAGATCGACGCTAACGTTGCTTCGCACTCTAACGCCAGGCAAATTCTTGCTCTGGCAAATAGACGTAACTCTGCAAATTCAGTAAGATGCGGATTTTACTGAACGTTACCTCATTCGCCAGACTTCCCTTCGCCAGCTCAGACCAGGCCAAGTTCAATGGAGTGCATAGGACTTCCTCAATTTTTAGTCCCAAAAAACGCTGGTGTCTTTTCATTTTTTCAGAGTGATAGCCTGCAAAGGTCCATAATTTTTTTTTTAGGTAACCGGGTTCGCCCCTCCATTTTCTAACACATGGAACATAAACTATACTCTAGGCTCATGTGTAGGGCATTATAACAACTCTATTTTATTTATTAAGGTTCCCTGGACTTGTGTAATGTGATGTATTTGCTGTAACATATACGTGCATGTAACTTTATCATTTCCCGCTGTATGCAAATTAGGCAACACTAGCAAATCTGCGATTTAGTTGGCAAAGTTACGCTAGCGAAAATTCATCAGCGTTCAGCGCCCTGGACGCAACTTCGCACTTTATTGAATTGCCGTTGTCCTAGCGAATTTACGTCTGGCGAAGTGTTGCGATGGCTGCAAAGCTGTCGCTGGCAAATTTTCGCCGGTTAGGGAATCTGCCCCTTAGCGTTTCTTTCAAAGAAGTTAAAAAAAATGAGTAACATAAATGTTTTTCATATTGGGCTAAGAAAAAGATTGCCTTCAGCAGGAATAACTGCAGGCAACATTTTCCTTACAAAACCTGCTAAATTTTAGGGTTAAATAAAACATATCACCATATAAACAAAAGGTCTTTGTCAGTATGACAGACTCTAGCCTTTGACTGTATTGTTCCAGGGTTCACTTATTTGTCAATTATCTATTCATAGTGATATTGAAGGGCAGAAGGCAGTACATAAATGCACATGCTCTTCCCTAATTTAAATATCAAAATGCCTCTTAATACATTAAAAATATAATTAAGGTTATATCTTTAAAAATGTTTTTTATGTAATCCCATAAAAATGAACATACCAATATAAAATATTGTAGTATTTGCAAGTCATTCACCTTTTTAAATTACTTCTAAACTGTTTTCTTTTTCCAATTTTTAAACTTTTATGTGTGACATTAATAGTTACTCAAAATGACAATTTTTTTTCCAGCATGAAAACCTGCCACCGTGACACATTCACTTTGGGACTCAAAATATCGTTTGTGGAATAATAGAAGAGTGAGATAGCACAAAAGGTAATTAATTAACCCATCCCCCTGTCAAACGCAATTAATTAATTTGAACAGATTCACATTTGCCATTAACAACATCTATTCCATTTAAAAATGTAAATGATAAAAATGCTAATAAAATAGGTTTGGGAGGGAATAACAATCTTTTTCATAGAATTTATTGCATATGATTAGAAAGAGTGTTAAAGAGTGTTAATCTGCCGTTTCCCAGCATTCTTTGTGTTCACTAAAACACAAATATGAGAAAATTCTTCCCTTTGGAAGACTTATTTCTCCAAGCAACACTGAGGGAAATATGGTGTTCTCTAATAGATTGTTTAGTCTTTCGTTTCTGAGAGGTAGTCCTTAAGCTTCCATGTACTCCACCAAATCTCCTATAGTGTTATAATCTAATGTCAAAAATGCAGTAAAGGACACCCTCTGTAACATGGAAAAAAAACTACAGGATTTCACCACAGAAAGACAGCAAAAATCTATGCCACCATAAGCACACTAGAAGACTCTACACAGTGATCCAATGGCTCGCCAGAAACATGTTGCCTAACAACCCCTTGGATGTTGCTCCCAGTAGCTTCAAAGCAGAAGCTTATTTTTGAACTCCAGGTTTGGAAGCTGCAAATTTTAGCCGCAAAAAAAAGCAGGTGTATTGACAAACAGAGCCTCCTATATGCTGCCAGTCCACACAGGGGCTATTAACCCTTTAAGTGCCAGCAGAATTTCACATTTTGGTTACGCGAAATGCCAGCCGTTTTTGAAACATTTTGTGCTCTCTCACTTTAGGGGCATTTTCTGAGGGGAAACCTATAGTTTACCTAGGAAAACTATACATTGTTTTTTTCGGTAGAAACTGAGCTTTCTAAATCTGCCTGAGTTTTCATGTATTTACACCTGTGCAAAAAAATTTATAGTGCTAAATACCAAAAAAAATGAAAAACTACCATTTTTCATCGTATATCAATTTATACCAGAAAAATATTTCATTTTACGGATGAAAATCCAACTGATTTGGAAAGCCTTATGTCTCTCGAACGTGCCAATACCAGATATGTATAGTTTTAGGGAGATTTAGGATTTCTGTACAGCAAAAACTCCCGGCAGTATATTACCAAATTTTGAAAGCACTAAGGCAGAAAACGGCATGCTTTAGATTCCAAGGCAAAAAATCCTGACACCGTAGGTTTACCCCAGAAAACCATACATTTTTGAAAAGTACACATTCTGCCGATTACAAAATGGGTAACTATGTCTCTCTACTCCCAACTACCAAACATAAAAGCTTGTCTGAACATAGCGGTTTTTCAACAAAAAATTCAAAATTCTGAAAAATCATTTCAAAGGTTTTATTTTGCTGCTCCGCATATCCCAAACTATATTAGGTACCAAGAAAAAGCACCTGAAATATGATTGCCAGGGGTCCACTGAACAATTTGATACCCATTATGCATAGGTTTACCAAAGTATCTGGCATTTAGAGACACCAATATGAAGTTAGCACATCCAAATTGTTCAGGACTTTACTTCAGCTACTGAGAAATCAACACATTGACTGCATTTTTTGTGGGGTAAAAACACAGAAATATATGTTTACCCCCCAAACCCATATATTTTTGGAAAGTACACATTCTACTGAATCTAAAATG
This sequence comes from Xenopus petersii, assembly GCA_038501925.1. Lineage (NCBI taxonomy): Eukaryota > Metazoa > Chordata > Amphibia > Anura > Pipidae > Xenopus > Xenopus petersii. The sequence continues at coordinate 72,715,640 of CM076674.1, read as the reverse complement.
GGTACCCATGCCTTTCTGCTCCAAACTACTGAGTCACAAGGCTTTCCCAAAATTGTCGGTTTTGGTGAAATATCTGAAAATTTCCTCAAACCTTCAACTTCCCAGCAACATATCACCCATGTGTCATTACGTACTAAGAAAAATCACCCTAAATATGATTGCCAGGGTTCCTCTGAACATTTTGGTGGCCATTGTTCATAAGTTTATCAAAGTATCTGGCATTTAGAGTCCCCAAAATGAAGTTAGCGCATACAAACAGTCCCGTGGGTAACTTCAGCTAATGAAAGATCAACACACAGGAGAAAGCTCTCTGTTTAGTGCTGAATTAAGCATTGAAATTCCTGTTTGAGACAGGATTTTTTGTTATCACTTGGTGTGTGAATGTGTTGTCCACTTGGTGGGTGAAATTTGGGAAGTTTTGAGTTGATTTTCTTTACTAAAAATCGATTTTTCTTTTGACCCTGAAGGTGAGTGATTCCTAGCCCAGTTCCTTTCACTTGCTCTGGGCTACAAACTCACTGTTAGATCCCCTACCCCTCCCCCGCACCTGGGTGTCAGTTTAATTTGCATTTTTCTCTTGTTTCAGCACAAATTGTTTAATTTTTGTACAGATTGAGTGGATATTTTGATTTTGCACTCAGTTCTGTGAGGAGAGAAAGCTAAAGGGAGAAGGATTTAATATAAGTATAAATATAAAATCTTTTCCAGCAGCAGCAGTGCAGCTCCCAGGCACCTGCTTACATTAACCCTCTCCCTGCCACAGCTTCTCAACTTAAAACTTATTTTATTTTGTTAATCAATATTATAAAGCTTTCTTTTTGTGTGGTGTTGTGTAAAATAATGGGAGGGAATAAAAAGGAAAGTTATAAAAAAACATCTCTTGGTTCTAAAGCAAAAGGACCTGAAAAACCCAGCTGTAGCTCTGCAAGGAAACACCAGTCAGAGCCCATGTCAAAAAGCCCCATTGCCTCTACTTCTGCTGCTGCAGCCAATGTGACCCCTGCTAAAACATTTGCACAGGCGGTAGCTACTGGCAGCAACCCTAGCCAAGTCACTGCTGGGGTAGAGAAGCTTACAAGGAAGCATGGGGTCAGATGCCTAATGTCAAGCACTCATGGCATAGAGGCTTATATAAAGGCTGCAGCTGAAGTGGTGGGCCACTCTGCAGTAGTGGCAGCAAGTAAAATGTATGGGAAAGCCATAATCTTTGCCCGTACTCTAACTGCAGTGCATACTCTGGTACAGAGGGGTATCACAGTGGGAGGGAGTTATGTCCCTGTAGAACCCCTAGAAGGATTGGGCACAAGGGTGGTTTTATCTAATGTGCCCCCCTTCCTGCAAGACCACTTATTGTACCCCCACCTGCAAGCCCTTGGGGAGTTAAAATCAAATATGTCTAGAATTCCCCTGGGATGTAAGGAGAGCAGACTGAGGCATGTCCTTTCCTTTAAAAGGCAGGTGCAACTACTTTTACCTCGGGGGCAAGACACTATTGAGGGGTCTTTTGGGGTTCCATTTGAAGGGGTGCTGTATAAAATTTTTTACAGCACAGAGGAAGTGAGGTGCTTCCTTTGCAAGAACCTGGGGCACACTCGCCAGAGTTGCCCCAAAGGGCAAATTAAGACCACAGCCCCTGTTCCTGCTCCCAGTGCCTCAAATAAAACATCTTATCCTGCTGGGACTATTTCAGCAGGGTCGTCAAAGGGGATATCTCCTTCACTAAAGAACCTCGAGGTGGCTGTTACACAACCCACCTCTACAACATCCAAACCTCCTCCTTCTTCACTGAAGACATCTAAGGCTGCAGCATGTCTTACAATTGCGGCAAAAGAGAAGGGGGGAAAACACGTCAAAGCTTCCCCCAGGGTCACAGTTGTTCCTACCACAAAAGGGTGTACCCCTGTTATGGGCACCCCTGAAGGTGTGGGGGTACCCGTGATTGCAACACCTGTTGGGGTTGGGGCAGATAGTGGCCTTTCCTCTTCAGATGCCAAGAAAAAGAGGAAATTTAAATCAAACTGGCTGGTACCTGAGGAATGGGCATCAGTGGTTAATGATGGGGCACCCCCATCCAAGGGTAAAAAGGGCAGCAAAACTTCTGCTCCTCATGTGGTGACATTGTCTGGCCCAACTGTTGGTCACGATCAACCGGTGTCAGACCATGCACTCTTGCCTCCAGACCAGGTGGGGAATAATGAGGTTAATGGTCTGCATGGCCTTGAACATGGCAGTGTTGGTTTCCCCACAGAGTCAGGGGTGCAGTATCTGCCTCAAAATCATTTGGAAGATCTTCCCTTGGAGTGTAAAGAGACACCTAATGAGACTCCTGCAGAGTGGGCAGTCAGTGTTCCTGAAGTGCTGAGATTTGGCAACTGCAACTAGCCTCAGTTTTTAGTGCCTCAGGGTATTTCACTCCAGGAGGGGGACAATATTGGGCTAACCCCCATACAGGACCCTGCAGATAAAACTGTTGGGAAGGATGGTGAGGGTGGAGTTGTAAATACGGAAGAGGGTAGCCAGACAACCTCTACTGTTCATGCTAAAATCTCTCCTCCCTTGTCTTCAACTGACCCAAATATTATTGCCATCCAGAAAGCACAGGAGGTAGTAGAGAGGGCAGAGGCTAACCATCGAGCCTCCAAAGCTCTACCTGTTGCTGGGGAGCTAATTAGTTCTGTTGCTCCTGTGTCAAACACTTCCAAATGTGTTTCAGGTGAAGTTGAGGGAACACCTGAGCCATTGCAGGGTCCCCAGAAAAGTGATTCTGATACTTTTCCTGTAACAACTTGTGGAGAGATTCTCAAAGCTCTAGTGGAGAGGGGAGATTATCAATCCCTTAGCCAGGAAGAGCTCATGGATGAGGGGAACATCGAAGAGGAGGTTGACATAGGAGTGGCAAATCCTTCTACCCCAATCATCCCTGCTGAGGAACTAAAAAAGTTTCTTGAGAGCACCCTTGGTGTTAAATTAGAGAAGAAGATGCACATGGCTCTGGAGAAGTGGCATGATTTGCCTTTAGTTATCAATTCTGTGAGACAGTACATTAAGGTCATAAAAGAGGCCAAGAACTATGGAACAGCGGAATATCTCCGTATAATGAAGTTTCACAAAAAATGTTTGTCTCATCAGACCTTGATGAAGGTTAAAGCACTTCCTAAGACTCAGTAATGGCCTTGAGTATAAGCACACTTAATACTAATGGCTGTCGGAATCCTTTCCGAATGTTTCAGGTACTCTCCTTTCTTCGTCAAGGAGGGTACTCTGTGAGTTTCCTCCAAGAGACCCACACCACTCCAGAGCTTGAAGCAAGCTGGAATCTGGAGTGGAAGGGAAGGGTCTTTTTTAATCACCTCACTTGGACATCATGCGAGGTGGTGACCCTTTTCTCAGATTCCTTCCAGCCAGAGGTCCTGAGTGCTACCTCTGTCATCCCTGGCCGTCTATTACATCTTCGGGTCCGGGAGTCAGGTAGAACATATAATCTAATGAATGTGTATGCTCCTACTACCGGACCAGAGAGGGCACGGTTCTTTGAAAGTTTGTCAGCCTACATGGAGACAATTGACTCTGATGAAGCCTTGATTATAGGGGGTGATTTTAATTACACCCTTGATGCTCGAGATCGCAATGTACCCAAGAAAAGAGACTCGTCTGAGTCCATTTTGCGAGAACTAATTGCTCATTTCTCCTTGGTTGATGTCTGGAGAGAACAGAACCCAGAGACGGTTGCCTTTACCTATGTCAGGGTGAGAGATGGTCATGTTTCTCAATCCCGGATTGATAGGATATATATATCGAGCCATCTCATGTCACGAGCCCAGTCGAGCACCATTAGATTGGCACCATTCTCAGACCACAATTGTGTATCCCTGAGAATGTCAATCACACCATCTCTGCCAAAAGCTGCTTACTGGCACTTTAACAACAGTTTATTAGAAGATGAGGGTTTTGCAAAGTCAGTCCGGGATACATGGAGAGGCTGGAGGGCCTTTCAGGATGAATTTGCCACATTGAACCAGTGGTGGGATGTAGGCAAGGTTCACCTAAAGCTCTTGTGTCAAGAGTATACCAAAAGTGTGAGCTGGCAGCGCAATGCAGAGATTGAGGCACTGAATGAGGAGGTGCTTGATCTTGAGCAAAGGCTATCAGGCTCTGAAGACCAAGCCCTTCAGTGTGAATATCTAGAAAGGAAAGAAGCGCTGCGTAACATGGAACAACGACAGGCTCGTGGTGCCTTTGTGCGAAGCCGGATGCAGTTACTTTGTGATATGGACCGTGGTTCCCGATTCTTCTATGCTCTGGAGAAGAAGAAGGGGAACCGAAAACAAATCACATGCCTTTTTGCGGAGGATGGAACCCCCCTTGAGGATCCGGAGGCTATCCGGGACAGAGCCCGGTCCTTCTATCAAAACCTTTTTTCTCCAGATCCCATCTCTTCAGATGCCTGTGAGGAGCTATGGGATGGGCTTCCAGTGGTCAGTGAGAGGAGAAAAGAGAGGTTGGAAACACCAATCACTCTAGATGAACTCTCTCAAGCACTCCGTTTAATGCCCCACAATAAATCTCCTGGGCTTGACGGACTGACCATAGAGTTCTTCCAGTTCTTTTGGGATACTCTGGGCCCTGATTTCCATAGGGTCCTAACTGAGGCCTTCAAGAAAGGTGAGTTGCCACTTTCGTGTCGTCGAGCAGTTTTATCACTACTTCCTAAGAAGGGGGATCTCCGTCTTATTAAGAACTGGAGACCAGTCTCACTGCTTAGCACAGACTATAAGATCGTGGCCAAAGCTATCTCACTTAGGCTCAAATCAGTGCTGGCAGAGGTGATTCATCCTGACCAGTCCTATACAGTCCCCGGTCGGACAATTTTTGATAATGTCTTTTTAATCCGAGACTTACTACATTTTGCGAGAAGGACTGGTCTATCTCTTGCTTTTCTCTCTCTGGATCAAGAGAAGGCTTTTGACAGGGTGGATCACCAATATCTTATAGGCACTCTGCAAGCCTATAGCTTTGGCCCACAGTTTGTGGGCTACCTGAAAACAATGTATGCCTCTGCAGAGTGTTTAGTTAAAATCAACTGGTCTCTGACTGCACCTCTGGCCTTTGGACGAGGAGTTCGGCAAGGATGCACCTTGTCGGGACAACTGTACTCGCTGGCCATTGAGCCCTTCCTGTGTCTCTTAAGGAAAAGGCTCACGGGACTGGTGCTCAAAGAACCTGACATGAGGGTGGTTCTCTCAGCCTACACTGATGATGTAATTCTTGTGGCCCAGGACCTAGTTGATCTTGAGCGGGCACAAGAGTGTCAAGAAGTCTACGCTGCTGCCTCATCTGCCCGTATCAACTGGTCCAAGAGCTCAGGCCTTCTGGAGGGTTCTCTAAAGGTAGATTTCCTGCCTCCTGCTTTCCGTGACATCTCGTGGGAGAGTAAAATCATTAAATATTTAGGCGTCTACCTATCAGCTGAGGAGTATCCTGTCTCACAGAATTTCATTGAACTTGAGGAGTGTGTTCTAACGCGCCTTGGAAAGTGGAAGGGTTTTGCTAAAGTACTTTCTATGAGGGGGAGAGCTTTGGTGATTAATCAGCTGGTGGCCTCTCAGATCTGGTACCTCTTAGCCCAACCCAAGAATTCATTGCTAAGATCCAGAGAAGGTTACTGGACTTTCTCTGGATAGGAAAGCATTGGGTTTCTGCAGGTGTCTCAAGCCTCCCGTTGAAAGAGGGAGGGCAGGGAGTCGTGTGTATACGTTCTCAAGTGCACACCTTCCGTCTCCAGCAAATACAGAGATACTTGTATGCAGATCCTTCTCCACAGTGGTGTACTCTAGCATCGAGTTTTTATCGCCAGGTACGAAATATGGGATATGACCGGCAATTGTTTATAATTGAACCTGAGGGTTTCCTAAGAAACCTTTCAACCCTGCCGGCTTACTACCAAGACACGCTAAAAACCTGGAGCATGGTATCCGTGTTAAGGCAAGGAGCCATTGAAGGGGAAGACATTCTAAATGAGCCCCTACTTTACAATCCATCTTTTAAGACTAGGATGTTAGAATCCATCAGCATCCGACGTCGCCTTTGCCAGGCTCGGTTAACCAGAGTTGGAGATCTCCTGGATTTTGAGAAATCAGATTGGGTGGACTCTCAAGCAGTTATGCAACGCATGGGATTCCTCACCACTAGGGTTCCACACCGTCTTCTCAAGGAAATCAAGGACACAATCTCTCCTGATTCTCACACCTTCATTGATGGGGTTTTACATGCTGGAGAGCCACGTCCACCTTGGAACTCCTCACCTCCAGACATAATAATAGCACCTAAAACCCGTCAATCCCCCCAAGCACCTCCTTCCCCCAACTTGAGCCAGTTGGAGAATTTTCCATTGACACGCTTTCATGATATAACAAGAAAGCTGTTGTACTCTCTAATGCTTCACACTGTACACTTCCTTGCCCTCATCTCCCGATATGATACCATCTGGAGACGTGTGCTTAATGAGGGTGAAAGACCTCAGTGGCGAGCTCTTTATTCCAGTTTGGTGCCTAGACCAACTGGAGACTTGAGTTGGAAAGTGCTGCATGGTGCATTGAGCACGGGAGAGTATTTAGCTCGTTTTACAGAGCCCAGCTGCTTGTCCATTCTGTGGCAAAGGAGAGTCTGTGTTTCATGCTTATTTTACGTGTGCCAGACTGCAACCTCTATTGGCTCTTTTGAGAAAGCTTTACCTGCAGTTCTGGTTACATTTTTCCCCTCATGTTTATATTTTTGGACGCCCAGTATCCCGGGACAATAAAGAGAAAGACCTTCTCTCCAACTTGCTCCTGGCTTTAGCTAAATTAGTCATCCATAAATCTAGAAAGCAATGTTTGGAAGGTGGGAATCCTCTGCCAGCAGAGGTCTTGTTCCGAGTGCTGGTGCGTTCCCGCATCCGAGCAGAGTACACCCAAGCAGTGTTTACTGGTCGGTTGAAAGAATTTGCTGACCAGTGGGCAATAGATGGGGTACTTTGCTCAGTATCCCCAGACCTGGTTTCTGTTCAGACAATTCTCACACTCCATATTTAAGTGCACTTTAATTTAAGTGACAGTTGTATTTTAATCAGTTAATTATCTCCTTTGAGATGTGATTAACTTTGGTGAGCAATCACTCACCTGCAATTTGAATAATATATCAGCTAATGAAAGATCAACACATTGACTGCATTTTTGTGGGGTAAAAACACAGAAATATATGTTTACCCCCCAAAACCCATATATTTTTGGAAAGTACACATTCTACCGAATCTAAAATGGGTACCCATGCCTTTCTGCTCCAAACTACTGAGTCGCAAGGCTTTCCCACAATTGTCGGTTTTGGTGAAATATCTGAAAATTGCCTCAAAGCTTCAACTTCCCAGCACCATATCACCCATGTAGTGTTACGCACCAAGAAAAAGCACCCTAAATATGATTGCCAGGGTTCCTCCAAACAGTTTGGTGGCCATTGTTCATAGGTTTATCAAAGTATCTGGCATTTAGAGGCCTCAAAATGAAGTTAGCGCATACAAATAGTCCTGTGGGTAACTTCATCTAATGAAAAATCAACACATTGACTGCATTTTTGTGGGGTAAAAACACAGAAATATATGTTTACCCCCCAAACCCATACATTTTTGGAAAGTACACATTCTACCGAATCTAAAATGGGTACCCATGCCTTATTGCTCCAAACTACTGAGTCGCAAGGCTTTCCAAAAGTTGTCGGTTTTGGTGAAATATCTGAAAATTGCCTCAAAGCTTCAACTTCCCAGCACCATATCACCCATGTGTCATTACGTACTAAGAAAAAGCACCCTAAATATGATTGCCAGGGTTCCTCCGAACCGTTTGGTGGCCATTGTTCATAGGTTTACCAAAGTATCTGGCATTTAGAGGCCCCAAAATGAAGTTAGCGCATACAAACAGTCCCGTGGGTAACTTCACCTAATGAAAAATCAACACATTGACTGCATTTTTGTGGGGTAAAAACACAGAAATATATGTTTACCCCCCAAACCCATACATTTTTCGAAAGTACACATTCTACAGAATCTAAAATGGGTACCCATGCCTTATTGCTCCAAACACCCATGTGTCATTACGTACTAAGAAAAAGCACCCTAAATATGATTGCCAGGGTTCCTCCGAACCGTTTGGTGGCCATTGTTCATAGGTTTACCAAAGTATCTGGCATTTAGAGGCCCCAAAATGAAGTTAGCGCATACAAACAGTCCCGTGGGTAACTTCAGCTAATGAAAAATCAACACATTGACTGCATTTTTGTGGGGTAAAAACACAGAAATATATGTTTACCCCCCAACCCCATATATTTTTGGAAAGTACACATTCTACAGAATCTAAAATGGGTACCCATGCCTTTCTGCTCCAAACTACTGAGTCGCAAGGCTTTGCCATATTTGGCGGTTTTGGTGAAATATCTGGAAATTGCCTCAAAGCTTCAACTTTCCAGCATCGTATTGTCCATGTATCATTACCAGCATAAAGCATCCTAAATATAAACATATGGGTCTACTAAACAGTTTGATGCCCAATGTGCATAGATATACCAAACTATGTGGCGCACAGAGACCCCCAAATGACAATATGTATAGACATTTTCACGGCTGACGCGCTGGCTGCTGCAATATAACCACCCGGTGTGTGTATTATGCGACATTAGACCACCTAACAGTACAGAGACCCCAGAAAACCATATATTTTCAGAAAGTAAACATTCTGACGAATCCAATATGGGTAAATAAGTGTTTCTACTGCAAACTGCCAAACTGCAAAGCAATGCTGAACATAACGGTTTTTATCAAATTTCTGAAAATCGTCACAAAGCTTGAATTTTACCCCATTATATGCCCCACATTTCGTAACGTATCAGCATAAAACATCCTAAATATGAACGCCAGGGGTCTACTGAACACTTTGATGCCCAATATGCATAGATATACCAAACTATGTGGCGCACAGAGACCCCCAAATGACAATAGTGTATATACATTTTCACGGCTGACGCGCTGGCTGCTGCAATATAAGCACCTGGTGTGTGTATTATGCAACATTAGACCCCCCTAACAGTACAGAGACCCCAGAAAACCATATATTTTCAGAAAGTACACATTCTGACGAATCCAATATGGGTAAATAAGTGTTTCTACTGCAAACTGCCAAACTGCAAAGCAATGCTGAACAAAACGGTTTTTATCAAATTTCTGAAAATCGTCACAAAGCTTGAATTTTACCCTATTATATGCCCCACATTTCATAACTTATCAGCATAAAACATCCTAAATATGAACGCCAGGGGTCTACTGAACACTTTGATGCCCAATATGCATAGATATACCAAACTATGTGGCGCACAGAGACCCCCAAATGACAATAGTGTATATACATTTTCACGGCTGACGCTCTGGCTGCTGCAATATGAGCACCTGGAGTGTGTATTATGCGACATTAGACCCCCCTAACAGTACAGAGACCCCAGAAAACCATATATTTTCAGAAAGTACACATTCTGACGAATCCAATATGGGTAAATAAGTGTTTCTACTGCAAACTGCCAAACTGCAAAGCAATGCTGAACATAACGTTTTTTATCAAATTTCTGAAAATCACCACAAAGCTTGAATTCTACCCCATTATATGCCACACATTTCGTAACGTATCAGCATAAAACATCCTAAATATGAACGCCAGGGGTCTACTGAACACTTTGATGCCCAGTATGCATAGATATACCAAACTATGTGGCGTACAGAGACCCCCAAATGACAATAGTGTATATACATTTTCACGGCTGACGCGCTGGCTGCTGCAATATGAGCACCTGGTGTGTGTATTATGCGACATTAGACCCCCCCTAACAGTACAGAGACCCCAGAAAACCGTATATTTTCAGAAAGTACACATTCTGACGAATCCAATATGGGTAAATAAGTGTTTCTACTGCAAACTGCCAAACTGCAAAGCAATGCTGAACATAACGGTTTTTATCAAATTTCTGAAAATCGTCACAAAGCTTGAATTTTACCCCATTATATGCCCCACATTTCGTAACGTATCAGCATAAAACATCCTAAATATGAACGCCAGGGGTCTACTGAACACTTTGATGCCCAATATGCATAGATATACCAAACTATGTGGCGCACAGAGACCCCCAAATGACAATAGTGTATATACATTTTCACGGCTGACGCGCTGGCTGCTGCAATATGAGCACCTGGAGTGTGTATTATGCGACATTAGACCCCCCTAAAAGTACAGAGACCCCAGAAAACCATATATTTTCAGAAAGTACACATTCTGACGAATCCAATATGGGTAAATAAGTGTTTCTACTGCAAACTGCCAAACTGCAAAGCAATGTTGAACGTAACGGTTTTTATCAAATTTCTGAAAATCGTCACAAAGCTTGAATTCTACCGCATTATATGCCCCACATTTCGTAACGTATCAGCATAAAACATCCTAAATATGAACACCAGGGGTCTACTGAACACTTTGATGCCCAATATGGATAGATATACCAAACTATGTGGCGCACAGAGACCCCCAAATGGATATATAGTAGATAAAATTTACAAGGCAAAACAAAATAAGGCAATAAGAGTGAAATGCAAAAAAAACCAATAAAACCACAAAAATCAATGTTTTTTTTCCAGACTAGCGTTATCGGCCGTCAGAATCACAGTTTGAATATTTTAGCTGGGCCAAACAGGTTATACGGCTAGAAACAAGTGAACACAACATACGCAGAGCTGAAAATGCAATAAAATGGCTAAAAATTCAATAAAATGGCTAAAAATGCACCAAAATACCCAAAATTGCAATATAATCACCGAAATAACATAAAAAAGATATTGCACAGTACGGTTAGCGAATACGCTATTCGTAATGGCAATAAAACATTTTTTTCAGCCAAAAAAAGAGACGATGCGATAAGAAAAAAAAAAAAAGCCACAATGCCATGTATGTGCGTGTGCGTGTGTACAAATGGTAAATTACATGTTATGTGCGCGTGTGTGCGTGTGCACATGTGTGTAAGTGCAGTGAGTGTAAGTGACCCCCCCAATCCCCAAAAATGTATGTGTAAGTGTGTGTAAGTGTGAATCTAAGTGTGTATTACTGTAATAAGTGTGTGTTGGTGTGTTTGTGTGTGTAATTGTTGCACTAACCTGAAAAAATCGCTGGAGACTGTTGCACACGATCAGGAAGAGCCCCTGGAAGAAATCTGCGACGTCCTCTGTGTCCCTGTGCTGTGGGGGCGGAGATCTCCAGCGCGGTGTAGGCTGCAGCAGCAGGACACGTAAGTAGCACGTGCCTGCTGCTGTTTTTGGGCCCCTGGGCGATCGCGCCCCAGGGGCCACTCGATCCCCTGCTCTGCTCGTTGCCTAGGGGCAGGGGATCGAGCAGGAACGGAGCGAGCGGCTCTAACAGCCGCTCCTCCGCTCCTGAACCCGGAAGTGCTGCATTTCAAGTTACTTTTCCACAGAACGTAGATTCTACATTCTGTGGCACTTAAAGGGTTAAATAGCCAATGATTGCCCTTATTTGGCACCACAGGACTTTTTTCCATGCTGGTGTTGCTCCCCTACTCTTTTTACATTTGGATGTAGTTCATTTAAAAATCAATTTTTAAATAATTGTTTTCTAAATCAATGGATCATTTCTCTGTTTGTACCCTTAGCATTACTATCACTACCCTGCATTTATTAGAATTTATTCAAACAAACATAATGAGCTCTGCATAAACAAGCACCCCTCTCTCCCCACGTGCAGCCTGTGTTTCAGGTTTGAAGATAAGAAGTTTATTATACAAACTGCTTTTAAGTAGATTGCTTATTTCATTAACTGCCTTCTCCTAGTGCCACAGATCATCTGGAAGTTGCAAAATGAAAGCACTTTCATTTTCGCCCTGTTTAGTGTGATTAATAACAGAAAAACATTTCTGAGATTAAACCATAGAATAAAAGTAGTTTAAGAACAAGTCAAATTTATTTTTCCATCCCCAAACTTTATCCTAAGCTGTGGCATTGGGCCAATCTGGGCATGCTGGGAACAGAGCCTTTTTAGAGGGAGATTTGGAATACAGGTATGGGACCTGTTATACAAAATGCTCAGGAACTGGGGTTTTCTGGATAATGGATCCGAAATTTGGATCTTCATAACTAAAAATCATTAAAACATTAAAGGGGGTTGTTTACCTTCAAACAAATAGTTGTTTTCAGATCACCAGCAATAACGACTGTATTTTCTATGTGTCACTGTTTTTTTCTAATATAATAGTAAATGTAATATATAGTAAAGTAGTGCAATTTTTCACCTTCTAAAGCAGCTCTGGGAGGGGGGTCATCGACCCTGTAAACTGTTCTAACTTGATACATTTAGTGGATACATTTCTTATCTTTGTCCCTGCTGAACAGAATCTCTGGGTTTCATTAAAGGCAGCTGTTAGAATTGATACAATAGTTGCTAATACTTCAGTAATGCTGCTGAGAAATGTATCAACTAAATGTTGCAAAATTGTAACAGTTTAGAATCGGCGCCTGAATTACTGAGCTGCCAGACTTAACTTTAGACTAAGATTCTGGAAAAACAGTAAAAAATAAATAATAGAAAATAATTGAAAAAAGTAGTTTCATGGGAACAATCTGAAAAACTGAACTGAAAAAATTGTTCGGAGGGTGAACAACCCCTTTAAAGAAACCCAATAGGCTGCTTTTGCTTCCAATAAGGATTCCGTATATCTTAGTTTGAATCAAGTACAATGTACTGTTTTATTATTACAGACAAAAATTATATCATTTTAAAAAACTGGAATATTTGGATAAAAGAGTATATGGAAGATGACTTTACTATAATTCTGAGCTTTCTGGATAATGGGTTTCTTGATAATGGATCCCATACCTGTAATATTAAAGTCACCAGTCCATATTTTTTTTAACTTTCCCAATATGGCTATTGTTTGGGACATAAACATTAAATAGTGTCAGGGCATTTACAGATTGACAAAAATAATGAGTTTTTTTTATCAAGGAATAATGTATCCCTTATTCACCTTCTGAGGAAAGATCATCTGCCTTGAACCTAAGGGGTTTCCTTATAATTTTTTAACCTAGATCATACTATGTTAGGTCTTATGACGTATTATAGCATGTACTATTAAAAATATATTTCTATGAAAAACTGTATGGGGGAGTCCCACATGAGATGGTGGCACCTGTTGCAATTGACAAGCACACAGATATAGCACACTGGTCAGTAAATTTTACTGGTTTAAAATCTAGGTTTAAGACAGACATTACGATACAATGCAATCCATTACTACAGACTAATGTCTGATTCTGTGATTTTGATGGGGGATGGGTTCATATAATGTCCAGTAATGAATGCAAAAATTTCCATACAGCAGATGTTAGGGGTAATTTATGGTTCTTTCTTTACTTGACTACCGGCCTTAAAAAGAACCATTATCATTTTCTGAAGGCAAATGCATGATCACCAAGTTGTTTTGAATCTGAATAGTATTGTTTCTAGATCATTATTGTGTAAGTGTTTATATAGTTGCAAACTGAATAGCAGTGATTTTGTTTGATCACTAAGTATCCAGTTATTGCTGTCCTTGTTATACTGCATTATGCTCAAAGAGATTTCAATGCCCCCACAGTGACTGCTGGATTATATCAATGTGGGAATGTGATGTCTACCCTATGTGATTTTCCTTTACCCCAGTGATCCCCAACCAGTAGCTTGTGAGGAACATGTTGCTCTCCAACCCCTTGGATTTTGCTCCCAGTGGCCTCAAAGCAGGTGCCTATTTTTGAATTCTAGGCTTGGAGGCAAGTTTTGGCTGTATAAAAACCAGAAACACTGCCAAACAGAGCCTCAATGTAGGTTGACAATCCACATAGGGGTTACCAAAAGGCCAATCACAGTACTTATTTGGCATCCCAACTACTTTTACTTCGTGTTGCTCCCCAACTACTTTTACTTCTGAATGTTGCTCACAGGTTCAAAAGGTTGGGGATCCCTGCTTTACCTCATTCCATCAGGGCTGATCTAAGATCAAAGATTCCACTGGAGGGTCCCTGCACACCCCCAACACTATTTGTACTGTCCTTACCCCATTCCTGCACTCATATATGTAATGATAACTCTGGAGAATATTGCATATATTAAGACAATCTGCCTGAAGATACAGAGGTGTAAGAACAACCAGATTAAAGGGAATGTCAACCCCCCAAAATGTTTTGCCAAATAAAAGAAAACATAATTCTTAGCAACTTTGCAATATTCATTCATTAAACATTTTCTGTGTGTTGTGTGTTTTAAATTATTTATGTGTGTGTGTATGTGTATTATATATATATATATATATATATATATATATATATATATATAGCCATTGAAAGCAGTGTTTGTCCTTTTGTATTCTCTGCCCTGGTGGGTTTAGACTTTTGACAAGGTACTGTAGCTGTCTTAGCTGGGGAACGACTTTTCCAACATTAGGCTCGATTCAATTCAATGTGCTAAATGTGCAATAAAGAAAATATTTGTTTACCTGCAATAAATAATGATAACAATAATAATTATAAATGATGAGTTACTGTGCCCAATTCAATTCATTGGAATTCTGTATTACCAATGTCATAATTGGCTTGATGAAAATTTCCTAGAGAAGAATGCACATGGATGTAACTTGTTGGTTATCGGATGCTTTTGAGAAAGAAGAGTAGAATCAGGGTGACGAAGAATATGAGCAGACACAAATTCTTTCTTAAGAAATTCAAAGGCCTGAAAAGCTTTGGGAGGCCACATTCTTGGATCTGCACCCTTTTTGGTTAGATCTGTAATTGGAGACACCACCAAAGAAAAGTTTTTTTATAAATTGACAATAATAGTTAGCAAAACCTAAGAACCTTTGGGTTGCACGTAAGGATAGAGGCTGAGCCTATTCCAATATGGCCTTAACCTTCCCGGGATCTATTTCTGGACCCTTACCAGACATATCGAACCCCAAAAATTGGACAGAAGAAACCTCAAAGGTGCATTTCTCCAGTTTTGCAAATAAATTATTCTTCCTTAACCTGAGCAAAACCTCCCGGACATGTTTCTAATGATCATCCAAGTTAGAGGAAAAAATTTGAATATCGTCAAGATATACCACAACGAATAACCCCAGCAGGTCGCGGGAGATGTCATTGACAAATTCCTGAAACACTGTGGGGGCATTGCAAAGACCGAATGGCATCACTAAATATTCGTAGTGGCTACCCCTGGTGTTAAAGGCTGTTTTCCACTCATCGAATGAGGTTATATGCACCCCTAAGGTCAAGTTTGGAATAGATGGTAGCATTCTTGACCTGATCAAATAACTCAGAAATTAGAAAGGGGATAGCGGTTTTTGATGGTAATTTTATTAAGGCCCCTATAGTCAATACATGGGTGAAGACCTCCATCCTTTTTGCCCACGAAAAAGAACCCAGCACCAGCAGGGGAACTAGAGGGCCTAATAAAACCTCTTTCAAGATTTTCTTTGATGTACTCTTTCATTGCTTGGGCTTCGGGCAAAGAAAGAGGATAAGTTCTCCCTCTAGGGGGGGTAGACCCAGGGATAAGATCAATTGGGCAGTCATAACGCCTATGTGGGGGTAATGTTTCTGTGGATTTTTTTAATGTCACAGTCGGCACCCTAAATGCAGAACCTATGCTAAGCACCCTGTTCTTGGCTCTTGCTTCTGCCTTTAACAGCCGCCTTTCACCTTGGGAGGAGCCCTCGGCTTATCAGATGCCGCCAGGTCTTATTAAGAGAGGTGCCAAGCGAAGGGTTCTGGACAAGCAAAGGGGCACGACAGTAAAGAAAAAGTCTTTTGATCAAAATCATCAAAACAGGCAGGGGTCACAACAGTTAATCAGATATCAGAAGTTTAAACAGCACAGAGGCACCAGGAACTCACAAGGAAGAGTTCCATTGAGCGCTGGCGCCTATAAATACTGAAGAAGCGCGCCATGCACACCCTAGTTACCAGCGCTACGCCGCACAGAGGAGATGCGTAGCAGGCTAAACCATATTTTCGTTTAACGATTCTTTCAAACACCTGGTAAGTTTTTTTTTTTTTGCCTTAACCTACATCCAAAATGTCCTATTGATTGATTTTTTTAAAGGAGTTGTTGAACTTAACATTTAGGGGGTTATTTATCAGGCTCTGAATTTATCTCAGTATTTCTAATATCAAACTTTAAGCAATTCTGAATTCCAAAATAGACCTTATTTATGAAGAAAAAAAGCCTGAAAAAATAGGGTCAAGCAAACTCCAGAGCTTTCCCCGAAAACTCCGAATTGTTCAGAGTTTTCCCACAAAAACTAAGAGTTTTTTTCGCCAAAACCCTGGAATCATCGGATATCGGTACAGACATAAGCGCACTGGAATCTTCCCCATTGACTTATACAGGAGAGCTTTTAGATGCTGGGGTATAGACTATTGGACTTTAATAAATATCAAAAAAAATCATAGTTTTTTTTTATATATATACACAACAAATGGGACTATAACTCCCCACCCATGTGACCCCCAACTACTCAATTATACATGAACGCTTCAAATGTATAAAAGGCAATATTTATTGTTCAACACTATGCCAAATCTCAAATTAAAAACAATTAAAACCAAAACTAAGCAGCGCTGCGTGTACAAAGGGATCCCTTGTAAATATTTTAAATGTAACCCAGCATGGGTAATGGTTACTATGTTGTAGTGTAGAAGTGGCGTATCTGGAGCCACCTGTGGCGCTCCGATCCTATGCCACAATCTTAAACAATTGGAGAGAATGAAAAGTTCCAAACCAACCGATGCTGGTATTCGATTAATTTTAACCGAAGTATAATAATGGAATATCCCAGGTATCAAAGTGCCAAAGTCAATAAGTATCAGTAAAACACCCCTTCAGCGTAGGTCTCCTCTAGATAACAACCCCGTTTAATATTCAAGGGTGAAGAAGGGTTTTGTGCACCTGCCATGCGGCCAAAAACCCTGTAGGTAAGTACAGATAATTGGGATGACCAAAAGGACGCCTCCGTGGGGTGTCTACAAATATGGATGTTTCCCAGGGCAGCCCCGCTCAACCAAGGTAAAGTATATTACCGACCATGCGGAAGTCCGTGGATGGCTGTGAGTCCTTGGAGAGACGTGTGGCAGCGTCTCCGTTACTGTTCCGTGATGAGCGGTATTCGGCAGTCCTGGCGCTTATGGACCTGTATAGGGGGATCCCCACTTGTATGGCACGCGCTGCACCTCAACAGCCGTTTTGCCACAAATGTGGCTTTGTCAAGAGACCTTGGTTGAGCGGGGTTGCCCTGGGAAACATCCATATTTGTAGACACCCCACGGAGGCGTCCTTTTGGTCATCCCAATTATCTGTACTTACCTACAGGGTTTTTGGCCGCATGGCAGGTGCACAAAACCCTTTTTCACCCTTGAATATTAAACGGGGTTGTTATCTAGAGGAGACCTACGCTGAAGGGGTGTTTTACTGATACTTATTGACTTTGGCACTTTGATACCTGGGATATTCCATTATTATACTTCGGTTAAAATTAATCGAATACCAGCATCGGATGGTTTGGAACTTTTCATTCTCTCCAATTGTTTAAGATTGTGGCATAGGATCGGAGCGCCACAGGTGGCTCCAGATACGCCACTTCTACACTACAACATAGTAACCATTACCCATGCTGGGTTACATTTAAAATATTTACAAGGGATCCCTTTGTACACGCAGCGCTGCTTAGTTTTGGTTTTAATTGTTTTTAATTTGAGATTTGGCATAGTGTTGAACAATAAATATTGCCTTTTATACATTTGAAGCGTTCATGTATAATTGAGTAGTTGGGGGTCACATGGGTGGGGAGTTATAGTCCCATTTGTTGTGTATATATGTTTAATTGTTGGAGGACACCCCAGCCCATTTGCCCCCACACATACTAACATTATTGAATCTTGGTGCCCACACTGCACTTATAGTTCTTTGTTGTTGTTTCACATAGTTTTTTTTTTTTTTGATCTGAAAACGACAAATTATTTGAGGTTCAGATATTCGGACCTTGATAAATAACTCCATTAATCTGATGTACAGATTGTTTCTCATTGACACTTTGCAACTGGTCTTGTTGTTGTTCAATAAATCATTGAATTTGTGTGATAGTCTGGCTGTCTATATGTTTCTCTCTCTATAATCTCGTTAACTATATAATCTATCATTCTAATCGAACTATGGAATCTATCCATCTATATATATCTAAATAGTGTCTAATTTCTATGTTAAGGGAGCGAGGGGAAGGAGAGAGAAAGAGAGCAAGATGTCTTTCGAAGGTAAAGTTACACTAAATCAAAAACACTGCATATACTAAAGGAAAAGCATCAACATTTTGTGAACATTCACCCATTTGCTTATTTGCTTTGCACATTCTTGACTTTTTTTTTTTTACAGAACAACAATAAAAAAAACATTACCCATGGGACAATCTTGTACTGTAGCACAAAAAAGCAGCTGGGCCAAAAATATTAGTACATCTTCTAATACTTTAACAACGGATGATGTTTCATGTTAATCCAACAGAAAAATAAATTGTCCATCATCTTGAAAATGTAAGAGAGGATCATGTTGTCATGCACCAACCATCTTTTACACAACCGTCTAAGAAACAAGTTTTAAACACGTAGAGGCACATTTACTAAGGGTCGAATTTCAAAGTGCTAAAACTTCGAAATTCGACCATCGAATTGAAAAAATTCGATAGTCTAAGTTTTTTTTTTTGACTGAATTTAGCTGTTTTCGATCTAATTAAAATTGTTTGTTCGATCATAGAAATCATTGGAATCGAACGATCAAATTTAATCGATCGATTGAACAATTTTTTTAAAAAAACTTTGACTTCTAAAAACTGGCTATAGGTTCTAGGAGGTCCCCCATAGGCTAACATAGCAATTCGGCAGATTTAAGGTGGCGAAGTGTCGAATTTGAAGTTATTTAAAGAGACAGTACTTCGATTTTCGAATGGTCGAATATTCAAAGTTTTTTCAATTCAAATCAAATTTTGGCCTATTCGATGGTCAAAGTACTCAAAAATTATTTAGAAATTCAAAGTTTTTGAATTCGAAAATTCACTTTGAATTCACGTCGACCCTTAGTAAATGTGCCCCGTAGTATAAAAACATATTTTTTTTGTTTCTAAGACTTTAGTATTGTCCTGATATGTGTAATTTGCTTTGTTTATACTGTATTTTGGTTGTGTAACATTTGCAGAAAAGTGCCTTTTTTATTTGACACCAATGGTCAGGTGTTAATGGATTTAATTGTATTTTTTTCACACAACCCACAACAAAAAGCATCCTGTTGTATGGATTTTTTTATTTTATTTTTATTAATAAAAATGGTGGCAAAGATTTGTTGGGTTTTTTTTATTAATCAATTAAGAAGTAGTCAGAAGTAGTCAGGGTAAAAAACTTGAATCCTCGATTTGATCGAGTTTTTGGCATAAAAAAAACTTGAATCAGTCAAATTGATTAGTTATAGAGTGAAACTCACTGAAAAAAACCTCAAGCATCATAAAGGCTACTAACCTCTTCAAATGGTTGACGGGACCTCTGCCATTGATTTCTACATGACCTTGACAGGTTTTAGTTAGTGTATTTTTAGATTTAGGTTATTTCCAGCTTTGGGGTATAAAAAATCTTGAAACATTTGAGCTTTTTAAAAAAAACTACGAGTTTTTTTGTTAATACAAAAATTCAAATTTTGACTGAAAAATACTGTCTAAAACCCAAATTTTTCAGGTAAAAATCAACTGATAAATAACCCCCTAGATGTTAAAAATAAGGTTTACTTACAATTTAGTCAAGGTTTTAATTCCAATTCCATAGAAATGTGTACAAAAATGTGTAGGAAAAATTTAATTGTATAGAAAATATAGGTTTATAATTGAACATATAGCTTTGGTTGTAACACCTACACTATTGATATCTTACTGACATGTCTGGTTGCTAGGGCACTAGGATAGAGGGTGTTATAGAAATAAGATATTGATAATGTTGATAATGTTTCAGGAAACAGCAAAGAGTACTCTCACATAAAAAGCTATTTTGTGTGGGGAGGACAGTACGAAATGTTTAGAAGCATGTAATGTGCAAATTACACTTGTCTTAAAAATAGACAGGGCCAAATAACAACATTATAATGATCTTGCTTGGAAAAATAAAGAAAGTAGAGTATGATATAAACTACAGCAAATAAAAATTAGCACGGATGAGGTAACAGACACATGACATTTTTAAACTAACCAATCAGAATCTCACGTGTAATATCATTTTAAATTAACTTACAAAATAGAAGCTTCTATTAATGATTTGCTGCTACACCTAGTTCCCATGTTGGCCTGCATCTGGGGAATGAACAGGAGGATCTTCATGTTGCTTATCACCTTCAATAGCTTCAGGTAATTGAAGATCCTCCAACAGATGATGCAGATGATGCAGGCTACTAAAATTACATTGCACACTTCACTAGAGGAATACTGAAAAACATCCCCTGAAAGGTCCAAACAATGGAAGCGCATCTCTAGTAAGCTAAACGCATGCTCAATGACTTGTCTGGCCCTTTGATGTGCTACATTGTACCTGCGTTTACCAGGTGTGGCTGGATAACCAATTGGAGTCAATAGTCAGGGTCGACAACCATAATCAACATAACCTGAAAAAGATTTGATATATGCTTAAATCAATATAGTGAGTTTTATCATTATACATAGATTAACCTTTATAAAAATATAACACTTTGCTCTTTTGGCATCTTTAATTCTGTCTACAATTGCATTTTAGTTTTTGTTTGTGGAAGGGGGGGGGCAACTGGAGTGAAGAGAAAAAACTTTTATGTAAAACAGTTATATAATTACTTTAACAAAGGTAAGATTGTCAACAAATTTGCTCCTAATAAACACTTTTTGAAAGATTCCTCTTTCATCCCTTTGGTGTGAGTATTTAGTAGAAAGACACCAGTAAGGGACTGCACACATACAAGGATGGATTTTGACTAAGAATGACTTGTAAATCATGTTACTTAAGAATTGTTTGGCACTCGTTAAACAACATTTTTATAATACGAGTTGTAAGATATTTAATATGACTAAACACTGTCAACATATTTAGTATCATATGGAAAGATGAAACAATACTTACCTCCAAGCCAACCACAACTTAATTGACCAGATTCAAAATGCCTGTAGACCGACTCAGACATAAAAGTTCCTTTTCACTTTCAGCCACTCCTGTCAGGTGTTGGGAAATTTGATAAGTAGTTGACATCTTTTTTTAACAGCTTGTAGAACTTAAGTCAGTGCAGAGAGAACGTCAATTGAGACATGCCACTGACAAGAACTTATGAATTCCTCCATGATTAAAGGAAAACCAAAGACTTTTTATTAAAGTCCCCTACCCCCTACCCTACATAGACCCCCCTCCCTGCTCACCCAGCCTAGGTGTTACCCTGGGTAAATGCCCCTAACTCATTACTTACCCCTCGCATGCGCAGTTGTTCGGGCCTGGCAGATTACGCCAACTGCTCATGCACCGACACACCGCTCTCTTCCTGAAGATTACTGAAGAGAAGATGGCGCCCATGAACATGAATGCCCTGAATCTGCAACAAGGGGTAAGTAAAGAGTTAGGGGCATTTACCCAGGGTAACACCTAGGCTGGGGGAGAGCAGGGCAGGGGGTCTATGTAGGGTAGGGGATTTTAATAAAAAGGGTTTGGTTGTCCTTTAAGAATGAATTGTGGATTGTATTCTGTGGATATGTTTGAGTTAACATACAAGATATTAAAATATTTTAATAACATTGATATCTTTTTGAAGGTTTGTCTTGATAACTTTAGAATGTGACCAATAATCCAGAACACAAAATATATTGAGATGTGAGGTTGAACATTATAGTGTTACTGGCAGCTGAATACAAATGGTAGTTTATATCGGGCCCTTTCCAAGTCAACTTGCAGTCTTGGCATTTCAAACACTGAATGGCTGCTAGGGTCCAAAATAAATAGTGATGTAGTACTAATTTAGTGGTATACACGCACTTATTAAAAAAATTGAGATGAATGAGATTGTAATAAAAAAAAATAAGCCAAATAGGTCATCAATTTTAAATCAATTTATTTTTTAAAAACAATAGAAGATTTGAAAGTACTTTTGTTAATGAAATACACATAGGCGTAATTGTAAGTGCCCGAAAGATAAGCAGTTTCGGGTTGAATTGAATTGCAAAAAGTAAGTGTTCCCACTACATTCAATGGGCCATTAGCTAGCGAAAACATAGGTAACAGAAATATATATCGGCTAATGCGATAAGTGTTTAGGGCAATGAATTGCTTAGTGGACATATCGAAAGTCGCACTTATCACATGAAATGTACCATATCGCATTCACTTGAATCAAGGCCATTGTTTAAAACAAGCAGTTTGCCAAATGCTGACTTCAATAGCAATTGTTTTAAACAAATAACTTTAAAAACACTAAACATTTTTATAAATGTATATTGGAAAGTTGCTTAGAAGAAAATTTTCTTTTTATTAGGCAAATTTTAATTTTGGAGTTGAATTGCCCTTTAAAGAAAATGCTTAAATTTCCTTTCCAAATCAGTTTTTTACTTTATTTTTTATAATTTTTGTATTCAGCTATATATTTTTCTTGTCAGATCCCAACTACAACGATCATGCTTTTTATATACCCGTGGTGGATTGAAATTAAATTTAATCTGAACGATCCATACAGTGTTTTATGTGCATTTCCTTTGACTAATAATGTATTAACTTACACTAGCCCGCACCTGCATAAGGGGAATACAGCAGGGGGACCAATCAAGCCATTCTCTTTGTGTGCAATGTGATGACTGTTCCTCTGTTAGAAACTAAACTACACTGCTATTTGTGAGTGCTTACAACCCCTTTGATGCAATAATTATAATGTAGTTCTGAAGTGGCTACAGTCTGTCACAGACTTGACCAGAGATCTAATTCTGTAGCACCTACACCATGGCGAGAAAGTAGCCCACAGGCCACCATAGTTTGTACAACTCACATCTGAACACCACTATGCATGCATTAAAAATATTTTATAGGACACATTTCTTGAGAAACTTTATTCAAAAAGACTGCTAAGAAAAGGAAAAAAAAAAAGTTATATTTTAGAGCTCTCTCCCAACTGATTAAAATTAGGGGCCCATTTACTTCGAGTGAAGGAATAGAGGAAAAAAAGTTTGAATTTCGAATGGTCGAATATGGCTACATCGACCATCGAATGGGCTACTTCGACCTTCGACTACGACCTTTGAATCAAACGATTTGAACTAAAAATCGTTTGACTATTCGATGGTCGAAGTACTGTCTCTTTAAAAAATTCTTCGACCCCCTAGTTCGCCACCTAAAACCTACCGAGGCCAATTTTAGCCTATGGGGAAGGTCCCCATCGTTCGATCATAGGAATAGCGCTAAATCCTTCGACTTCGATATTCGAAGTTGAAGGATTTTACTTCGACCTTATTTAAATGTGCCCCTTAATGTTCTACAACTTTTTTGCAAACAGCCTTGTTGTTGGTACTATGACTACTATTGTGCAGGGTCCCCTCAGGGGGGATTATGGGAAACAGATGTCCCAGAGGGGCGACTGATTAGGGCAAACTTTTGTAAACTGTGTTATTTAGGGGGTTATTTACTAAACTCCGGTCAGGCTTTTGGGGCAAAACTCGAATTTGAAATCTAATTTTTCGAAATTTATTAAAGCCCGATGCTGCAAAAAGCCAGAATTCGAAAATCTGCCATCCCTGCCGAGGTTGTGTTTAAGTCAATGGCAGAGATCCCTATACTATTTTCAAGTATCCGTGGTCTGTGCTGGAATTAGCCCGAAAATCTGACCATTTCAGGCTTTTCTGGTAAAAATCAGAAAAATTTGGCTTTTCAAGGAAAAGGCTGAAAAAATCGTACCATTCGGGTTTTCTCTCGATTTTATGTAGTATATACCCAAACCAAATCTAGCTTTTTTTAATAATAAATAAGGTAGAATTGAAGTATTGGACTTTGGTTGTGTTTTTTTTATTTAAAAATATTTGATAAATTTGGATTTTAATAAATAACCTTCTTAATGTATACATCTATGTTAATTTATGTTTATACTTTTGGAACTTACTTGTCAAACAATAACAAATCAGATCAGTTTGACAAGGGCAGGATTGTAGTGTTTAAAATTAGGGCAATCTCCACTGACCACCAATGAAAAAAAAAGGCTTAAGGTCAATTCAACTGTATATGCTTAGTTATATGATCTCTTACATCAACTTTTCTGCAATGGAATGACTAGTTCTTGAGCCACACAGCAAGATGATTGGGTCTGTAATCATGACATTTTCAATAAAAATATTGTATATTGCATCTGCTGATCAGTTAAAATCCCACTAGTCCCCTTATAGTAAGTTCATAGGCCCAGCAGCAGTTGCAGGGTCAGTTTTCTCTATAATTACACCCCTCCTTTTCAGGCAAATGATTTCTGAGTCTGTAGCTTTGGTTTAAAAAAACAAAGCACACATCCATCAAAATTAACCTTTTGTCCTAGTGAAACCTGCCCAACTGCTAGTTGATCTTTTGTGTGCATATAAGGGGCATGGGCAAAAATCGTAGTACTTTGCATGTGTGTTCACGGAGGGGGTGGGGACAGACAAATAATTTGTATGCGGGCGTCAGGATTTCTGATGATGGCCCTGCTACTGTGTGCATAATAATTTTTGAAACGTCACCTCCATACACCTTCTATTACTGCACACAAAAAACGAATATTCACAAAAATACATGTTTCATATTTTTTTTTCAGCTGGTGCCCTTGATGGGGTGGCATATGGTGCAGTGTGCAGCAGGCCATTGGCATTTCACTTTCATATTTCTATTATCAGTGTACAAAGGAAAGAATAACAACACCGATTCATGTTTTCACATAAAGTGATCACCCATTTTAAAAATCCCACCATATAACAACACAGTAAAGGACTGCCTATACATAGCTTACTGAAATATCAAAAAGAAGCATGCTTTCCCACTCAACCGGTAACACTATAGATACATGCACCAATCACTATAACAGTTACCATGGAAACAGGCTAGAGAGTGCAGAATATTGCTAGTGAAGGGTTATTGCCAAAACTGAAGAGATGCTTGATTTTGTAAGAAAAGAATATAGGCTCCTGTCAAATGTCTGGTACATAGCAGCAAATATATTTTATCCTGAGGCATACTATTACTATCACTTATTTTGATGTACTTTGAATCTACCTTTAAAGTGTAAAATTTGAAGCAGTTGCACCTATTACTGTACAATCTACATTCTGTAAAAATAAAAAATGTAGCTGAATTATTACAAAAAAAAAATTATTTATAATTTTTATAACTTGTTAATGAACAATAGTGAACTAAGGTTAAAGCATATATTGTAAAACTTCCGGGTTTGAAGAATTAAGGTTTACAGACTACAATAAATTGTATTGGTTTTTAACCACAGCTCAACAAAAAAATTCAGCCTGTAAAACAACAATTTACTAGCTACAATGGGCTAAAAATGTAAAACAAACTTTAAAGGTCAACTGACAAAGCCGCACCATAGATTACTTTAGTATTTTACTAACTTCACATGCAGCTGTAAGTCATATGCCTTGTACTTAGTACACTGCTGTGTGTTTAAAACACACTCATAATGGCTATTTTATGACACATAAGCATGCCCTCTGTAACACTTTTAAAACCTTTAAAAAGATTATTAGTACAATGTGACTTAAAAAATTCCATTTGAATAAGGTCCGGGTTTCAAAATGTGTTTCATGACATACTGGTTTGTGTAAGATAGGAAGCTTTATGCAATTGTCCTTGAGAGAAATATCAAACTTGAATGGGCCAAGAATAACTTAATATTAATTACCGGTAGTCATGGATAGTAAACTAATCTTTATATGATGTACATTTTACCCATCATCTGACAATGAAAGTATTTGATTTTTTTAACATTCTTAGTTATTTATAAGATATAGAAAAAAAATATTATAGTAGCAGGGGCAAAATAGGAAAAGTAGTCAAGAGAGGCTAGTTTCAAGGATCAAAATTTTAGTTTATGAGAGTTTTTTAAAACGAAATTTATTAAAAAAAAACAAATTTTTCAAAGTCGGATGAAAAGGATCGAATTAGAATCAAATTTCACCAAAAAAATCTTGAATGTCAGGAAGGCTGCAAACAATTCCAAATTGATCCAGAGGCATATTTTTAGGCTAAAACAGCAATTCAGCAGGATTAGGTGGTGAATAGTCGAATTTGAGTTCTTAAAGGACCAGTATATGATAAATCTTGAAAATCAAATTTGAATTTTTTAAAAAAACTTGAATCGATTATTAACAATTCCCTAGTCAAATTTGACAGTTTTGACCATAAAAAAAACCTTCGACCCTTGATAAATCTGCCCCTTAGTATATATACAATAATGCTTCTTACGACTTAAATTTAAAATTGGAAAATTGTGTGTGTATACGGGGGAATAGGGTACTAATAAAGAGAATAACAGAATAGAGGGTTTTTTTTTCCATTTTTATTTTCTGGAGCAATTTTCTTGAAATGCCAACAAAATTATTTCAATGTCCTCCAAGGTTGTGTTATATGACAGCTACCTGTGTGCAGACCTGCGATAATCCCTTAAAAGAAGAATGAAATACAAAAAAAAATTGGGGCCTAGGTATCTCCCACATATATCCGACAACAGATATCAGGACATTATACACTTAACTACTGGCCTTTTTTCTGTCATTTTTATACTCCTCAAGAGGAGGAGTTATCCATGATCCCATTAAATTTTAGTATGTCCGTTAGTTCCTTGGGTAGTGATAGGAATTTTTATTAAAAATGTAAACACTTATACAACAAAACCATGACATATCAGAATGATACTATGTTACAATATTTACATTATTTACAAATATATTCATCTAATTTTTCTCATTCACATTTTGTTTTTGGACCTGATAAATCTTAATAAAACAAATTTCCCCAAAGATTTTCCTTGGGTAGTGATAGTGGTAGTGAAAATTTCGACTTCGACCATTTGCCATCTAAAATCTGCCGAGTTGCTGTTTGGGGGACCTCCTAGAACCTATTTGGAGTCAATTGGTGGACTTTGGGAAAAACTTTGAATCAAATTTCTTCGAATGTGCTATTACTTCGATTCGTACAGTTCGAATTTGGCCAAATACAGACCTATTTGATTGAAAACTGACCTATTCGAACAAAAAAAAATCCTTTGACTTCATTTCTTTTGGTCTTTTTGAATTCAAATTTTGAAGTTTTTTCAAATCGAAATTCGACCCTTGATAAATATGCCCCTTAAAGTAACACTTCAGTATGAAAATAAAACTGAGTAAATAGATAGGCTATGCAAAATGAAAAATATTTCTAATATAGTTAGTTAGCCAAAAATGTAATGTATAATGGCTGGAATGACTGGATGCCTAATGTAATAACCAGAACACTACTTCCTGCTTTTCAGCTCTCCAACTCTAAGTTAGTCAGTGATTTTAAGGGGGGCCACATGGGACATAACTGATCGGTGAATTTACAATTGATCCTCAGCATTCAGCTCATTTTCAAAAGCAACAGTTGTGACCCATGTGGCTTCCACTCAAGTCACTGATTGGTTACTGTCTGGTAAACCAAGAATGCTGCACAGTCAGAACCAAATTACATAGAACACAGATATTACTTTCAATATAATTTACAAACAAATTTAAACTAAAGTTTGCTTCATTTGCAATCTTAGTTTTTGGGTGGAGATTCCTTAAACACTATACCCATAGGGAACCAACTAGTTGTTTATATACAACAAACAGTGGAATAAGTACTATAATTCATTATTCAACCTGACAAACTTTAAAAAATGACAGCAAAGTAAGATCACTGCACTGAGGACCTGCTCACATATTATTCTGTCAATCACTAAAGAATAATATGAAATGTGCACCACAATTAGCAGGACACAAGAAGATCATTCTCTGGACCTTTTGTCTTTGATAATATTATTTGGTATAATTCTTCTTGTTCATTTTAAAAGCAAGAAAAATAGTTTGGCTCTACAGATAGAATTGAACTTTAGAGACACTCCAAGTAATCCTTTTCCTTTCCTGTTACTCGCCTCCTACATCTCTCTCTCATTCTTTCTACCTCGCTCCATTCCTCACTTCTTTCTTTCTGCACTTCTTAAAACTATAATTAATATTTATTCTTTTACTCTATTCCTGTCTGTCCATCTTCAAATCTTTCTAATTTTAGTTTTCTCACTGTCTTTCAATTTTCCTTTCCAGTTTATATTTATATATATTTTCCATCCACTGTCTGCTTGACCACATTATACACCCAGGCCAATTGATATCATTAATAGTACAAACAGATTTTGAGCAGGAAAGTTCCAAGCAATTTCACCTTGTACATAGGGAGATGGCATGCCAACAAGCTGACAAAATTGACAAAAAACTACTAACACTACCGCTCTTACACTGATTTTATATTTAGAATATCAGCTATGAAAATGACAGGATTACTGTTTTTTTATCAGACAGGAAAACTTTTTTCAAAACTCATTAATCATTAATGCCATTTTACAAAAGGAACCACATACTGCTTTAAATGAGGGAGCATAAATTTTATCTAATCAAAGTGTCAGTTAAAACTCTCAATACAATTATGCAACACCGGTTACTAACAATGATATAGATTATTGTACTTAATAAATCAATAAAAATGAGCCCAATCATAATGTTTGTTACATTATCTATGGTTTAAAATAGAGAGATAACTATAACGTTGTACTCCTACATTTCCCAGAAAAATAAAACAATAAATTAGTCAATAAGAACATGAATAGTTTATAATATTTGCTGCATTTTTCGCCTAAAAAAACAAAAAACAATAAGGGGCAGATTTATCAAGGGTCAAATTCAGAATATGAATTTTTAAATTCAAAATCCGAGTTTACTTTATAGTGTAATCCGACTAGGGAATAAAATTAGATTCAAGTTAAAAAATAAAATCTAAATTCTAAATTTGTAAATGTACTGTCCCTTTAAGAATTTGAATTCAATTATTTGCCATCTAAAACCTGACAATATGGTGTTTTAGCCTATAGGAGGCCTCCTACAATCAATTCGGAGTAGTTTGGTGGACTTTTGAAAAGAAAACTTTTTTTATTTTTTTGGGTGAAAAAACTCAAATTTGATTTGAGTTTGCAACTCAATTCTATTCACCCACTTTTAAAAAAAATTTTTTTTTTTTTTTTTTTAAATAAATTTGGATTGGTTGTTTTGTTTCGAATTTCGATTTTATGGAAGTTGATGGGAGTTTTTAGAGACTTCTATAAACTCGAAATATGACCATTGATAAATCTGCCCTTAAATGTAAGTAGAGATTTACTTAGATGTCTATCTTGATACTAGCTGTTCTACTAGTAATTGCATCAAAAGTAAATGCATTAATTCAGTTAAGATGCAAATTATTAATGTAGCTATAGGTATTAATTTGCAAATGAAAGCAAATGCCAAACATAACACCTACCTGGAAAATGTAAAAAGCTTGACACAAATATAAGATCTATAAACAACTTAGTTTAAAGGAGAAGGAAAGCTACAAGACAGTTTATTGCCAACAGATTAGCCACAATAGTGCAAGCTAGAACACTATAATATATGTATTCTGCGGAATGCTTTACCATACCTGAGTAAACAGCTCTAGACACTGTCTCTGTTTGTTTAGGATAGAAGCTGCCATATATAAGCTTGGTGTGACATCACTTCCTGCCTGAGTCTCTCCCTGCCCATTTACAGCTCTGAGCTCAGATTACAGCAGGGATGGGAGGAGGGAGGGGGAGAGGAGCAAACTGAGCATGCTCAAGCCCTGCCCTGCAAGGTTTATGCTGAAAACAGGAAGTCTGATACAGAAGTCCATGTGTACACAATAAAAGGAAAGAAATGCTGTGTTTCTTTTGACAGAGAACTCAGAGCAGCATTAGTTAAATACTGAGGGTTTACTAGTGTATTTATATAGACTTTTCTGATAAAGCTTACTTAATTTTAGCCTTTCCTTCTGCTTTAAGAGCACAGTGATAAGGGCAGCTACTCAGTATCCACATTTTTATTTGCATAATCCACTCATCAAATCAAACATAGAACACTGATAGTTTATTTAAATAAACATTAAATCAGCACCTAAATCAATATGAAAATATCTATAGGAATCAAACCATGTCCAGTTTGTCAAGTCTGTTTTCAAGTTTAAATAATTTTAAAACAATTCTAACACTATTGTATTTCTACATTGCCAATGACATGACCCAATATCATGTTGATTGCACTTTTTGCAAATCAACATACCAGACATCCATGCCTGATTCACTATGTAGAACACAAAGTTGATTTTTTTTCTATTCAGAAGCATGACTTCCTAAGAGTTTCTTAGACAATCAGCTTATGATGGGTCTTATCAATCTATAATGTGGTAGTCTTATAGTGGTAGAAAAAACAGGGAACATCCAGGCAACAAAAATAGTATAAAACATATGTTGTTAATTGTAGATTAATTTAAAAAAGGATCAGTATCTCCATTGGCCTTAAGTGTTTCGTTCTTCCAAGGCAGTAAATCATGAGCTAACTTCACATCCCAAGAAGTTGGGGTTATTTACTAAAATCCAATTTTAACTAATTTTTTTAATAAAGAAAGCTCGGACAAACTCCCATCCACAATTTTACCTTTTTTATCATTAAAATAGCCCGAAAAAATCAGATTGCAGAAAGAGAAAACATGAAGAGAAAACATGAATCATGTGATTTTTTCAGACTTTGCGCCAGAATCGCTCAATTTTTTCGGGTTATCACCCAAAAACCAGATTTTTTTATCAGGCTAAACCCAGCACAATCCACTACCACTATATCTTCAAATTGTGATAGGGACATCTGCCATTACATGACCTTGACAGGTTTAAGATGCTGGAACTTTGGATTTGGCTTTTTGCAGCATCGGGGTATAATACATCTCGAAACATTTTAGGTTTTTTTCCATCCAAAAATGTGAGTTTTTGCCCCACAATCCCAACCAGAAACAATCTAGGTTTAATAAATAACCCCCTAAGTGCTTAACAATTAGGAAATATGGGGAAAAGATGCAAGACTGCATGTTATATATGCTATTCAGTGTTTGTACTGGAAAATATATATATGAGATGAGATGAAATAAATGACCAAAAAAAATGATGCAGTTTGTATGATTCTCTTTCAATAAAAAAATGTGCAATTTTTTGAATTATTGGAATGAAACTTGCTAAAATCAAGCAAAAAGGCACTGTCACACATTGCTTCATTCAGGAATACAACAAGGGATAAAGAGAACAGTATCCATGGAAACAATATTTTTCTTGAAAGAATTTGCAGACACCATAGACACAAAATCCCATTGTTAAACCAAAATTATTTGGGGTTTAAAATACCATGCACTGCAGTTTAACAGAGTGGTATTGAACCTATCTATAATGTATCATTATTGATAAATATTACAGAACAGAAAATGCATTAGAAAAAGCAGAAAAGGTTTATTTGGTGAATATTTTGTACAAATCACATAAGCACTTAATTCACCTGTGGTAATGTTGCTAAAAGGATTGATGCCATTGCACACTGTGGCAGATCACTGACCGAATTCTAATAAAGCTTACCAATTATCTGAATATACAACTGAACACTATGAGACTGGGGTATCTAACCTGTAATCTAGATCAGCCCCTGATATGCCACAAGAAAAAATTAACCCCTTCTCTGTCACTTTGTTGCCTTCAATATGTGCATGTTTGTAGGCATCAAAGCAGTGGTGAAACTATACATCTCCAGGCCCCCTACAAAAAATTCTTAGGAAGAGGCCCTGGCGTCCACAGCAATCCACACCCAGACAGCCGTGTGCCACAATTTTTCAGGTAGGAAAGCTGCTGGGCGGGCGGGGGGATTTTTATACAGCAGACGCCTTGGAGGTACAAGCCCTCCTGTCCCCCTCCTCAGCTGTAACTGATGCCACTGCATCAAAGCATTCCTTGAATGCTAATTGGCTCAACTCTGAAAAGTGTTTGGAAGGAGAACAACCCCTTAAAAGGTACTCTAAAATGTCCAGTCTGGCTAACAGCAAAACACTGTAGAAGTGTTGTATTAAATGAAGATTTTCTCTTTTTAAGAGACAAGAGGAATCCTTCCCCTATTTTTCTGCCTGTGACATCATCTAGCCCAGTTACAGGCTAGAGAGGAATCCGATTGGCTGGGCACCCCAGTGCATCCTTGGGAGAGAGGGTGTGCCTGACTTTGGAGCCAAATGTACAGGGTCTCCCAGAGAGCTGAACAGAGTCAGCATGAGTAGCTGTAAGACTGTAAAGTACAGAGAAACTGTTAAATCTGTGGAATCTGTGGAGGTACAGATTGAGCCCAGCCTGTCCCTTGCCAAGCTGTTAGAAACTCAGAAGGAGAAAGGTGCCACTGTTGAGATTGATCCTGTTGCAGAGCTGCACACAATCTCCAGTATTATTGCCTCTGAGAGCAAAACGGTGAGTGAGCCACCCAAGGGAGGATACTGGCACGGATACAAGCGTGGGGCCCCAAAGTGAAGACTAGTCTTGTGTATTTACCTGCTATATGGGAGCTGCTGCTAAATTCCAAAGGGAGAGGTACTTTTGGGAAATGGTAGTGCTACCTGGGGAATAAGAGCTCTGGGGAAGGGACTTTCATTTGAACTGTGTGGTTATTAACCCCTTCCAGAGGATTGGGACTTTGATATTAAAAAGGACTGTGTTGGAGCAACAGTTAAGTACCTAATAGTGATTTATGTAGTGTCCCACGTGTCCCCAGTGTAGGAGTGCACGGTGTATTAGTTTGCCCAAGTTTTACTGCAGTTTATATAAAGTTTATATTTGCTTCATTTGCAAACTGTGTGTATTATTATTCCTAGTGGAATCCCCCTGAGGTGTGTTCCTCAGTGTTCCCTAGGTGGAGGCTGTAATTCCCAGTTCCCTGTACTTTTCATACACAAAAGGGACTCAGGGCCCCTGGATTGTCAAGGGTAAGTTGCTATTTAATAACACAGTAACCAAATTAGGGTTATATTAATTTATTTTTACCTGTGACCTGTGTGCCCATCTTATTTTTTGTATGTTTGCAGACAGAATTATGGGCCTAGTTTCAGCATTGCTGCTAACTTTGTTTCATTTAAAAAAAAGGCATAGCTTTTGTTTTTTCTTACATCACTTAGTCCAAATTTATTCTTTAAGTCAGTGCTGCAACCTTTCTAACAATACTATTTACTCACCACATACCTTTCAAGGTTAATTGGTATTGTGGTACAACATTCCAGGATACTGTTAGTCAAACAAATTACTTGAAATAGTTACTTGAAATAGTTACTTTGCTCTCACCAAGAAAAGGGTCATGTCTTTGACTCTCTTTGACTCCATATGTGCCATGGGGGAGGAGGTCAAAATTCAATAGTTGCTGGGATCCCTATGGGCCCACAATCCCCACTGTCAGAGTAGATGCCTTTATCTCATAACCTACTTTATTACATATATATTGCTCCCAAAATGCCTAGATTGATTAATCAAAATGTCAATTTAGAGTCACGCAATACTTTCATATATATGTTATATATTTATGTTGTATCTGAAAAGTTTTGCATCATCACTGAAACACACCTGACTATGAAAGTTAATGTCCTATCCCATAAAGAGGCCTGTGACTGATCTAAGAATACATAAAATTAAACCCTTAAATTAATAGGTCACCTATATGAAAGTTGGATGAGACACCAGTGGAAGACAAATAATTTGTTTCTTAGAACAGGAAATTCTTTAACATACTAACTGGGTTATTTATCAATGTTTGTTTTTTTCCCAGTGATTCAAATTTATTTTGGCACTTAAAAGCAAGAATTACAATAATGGTTTAAAAACCGCAAATTTTATACTTATTAAGCAAAAAAAATTTGAAAGCTTGCAAGGTGATGTAGAAGCGAATTAGAGCTTTATTAGTCAAAATGTAAACAATTTAATTTGAGTATTTTAACTTTTAGCTTGTAAACAATATGGTTCAATATGGGTTCAATGAATAGGGCTTGTGCTACAAATCTGTTTGGATTTTTCTTTGAATTTTAAAAATCTATAGTTAAAAAGGGCAAACAGATAATTTAAATATACTCCATGGGGCAAATTCACTAAGCACCGAAGCGCCAAACGCTAGCGTTACTTCGCTAGCGTTTGGCATTTTCGTTACTGCACAAATTCACTAACGAACGCTGGCGAAGATTCGCTAGTGTTACTTCGCACCCTTACGCCTGGCGAATTATCGCTACGGACGTAACTACGCAAATTCACTAACGCACGCAGTGTACTGAACGCTACCTTTTATGCTAGACTTCCTTCGCCACCTCAGACCAGGTGAAGCGCAATAGAGTAGATAGGGATTGCTTCAAAAAAAGTCAAAATTTTTTCTAAGTCCCAAAAAACGCTGGCGTGTTTTCTACATTATGGGTGATAGGCTGAAAAAGATCGAAAAAATTTTTGGGGCTCCCCTCCTTCCCCCCTACATTTCCTGACTCATGACAACTTACCTATACAGTGGGCACATGTGTAGGGCAAAATAAAAAAATTATTTGATGTTTTGAAGGTTTCCCAGGCATTTGTAGTGATTCTACGTATTCCTCCATTGAAATTTGAATTTGGCGCCGTATGCAAATTAACCATCGCTAGCGTAACTTCGCTTCACTTAGCGAATAAACGCTAGCACAACTTCGCAACCTTACGCTACCCCTGTGCACAACTTCGGATTTTAGTGAATTTGCGGAGCGCTGGAGAAACTACGCCTGGCGAAGTGCGGCAAAATGCGGCGAAGTTGCGCCTGGTGCAACTACGAATCTTAGTGAATTTGCCCCCATGTGTCTACCTTTCTGAATCTGTAATTCTAAATTAGCTTTTGTACTGGTTTCTTTTTAAAGGAGAACTAAATCCCAAAGTTAAAAAAACCCTACCCAAACACATATACCCCTCCCTCCTCCCCAGCCTAGCCGCTACCCCGGGCAGATTTTGTCCAGCGGAATTCTATTCGGTAATCTTCGGAATCAGATCAGTGTTGCAGCGCATGTGCAGTTGGGGCAATCTTCTGTCTCATGCGGTGAAACTCAAAAAAATTCTCATTCTGAAGATTACCGAATCAGCTGAAGATGACACCCGTGAACTCCGCTGGACAGAATCTGCACAAAGGGGTAAGTAAATTGCATTTGCCTGGGGTAGCAGCTAGGCTGAGGGGGGAGGAGCTAGGGGGGTCTATGTAGGGTTGGGGGTACGTTTTTTTTACCTTTAGGGTTTAGTTCTCCTTTAAAGGGATTCTGTCTTGATTTTTATGGTGTAATTTTTACTTCTAAATTACACTGTTTACACTGCAAATAATTCACTCTACCATGTAAAATTTCATTCCGAACCAAGCAAGTGTATTTTTTTTTAATCTATAATATTGGTGTGTAGGCAGCCATCCCAGGTCATTTTGCCTGGTCATGTGTTTTCAGAAAGAGCCAGCACTAGAATGAAACTGCTTTCAGGCAGGTTGTTGTTTCTCCAACTCAATGTAACTGAATGTGTCTCAGTGGGACTTGGCTTTTTACTATTCAGTGCTGTTCTTAAATCTACCAGGGAGCTGTTATATTGTATCAGGGAGCTATCTGGTTACCTTCCCATTGTTCTGTTTTTAGGCCAATGGGGGGGGGAAGGGAGGGTGGTCATATCCTTCCAACTTGCAGAGTAACTGAAGTTTATCAGAGCACAAGTCACATGACTGGGGGTAGCTGGAAAACTGACAATATGTCTAGCTCCATGTCAGATTTCAAAATGAAATAGAAAAAAATCTGTTTGCTCTTTTGAGAAACAGATTTCAGTGCAGAATTCTGTTGGAGCAATAAAAAAGTGAAGTGAGTGAAGATATACTCCGAGTTATTGGTGCAGTATCCTCCATTCAAATTCTGTTAAGGGTATTTTGTGACAATGAAAATTTTTTAAAGCACCAAACTAACCACATCAGAAGGATTCATTGCAGGAGGTTATAAAAAAAAAAACATTATAATAAACAAGTACAAAAATGCATGAACACACACATGTTTATGAAGAGTAGACAAGAAACGGTATATTCTCTGATCATTCGTTTTCTTTGCTCTGTCACTGAGGAAGTTACAGAATCCAATTAAAGCTGCTTCACATGTCCTTGTCACAATGCTGATTTGGCTTTGCTTAAGGTTTGTGTTCATAACCAAAGCCACAATAAACTTATATTAAGGAAATGGGCGTGTAAGAGTCACTGAAATAAAAATTAGTTACCAGAGTTTTTTTTCCCTACATGTTGATGACAATTACTTTTTAGAAACTTGTAGTCTAAAAAGAGAATTTTTGTAGACACAATGAACAAACTGCGTATTAAGATTCATCTCAGTACAGGTATAGGATCCCTTATCCGGAAATCCGATATCCAGATAGCTCCGAATTATGGAATGGCTGTCTCCCATAGACTCCATTTTATCCAAATAATCCACATTTTCCTTTTTCTCCATAATAATAAAACAGTAGCTTGTACTTGATCCAAACTAAGATATCATTAATGCTTATTGGAAGCAAAACCAGCCTATTGGGGTTATTTAATGTTTAAAGTCTAGTAGACTTAAGGCATGAAGACCAAAATTACGGAAAGATCTGTTATCCCCAGGTCCCGAGCATTCTGGATAACAGGTCCCATACCAGTACTTGTTTTAACATATGAATCTCTATAAAGTAAATAAAGTACGGCTATGCATTCTGTATTTATATGTGTATGTCATATAATTCCAGACTCATATATGTTGCTAAATGATAAATGGCTCATTTAATAAGACAAGGTCACTGCATGATAATGAAATAGTTTATACCATTGCAGTGTATAATTTCATATACACTACATTAAACACTAATGAATAAAAATTAAAGGGATATTGGCTACTGATAAAAAATTGACAATTCAACATAAATTTACTTTTTCTCTGTAATAATAAAACAGTACATTGTACTTGTTACCAACTAAAATAAAATAAATCCTTTTTAGAGACAAAACAATCCTATTGGGTTTAATGTTTATATGATATTTTAGTTAACTTAAAGCAATACTGACATGTTCCTATAAAAATCATAGGAACGTGTCAGTATTAAGTAGTTGCTGCACTCAGAATAGTTCCCCTCAAAGCCTCCTCAAGCCCCGCGAACCTTTGCGCAGCCGACCCGCTGGCACAGCTAACGGATCTTCTGCCTTGCTCCCGTGACGCTGGCAGAGCGATCCTTCCATAGGTGGAAGTCCTGTTTTCATTCGTAATTAGCCCATGAAAGGATCCCGCCGCCCCCAGCCCAGCGTCACTGAGACAGCACAGAGGATCTTTTAGCAGTGTCGGAGGGTCGGGTTAGCTCAGGTTCACGGGGTTGGGGCGGCTTTGAGAGGGTGTTTCAGGGGAACTATTCCGGGTGCAGCAACTACTTGACACGTTCCTATGATTTGTAAAGGGTAGTGTCAGTATCACTTTAATTTAGGATCCAAATTATGGAAAGACCCTTATTTGGGAAACTCCAGGTCCTAAGCATTCTGAATAACAGATCCCATACCTATACTGCAATGGGGCTGATTTATAAACATTGGGCAAATTTACACCTTGGCAGTAACTCAAAGAAATCAATCAATGATAACCTTTTTTAGCCAGCTGCGAGTTAGACACTGAAAGCAATCATCTGATTGGTTGTTATGAGTTATTCCCCATGTGCAAAATTGCCCAGTGTTTATAAATGACTCCCATAATGAGTTTAAGAAATATGAACATTTTAGACACTGTAAAAGAATGGCAATTTTTTTGTCACTGGAAGGGTTATAGATATATAGATAGATCTTTTATTTATGAAGTACTGACAATATCTCAATCCTACCCAGCATCTTCCCTATTCTACCAATCCTAGCACAAGCAAGTCCTTAAAGGGGATGATTACCCGAAAAATCTTGTAAGTGGAAAGCAGATTTAATTCTAAACAACTTAGTATAAAATGAATTGATGATTAAGGGTGATTCAAATTCGGACGAATACGGACCTATTCGGTCGAAAACTGACCTATTCGACCAAAAAAAACACTACGACTTAATTTCAGTTGGTCTTTTTAAATTTCGAAATTTTTTTCAATTCAAAATTCGACTCGAGAATTCCTTGATAAATATAACCCTAAGTCACTAAGGCCAACTTTACACTTTCTACTAAGCAACGCTACATTCCACATTTACCTTACGCTACCTTTCCTATTGAT
Organism: Xenopus petersii; assembly: GCA_038501925.1. Lineage (NCBI taxonomy): Eukaryota > Metazoa > Chordata > Amphibia > Anura > Pipidae > Xenopus > Xenopus petersii. The sequence continues at coordinate 72,677,121 of CM076674.1, read as the reverse complement.
CTTACATTGTGTTCCAGAGTGGTGAAATTCCTTCCTAGTATGTGGAAAGGGTAGGAATGCTGATGCCGGTTCCAATCAGTTTTTTTACTGATGTAAATGTTAATGCATAAAATGTTAATGTGTCAAAAGTTGCTGAATGCAGTGGTTTTAAATACCTGACTAATACCTAATATACAGCACTATTACAAGCAGCATTTATTTCATTAAAAAATCTCATAAAGTAAAGTAGCTGCAAACCCTCATTATGGCAGACATTAATAACACAGCTGGAAATGTTTTGACCGGGTAGTTCACCTTTAAATTTTATTATAATGCAAGCAGTATAATTGTAAGCCAGTTTACAATTGGTTTTAATTTTTTTTCATTTTGTGCGGCTTTTACATTAGTTAGCTTAGTTAAAGGGGTGGTTCACCTTTAAAGTAAACTTTTAGTATGTTATAGAATGGCTAATTCTAAGCAACCTTTCAATTGGTCTTCATGTTTTATTATGTATAGTTTTTGAATTATTTGCCTTCTTCTTCTGACTTTGTCCAGCTTTCAAATGGGTGTCATTGACCCCATCTAAAAAACAAATGCCCTGCAAAGCTACGCGTTTATTGTTATTGCTATCTTTTATTATTCATCTTTCAGACCCTCTCCTATTAATATTCCAGCCTCTTAATCAAATCAGTGAATGGTGGCTAGGGTAATTTGGATCCTAGCAACCAGATTGCCAAGATTGCAAACCAGAGAGCTGCTAATTAAAAAGCTAAATACCTCTAAAAACGCAAATAATAAAAAATGAAAACCAATTGCAAATTGTCTCGGAATATCACTATCTACAACATACTAAACATTAATATAAAGGTGAACAGCTCCTTTAAGTTTATCAGTTCTCCAACCTGAGATTTTAGAAGTTATCTGGTTGCTAGGGTCCAATATACCATAGCAACCAGGCAGTGATTTGAACGAAGGAACTGAAGATGAATAGAAGAGGCTGAACAGGATGATAAGTAATAAATAGTAACTATAACAAAACATTTGTAGAATAATATTTTTGGGGGTGCTGGGATCAGTGACCCCCATTTAAAATATGGAAAGAAGCAGAAGAGGTAGCCTACTAATTCAAAAACTATAAAAAAATAAAGACCAATTGAAAATTAAAAGAATAGGATATTCTATAACTTTATGCTTTCTAAAAGTTGAACTTACCATTTAAAACACTGCAAATATCTTATCAGTACCAAAATGCTTTGCATTGTAAAACATTTTTTATTTCTCAGTATATGAAAGGCCAGATTTCAGATCAATGTCTACTTTACTTTATCGCTCAATGCCAAGACAAACTGGGGAAGAGATCTTTCTTTGGAACTGTTCTGTGACATGCGGAATGCAAAATTCAGTAACTCAATATCAATGACATTTCATGGGACTAGAAAAGATCATTGTAAATGAGTTTAAATTTTAACTTGTAAGCAAAGCATCTGGTAAGTCAGGTGACATTATGCACGTGCAAGGTTGAACACGTGAGACATTATGAAGCCGCATATAATATTGTGTACCAAGACTGATTTATGACTTCCTCTTTAAAATTCAAAGATGGCATACTCAGGATTAAAATAGGGCAACTAGCATTTGTGTTATTTAACAATTTTATGGGATTTGCAAATCTAAAATAAAGGACTGGAACGGGAGCAGATATATATTGCATATCAACTCTAACATATCTGGAAAAATCCCACATGACAATTAACTTCCATGGGAAAATTATACTAAAGTATGATTCAGTGGTAAAAAGCATACACCTGTATTCAACTGGCAAGAAAATTTTGAAGATAAAATGACAGCTATTTATAGAAAGCGATGGTTTCCAGACCTGCACCCCTCCCTCAAAGACGACAGGTTTTCTGGATATCCTCAGAGGAAAAACAAAAGCATTAATAGGTATTTGAGTAATTTCAACAGACCCTTCTGGGTCCTTCTTGTGCTCCTCTGAATTTCCTGGAAGGTGAGAACAGTTTTGAGAACGACTACACTGAGGATTAGTGAGTAGCAATACACGTGTGCTTCATCTTGGCCGAGGCTGGTTTTTTTTACAATTTGAACAATACTGCAGCATACGCAGCCTGCTTTGGAACTGGGCCAATTATCCTCATTCTGGAAAGTTTGCTATTCTATTCCACATGTATGATGAAAGCAACTACGTTATCTCCAGCAGCATGTCCACAGACCCATGTACAGAGATTAGCGTTACTGATCCCCTGACCTAAAACATTATTGTGAAACTTTCCATACAGATCTTTAAGGATAACTTTGACATTGAGGAATAGACACTGGGAAAGGACAGTTTTGTGCTAGTGGTCAAGCTACATGCATACTAAATATTTAGGCCCTTGTTTATCAAAATCCAATTTTTTAGTATTTCACTAAAAAAAAAAAAATCTGACCAAACTAGAATCCATGATTGGACCTTATTTATTGATAAAAAAAACACGATTTAAGTGCAAATACGAATCATATGATTTTTTAGGCTTTTCCCGAAAACCCAGAATTTTTCCGTTTTTTTCCTGAAAAGCTCAAATGTTTCTGATTTTTAGGCTAATTCCAGCACAAACCACAGAAACTTCCAAATAGGATAGGGACCTCGCCATTGACTCAAATTGTTCAAGTTTTTAGCATTCAGACTTTAATAAATAACACTCTTAGGGGCCGATGCATCAAGGGTCAAATATCGAGGGTTAATTAACCCTCGATATTCGACTGGGGAATGAAAATCCTTCGACTTCGAATATTGAAGTCAAAGGATTTTGCGCAAAAAGTTTGATCGAACGATTAAATCCTTCGAATCGATTGATTCAAAGGATTTTAATCCAATGAACGAAGGATTATCCTTCAACCAAAAAAATTTAGCCAAGCCTATGGGGACCTTCCCCATAGGCAAACATTGGGTTCGGTAGCTTTTAGGTGGCGAACTAGGGGGTCGAAGTTTTTTCTTAAAGAGACAGTATTTCGGCTATCGAATGGTCGAATAGTCGAACGATTTTTAGTTCGAATCATATGATTCGAAGTCGTAGTCGAAGGTCGAAGTAGCCCATTCGATGGTCGAAGTAGCCCAAAAACACTTCGAAATTCAAAGTTTTTTTACTTCGAATCCTTCACTTGAGCTTGGTGAATTGGCCCCTACTAAATATACAGAGTATATGTATGCTTGAAACTGAACACTAGATAGTTCTGCTGTCAGTCCTACCATGAGCACAGTGTCAGACTGGGCCGACGGGACACCGGGAAAAAACCAGGTGGGCGCCGGCCCTCATGGGCCCCTGTCGGCCCAGACCTGCTCTCCTGGCTGCCCCATAAAGAGCGACTTGCCTGTGCCTGTGTGTGGTGGGCCAGGGGGTTGGAGGTAGGGTTGCCACCTTTTAAAAAAAAAAACTTACCAGCCAGTGGTGGGGGCGGGAACTATAGGGGCGGGTCGTGATGCAAAAAGGTGTGGAGCCAAGGCATCATGCCACAAAAAGGGGCAGAGCCAAGGGAGTGTGCCGCAAAAAACTGCATTGCCGGTAAATTTGTAATACCGGCCCAGCCTTGGCAGGTCTTTTACTGGCTAGGCCGGTAAAATACTGGCTGGGTGGCAACCCTAGTTGGAGGTCGGGAGGGGGCCCCGGGGACTGCCAAGAGGGCCTTTCGTTTGCATCCGGTGGGCCCCTATGGTTCCAGTCTGACCCTGCATGAGCTTTACATAACCTGACAGCAAATAACAACGGTTCTGCTGAGGTATATCTCTGGCCATATATGGAATTCTTTAAAACCCACTGGTTTGTTTGTAGGCTTTTCAGAGGGAAGTCAATGCACTCCCCTCCTCTACGCAAATGACAAGGCTGCCTGTTTTGATGAGGAGGACTGCTGCTGCTGCTGCATTTCTGAGCCCTCACATTGAGAGCAGGCTGCTTGTTTACCTTGTGTGTGGGAGATGAAAGAACAGCCCGCCCCTCCTGTGGAAACTGCACTCATTCAAAACAGATCAGATCTATGGGAAGAGAAGACAAAAAAAGAGTGAACATAAAGCAATGTGTCATAGTAAACATCCCACAAGAAACATGATGACTCAGTACGTGTCGCTTTTTTCATCCATTGTGGGAGACCATGCTTAACAGCAGCTGTGGGGGCCGGGTTATTTGACACTGCTCTGTATAAAGAAGCTGCGTCACTTAGTACTTGACAGTATTTTGTGTATTACAACGTATGTATTTTCCTTTAACCCATTAGAGTAAGGTAGAAAGAAAAACACAGGACAATTAACTGTTTCTGTAAATAATAACATTGTCCTTTTTTTATACAGTTCAGACATATTCTACAGAGCTTTACAGAGATGATCCATCATTTGCACCAATTCCTGCCCTAATGGAGTTTACAATCAAAGGGAGACTATATCAAGCTCTGTGAAGATAGCACCATGGCCGATATAGACCCACATTGTACTGTGGCATATGAATAGTACATTTTGTGATTTTCAGGCAACTAAGGAGGCATATGGTTTGGGGTGCATAGGTCCCCTATTTAAGGTAAAGGTGGCCAATACTATTAAGGAAGATGAAGTTACACCCCTACAACCCTCAGCTGAATTTAGCAAATTTAACATAAAAATGTATTTACCATATAGGCACCAGCGGCCCCCATAAAGCTGCTGTCACTGATCTTAAATGGGTGGTGCACCTTCAGGTTAACTGTTAGTATATTATAGAATTGTCTATGCATAGCACATTAAAAATGTTTACAGTTTTTAATTATTTGCCTTCCCATTCGGCCTCGTTCCAACTTTCAAATGTGGGCCATGACCATAGAATCCAAAAAACTATTGTTCTGCGAGACTCCAATTTCATTGTTATTGTTACTTTTTGATATTTATCATGCTATTCAGACCCAATCCCCCTTTATTCATATTCAAATTTCTCATTAAAATAACTCTGTTGTTAGGGCAATTTGTACCCTAGCAACAAACCACAATGCTGAACCATAAGCTAAATAATTCAAACAATAACTACAAAATGAAGGCCACTTGCAAATTGCCTTTGAATATTACTATCTTCATTATGCTAAAAGTTTAATTCAAACGTTCTCTGTACATTAAATAAATATGATCATGACTGGAGTTTAGAAAACAGTAGAAATTGGTAGATTACCTGAGCAACACTATGGCCCCTTTGTACATCTACAAACAACTACAGGGCAGAGGTACCCGACCAGTGGATATTTTGCTGTCACAACTCGCAGCAGCCCCTGATAAGCTGCAGGGAGAAGCTGGGACACAGTTTACCAATAGTAATGCGCGGACCGGCCCGACACCAGCACTTCCTCCTGCTCTCCCTGCCCGCCACCTTCAACTGCAGGCTGCTGGCTTTACAGCTGAGCGCCTGCTCGCCCCGCTCCTTTTGAGACATTATTGGCGGGCGGGTCCATAAAGGGAAGTTGGCGGGCACAGGTGGAGGAAGGGCGGGTGAGGATCGGGAAAAACACACTAAAAAACTAAAAACACAGTACATTACTATTACACAACTATACCAAATGCATTTGAAGTCAGAGCATAAAATAACACTGACCTAATTAATACCATATACATGAGTGCAAAAAATCCTTGCATATTGTCAAAAGCCCCCATCCCATATTCCTGATAGTTTAGTATGCAGTGTCTCTATGAACAATGCTCTTGCAGCCATCTATGTTACAATTTCAATGCTCAGCAGGGTCTCCTGCTGAAAGGGTTACAGCTACGACTAGTCATATGCAATTTTAGCCAGTGATCTACCACAGCTGAAAAATTCATGGCAAGTAGCACCGTCACTGCTGTGCTGAAAGGCGGTGCGCATAGTACTATAGTATGCTTGTGACAAGGCATGACTCACTTGAATCTGCTAAACAACAACGGGAACCTCCCCTCAGTACTCATTTAGACATTGCTGCAGCATTCTTCTTTCCCATGTCTTTCACATAACACCCCTATCCCCCCCCAAAAAAAAAAAACAATTCATTTTGGACAGTAGACCCAACCACAACTCGATGCTTGGCTTGTATCTATCTGTGACCTACCCTCATATGGGAGTATTTGGCTAACTGCATTCTTGCTGTTTGATGAAATAGCAATGCAGTACTGCCTGGATATTTTATTACATTGTGCGTATGGGATACAGTGTAGCTCAGTGTAGCCCACTGAACAGCAAAAAGTCCCTTCTCTTCACACCCAGGAGGGGAGTTTAACTGCAGGATTGCGCTTATGAAGGGCGAGAGCATGAGAAATCACTGCAGCCACCCTTATACGCCCCCTGCTTTGTCTCTGTAAAGATGAGGGTTGCCCAGTGGGATAGGAAGAACTAAATAAATAAAGCCTATCGTTAGTGTATGGAAAGCCCTGATGCATTCCACAGTATAGTGATGAATCACAGCAGAAATACTGTGTACATAAAAACACACACCCAAGCGCACCTCAACCTGCACAAATAACAGGACGCTTGCAATATGCAAAAACAGTTCATTTGGCAAAGTGCCTGCTGTTTTGCTGACAGCCAGTAAGAGCCTTCTCCCTAGGCAGTGTGGGAAGTGAGAAGCAGGTGCTGGAGGGGTCATGTGCAGCGTTGTCCAGCCTACAGCGTCTTGCTGAGCTGTCAACAACCCAAGCCACATGGTTTTCTTTATGGTGTAGGGTCCTATCAGCTATATAATGCAGGACCTATCTAAAGAATGGAGCCTCAGATGTTAACGATCTGCAGTTCCTAATTATTACCTCTTGCTGTCTGCAGGTTTAGGCAGTTGTACCTCAAAAACCACCGAAGGACAAAAGGTTGGGCAAAAACAGTAGTTTAATTTGAAGGTTTGTAATGGAATCTACCTTTGGTTCACCAGTAAAATATATACTAGATGCCAATGTTAACAGGTAAAAAGATTACAGCAACATTTACTTTCTACAGAGTATTCTTCACTCTGCTACTATAAGCAGAGCCATATTTTCTGTATAGAAACAGACAGCCAACCCTGTCATTTTTATCCTACTATTCTTTCTGTTTACATATTATCATCTATCCTTCTCTCATTTCTTCTCTTTGTTGTTATACAAACATATAGACATATAAGGCCAAATAGCTGGGTAAGCAGGAGTGCCCACTGACACCTGTAAATGAATCCTAATATGTAACAGCATTGACAGACACTGCTGGGATATTAAATAAGATGTGAGCTCTCCAGGGGCACAAACTCACATCCATTGACTTGCCTTGCGCAACTGGGTAAATTCAGAAGTTTAACTGTAGAGGAAGCAAATCATGTGATTTCTTAGCGTCCCATGAGGGATAGTGAGGCTGGAGACAAGCATTTTATTTTCTCTTTGCTATTTGTAATTACAGCTGAATTAGGTGACCCCCAAGAGCAATAAGAGGGCTGCATGTGGAGTATACAACTAAATGCTGCCATTTACTGACAGCGTCAAGGACTCCCTGGCAATGGCAAGGCTTGCAAATGCTGAATGTTCCCTTTCCCAAGGGCAACCTGCGTAAGCTTTAATTGAAAAAAAAAAAAAAAATCCATTGCTTGTGTTTTTTCTTTAGTGTAACGCTTACAAATGCCACCAATGCAATCCCTGTAGATGTTTTCTTTCCCTTTTTGACGCGGGGAGTCTGAACGAGTGGGGGTGGTTTGAAGAAAACAAGTTATTTTTTTCGTGCCATGGACCTTGACAGCTCAGCAGCCTGTGTTGATGTGCTGCTGGGGGGTGGTGGATAGGAGGAGATCACAAGCTGAAGGTAGACTGGGGTGGGAGGATCCCTGCGTATGTGGATGGAAGATACTCAGCCCACATTAGCCATATATGGTGCGGCTTGGCAATCTTTTCCTTCTACTAGGCAATCCTTGTGTACAACTGTAGCAGGACCCTGCCAGAGTATTTGTCACAACAAAAAGAAAAAGCTTTTTGCAGTACAGGCAAAAGGAAGACATTTTTCTTCCACAAATCAGATCAGCAAGAAAGGGGCATGGTGGGATACAAGCACCAATTGTTGCCTGCAAACTTTATATCAGCAGCGTGACAAAAAAATACAGCAGGTTCACCAACCTTGGTGGTCAGGTAATGGTGGAGTACACTGAAAGCTCTGTGTTTCTCATGCACCTCTCATATTGAGTGACTGACCAATATGTTTTAAACCCCTGATTAGGCATTTGGGCAGCTGATACTAATCAGGTCCAACTGGTCAGCCTGTGGCTTTTCACTGTTACATACCTCCCCTGTTTACAGGAAGTTCTACTTTCCCATGGCTGAATCCTGACTCCAAAAAATTGTCTGGAAAAGAAACTGCTATTTTGCTTTACTTTTCCAGGCCCTTATTTCACCTTAAAGGAAATGGTTAGAGAGCCATATACCAACTGATCAGTCTGGGGTTTATAAGGTAAAGTCATTTTAAGGGGGGGAAGGGGGTTAGCAGTACCAGTTGTACCCCTACTATGTAACATCTATGTGTCACAGGTCAGTAGTGGCTAGACACTCACACTCTCACAGAGTAATTCTTCAATGGATAAGTTTATCGTCTAAGGAAAGAATAGGATGCTGAACTCCATCCAGTTGAGGCAACACTGGCTCTTGGCCAACCTCCTGGTCAGAGCTCCGAGTAAACAAACTTAAGAGACTACTTAAGTCAACTGTCCCTAGTTTGTACAAAAACTGTTTTTGGTCAAATTGAACAAAAGGCTCTGATGGCAGCAGGTACTGTTGGTAACCAGACAATAAAGCAATTGGCACAAGTCAGAGCCTTTAATATTGAGAGCAGAGGTCCTGGCAGTCTCAGTATTGCTGGTAAGCACCGGGAAAATTACGTGTTTTTTTTTCTTTTTCTTCCATGGCACAAGTGAAGCTGTCAGTAGTAAAATATAAATACATGAACTCTGATTGCATTTTAGTTCCTAAATTGTGAAAAATCTGTTTGCAAAAACATACTAGGACACAATGATGTTACTGTAAAAAAAAAAGTCTACAAACTTAATAACTTTTTCTGAATTTTACTATTGTGTTTTCCTAAATTAGACATTCTGTAAAAATGATGGCCCTTGTTTGCCAAAAAGCACTGATATCCTCAAAAGTACCAACATTTAACCTTTTCACAAAAATACCTTCTTATGCCACCTAGCCTAAAAACTTAAGAATACGTTAAAGGGGTTGTTCACCTATAAATTAATTTTTAGTATGTTGTAAAGAGTGATATTCATGGACAAATTGCAATTGGTTTTCATTATTTATTATTTGTGGTTTTGTTTTAATGTATTTAGCTTTTTATTTAGCAGCTCTCCAGTTTTCAGTTTCTGCTAGGGTCCAGATTACCCTAGCAACCATGCATTGATTTTAAAAGAGACTGAACTATGAACAGGAGAGGCCTGAATAGAAAGATGAGTAATAAAAAGCAGCAATAACAATAAATGTGTAGCCTTACAGAGCATTTGTTTTGAGATGGGGTCAGTGACCCCCGTCTGAAAGCTGGAAAGAGTCAGAAGAAGATATATCATTCAAAAATATAAATAATGAAGAGCAATTAAAAAGTTGCCCATTCTATAACATACTAAAAGTTAACTTAAAAAGAAAACAACCCTTTTAAAGGTTACTGCATATTTCACTCGTTTTCTCATTGTGTGAAAATACTTTGTCCTTGTTTTCAGACCCTGAAGGAAAGAACACTTCTTAAATGCACCTAGCACTAGTTTGCCTAAACACCCTTCCCTTTTTTCGTCATGTTGGCAGAGGAGACTCTGATGTTACAAATGGGAGCTCTGTGCAGAAAATATACACGACTGATTAAATATTGGGAGCTGACGTACGGCTAGCAACTACCACACGAAAAAAAACGTATTGTTTTGTTCTCTGACACAAGCAAAAGTCACGAGCAGGGGAGAAAAATAATCATTGCGAGTAAACGCCCGCACCCTGCATACACTACTGAGCTTGTACAACAACACTGAGGTACTTCGTCACTCCCACAAGGTGGCGACGTGCTACGTCACTGCGCTTATATACGTATAGTCGTGACGCAACAGTCTCGGGATTAGCTGTCTGGCAGCAGCCAAGGAGCTGGATGTTATCGGCGTTGCGGGACGTTTAAGCAGCGCTCCTTCGTGACTGCCCGCGGAATGCAAAACGACCAATGTTTTTTTTGCTTGACGTCTATTATTGAGTCCTAAGAAGGGCAGCATTTTTGAGATTAAAACAAGAGCATGGCCAGTCCGCACTCTCCAGGGCAGCCGGTTCTCCCTGTCAGCTTAAATCTCAACCACAACAACAACAACAACAGTAGCAGCGTAAAAAAATGTGGTTATCTTCGGAAACAGAAGCACGGACATAAACGGTTTTTTGTATTGAGAGAAGCCGGTGAGGGTTGTCCTGCCGCCAGGCTGGAATATTATGAGAGTGAGAAGAAGTGGAGGAGCAAGTCTGCCGCAGCCAAGCGAGTGATTTCTCTGGACAGCTGTCTTAATATCAACAAACGAGCCGACGCCAAGAATAAGTACCTCATTGCTCTGTACACCCGGGATGAGTACTTCGCTGTGGCCGCGGACAGTGAGCAGGAGCAGGAGAGTTGGTACCGAGCTCTCACCGAGCTGCTCAGCAGCGGCAGAGGAGTAAAGGAGGCGAGTGGCTGCGCAGGTACAGGAGGCTGCTGCTGTTGCCCAGGCACTGCCAATTGCACCACTAGCTGCACCACTAACCATCTTGCACTGACAGAGGACTATGGACTCATCACTCCAGCAAATGCTGTCTATAAGGAGATGTGGCAAGTCAACCTAAAACCTAGGGGTCTGGGCCAAATTAAAAACATGACTGGAGTGTACCGGCTATGTTTGTCTGCTCGCAGCATCAGCTTTGTGCGTCTGAACAGCGAAACCCCTTCAGTCACTCTGCAGCTAATGAATATTAGACGTTGTGGCCACTCCGACAATTACTTTTTCGTAGAGGTGGGCCGCTCAGCCTCCACTGGACCTGGGGAGATCTGGATGCAAGTTGATGACACGGTTGTAGCTCAGAGCATTCATGAGACAATTTTGGAGGCGATGAAAGCTATGCGAGAGCTGGTTGAGTTCAGACCTCGTAGCAAAAGCCAGTCCTCAAGCTCAAACCCCATCAGTGTGCCAGGCAGAAGGCATCACCTGAACCAATTGCCACCTAGCCAGACTGGCTTGACAAGGAGAACCCGAACAGATTTGCCTTCTTCTTCTGTTTGTGTTTCAGCTAGCACATCCTCCCGGCTTCGCACTGCTAGTGAAGGTGACAATCTAAGCAACAGGACAGTCGCTGGAAGTCCTCTAAGCCCCAGTATGCTTCGTGCGCCACTTAGCCGATCCCATACATTGAGTTTATGTGGACGAAATTCAAAACTGTTTCCAATTCCTGGGCCACTGCAACACAGTCGGTCAATGTCAATGCCTGTTCCCCGATCCCCACCAACAGCTGCCAGTCCCATCAGTTTATCATCTGGCAGTAGTAGTGGACATGGCTCAACATCTGATCCACTAATTCCACCACAGTCATTTAGTTGTAGTGCCTCTGCATCTGGATCACCAAGTGACACAGGTTTTATGTCTTTGGATGAGTACAGCTCCAGCCCTGGGGAGTTAGCAAGAGTTTATCTGAGCTGTACTAGTGGTACTCCAGATTCTGCTTCTGCCACTCCACCTCACCATGGAGAGTTACATGGTTACATGTCAATGGAGAGGCAATTCCCAGGTGTCTGTCCATGTCGTCATCTTGAGGGCTCTGTAGCAGAAAAGTGTGCTCGGAAGAGGACCTATTCCTTAACTACTCCAGGAAGGCAGAGAATGGCACCACATCAAGTCTCGTCTGCTTCTCTTGATGAGGCCACTCTTGTTCGTGCCACATATAAGGGGAGCTCTGGACTTCTGTCATCCTCCCCTCAGGTAACTTATCAACCTTACCCAGAGGATTATGCAGATGTTGAGATTGGCCGACAGGATGATGATGGATACATGCCTATGTCTCGTGGCGTTGGTGTTTCTTCCTCAGACTATGTTCCCATGAGCCCAGCCAGTGTCTCTGCCCCCCAGCAAATTTTGCAGCCTCGAACCTGTTGCATTGAATCTTTTGAAGGTTCTCAAGAAGATTCTCCAGATGGCTACATGAGAATGTGGTGTGGTCCTAAATCTCGGACCGTACCTGTACACCAACGTCTGTCCCCTGCCGAGTCACTGACATCTTTTACTCCTCCAGATTATTTCTATATGCAGTCTAAAAACAGTTGTTGTCAAACAAACAGTGTGGCATCTCGATCTATAAGTCCAGCAGAGGTTGAACCTTATGTCATGATGAGATCCTCAGCCTCCCCTTCTCCACATTTTCGTATTGCTCGTCCCTCTCGACTTGCACTACCCACTCTTCCTAGTATGAGTGAACATCCTCCAGAATCATCCAGCCCTCCAGGTGGAGAATATATACATATCTACTTTGGGGAAACAAAACCTCAAGAATCCCTGTCTGTGCCTCCTCCCTCTACTGCTACAGAATCTGTCCTTCTGTCTGTTGCTGGAAGTCCAACGTCGTCCTCATCTTCTGGTTCTGGTCCTCAACGCTCCCCAATTTCAGACTACATGAACTTAGACTTTTGTCCCCCTTCTCCAAAATTAAAGATAAATTCCTCACTAGGTCCCAATTCGGATTATACAGAGATGAGTCCAAGGAAGATCTTGGCATGTTCGATGAGTGATGCATCCCTCAATGAAAGTTCCTCTTTAGAGGGGGCAGGCTCTGGTGTACAGTGTCTCACTTTACTTATGGACAAGATACCTGGAAACTTTAGCCTGCCCAGTCCTCCTCCAGATCCCAACCGGGGTGCCAAGCTTATCAGAGCAGATCCACAAGGGGGCCGTCGCCGCCACAGCTCAGAGACATTCTCCTCCACCACTCAAGTGACCCCTGTATCCCCTTCATTTGCACACAGCCCCAAAAGGCACAGTTCAGCGTCAGTGGAGAATGTGTCCACACATACTGGTGAGACTTTGGAGGCTCCTGAGTGTGGCAGTCCCATGTGCAGAGAAACATCAGCTGGTTTCCAAAATGGACTTAATTATATTGCTATGGAACTGTCACCTGAGAAGCGAAACCTGCTGCTACTAACACAAGCATCATCCAGGGGACATCTACCTGCCCTGGGACTTGCAAGCCTTGACATTGGCTCTTATCCAAGCATTGATTTCTTAGGACATAACAGGCTAAAGGGTGCAACGACTGTCAGAGGTGAGTGAGCCTAACTGGCACAGATTTATTAAAAGATTGTTTTTTTTATTTTAAAGCTCTGTAGTTATCCTGGATGCCACTGTGAACAGTCGACTTACACTAGTACTATATATGATAAATTAATTGGATGTTCTTCATGACTGAGAAGATTGTATTGTCCAAGTTATTGTTATACCAGTGCTAGTATAGATAAATCATTGAGTGACACAACAGAAGGGAAAATTATGGTGACAGCCTATATTTGGCTTCAGAGTTGTTTTGAGTAAGAAAATATACATGTTTGTCTTGTGTATATAAAAAAGTTGTGAATAATACTTAAACCTCTGTTTGTCAGCACTGTTGGTACTCTCTTATCCTGTAATGGTTTTTCTATAGAAGGCACTTGACAAAATCTATTTCATTTCAAAGCTAAATATATGTTTAATTTTTCATCTGCTGGGTTACAGTGTGTATGTTGTTCTGTATGTCTTATTTGCGAAGTAACTATTGAAGCTGTGAGTCACAGTGCAGGTTCCTGTACCTTGTATTTACGCAGAATAGATTGCAGCATTATAGGTCTATTTTTTGTGTTACTAATTACAGCAGCATCATCACTGCTAATTGTCAAACCTTATGTATCCTTATTCTGCGCTAGACACTGGGAAATAGTGTGGAGATATATTTTTTTAAATCTATTTATGCAATCTATTTTATAAGAAATATAATATTTAGTGTTGTGTATATACCTTTGCATTCTATAAATGTATTCACTCCTCCCCTCCTCACTTTCATACAAACTAACAAGGAAGAGGTAAAATAACCAGATTATGTTACACTTCGGCTGCACATAGTGGCTAGCTAGTTAACTCGAGCATCCATTCTAATCTAATTCACATAGTTAACACTATAGCACTCATTCATAAGTATAGTCTTAATGCATGGCATGTCTGTTATTTTGTTATAGCAGGGATACTTTTTATATATGACTTCCCAAAGCATAAAAGCAAAAGCAGCTTTCTTTTTAGTAGCCACTATGTTGACTTTGACAATTAAAAGAACAGTTTTGTGTAAAAATAAAAACTAGGTAAATTAAAAAAAAAAAATGTTTCTAATCTAGTTAGCCAATAATGCTGGAGTGACTGGATGTCTAACATAACACAACTTCCTGTTTTTCAGCTCTCTAACTCTGAGTTAGTCCGTGGCTATAAGGGGGGCTACATGGGACAAAACTGTTCAGTGAGTTTGCAATTGATCCTTAGCATGCAGCTCAGAATTAAAAGCAACAGTTATGACCCATGTGCCCCCCATCAAGTCACTGAGTGGCTACTGCCTGGTAACCAATCAGTGGCAACAAAGAGAGCTGCAAAGCAGGAAGTAATGTTCTGGCTATTACGTTAGACATCCAGGCACTCCAGCCTTTATACATTACGTATTTGCCAAACTAACTATATTGAAAACATTTTTTATTTTGCACAGCCTATCTGTTTACCCAGTTTTTATTTTATACTGAACAATACCTTTAAAGCTCTCTACAATGCAATTAACGTTTTTTGGGTTTGGTTTGGATATTTACTGGCCTGTTCTGGAAAGCCCTTACATTATGAATGCAGATATTGTTTTTCTTCATTAGTCATCCATGATGAATGGTAGTAAGCTTGCATATTAAAAATAGAAGGTTAACGTTGAATATATGAAAGTATAATTACCAGTTTTATTATATTTTTTTTAAAGAAAGATAGTAACGTCTAATATTTTTTTAAGCTGTTTTCAATACAGTTCATAGTCAGTCATTTTTATGTCCATTTGAACCATAAAAGCCACTCTTTAGCAGCTGAATGTCCGCGTTTGTTTTATATGATAAGGGTTCTTTACATTCGCAAATGCCTAATACATCAAGCAGACAACAGATTAAGTATACACAGCATTGGTTATTCTACCCTGCAGCTATTTTTAAACTACAACTACCAGCATGCCTTGGAGAGCTGTTGTAGGCTTGAAGTTTGTGTCTGTGTTGTAGATAAACTAAAAAAGTGGAATATGAATCACAGATTTGTTCATTAATGTATGGGTCACATTTTATTCTGACTATGTTTATAGTTTTCAGAGTATACATACCGGTAGTTCTTTTGCTTAAAAACAGTGATCTTAATAATAGCTGACAGTCCTGATGCATTATTACTGTACTTAAAAGCTTGCCAAGAATTGTGAACTGAATCGACTCAGCTCACATTTTTTTCTGTTACCCAGCAACATTTTTGTGCTATGCAGCATTATTCCACCATATCCTTTGCACCACAAGCATTTTTTTTTTTTTTTTTTAGAAATGATTAGTATCTATTGGGCATTAAATGGAGGATGACTACAACATGCCCTTATATGGCATTGTTAAGTTAAGACAAAGTCCAGCCTGTGACTTTTTAAGATCTGGCCAGATCAAGTTTATGGCTCAGTGCACAGTCTGGTTATTTTTCATGGTTAATAGTAGAGAGTGTTTAGTGTTTACACTACAAATGTAAAAATCTGTGGGCCCTCTAGCTGTTTTGAGCAACTACACCCGGTTGCACCCTGCCTTAGTTTAGTTTCAGTCAGATGTGTAAAGTAATAAGATGTCAACTCAGATGCGTTTTGTGGGAGTCCCCCTCATTTGCCTCACTTTCAGTAATTTGCACCCAAGGTTATGTTAGCCCCCTCCATTGCAAAGCATTGTAAACACACCCACAGGCAACTTCATGCAGAACAGGAGACGTCTGATTTGGCCAGGTGCAATGGGAGCGGCCTAGATGCTCCAGGATTTTTGGTGGGGTCATCAAAATGAGCCTATAAATTGCTTAAAAGTCACAATTTTATTGGAACCAGACTGATTACAACTGAAAGAATGTTCTATCTAGTTTAGCAGATATTCCTTTGTCAATTATTGATTCCCCTCTTGCATCTCTTGGCATATACATGTATAGATAAAGCTCCATGATCACTGTGTTTCTTTCCTAGTATGAAATGGTTGTATGGATACAAACATTAGCTGGGTCTCTCACTGAGTTCAGTCAACCAAGAGAATTTGATAGAAATGCTAATCTGTCTTGCATGAAAAGAATAGCATGTGACCTTCTGTTGTTTTTACACTATTTAAGTGCATCAGTTACTTAACAGTACTGATAACTTACCCATTCTAGTTTGACCTGCATGCTCCTGTCACAGCAGGATGATTCTGGTGTGTCTGCACCTTGGCTAGAATCTTACAAAAATGCAGACTTTGGGGACTTTTTTTTTATCACCTTGCTTCCAATCCATGGTAGGAACATTAAATAAGTATTCTTTAAGGTTTTTTTTAATCGGTCCATACACTTTTTGTTAAACTCTTTATCAGCGTGGCCTAGTGATCTTTTATTTTAGGGCAATTTGACTACTTTGAGCACTTTAAGCACCATGTCTTTGGTGGCCTGAAAAAGCCCTACAGAAACACATGAAACCAACCCTAAGGATCTTAAATGGATATCCTCTGACAAGTGCACATGAAACCTCTAAAAAGCATAATATGAAATGCAAAGCTTAAATAAATTGGCAAGTACATGTCAAGAATTTGCAGATTTTAACCATACTGCACTAACATTTGGGCACTTAGGAGTGCAGTAAAGACTCAGTTGTGATCAGATTGCAGTTGGCCTGTCCAAAATGAAAATTTCTTCTGCTGATGATACTTTCTGGTGGTTAGATGGTATGTCAGCAGATGAAGACATGGCATGATGAGAGTCATTTGAAGCAATGAGAATAGTGTGATATACAGATCCTGCAATAACACCATTCTGCCCATGATCCAAACAATTGGTTAATTCAAAGCTCTGTCTGTGTACGAAACACCTATAGTTGTAACTAATTTGTAATAAGGTCCAAGCACAATGATAGCTTGTTTTTTACTAACCCTTCTGCTGGCAGACCGGCTTTAAAGCAATTGCAGATCAATGGGTAGTTGATACAATTTCTATGGGATTACGTATCATTAATATTTATTTAAGTGTCATAAAGGACTGTGTGTTTCACTCCACTAGCCATTTCATAAGGTCCTATGGTTACAGAGAATAGTTAAAGCTACATTGTAGGCCATGCTGAATGGTATTTTTGTTCTAAACGTGAACTAAGAACAGTTGTTGCTTAGGGCAGAGGAAGTGCTTAGTTTGATGATCGCTTCTGATTGCTTTCAAGATAGCAAGACAGTCTTACATTCACTTGTTTTGCAAGTATAAACAACAGAAAGAACACCAGAGAAGGAAAGTTTCAAATGTGCCTGTATATCTTAAACAAAGGTGTATATTCATTAAACTCTGGCGGGTCAGAAAAACTGGGATAAAGTTTAAGTAAGCCACCTAGAAGTATTGGGATGGATTCATCAGCTCTGTTACTGAATATATTTAGGAGTTTGTTTATTAAAGCCCAAATGCTAAAAAAAATAGCCAAATTCAAAGGGTTTTTTTACTATAAAAGAATTTTTAGTGGAAATTTTTTTTTTTTCTGTTTTTTTTTTATGACCCGAGGGTGTAAAAAGTCCATCTTAAGCTCCCCATAGATGCAATGATTCTTCTTGCCGAACGACCGATTTTAGGGAAGTAGACCAATCCTTCGAAATTATCGTGCGGTTAGTGGGGTTCGAATGATCGTACATCTTATGATTTTTAAGATATCCTGTTCTGCGCTGGGTTTTATGCGACAATCCAAAGTTTTTGTGGTTTTCAGGAAAAAAACAGATTTTTCGGAGGGAAAATCAGAAAAATTCATACTATTGGAATTTTCGTAAGATTTTCACAATTTTTTTCCCGAACTGAAATTTTTCATGAAAATGTATTGATAAATATGGGAAAATAACCCATGCGAACTGGTCAGTATATTTTAGAAAATAATTAGATAAGTTCAGATTTTGATAAATTACCCCTTTATAGCCATTGGTGGTGTTTATATAATAATATTTTTAAGAGTTTTTTTTCCGGTAGCGTTTTATTTTCCGGTAGTGTTTTTTGTTAGCGTTGGAAACGGGTAAACTAAGTCTTTGTCTTTCTGTGTATGTTAAAGGTGAAGTCCTTTTAATTTACTTTGTGTATTACAGATGAACCTCTTTTCTAAATCCCCCAAGTAACAGGCAATAATAAAAAATTGACCTGTTCTAAGCAACTTGTCAGTTAGTCTTCATTAATTAAGAATTAAGGTAATTTTTCCATTTAGATTTCACGCCAAAGAAAAAAAAACATTTATGGAGACTACTACTGCTACTAATTTTTACAAAATGTGTGGTTATGGTTTTATTGGTTTCTTTGTTCGTGACACACATAGTTTTACTGGTGGAAGTAGATGATTAGCTTTCTTGTGTCTGTGACTTCTTTTCACTGACACAACTGGATTATGAATCACACCACAGTGGGGGTTGCTGCTTCCAGTTTCTTTTGCTCATTTAGTGGCCATTAATTAAATACTTGTGTATTTTAAACCCTAGGATGCAGGTGGGTGATCACCTAAAATGGTGGCTATTGTTATGGCTTTAGGAGTTTCTCAGATACAGGAGTGCTATCAGTTTGTTTAGCTGAGACATACGCTTACAAAATAAAAAGAATGTTTTAAATGTGACAAAAAATGAATGCGGAAGGCACTTTAGCCCTTGCAATTCATAACTTTGCTTAACCATTAGAAAAGCAGATGGAATGCAGGCAGGTCAAAACAAGAATGGTATGTATGAAAAGAGACGTTTATACTGTAATAACTTGAGGTTTTAAAGAGCTCTTATGAATCCCCCAAATGCGGTAACATATGGTAATTGGACTTGAGAACACATATGCATGTTAATTTGCCCTTTGAAAAAATGCCAACTTTCGCAAAGAAATATTGCATGGCACTACAAAGCATTTTTCAGCTGCGCTTTAGGGGCAGAAAATATTGCACTCGTGTCCTTTTGAAGTTAGTTACAAAGGCAGGAAGGGGGCACCCTTTATTATAAACAGCTCTAATAAAGATGAGAAAAACTGCTGCCCTTAAAAGACCCCAGGCTTTGCCTGTGAGCTCAGGATTAGAGTGGGTGTTGGAGCTCAGCATGTGCACAGTGCCAAAATTGTATTCAAGGTCAGTGGATGCCTAAAAGAAGTGAGCTAATCTGTTTTATTGGTAGTGCAAAGGTACTTTATATGTGAGCAGATGTGAGGACTAAACACTGCAGTTCATTATTACCGACTCTTTTACTAATATTAACCCATTTGGTTGCCACAGTCATCTAAATGAATTCCACTTATTATGATGCATGTATGTTCCCTGCCTGAAATCGATTTTGAACAACCTGTAATGGGTTATATGAATACAGACACATTCTATATTAGCATAACAGAATATGATGTAATATTTGGCTGCTGTATCTTTGATGTAAAATGTATTTATGAATAAGTCTTCGGTGACCAAAGAGGCCCTATGAAGCCAGTTTTATCCAAGTTTTGGAGATTTGATCAGTTGACTATATTATTCTTTGGTCTCATTGCTTATTTTAAGTTTACCAACCCACAGAGAAAAGGGGCACGATTCTGGCACAGAACAGCATAGATTCTATCGATGCACAACCTTGCTCCCATTTTAACATGATGCACTTCTGATCATAAATGAGACTTATTATATCTCGCTGTGTGCAAATTAAATAATCCAAATATTAGTATAATGAATACAACTGCTAAAGCATGTGATTCTCATGGTATTTTTTATCACAGCAAATCCTGGGAAAAGACATGGTGACAAAACAAAGAAAAATCTGTGTGATTTGCTCTCAATTACAGCCATTCATCATGATTCTCTGAATGTTTGCCAGGTTTATGGAACATTATTACATTCACTGCATATTTTAAGGTTCTAAATTATAATTATTACATTTAGTAAGCTTCCTTTTAGATAAAAGATTGTGAAGGAGGTTGTTGCATATGTAGCTCTGCTAAAATGTGTCCTGCTGCTAAAAGATTTGTACCAATCAGAGGAGATTCATTGTTATTGTTTACATTTGTGAGTCCTCTTCATATCTTTTAGGAGAACATTTCCTTCCTCAGCAGATGGCAGCCTCGGGGCCATGCACCTGCCATGACAAGCACAACACAGTAGTAATCTACCCCAGCATTTCTGATGACAATAGGCTAATGATTGCATGCCATCTGCCTCCTCACCCAATGTAAAATAGACTAAAAGATTTGCTCTCCAGCAAGGGAATAGCAGAATTTGGTGAGAGACAATAATGACAATTCCAATATGGTTAAGATGCAGAAAAGACAGTATTTGGAAGACTGAGACCAAATACTGGCTTTTTATTACAAAATATTAAAGACTCATGCATAGAGGTAAAAGCTTCAATATCTTGAGTGAATCTAAAATAATAATGGGGAATTAATTTTTTCCCTGTGTTAGGGCTGTAATTGTATTTCAATTAGTACTAGTATATTTCTGCCCTTATATTGAGTATGATTAGTTTTGTAAATTACAAATATTGATAACAGGTGAATTTAGCAGTAAAAACAATTAAACAAAATGCTATGCATACCTCCCAACTGTCCTGTTTTTTGTGGGATTGTTACTCAAATGGCCCAACTTTCTCTTTGATCTCCTGCACTGAACAGCCAGAAAAAGATAAAACGTTTCTGAAACTTAATTGGCTTTTGGCAGAGAGCCCGGAACACTCAGCAGGTGCACTTAGATATTTTTGTAACAATTTAAGATGAGCAAAGAAACAATTGTAACAATTTAAGAAAAGCGGGTCTCTTGGAGAAACTGTGACTTGCAGCTTAAAGGGCAATTCACCTTAATAAGCAACACATAAAAAACACAGAAATGTGTTCAAACTTTCAGAACCTACCACATTTTGTAAAATGAACATGGTAATTAGGGGATGTGGCCACAAAAATGGGAGTAGGTGATGCATGCTTTTGTCCCCTTTATATTTCCAAAATGTTGGGAGGTATGGTTATGGCAGCCATGCTAAATCTCCTCCAGGTGACAAACATTTGAAGTTACATTCCATGTAAATTGCCATTGTAAAAAATGCATAGTGTAGCAGTATGTAGTGGTTTATTCAATTTGCCAGAACCTACTTCAACTGGAGGTTTCCCTGCATAGGCCACTCTCTTTGCTGGCTGATCCTTGGCTATGGTAGGTAGTGTTGAAAGTGGCAACTTCCCCCAGCCTTGTGTATTGGAGTTTGGAGCTTTACTCATGAATGTCAGATTGCCAATATGACCTAATCTCTAAGTGAATGGTAGTTGCCATCCTATTGCTAGAACGGTGGGACCTGCTTTTTCTTTCTTATTTAGCCAATCGGGTGTGGGTTCAACTAGTAGAGGAGCAGCCTATACAAAGAGGATTCAGACCGGGAATGTCACCTGCGTAAGTATTAAACTCCAGTCTCACCAGCCCTGAACTGATCCTTGATCAAGACACAAACTGTCAAAATAACATATGCTTCAAAAGTATTTTTTATCTATTTGGATGCATCTCTTAACTAGTATTATAGATGCAGTTATTACCAAGTACCTCCATTCCACATACATTCCTTCATCTCTAGTTTACAGATAAGGAGGAGTTTGTTATTCAGTATTGGTTAATTAGAATGAGCATGTCTGTAGTATGCTCTGGGTGCAACACGCTATAAAGTTAGGTTTGCACACTCACAAAGCACCATTCAAAACTATGGTGCAATACGAAAAAAAAATATGTAGAATCAATATATCAATCACTGCATTGTTAAGTCAAAAAAGCATAAATACAAACATTGTTTGGTAAAGCATATAGACATACCACCTATGTATATGTTAGGCAAAAAAATATTCTTCTAAATATTTCCCTGATTGGTGTGCCCTCCGCTTATCTAAACTTTTGTTTGCTCTGAGTGCTCCAGCTGGGCCTCTTGGCTTCGAATTGAGTCTTATTTTTCAATATTTTCGCTTTTCTCAACAATACATTGTTCATGGCAAAATGCTGTAGGCGTTACCTGTAAATTACAAATACACATGGATTCCAGTGTAGATGTTACGCCAATCTGGGCTATCCACACCACAGATTACACACAGATTACACACTTGGTTTATCTGGGCCTTTCTGTACCAAGGTTCCCCTGGGCACACCCAGCTGGATCAGCATCCAGCAGCCAAAGAGGAAGAGGCCACTCCTTACACACACTATAGTGCAGTGTGGCAGGAAGTTGTCATTACACCTCTTTACAGTCTTGGCCAACTGAGCTTAAACTCAAATGGGTACATAGGCTTTTGCCTAGTAACTAAGGAACTGGGTAGGGCATTAAAGCCGTAGGGGCAGATTAACCTCTATAGGCCCCTACATAGATATGTACCTGCTATTGTTGTTGGTGCCATGATCTATTCAGATGAAAAAGAAAATACTTATCTGTCGAGTTATTGCCTTCTTTATACTGTATTTATTTCTTAACGTTAGTCAAAGTGCAGCAGGACACATTGGTATTACCCGGTTTGCAAGTCGGGAAGTGTAATCCTGTAGAACTGGTTGGAAAATGTTTCCTGATTCAGTGATATAAAAGTCTCGTGTATAAGCACATGGCTCTGTTCTGTGTTTGTGATGGTAACAAATAAGACTAAGGAAATCGGTTCCTGGCAGTTTTTAGTTTAGCTTTCTTATCCTCACGTACACATTTGGCAAAAAAATTATATGTCTGTTCAAGCCCTTATTATATGACATTCACCACTAAAATCCAGACTGATTGATTGTGGAATATGAAAAGCGCCATCTTGTTCTTTTGGCAAGTGCTCAGGGATAAATAACTGCCTACCCAGATTCTGCATGTTGAATATGCCCTGTGGTTTCTGTATTTGTATTTTTCACTGACATTTTAAGAAATAAAAAGAAAATCTGTGTATTTTCAAAGCTACTAGCATTTTCTTCCTTTAAAGGAGAATTCAACCCTTTAGGAAAAAAAAAAACAGTACCCCCCACCCCAAGTAGACCCTCCTCCCCAGCCTAACTGCTGTCCCCGGGAAATGCTCCTAACTTTTTACTTACCCCTCAACGCAGATTCAGGCATTGGAGTTCCACGCAGCCATCTTCTGGGTCTTCGGTAAGCTGAGACTGAGACCGGCGAAGCAGCGCATGGATCGATTTACCGGTTTGTGATGCCAAAATGGACGGAAATTGCAGAAGCGCTAGAAGAAGAAATGAAGACCCAGAAGATGGCTGCGGTGAACTCCGATGCCTGAATCTGCGCCAAGGGGTAAGTAAAAAGTTAGGGGCATTTCCATATGATTGAATGAGACAACTTGTGTAATGAAATGATAGTGTTAGTAAGACATCAGACATGGTTAAAATCATGGCCCCTCCCACTCATGTTCCAGTATGCAGAGAGAGAATATTCTGTGCATTCAGTGAGCTGGGCCTTCATGCTGTACTCTCTTTATACATGATAACCAAAATGATATGCTTTCTCTGCAATGCCCTTAAATTGTTAAACATGTTTTAGTTAGTTTTACACCTAAGAAGTAAATTTGCATTTCACACATAGCTATTTATCTCTCACTTAATATGCTTAATATGCTTCTTTTGGTGTAGTTTTTCAGATAAGTTCAGTTTACACTATTCTGTCTGTAAATTATCACTGAATATTATTAGAAATAGGCCAAGATCGCTAAATAAAAAAAAAAAATGCTACCCAAACGGCACCCTGAGTTTCTGTAGCCTTAAGTAGGATTATGTGACGCATTGGATTAGACATTGTTGAGCAGCTTGTTTTAATAGAAAGGGTCAGAGATGGGACAGAAGTGTAACGTCAAAGGGTTGATACTAGCAGCAATAGGGAAAGTTCTCTAAAATGTACATGGGGCTGTGTAATGCCTAAATATGCCATTATCTATACAATGTACCCAGGGAACATATTGTGATGACATGATTTTTTGTTGTATGCTGTACCACCCCTTATTCTGATTACAGCGGGGTTCTGTTGTCACATTTCTCTGTCTCGAATCTGTTCAAATTCATTCTCACTGTTATAAACATCCTGCTGTTTGGTCTTCTGTCAAATATACTGTACACTGTACGGCTTTAGCAGCAGGGCACACAATCATTAACTCCCACACTTCGCTGAGTGGTTGGACTTCCTTTTTTTAAAATGGGCCATTGGAGAAAAGATATGCTCTTGCAGTTATAAGTATGCAAAACCCTATCGCTATTTTATGTAGGCTTGCTCATGATAAAGTAAAGAACTAAGAAACATCCCTATATCTGTGTTTAAGCACGTGTGTCTGTGTGTGTCTGTGACCGATTCCATTTGACTGCAATGTTGAAGTTTTACTATGCTTTCCATTATGGTGGTTGGCAGGGCACACTTACATTTGGATGTTATACAGGATTGTGATGAGAAAAATGCTGTTTCCCACAGTATTGTTATTTGTTTCAGGTACACATTGGTCATTGTTAGTCATATACTATTTTTCTTCCTTTATATTTATTTTGTAGTTCTGATATTTGCATAGTTGTGCATCATTTCAGAAAAATTTCTAAGTACACTGCTGCTGGGTCAGGGAGTCTCTTAATAAGTGCTCTAAACATATGTAACAGGAGCCAGACTTGACTTGCTTAATGTTTATTTGAATTCCACTCTGTTTTAAGAATCTCTTTTCTGTAACCACAGAGTGCACACAACACAGCTTGCTTTTTAGAATACTTTCTTTTCATTTCATACTGGAGAAGTGACTGCACCAGAATTATGCCATAATGCCTTATAGCGAGTCTAGTAGTCATTTCAGTACTGTACTGTTTAATTGACATGTTCATTATTAGATCATGTTAAATAAATTAAACTTGTAAGTTTGACTTTATGATTGGATAGAATCCATTCACTTTCCGTCCTTTGAAGAACCCAGATTTGTCAAGGCACATTGTAATTTTATAATATAGGAAACGTTCACGTCCCATTCTGCACCTGTTTCTTGAGTAAATGCAAGACTTCCGTTTGTTCTTTCTCATCCGGTACATTCTATTTGCACACCAGGCAAACAAAGACAGCAAGACTTGCATAATGACAATTTTGAACTTCATGGCTGTCTTTGCAACTTTGATAAACATATTGAGTATAGTGGAAAGATGTACACTTATTCACTTAATCATTTAACAGCACATCTCCGATGTGAATGCATATATGTACTAACAAGTGAACCTGCATGAAAGCAGGTTCGCTCCCAAGACAATATGTGGTTTGACAGTGGCTGTGACTGGGGTTTTTGGATAGGGTGCTGCTAAATATATTATGCTGGTATGGTTATGGAATACGGGGATTTAAAGTTCACCAGCAAATCTGGTGAAGGTTTTATAGTACATAATTATAATTCTGTCCTTGTGGTTTACATTGCCTTTAGTAAATATCTTCTAAAAAGTGCTAATATTTTCCTTACGGGTAGTGGCACATGGAGAGATTTAGGGGCAAATTTATTAAGCAGAAAAAATTTGCCAGTGACAGCTTCGCAGGCAGCACAACACTTCGCCAGGCGAAAATTCACTCAGACAACGCTAATTTACTAACATGCGAAGTTGCGGCTAGTGCGCCAAAGTGAAGTTGCGCTATCATTAATCCGGCAAGTATAGTAAAGTTGCGCTAGCGTTTGCTAATTTGCATATGGCAGGAAGTTAAAGTTGAATGGACATATATGTTGCAGCAAATACATTACATTACAGAAGCCCAGGGAAGCATAATAAATAGAGTTGTTATAATGCCCTACACTTGAGCCCAGTGTATAGTTTATGTTCCATATGTTAGGAAATGTAGGGGGGAAGCCGGTTACCCCAAAAAAATTCACGCTCTTTTGCAGCCTATCACCCTGAAAAAAGGAAGACTCCTGCGTTTTTGGGACTTATTTTCAACTACATTTTGAGGAACTCCTATCTACTCTATTGCACTTGGCCTGGTCTGAGGTGGCGAAGGCATGTCTGGCGCAAGAGGTAACGTTCACTAAAAATCAGCGTCAATTTGCGCAGATACGTCCCTTCGCCAGAGTGCAACTTCGTCTGGTGATTGAGTGCGAATGAGCGCCAGCTAGCAAAGTTACGCCTGCATCCGTTAGTAAACCGACAAATTACCGAAATGACATCACTCTGGCGAATTTTCGCCAGCCTTAGTCACTTTGCCCTTTAGTAAATTTGCCCCTTATTCGCCTGCGATAAATCTTCGCTACTGTGGGTAACTAATCTCTCTGAAATGCCTTCTCGTCGGCAAGCATGTGAATCGCCGTAGGGATGACATAAGAGTCACTTCAGTTTTCCGAAGTCAACTAAAGTTTCCTTGTGAGGCGACTTCAGAAAACCCAAGCAATGCTTATGCTGTTCCTCTGGGGATTCACATGCTTTCTTGCTAGTGGAAAGGCATTTAGAGGAGATTTATTGCAGGTGACTAAATCTTCCAGTGTGCCACCACCCTAAGTTAATGTGTCTCCTTGTCACCCTAGTGAGTGAATGTATAAACAAAGATGAAAGCAGTGTTTGCACTGCGGTGCTGTTTCCACCTGCCTGCGTAAGCAGTGTGGCTTTTACCTGCTAGTTGTTTGAGGGAATCTCCTTATGAACACAAAACAGAGTACAATGTACTGGAATTGGCTACAAGTAGCTCTAGGGGTTCCTGATAATAAAGATCCTTCCACATCATCAAGGACACAAATGATTTAGAACTGTATTGACTTTGGTGTCATAGCTTATGGCTCTGTAGGCAAACAACATGTGGAGAACAAAGTAATTGTAAACTTTAGTACATTTACGCATTATTTTTAATAGGAAGCAGGATTTCCCTGTTCTGCTTCTGTGTAGCAGATGGAATACTGTCTCTGCACAAAGAAACTGACATGACGTTTGGCAGAGGGAATTACCTTTACTATTTGCTCTTTCCCTTCCTGTGATTATTGGCCATGGAGCAAAACAATCAAGTGCAAGTAACTGAATTTTAGGTACAGGTATAGAATCCGTTATCCAGAAACCCATTATCCAGAAATCCGAATTACTGAAAGGTCATCTCCCATAGACTCAATTTTATCCAAATAATCCAAATTTTTAGAAATGATTTGCTTTTTCTCTGTAATAATAAAACAGTACCTTGTACTTGATCTAAACCGAGATATAATTAATCCTTATTGGAAGCAAAACCATCCTATTGGACTTATTTAATGTTTACATGATTTTCTAGTAGACTTGGGGCATGAAGATCCAAATTACAGAAAGATCTGTTATCCAGAAAACCACAAGTT